>CM052682.1:236477553-236492778 GCA_028533215.1 Babyrousa celebensis | reverse complement strand
CTCATTGCTATGGCTCTGGCACGGGCCAGTGGCTATAGCTCCCATTATACTCCTAGCCTGGGAACCACCATATGCCACAGGAGTAGCCCTAAAAAAGACAAAAAACAAAACAAAACAAAAATGATCAAATCACTTTGCACTACACTTGAAAATATCACAATATTGTAAGTCAAGTATACTTCAAATTAATTACTTAATTAAATAATTTAAAAACCAATGTCCAAGAATAGATAACCATAATATTATATATATATATATATATATATATATATATATATATATGCACTTCAAAAAGCTGTAAAAAACAAATTTAATAATAACACAACAAAATAAAAACATAAAATGTAAACATAATTACACAAATACACAAAGAAGTTTGGTCCATTGAAGACAAAATGTTGAATGTGTGTTGTGCCTAATGTCATATTTAGTGTTATAGAAAAATATATTGACAATAGATATAACTAAAGGGAAAGAGAATGATTGAATAACAATGACTATTAAAGGACAGTAAGGAAGTGCTAGAGATATGGGTGATCAACACGCAACTTTTTAAGGCATTTCTAATAAGGGAAGTGAGTCAAAAAATGTGGTTAGGTTATTCTCAATTGGCAAAAAGGTTATTTTTTCTGAAAAGAATCCCCAGAGCCAATGTCATGTCTCTGTTCCTCAGGCTGTAGATGAAAGTGTTCAGCATGGGGGTGACCACTGTGTACATCACAGAAGCAATGATTTCTTTATCATGTGACTGGTCTGATGAGGAGGAAAAGTACACAGCCATCATTGTCCCATAGAATAGGGACACCACAGAGAGGTGGGAGCCACAGGTGTAAAAGGCTTTGCAGAACCCTCTAGTAGAAGGGACCCTCAGGATGGAGATCCCAATGCAGCCATAAGAGACCAGGATGCCACATAATGGAAAAATGAATACTGCACACCCTGCAGTGAATATGACCAGCTCATTGAGAGAGGTATCAGAGAAGGATAACATAAGCAGGGCACCAATGTCAAAGAAGTGGTGTATGATGGTGTCAGCACAGAAGGACAGTTGAGCCACGAAGAGGGTGTGGGTCATGGCATTGGCACAGGAGAGGAGCCAGGATCCAGACAATAGACCAAGACACAGATCTTCCCTCATGATGATGGTGTAGTGTAGAGGGTGACAAATGGCCACATACCTGTCATAGGCCATCACTGCAAGAAGAAGCTTATCAATGCATCCAACATGAAAAAAATACACCGGTGTTACACTCCCTGCATAGGGAATGGATTGATCCTGGGTCTGCATGTTCATCAGCATCTTGGGGACAGTGACAGATGAAAAGGAGACATCTGTGAGGGCCAGGTGGCTGAGGAAGAAGTACAGGGGTGTGTGGAGGCAAGGGTCCAGCCTGATGAGCAGGATGATGAGCAGGTTCCCCAGCACTGTGTTCAGGTACATGCCCAGCAACAGGGCAAAGAACATGTCCTGCTGCTCTGTAAGGATGGGGAGCCCCAGGAGGAGGATCTCAGACACACTGCTCTGGTTCTCCCTCCTCATGCTGCTTTTCTCTCTTCTGGGAATGAAGAAAAATCAGAAATTCCTGGAACTTAGAAGTACTGAGCATAGGAGTTACCATCTGGTCACATGGTTTCTCAGAGTGACTGTGTCAGTGTTCAGACAGATCTTACTGCACTGCACTTACATTGATGCCTCATCCAGTCTGGTGAGGACAAAAAAATGTGACTTGTCTCAACACTGACACAGTCACGTGAAGAAAAGTATACGACCTCAGTCAAACCCTTCAGTGCAAATACGAAACAGCTCATTCTCTTTTTTTAAGTGGAGACATCACAAATGCAGGGATTCAGTAATTAATAAGACACAGTCCCACCCATGGCTCTACTGTCAGACTGCTTATGTGCTTGTGTCTCTCTTACACACACACAAGCCACTTAAAGAAGTATTTGGAAGATTATTGTACCATGTAAAAAATGAAGTGCTCAATACAAAAAATTACTTTTTATCATTAGAATGACTATAAGAAATACAAAAATTAGAAATATGAAACAAAGAATGAAAGACACAAAGAAAGAGAACAAAGAGAAAGAGGAAGAAATGAAGGAAGTTAGGAAATAACGTAGGAAGGAAGGAAGGGAGTCAGGGAGGGTGGAAGGAAGGAAAAGACAAACATTATGAAAGTTACTCAAAAACTTCAATAAAATTTGCATATAATCAAGGAATTTTACTTCTGGTATATACCTAGAATAATTGAAAGCAGTGGACAAAGAGGTATTTATACACCTATATTTAAAGTAACATTATTTACAGTATCCAAAAGTTGGAAACAACACAGGTCCTTTAACAAATGCTTAAATAAATAAAATGTGGTCTATACATACAGTGGAATACACTTCAGCTATAAAAAGGAAAGAAATTCTGATACAGCTACAACATGAATGAACCTTGAAGACATTATGCTAAGTAAAATCATGCAGTTACAAAAGTGTAAATACTGTAAGATTCCATTCATATGAGATTCCCAGAAGAGCCAAATTAATAGAGACAAAAAAAATGGAATGGTGACTGCCAGGGGCTGGTGTGGGGAGGAAAAAGAGGAGTTGCTGTTCAGTTGGTAGAGTTTCCATTTGGGAAGATAAAAAGTTCTGGAGGTGGATGGTGGTGATGGTTGTATAACAACATGAATTAATTAGTGTCACAGAAATGTACACAAAAATTATTGAAATATTAAATTTTCCTACATATATTTTATCAAAATACAAATTTTATTTTAGTAAATATATCACAAGAGTAAATAAATATTGAAAAAATAGCAATCAAAAGAAGAGTGACACAAAAAGCTAATTAAATCAGCTCAGTTTTTAGGCCAGATATGTAAGCAGACATCAGGAAATAAAAGATGACAAAGATATAGGAGGCCATCAAGAAAGACCAAGTAGCTTCCTAAAAATGTGTGTTTACTTATGAGTTCTTGCTCTCGCTTTTAGGAAGCAGTGCAGGCCCAGATAATGGACACCTCTTGAAGATTAGTAGACAGAACTTGACTCATTTTCTTTTTTAAAAAAAATTATCAATAAAAAGCTTCCTTCATATCTGCTATTGTCTCTCTCACCCCTTGCATCACAAGGGCTTTAAAATGTCTCAGTTCTGAGCATTTATGCAAAGTGAGGGGCATGCAAACGTGCCCAAAGAGGTGACAGGAGAGCCAAGATATTACAGATGCTGTAGGACCATAGACCCATATCATAATTCACAGCCATCTGATTATTTAGACAAGGTTCAAAAATTGACACCACCCTGTTCCATAGACTGTAAATGTGTAAATCTTCAAACATCAATGAAGAACATTGCAAGAAGTTCAATAGCCTTCTATCCATCTGGACAAAGTCCCACCAACTTTGCATAAAGAGGAATTTGGTTGCTGCCTGTTTATGTCTAGATTTGAGGCAAAGGAAGACTCAGACTATGAGGCTGTCTGACCAGGTCAAATGCATAAACATATTTCCAAGGCCCTCATGTGGCCCTCTCTGTTCTAAAGCCATCCAAGAAGAGGAGTAGGAGATTCTGAGTGTGTTATATGCACAAACGGACACTCAGCAGGACACATATTGACACAAAAACAAAACCTCAGGTGCTCTTTTTTGGCTCTCTCCAACCCATACTCATCCTAGTCAGAAGTGAGGTTTGTATGGATTCCTATCAACTTAATTACAACTTTATAATGAAACCTCTTGTCACTCACAACTTTAAAAACACAACAAGAACTCTTCTATGCTGAAGGTGGGGATGTAAAATGGTGCTGCCAATATGGGAAACAGTATGGAGAATCCCCAAGACATTCAAAATAGAACTACCACATGATCCAGAAATCCCAATTCTGTATGTACACCAGAAAGGACTGGATTTAGGATCTCGGAGATGTATCAATTCCCCCATAGGCACTGCAGCTCTGTGCACAATAGGTAAGCTCTGGAAACAAGCTGAATGTCCAATGACAGGTGAATGTATAAATGAGGCATATACACACAATGGAATATCATTTCACCTTTAAAAATTAAATTCTGCCATTTGTGACAAGATGTATGAATCAGAAGGACATTATCCTAAGTTTTATAAGCCAGTGCTATGAGGACTGATATTGTATAATTTCACTTTGAAAAACTCATAGAAGCTGAAAATAAATGGCAATCAGCAAGGGCTAGGGGGAGGGCAAAAGTAGTGTTGTTATTTAATTGAAATAAAGTGTCAGTTATGCAAGATGAATTAGTTCTCAAGACCTGCTATACAGCATAATGCATAGAGCCAAAAATACCATACTGTACATTTAAAAGTTCCTTGAAAGAGTAGATCTCTTGTTTTCTTACCAGATATAAGGACACAAGGACATTTTGAGAAGAGACATATATATTGATGACCTTGATTGTGGTGGTAGCTTCACAAGTGTGTGCATATGTCCAAACTCAAGATTTTGTACATCAAAAATGTCCAGGCTTTTGTATATCAATTACACCTCACAAGCTGTTTAAACAACACATGCAATACCACATCCAGTCACCCACAGGACTCACAAACCACACACACACACACACACACACACACACAGATAAACTCCCTGACAGACACTAAGAATCAGGTGTGATCAGACCCAACAACACACAATAACAAAAAAAGAATCAAAATGCACACAGAAACCCAAGCACATGCACATGTATTGCAGACTTCCAGCCTCTGTGGTCTATTAGCACAGTACAATAGGACTTTCCACAAGGATGGAAATACTTTATAGTTGTGTTGTCCAGTACAGCAGCACCGTCTCCTGTGACTACTGGAAACTTCAAATATAGCTAGTACAACTGAGGAACACAAATTTTAACTTCAGGTCATTTTAATTAATTTTAATGTTATGGCCATGTGAGGCTGGTTGTCACCAACCAAGTAGGTCAGTGTGTGAATCAGTCACTAAAAGCAAATGGTTATATGGTCCATGTAAACACATATTTTCTTGATCTCTTCTTCCTAGTCCTCACATCAACACACTCACCTAGCCCAAGGGATGGTTTCCCACCTTGCTCTGATATATGCTAGTCCAGGCTAATACCTGAGGACGAATCTCTTATGCCTCCATGGCCTGAGGATATTTAGCACTTCCTCACCTTTTTACAAGAATTAGAACAATGGAAGATCCGCATTTACCAACAGAACTGAGACCGAAGGGAACACCCCCCCCCCACAAGCTTCTGATTAGAGAAGAAGACACCTGAGTTAAGTGCCCAATTTCTCGCCTTCCTATGGAGATGGATCCAGTGCAGGGACCAAAGGGACTGAACTACAGGAGTCCCAGATGTCTTTAATGTCAGTAACATATTTGTGTTCCCTCTGACTGTTCAGGATGAGAAGTAGAGGCCATGAACACCCTTGAACTTTGAAGAACCTACAATGGAATCTGCCACTCCACCCACTGCAGAAAGGGCCAAACAGAGTAGGACCAGAACTCGAGATCCCACACCACTGACCCTGAAGTGTGTTGGAGCTCACATCCCATCACCGTCATTTATTCCATCCATGTTAAACCACAAAAGACCCACAAAAACAAAGCCATCTTGAGCAAAATGGACAATACTTTAGGCATCACACTTCCTGATTGCAAACTGAACTTCAAACATTTAGAAATCTACACAGTATGTTACCAACATTAAAATAGAAATATATATGAAAAAAATGGAATAGGACATGGAGCCCATAAATGATCCCACATATATATGATCAACTGATCTTTGATGAGGGAGCCAAAGACACACAATGGGGAAAGGTTACTCTCTTCAATAAATTGTGCTGGGAAACTGGATATCCACACACAAAAGCATGAAAGTGAATCCCCAACAGTGAAAACAACTGTCTGTGCCATCCCATCCTGGGGACTAAAAATATTTGCCACCTTCATTGGCAACAACATTCACAGCCATGTTCCAACAAAATGTATGTATTAGAAGCTATTATGCTCTGTGAAATAAGACAGAGAGATGATGATAAATATCATGATATTTCACTTATATCTGGAGTCTAAAATTTAAAGCAACAAATCAACTAAACAAAAGGAAAACATACTCATCAATGCAGAAAAGAAACCAGTGGTTGCCACAGGAGACAGTGTGTGCATTGAAGGGTGAATGAAGTAGGTGATGTAGATGAAGAGGCACAAATGTCCAGTTATAAAATAAAGAAAGCATGATGATTTAATATACAGCATAAGGAATATGATCAATAATCCTGTAAAAGCTTTTGGATAGATGGTTGTTAGATTAATAATTGTGGTAATCATTTCATAGTGTATGAAAATGTCAAATCACCTTGTAATACACCTAAAACTAACATAATACTGTTAGCAAACTAGATTTCCACACAGCACCTTGACAGGGACTTGACCCCGGACCCTCAGATTAAAAGTCTGATGCTCTCCTGACTGAGCTACACAGGTCCTGCAAATTATATTTCAATAAAGAAGTTAGTAAAAAGCTTGGTGCTAGAAATTCCACAAAATAGTGTTCACAATGCTGAAAAATTTTTGAATATTTCCATCCTAGGCTAAGGGCTTTACCCATGTTTCTTAATTAATACCAAACATAAGCCTTACATGACCAGATGTTTTAAAAAATTAACAGCTTCATTAAGAATTTTTGTTCTTTGGAGTTCACTTTGTGGCTCAGAAGGTTACAAACCTGGCTAGTATCCATGAGGATGCAGGTTTGAACACTGGCCTCACTCATTGGTTTAAGGATCCTGTGTTTCCACAGGCTGCAGTATAGGCAGCAGATGTGGCTTGGATCCCATGATCCTGAAGCTGTCATCCAGCCAGCAGTTGTAACTGTGATTCAACCCCTAGCCTGGGGACTTCTGTAGGCCACAAGTGCAGCCCTTAAAAGAAAAAAAATCTTCCAGTTACTAGTTATTTTATCATTGATCAATTGTTTAAGGTGGTGTTTGCCAGTTTCTCAATAATAACTTAATATTTTAATGTTTCTAATTGACTAAGTATCATTTGTTAGATATTTTGAAACTATATAACCACAACACTTTTCTTAATACAATTTTACACATTAATATCTAATGTCCATTGATGATTCTTATTTGGAAAAAAAAATATTGCAAATGCGGTGGCCAAATGGTGATTTTCTAATTTATCATTTCCTCTATGTTAATTAGCTGAATTCTATGGGAAGTAACTTCCCTTACTCCATATTCATTTGCTTTTTCATTGATTCATTTATACCATACCAGACTCATGAATTCTTATTTATTCTCTGAGTTATAACTCAGTACTGATGTTATTCATTTTGAATCTCTAATTATTCCAGATTTGACAAATGGGAGCCCCTTCCAGCTAGCTCCCATGTCCCTATGATTCATTGAGCACTTTTAATTTTCAAGCTCAGCAAAATTTCCCTTGTCTTGTCATGTCCTGGCTGCAGCCCTAGAGATCAGCCATTTTTCTAAATCACTTTGGTTCCTGTTAGAAGACACTGATATTCAAAAGTCAAATTTGGCATTACATGTGTTTGTTGCTTACAAGGCTTCTAAGTGATCTCAGAGAGTACAGGCAGGAAGCATGTATAAAAGAAATATAGGATGTAGAAACTAAAAACCAGGAAACTAAAAGAATGGTTACTCCTTGGAGAAGGGTCAGGAGTGGGAGAGAAGAAATGGAAGAGGGGACCAGACAAATGTTGATATATAATTTCAATCTCTTTATATACATTACAACCCATGATTTCAAACTGATATCTTCAATTCTAGTTTGACACCATAGAGTTTTTCTAGCCTCTCTTTTTCCATGTACATTGCACTTTTCCCCAGTGAGAAGTCAGTCCCTTTTCTAGGATAAGTTTACTTACTTAACTAAATTTTTGAATACATGTAATTTCAGAATCTTGAGACCAAACCACTGTTAATGGCAAGTTAACTACAGGCCCCCAAATTTGCTTACAAAAAATATGCTTATAGTTTTTTAGTTATTGTGAGAGTAGTTTATAAACAAAATTCAATATTCAATAATAACCTAATTTCTTTATTTCCCTTTAGTCTTATTATGATATTAACTCAATTAACTCATTTTTTATTCTATTTTGCTTTATTTTCCATTTCCTTCTTTTTATTCACTACCATAAGTTCTCCACATGTATCAAATCCCAAACTCCTTCAAAATATTTTGATTCCCATCTTCACACTCCAAACACACTAGAGGTGGGAACATCAGCATAGCCTTATATGTTTCTCCAAATGCTCATTCCATGCTATTTAGTTACATTTATATATAAAACTTGTAAACATTGTATTTAGTACAGGTCACACACATGTGCATACATACACACAGAAAGAAAAATCAAAATTTGAAAAGACAGAGGAAAAAACCTGAGTTTGAAAAAAAAGATATTTACCTAAGAAGATAATAGACATAATAATAGAGAAAATGAATAATACAGATAGTTTCCATTGTGGCTTATTGGGAAAGAGTCTGCCTAATATCCAAGAGGATTTGGGATTGATCCTTGGCCTCGCTCAGTGGGTAAGTTTCCCATATTGCCCTTAGCTGTGATGTAGGTCACATATGTGGCTCAAATCATTTGTTGCCAGGATTGTGGTATATATATGCAGCTACAGCTATGATTTGACCCATAACCAAGGAACCTACATAGGACCCTGGTGAGACCAATAAAAGAAAAAACTAATAAACAATACAAACTAAATTAATCTAAATGAAGACAAAAAAGGGGAAAGAAAACAAACAAAAAAATCTCCCTTCAAACCCTTTTGAACTAAGTGAGTTTAACAAGGTAGCATGAAACATGGTTAATGAATTAAATCAAAAAATTCATGGTATGTCTATATTGCAGCAGTAGCATTGATAATGGAGAAATTATATATACTATTATAGAAGTAGTAAAACCAAAAAAAAATACACAGATAATTTATCAAAACACATTCAATACACACTGTTAAAAACTACAAAATATTCATGGGTGAAATGAAAGAAGACATAAATAAAAGAGATATATTTTGCACATAAATTGGATAACTCAATGAAATTATAGAGGAAGCTTTCCCTGAAATTGGCCTGTAGACTCAAGGCAATCAAAGTCAAAATAGCAGAGCCTATTAGTTAATTCTTAATTTTATACAGAAGTGAAAGGGGATTTGAATTCCCATCATGGCTCAGCAGAAACAAATCCAACTAGGAACAATGATGTTGCAGGTTCAATCTTTGGCCTTCCTCAGTGGGTTAAGGATCTGGTGTTGCTGTGAACTGTGGTATAGGTCACAGATGAGCTTGGATCCCAAGTTTCTGTAGATGCGGCATAGGCTGGCAGCTAAATCCCCAATTCAACCCCTAGCCTGGGAACCTCCATATGGCATGAGTGTGGCCCTATAAAGCAAAAAAAAAAAAAAGTAAGGAGCACAAAATAGACAAAATAAATAACCTAAAAATGAGAAACAAACCATCAGACTTGACCTAATTTCAAAACTGTTTCTTAATCCATAGAGCAATGGAAACAACAATAATTGTATGAGAATAGGAATATAGACTGATTAACAATTTGAATAGAGTGAATAAGTTTGAAATAGAACAATAAATATATGGTCAAATAATATTGTATGCATGGCACCAAAGCATATGAATGTGGAAGGGATATTGTTTCAATAAATGGTGCCAGCATGATTCAATATCAATATGTCTTAAATGAACATAGAGTCTTGAGTTGCACCATATGCAAAATATATAACTAGAAATGGGTCAAATGGGTAAGAACTGTAATGAGAAAACTCTTTTGAAGAGAACACTGGACAAAATCTTGGAAAATTTGGGCTATTAAAATTTAATTAATAGGACACAATATTTATGACCTAGAATATAAAAAATAATAATTTGGACTTTATAACAATAAGAAGCACTTACTCTTCAAAAGAAACTCATAAAATAAAATAAAATAAAATAAAATAAAAGAACTAGACTGGGAGAAAATATTCATACAACATATTCCCTATAAAGATGTGAATCCAGAACACATATACAAGACAAGCAAGCCAATTCTTTTTTTAAACTAGGGGTAAAATATTTGAAAAGATGTTTCACCAAAGAAGATAGCAGATTGGTTTGTATAAAGACAACCAGCATCATTAGTCGTTAGATAAATGGAAATGAAAACCACAGCAAGATATCACAGCAAACCCACTAGAATGGCTGATATCAGATGACTGGCAATACCAGAGGCAGTGAGGATGTTAGAAACTGGAACTCTCATTCATACATGGTCAGCAGTAAAGCATAATGCAGAAGCTTGATGAGAAAGTTTTTGTCAGTTTCTCACAAAGTTCAACATACACTTAACCCAGAAATTCCACTCCTATGTAATTAAGCAAAAGAAATAAAAAATTATTCCCATAAATACTTGGATGCACAGCTATAAACATGAACATATATATAGGACAAAGGTGATACTGATACATCACATTTGATGAGGGAAAGCTAATATTCATTATGTTTGGTCAGTGGTCATGTCAAGCCAAATTTCACATTGTGTTTGTTTCAAATCAAACATATTTGAGAACTTCTGCAATGTTTTCAATTTCTACAGATGAAGAAATGGATATTCAGAGGAGCAAAGGGAATTGCCCCAGGCCACACACTCTGGCAGGAACAGCCTGCAAATGAGATCTGTTTCCCCAAATACTCTTCTATTGCAGCTACGTGGTACTGAGCCTCAAAAGCAGTTTTGATCATATTCATCTTTAATTAAGTATAGTCTTTCCTAGAGGCAGAAGAATAGAGATTATTCCTTAGGCTCAAAACATAAAACTGGTATCACTAAGCTGAGTAGAATTGATTTTCACTGAGAATCATAATTAAGACATTGAATAAGACAGACACCAAATTCAACTGGGGGCAACAGAAGACTCCAGACCATGGATGCTTTTGTCTTTCTCATTCCCAGTCTTGACTGAGATGGAATTTTGTTCCAACTCATGCGTGCTGTCAGAATACTCCACAAACAACTAATCTGAGAGTCAACTGCTGAGCATAAGGAACAGCAGTGTCTTAGAGTGAGAAGTGTTTCTAAAATCCAGAGGGATCTTTGAATCCCTAAGTGGAGGAACTGAACTCATAGATGTGGACTGTTTCCTGGAGCAATAAAGGCTAATATACAGTTTCTTCTCCTGACCCACCATCATCAGCACCAACAACCAATAACAGGAAAAGAACACTGAATTGAAAGAAAGGAAAGCAAAGGACATAATTTACCAAGTCCCAGCTCTGGCACCTTTCTATGCCATGGGAGCCTGGTCAGCCTTAATTTCCACCAATTCATAAGAACCACCATTTCTGCTTTCCCAGGCCCAAACTACTACCATCCTATACCCTAATCTATGAATTTGACAATTTTGGTCTCCACATAAAGTGATAACTTGCAATATTTGTCTTGTTTTGAGTTTGAATTATTTCACTAGCATAATGTACAAAGTTCCAGTTACGTGAAAGGAATAAGTACTCCTCAGCTCGAATTCACAGCATGATGACTATCGAGAACCAGACTGTATTGGACACATAGAATTTACTAGTGCAGTGGCTCTTAAGTTCTCTCACTGCACACACAAATAAATTAAAATGTTAACTATGTGGATATGATGACTATATTAATTGATTGTGGTATTTAATTCACAATGTATATATTTTTCACTATATATATATTTTTTTACAATGTATATAAATACCAATCAGAATACTCTAAATATGTACAAAAATGTATATATCAATTTAACCTCAATAAATATATTTTAAAACCATCTATAAATTCATGGGATATAAAGAGATTTAAGTACCATTATCTATGTAATCACTCAATATAGTAAATAAGCAATAATCTATAATATCAAGTGAGAATTCACAATTTATACTAATTAGTTGCTAGGAAAAGACAGAATAACTGAAACAAACTGCAATTCAAGTTACAAAATATTTACTGAGTATTAATTCCACGCTGGACTCAAGATTAGACATGTAGGATATGAGGTTATGTGACTATATGTGTCTGTTATAAAGATGAGAAAACATCACTGACACAAGACTGCTGCCTTGGGGAAGAGTTTCTCCAGGGCGCCCTTCATGTCCCTGTTCCTCAGGGTGTAAATGAAGGGATTCAGCAATGGGGTGACCACTGTGTACATCACAGAGGAAATTAAGTCCTTGGAACTAGAGGTGCTGGATGAAGGGACAAAACACAGCCCAATAATTATTCCATAATACAGAGAAAACACAGATAGGTGGGAGCTACATGTGGAGAAGGTTTTTCAGATGCCCTTGGTGGATGGAACCTTGAGGATGGTGGCCCCAATGTGGCCATAAGAGACCAAGATGCATGTTAGTGGGAGGGTGATGACTGCCAGTCCTACTGTGAAAATAACCAGCTCATTGAGACATGTGTCTGAGCAGGAGATACTGAGCAGGGCACCAAAGTCACAGAAGAAATGGGGAATGGTGTTGTCAGCACAAAAGGACAGCTGGGTCAGGAGGAGGGTGTGACACAGAGCATTGGCACTGGAGAGAATCCAAGATACAGTTACCAGTAAGGTAGACAGTCCCTCTCTCATGATAGTGGCATAGTGAAGAGGGTGACATATGGCCACATACCTGTCATAGGCCATTGAGATCAGAAGGAAATTGTCCAGAACAGTAAAAAATATGAAAAAATACATCTGTGCTATGCATCCTGCATAGGAGATGGATTTATCCTGAGTCTGCATGTTCATCAGCATCTTAGGGACAGTGACTGATGAAAAGCAAACATCAGAGAAGGCCAGGTGGCTAAGGATGAAGTACATGGGGGTGTGGAGGTGAGGGTCCAGTCTGATGAGCAGGATGATGAGCAGGTTCCCCAGCACTGTGGTTGGGGACAAGCCCAGGAACAGGGCAAAGAAGATGTCCTGCTGCTCTGATTGGATGCGGAGCCCCAGGAGTAGGAACTCAGACATGCTGCTCTGGTTCTCCCTCCTCATGCTCCTCTCCTGTCTGCTGGCATGAATGGAGAGCAAGAGAAGCAGAAACCATCACATTATGATTTCCAGCAGCAGATAAAAAGGAGGCTTTTCTACTGCTGAATATGCCAAGGTCTGTCTGCATTGCCAATTCCCTACAAAAATCCTTTAGAATGGATGGAATCAACATGTGAAATGAGAAAACTTACTATCAGACAAGAGAGTTGGATACAGAAGAGAAACTGGCTCCGTGGTATATTTTTATCATCTAGGAGAGAGTCGGCCTCTTAGTCATAATTTGCAGCAACATGTAATTGGTTACACAAAAATGACCTATGAGAGGGATATAAAATTGCATCTACATAATTTATGGTTTGTGTCTGTACATTTACAAACAAAGATAAATCTTGACCTTCAAGTTGTAAAATATTGAACTTCTGATATCTAAAACCCATTAATAAGTTGTATTTGGAGTAAGTTTCAACAACCCATTGTCAAAGCAAAGTGGGTCAAAGAGAGTCAAATTATCCATTATATATAAAGATCAAAGAAAAAGAAGCAAACCTACTGCTTGGAATCCAAGTGTCCTGGAGCTCAGTCTTGCAATATCACTGCTTGGAATACTAACAATATTACTTCCAGTTATATACATTTTTACTAGTATATAAAAATGTATGTTCATCATTCTGCTACCTCTCCTGATTCAACAACATCTATAACCAATCTTGTAGGATAAATCATGATGGAAGATAATATGAGAAAAACAATGTGTGCATAAAATATATATATATATATAATATGAGAAAAACAATGTGTATAAATATACGTAAAATGAGAAAAAGAATGTATATATATGTGTGTGTCTGTGTCTGTGTGTGTCTATATATATTTATATATATGTGTGTATACATGTATACATATGCATATATATATATATATATATATATATATATATATATATATATATATTATGACTGGGTAATTTTGCTTTACAGCCTAAAATGAAAAAATGTAAGTAAACTCTGCTCTAATAAAAATAAAATTTTATACACACACACATACACACACACACACACACACACACATATACAGAATCCAACCCCTCATGACCTAAGGACATGCAAAATCTGAGAAGAAAAGAGCTGTTATCAAGACAGGTCAGAGAGAAGCCAAGAATGTCTTCTCTATACATCTTTAGGAACTAGTAATAAGATGTGGCCATGAGCTGTGGTGTAGGTTGCAGATGTGGCTTGGATCTTGTGATTCTGTGGCTCTGGTGTATACACACATGTACTCCACCACCACCACCTCTGCTCCTGCAGAAAGATATATTTATCTGCTCTGAAATTTATGCTCAGTTGATCTAGATGACAGGAGAATGGACTGGCTTCTCACATTTTCTGTATGACACCCTGAGACAAATGTAGCCACAACCTCTGTAGTCCTGAACTTCTCACCAGAATCAGAGAGAAAAGTCATGAGCCTGGAGCTTAACCATCTATAGTTAATCCCCTTAGGAAATGGAGAGGTGAAAACTATGCTATACCCACCAGGGAGAGGACCCAAAGGGACAGGGCACCAAGCTCTTGGTAAGAGACATGCATTACACCTCCTCATCCAGGGCAGATGCCCAGGGCAGTGGTCCCTAAACTTGGATGTTCTATAGAATCACCTGGGGAGCTTGTTAAGGATGCAGATCCCAGCTCCGCATGTAGTGATGCACATTCATGAGACCTGGGGCCAGGTGATTCTCAGGCAGATGTTTCTCAAGGCAGAATGTGAGGCAACACTGTTCTTAGGAAGAACCTCATGGAGGTGCATGCGCATGCAAGCTCAGAAGGAGATGTGGGGAGACCTCCTTCCTGGCCCTTCCTACCAGATTCATGTTTCCCCTGACAGGTCATATCCAGGGATGTGAAGAGGGACTTTTCCCCCCAGGGGAGATTCCTATTATATTTGCTGTTTTTAAAATTAATTCTGCTTCATGATGGAAATCAAATGAAACAGACATAAAAACAAAGGATAATGTCAAATTACTTCAGCTTTCCAATATTCATTTTTTTATCTTTCTACAATTGTTTTTATTTAGAAAATTTCAGGTTTATCTATTTATTTTTAATTGTTCTTTTCCCAATACAATTTCTTTTCTACTGTACAGCATGGTGACCCAGTTACACGTACATGTACACATTCTATTTTCT
>CM052682.1:236361291-236477053 GCA_028533215.1 Babyrousa celebensis | reverse complement strand
CCTTCTGGGCTCCCACATACAGGGAATCTCCCTGATGTTCTTCCTAAGGATGGTGTTGATGCACAGTCTTCCCTGAGAACCACTTGCCTGAGAATCACCTGGACCCAGGTCTCATGAATGTGCATCACTGGATGTGTTGCTGGGGTCAGCATCTTTAACAAGCTCCCTAGGTGATTCTACAGAACATCCAAGTTATGGAGCACTGAATTAGGTCATATGTCCTTGAGGCAGGAGGAGGAAACCTGAGCAATTAACACAGGTTTAATGCAGGTCTCTTACAAAAAGCTTGGTGCCCTGTCTCCTTGGCTCCTCTCCCTGGTGGGTATAGCATAGTCTTCCCATCTCCGTTTCTGCAGGGGGTGAACTAACTGAGGCATAAGCTCCAGGCTCATGACTTTTCTCTCTGATGCTGTTGAGGGGTTCAGGACCACAGAAGTTGCAACCTAATCTGGTGTCAGAGTGTCCTACAGAAAAGGTGAGAAACCAGTTGATGCTCCTGGCATCTATATTACTTGAGCAAAAATTTCAGAGCAGTGTAGCCTATCTTTTACCAGAAGTAGGAGTGTGTGTGTGTGTGTGTGTGTGTGTGTGTGTGTGTGTGTGTATGCATATATACTCAGCACTTCTGTGAGCTCTTCCTTAAGCCAATTCTTATTCCTAGTTCCTTAAGATGGATAGAGGAGACATTCTTGGATTCTCTCTTTGAACTTTCTTAATAATATCACTTTTCATTTTAGATTGTGCAGGTTGATGAGGTCATGAGAGGTTTTTTTCTGTGCGTGTATATACATATTGTAAATAGATAATTTTATTTTTGTAATCATATAGTTTAATTTATATTGTTGTGTCAATTTCTGCTGGACAGAGAATTGACCCAGTCATATATATATATTTGTGTGTGCATATACACACATATATACACACACACACATATTTTTATATATGTTGTTATGTATTGTATTTAATACATGACTATATGTACACACACACTTTTTTTCTCATATTATCTTCCATGTTTATCCTATGATATTGGATAGAGAGTTCATTGATTGAGGAGAAGTAGGAGAATGTTAAACATGAGTACTATTAAAAATATGTATAACTGGCAGTGATAATTTTAGTTTTTAAAGCAGTGATATCTGAAGACTGAGTTCCAGGACCCTTTGAGTCCAAGTAACAGGTATGCTTCCTTTTTCTTCAAATGTTATATATAATATACACTTTGATTATTTATTTTTTATCCACTTTGATTTGACTATATGTCATTGACACTCCAGATACAACTTATTCAGGGATTTTGGATTTCAAACTTCAATATTTAACAATTGAAGGTCAAAACTTATGTTTGTGTATAGATGTACAGAAACAAAATATAAATTATGTAGTATTAATTTTATATTCACTCCTAGTTCATTATTTTTTTACCAATTATATGTAGATGCAAATGATGACTAAGAGGCTGGTGCTCTCCTAGATGATGAAAAATTGCCACTTAGCCAGTTTCTCTTCTGTATTCACTCTTGACTGCTAGTAAGTTCTCTCATTTCACATGATGATGACACCAAATATAAAATATATTTGTAGGGTCATAGCAATGCAGACAAACCTTGGCATATTCAGCAGTAGAAAAGCTCCCTCTTTACCTGGATGCTGTAAATCATAATGTGATGGTTTCTGCTTCTCTCAAACTCTATATCTGCCAGCAAACAGGAGAGGAGCATGAGGAGGGAGAACCAGAGCAGCATGTCTGAATTCCTCCTCCTGGGGCTCCCCATTCAGCCAGAGAAGCAGGGCCTATTCTTTCTCCTGTTCCTGGGCATGTCTTGACCACAGTGCTGGGGAACCTGCTCATCATCCTGCTCATCAGGATGGAACCTAACCTCCAAACCCCCATGTACTTCTTCCTAAGTCACCTGGCTCTCTCTGACATTTCATTTTCATCTGTCACCATCCCTAAGATTATGATGAACATGCAGACTCAGGATCAATCTGTTCCCTATGCAGGGTGTATAACACAGACATATTTCTTCATGTTTTTTGGTTGCACTGATAACCTTATTCTTGCAGTGATGGCCTACAACAGGTATGTGGCCATCTGTAACCCTCTACATTATGCCATCATCATGAGGGAGGAGCTGTGTCTGTGTCTGTTGGCTGGATCCTGGCTCTTCTCCTGTGCAAGCGCACTGACCCACACCTTCCTCCTGGCTCAACTGTCCTTCTGTGATGACAACATCATCCCCTACTTCTTCTGTGACCTTGCTGCCATAGTCAAACTCTCCTGCTCAGACACATCCCACAATGAGCTAGTCATATTCACTCTGCTGTTGTCATTTTCTATTGAGTGGCATCCTGGTCTCTTATGGCCATATGGGGCTCTCCATCCTGAGGGTCCCCTCTATGAAAGGGATCTGCAAAGCCTTGTCCACCTGTGGCTCCCACCTCTCTGTGGTGTCTCTATTCTATGGAACAATGATGGCTGTGTACTTTTCCTCCTCATCAGGCCAGTCCCATGGCAAGGACATCATTGCTTCTGTGATGTACACTGTGGTCACCCCCATGCTGAACCCTTTCATCTACAGTCTGAGAAACAGAGACATGACTTTGGCTCTGGGGCTTGTTTTCAGAAACAGTAACATTTTAGCCAAGTGAGGATAATTTAACCATGTTCTTATTTACTCACTGACCTTTTTAGAAATGCCTTAAAAAGTTGTGTGTATATCACCCATGTCTCTAGCCCTTTTCTAACTGTCCTTTAAATGGTCATTGTTATTGGGTCATTCTCTTTACTTTTGGTCATATATCTTGCCCATTTAATCTTCTGTAACCCTAAATATGACATTACCCACAATACACATTTGGTTTTTAAAGCACCAAACAACTTTGTGTGTGTGTTTGTTTACATTTTTTTTTAGTGTTTCATATTATTACATTTGGCTTTTTTACAGCTTTTTGAAGTAAATGTATATCATAAGTTTTATTATGGCCATCTCTTGGGAATTTGTTTTTAAATTTTTTAATCAATTAAATAATTTCAATTATAGTGGACTTACAATGTAGTGTTAGTTTCATTTGTAGAGCAAAGAGATTCAATTTCATATATATATAGTATATATATATATATAAAATGTGTATATTTCAGTTTGTTTTTCCCTGTGTTATTATAATATAAATAGAATAGTTCCATGTATTATATATATCTATATTATATATTGTTGTGTGTATGTGTTAAGCCCAAACTCCTAATTCTACCTCCCCATTTTCATATTTTTCCTCATGAGTTTGGTTTTCTATGTCTGTAGCTTTATTTCTGTTTTGTGTATAAGTTCATTTTATCATGTTTTTAGATACCATGTATAAGAAATATCATATTATATATGTTTTTTTCTCTCTCTTTTACTTCATTTAGTATGATAATCTCTAGGTCCATCCATGTTGCTACACATAGAATTATTTCATTTTTTACATGGATGAGTAGTGTTCTATTAAATATATGTACCACATCTTCATCATTCATATATTGATGCACGTTGAAGTTGTTTCCATGTCTCAGCTTCTTGCCTTCCAAAGCTACATTCGGTTAAGTTTCCAAAGTTTAGTTTTAGTAGAGTTCAAAAATCTTATCTTCTAAATTAATAAAGTTAATAAAGTATTTTTGTTCCTTTGCTAAACCTAAATAAACTTTAATTGGATTGTGCTTTTGACAATAGGGGAGCACAGAGTAGTCAATCCAGTTACCAAATTTCCTCATTCCACAATGATAGACTTTTCTGCTTAATTTGGATGTTTGTGTTGAGAACAGTCTACAGTTATTGGATTAATTTTAGCCTTGGAAGTGGGTGTTGTCTTTTCTCCAGAGACATCACTTCTAATATGAAAAAACTAAATGCATGAATTTGAAAACTTGCACCCTAAAGTATCTATTGCATGAGTACTATGTGCCAGGCAATTTTCTATATTCTGAGAATCCAAGTTTAAAAAAATGTATCCTGTTGTAGAACTTATATTACAGCACTCCTGATCCAGCTTATCATGCTCCTTTTTTCCATAGATGGTTTTAACTTTCTAAGACGCTGAAAACTTCATTTATTTTTAAATTTTCATCATTTCTTTTTTAAGTACAGAGTAATTATTTTTAATTTTATTTTGTTTACATTTTTATTGAGGTATGGTTGATTTACAGTGTTACATAAGTTTCAGGTATAATACCAAGAAATTCTTTATGTGTACCTACCATTTCATCTTACAGAAAGACATGTATATAACTACCCAGATATAATACAATAAATAATTTTTAGTGTTTAATCAAGGGCCTTTTTAAAATTTCTATTTTGAAATTGTTTCAACCATACAGAAGAATTATAAGACTAGAGAAAAGAGCTCTTGCACACCTTTCAGCCTGTTAGCATTTAGCCACACTTTGTTTCATCATTCCCATATTCCCATCCCCCCACTCATTCTCACACAGTCTCTATACACACACACACCACACATACACACACACAGTTTTCACAGAACCACTTGAGAGTAAGTTTAAGACATCATGACCCTTTATCCCTAAGACTGAAGACATTATATTGTATAACCACAGTATAATTGTGAAAATCAGAATGTTATCTTTGAAGTGATATTGTTACTTAATTTATATACTGTGTGCAGGTTTTCCCTATTCTCCCAGTAAGATCCTCTGTAGCATTTTTTTTCCTCATCCAGGATCCAGCACTGGGTCCCATATTTAGTCATCTTTCCTCTTTAGTCTCCATTAACTTGGAATGTTTCTTCAGCCTTTATTTAAAAACTTGACATTGTTCAAGAGCACAGGCCAATTTTTTTTTTTCAGCACTGCTCTTAAGTTTGAACCACTTGGTTGTTTCTTCATGATTAAACTCAGATTATACATTTGGGGCAGGAATCCCATGGAAGGGATATTGGTTCCTTCTCAGTGCATCATATCAGGAAGCCATGATGTCAGGTTGTTTCATTACCTGTGATGGTGACTTGATCCCTGGGTTAAGGTGGCATCCACAGGTTTCACTGGTTTAAAGTGTTCTTCTTCTCTCTGGATATTTGTAAAATGTGACCATTAGCAAATAGACTTCTCACACACCCCTCCCATATTCTGGGTGGCCTATGTTCCCTGTGTCTGGTGTCAAATGGCTTTGGATAAAATAGTATGAGATTCCAAGATGTGGAAAAAGGGGAAAAAAGGCCTTGGGAGTTCTTATGGGCCATAAAAGTACATTCAGAAACATGACAACCATCTCCCTAGAGTTATTCTTACTGCTCTACTTATAGAGGTATTTCCTTCTATTTCCTACCAGTCGTGGAACCTCACTCAAATGGAGGTTGGAGGTTGGAGGCACCTGCTTTTTGCATCAGCAGGGCTTATCTCCATCACTCCAACAAAACTTGTGAATTTCCTTTGTTAGATTATCATTGGAAGTAGTGAACCTTTAAAAATTATAGTGAAAAAGTTATTTTGAAAAAGCAGTATTAGAAATCAAATGATTTGATAGCATAATTGTTCATGGATGACTTTGTATCTTTATTGTATATATGCCTTTACTGATGAGCCTTGTCATTTGTGGGAATTTGGGTCTGGTTATGGTCTTTTCTTTGCAGCCTAGAGAAGTTCCTTTAGTATTTGTTGTAAAGCTGGTTTAATGTTGCTGAATTCTCTTAGCTTTTGCTTGGCTGTGAAGCTTTTTATTTCTCCTTCCAATCTGAATGAGAGCCTTTCTGGGTAAAGTAATCTTGGTTGGAGGTTTTCTCCTTTCATCATGTTAAGTATATCATGCCACTCCCTTCTGGCCTGCCACTCCCTTCTGGTCTGCCAAGTTTCTGCTGAAAATCTCCTGATAACCTTATTGGGGTTCTCTTGTATGCTATTTTGTTCTTTTCCCTAGCTGCTTTCAATATTTTCTCTATGTCTTAAATTTTAGTCATTTGGATTAATATGTGTCTCAGGGTGTTCCTCCTTGGGTTTATTTTATATGGTACTACTTGTGCTTCCTGGATTTGAGTGAGTGGATCCTTTCCCATGTTAAGGAAGTTTTTGGCTGTTATCTGTTTGAATATTTTTTTCTGTTCTTTTCTCTCTTTCTTCTTCTGACACCCCAATAATATGGATGTTGTTGTGTTTAACATTGTCCCAGAGTTCTCTGAGACTCTCTTCATTTCTTTTTGATCTCTTTCCTCTTTTCTGTTTTACATCAGTGATTTCCACTAGTTTGTCTTCCACCTCGCTTATTTGTTCTTCTGCCTCCTGTATTTTGCATTTGGCTTTTTCTAATGAATTATTTATTTTGCATGTATTTTGCATCTCTTCTTGCTTAATTTTTATTTTTTGCATTAATTTACTCAGTGAATATCTATGCCTCCAGTTTTTTTCCAACGTCTTGCATCATCTTCCGCATCAACAGTCTAAAGTCTTTCTTGGAGGCTGAGAATCTTCTGATCACTTAGCTGTTTTTCTGGGATTTTTTCTTTCTCCCTTATCTGAGTTATTATTCTCTATCTTTTCATTTTTATAGGTTTTTGGTGTGGTGTCCTTTTTGCAGACATTAAGTTGTAGCCTTTCTTGCTTCTGGTGTCTGCTGCCCTTATAGCTCATGCTGGTATGGGGGCTTGCTCTAGCCTTCCTGATGAGAGGGCCTGGTGCCTTCCCACTTGTAGGTGGGGCTAATTCCAATCCCTATGGGGGTGGGGCTTAGTCTCTGGATGGGATTAGAGGAAGCTGTGTGTCTGGGAGGGTCTTTAGGCAGCCTGTTTACTGATGGGTGGGGCTGTGATCCCACCTGGATTTTTGATTGGCTTGGAGCTTCTCAGCACTGATGGGTGGGGCCAGATTTTCCCAAAATGGCCAACTCCAGGAAAATGCATGCTGATGAATATTCCCAAGAGCTTTGTCTCCAATGCTCTTCCCCCATCATAAGGCACAGTCAGCCCCTCTTTTGCCAGGAGATCCTCCAAAAACTGCAGTCTGGTCTGACCTAGATTCCTATGGAGACTTTGCTTTGCCCTGGGACACAGTCCACGTGAACATATGTGTGCACATTTCAAGAATGGGGTCTCTGTTTCCCCCAGTCCCATGGAGCTCCTGTGCACAAGACCCTGGCCTTCAATGCCAGATGCTCTGGGAGCTCTTTCTCCCAGTGCCAGGTCCCCAGGCATGGGGATTTGATGTGGGGCTCAGACCTCTAACTCTTGTAGGTGAGTCTCTGTGATACAGTTACTTTCCAGTATGTGTGACTTCCCACCTGGGAGGTATAGGTTTGCTTATATCATGTAGTCTTCCCTCCTACCTCTTGATGTGGTCCCTTATTGGTCTTTTGGAGTAGGATATCTTTTTGAATGTTTCCAGTCCATTTGGTTGAAGGTTGCTCAGCATTTGGTAGTAATTTTGTTGTTTTCATGAGAGAGGTTGAGCTCCAGTCCTTCTATTCTGCCATCTTAATCCCATCTTAAAATTGTCATCATTTCTTTACTGAGGTAAAGATGGGTTTCTGTGTCTGAAATAAATACATTCTAAGTTTTTGTAGGTAAAACCATATGTGAGTAAAGGAGGCATAAAAAGTAGAGAGCAAGGAGTTCCCATTGTGGCTCAGCTGTAACAAACTGGACTAATATCCATGAGGATATGTATTTAATCCCTGGCCTTGCTTAATGGGTTAAGGATCCAGCATTGGCATAAACTTCAGTACAGGTCTCAGATGCAGCTCAGATCCCACCTTGCTGTGGCTGTGTTGTATTCAAGAAGCTACAGATCATAATTGACCCCAGCCTGAGAATTTCTATAAGCTATGTTTTAGCCCAAAAAAGTAAAATAAAAAAATGGTGAGGGAGCAAGAGTGCTGGTGTGTGGTTCATAATTTCACACCATGTGATCTAGTTAGAGCTCACTGGGAAGGTAACATCTGAAGAGTTGAGTTAGGGCAGGGAAGAGAGCCACAGGGCTGCCTGGGCAAAAGCATGGAGATCAGCACCTAGGAATACTCTGAGGAGGGATGGTGCCTGGCCTATCCCAGGGACATTAATGGAACCTCTGTACCTAGACAGAACTAAGTGGGGGAGTGATGGTGGGTGATTAGTTCAGAGATATCAGGACTAGATTATTAGGGCACTTAAGATCATGGTAGAGGTGTATTAGTCAAGATTCCCCAGAGAGGTGCAATCAAAAGGGTGTGTGTGTGTTAAGAAAGATTTATGGTGTACCTACCATGGCATTATGGGATTGGTGGCATCTCTGCATTGTGTTAGAGAATGCAATTACCACAGCAGTGGTGTAGGTTGTTACTAAGGCTCTGATCTGAGCCCGGGCCTGGGAACTTCCATATGACACAGGTTGGCCAAAAAAGAATAAAAATGAGAAAGCAAAAGAATTTGAGAGATTTTAAACTATTAGCTAATATACTTGTGGAATCTGGGAAGTATATTTGGCAGGGTTTTTTGAAGGCTGGAAACCCAGGGAAAAGTTGCTGTTTGCGTCTGAAGGCAGGCTGCTGACAGAAATGACAGAAATGCTTCTTCTTCATGGGAGGTAATTCTTTTTCTTAAGGTCCTTAAGTGATTGGGTGAGGCTCACTCTCATTATGGAGGACAGTCTGCTTTAGTAAGAGTGTTCAGATTGTGATATTAATCTCACCCATAAAGGTACCTTCATGGAAACATCTAGACATGTGTTTGACCAAATATCTTGGTTCTATAGCCTATTCAAGTTGAAATATAAAATTAACCATTATAGGATTTCCTATCATGGCACAGTGGAAATGAATCTGAGTAGGAACCATGATGTTGTGGGTTTGATACATGGCCTCACTCAGTGAGTTAAGTACTGGCATTGCCTTGAGATGTATAAGTCACAGACACAGCTTGCATCCAGGGTTGCTGTGGCTGTGGTGTAGGGCCAGCAATTGTGGCTCTGATTTGATCCCTATACTGGAAATCTCCCTATACCACGGGAGTGGCCCTAAATAGCACAAAAAGAAAAAAGAAAAGAGAAAAAAATAAGAAAAACTAACCATTATATTTTAGTTTTTCATTCTCAGTCTGATTTGGAAATATGCTGGAAGGGATTCAGTAGAGGAATAACATAGCCATACTTGATTTTGTTATTGTTTCTTTAAAAAAAAATCAGATTTTTGGAGGTATAAATGACATACAATAAACTTCATGTAGCTAATGTATAGCAATTGATTCAGAAAAATGTATATAGAACTACTGTAGATTTTGGCCATCCCAATCCTGGGCATATCCAGTTAAAATTTCAATTCAAAAAGATACATGCACCACTATGTTCATAGCAGCAATGTTCACAATAGCCAAGATTTGGGAATAACCTAGATATCTATCAAGAGATGAATGGATACAGAAGATGTGATACACATAGAGAATAGAATACTACTCAGCCATATAAAAGAATGCAGTAATGCCATTTGCAGCAACATGATGCAACTAGATAGTCTCATATTAAGTGAAGTAAGTCAGAAAGACAAACATCCTATAATATCACTTAGATGTGGAATCTAAAATATGGCACAAATGAACCTATCTACAGAAGAGAAGCAGACTCATAGACACAGAGAAGAGACTTGTGGTTGCCAAGAATGGGGAAGGTTGAGTGGGATGAATAAGGAGTTTGGGGATAGTAGATGAAAATTTTACATTTAGAATGGATAAGCAATTAGGTCCTACTGTATAGCACTGGGAACTATTTCCAGTCTCTTGGGATAGTCCATGATGGAAAAAATTTTAAGAAATGTTATGAATAAACACTGTGCCAAATTGCTAAACTGAAAAAGTTGGCACAATATTGTAAATCAACTATATTTTAATTTTAAAATAGGTAAAGAAAAATATACCATTTGACCAGTTTTGACCTATGTACCCACCCATGAAATTGTCACCACAAGCTATCAAAATCATGAATTTCCCTGATGTCTACACTCCTGCCCACCCTGTACTCCTCCCATCTGTCCTCAGGGGATCCATTATTCTGTTTCTGTCACATGGATTAGTTTGCACTTCCTAGAAGCTTATTTCAATGGAATCATAAGTGTATGTTCTTTTCTTGCTCTCTTCTTTCACTTAGCATAAGTATTCTGAGATGTATTCATGTTGTAATGTGTACCAGTAGTTTCTTCTTTTTATTGATGAATAGTATTCCATTGTATGGATATACAAGGGCTGTTGCATCCATGCACATTTAAAAAATGTTTTTAATTATTTTATTATTTAAAAATTTAAAATTATTTTTAATTTTTTAATGTTTCTGTTTATCTTTTTAAAATTTTCATTATACATTTTTATCAAACTATAGTATATTTACAATATTGTGTTAGTTTCAAATGTACAACAAAGTAATACAGTTATACACACACACACACATACACACACATGAATATTCTTCTCAGATTCTTTTCCATGAAAGGTTATTGCAATCTATTGAGTATAGTTTCCTGTGCTATACAGTAAGTCCGTGCATTACTAACAGTAAGTCAATTGATGAATATTTGGGGTGTTTCCATCTTCTGGCTATTGAATAAATCTCTTATGAACATTTTTGTATAAACCTATGTATAACTATATACATTATTTTCCCTTGGACAAATAGTCATGTGCTAAGTGTCTGTTTAACTTTTTAAAATTGTTGAGGAGTTCCCATCATGGCTCAGTGGTTAATGAATCTGACTAGGAACGATGAGGTTGCAGGTTCAATCCCTGGCCTTGCTCAGTGGGTTAGGGATTCAGCATTGCCATGAGCTATGGTGTAGGTTGCACCCATGGCTCAGATCCTGCTTTGCTATGGCTCTGGCGTAGGCTGGCATCTACAGCTCTGATTTGACCCCCAGCCTGGGAACCTCAATGTGCCACAGGAGCAGCCCAAGAAATGGCAAAAAGACAAAAAAATTGTTCAGACTTTTTTGTATTCCCATGAGTAGTGTATGAGTGTTCCAGTTCCATCATATCTTCAGTGACACTGAGAGGAGCAGTCTTTTTTTAGCCAGTCCAATAGGGGTGTACTAGTGAAACCAGTTTACAGATGTGGAGCCACTTGGTTGAAGGGGTGTCTGGGTTTCTTTTTAAAAGAATCCTGTAGTACTGGGGTATTTTTTAACTTCTTGAGTCTCCCTAGCTCCATGCATGATTCTCATCATTCCACAGCACTTATCACCATTTATCTGCCATTCATTTAGCTTTAATAATGTTTTTCTTGTCCACCTCCTATTTGGATATGTGTTCTAAGAGAGGGATTTCTGATTATAAGGTTATCTGTTATGTCTCTAGAGAATATATCAGTATTACATTAGTGTGAACCTTCATGATTATTTAAATGAATGAGTGAATCAATGAACTGATGATTTCAACAGTTACCAGTCACAATTGCCTGTTGTGAGCCATTGCTGATCTCTAGTGATACAAAGACATTGACAATAAAACTTAACATTTAGTAAGCTTTCATTAGGTGCTCATTAAACCATCCTTCCAACTCACATAAAGACTATGGTTATTATGTCTACCATATAGAAACTGAAAAAAATATAATTGTAATGTATACATGTAAGGATAACTTGATCCCCTTGCTGTACAGTGGGGATAATAAAAAAGAAAATGAGTCTCAGTGACCTTGAAAAAATTGCTTAAGTATGCTCTTTTATCAGGGGAATAACCCAGAGTCTTTTTTCCAGAGTTTTATATTCAATCCCCCTTATCCTGCACAAGGCATAGACAGTGCCCTAAAACACCTTCCAGTGAAGTGGGAAGACATGCACATTTTAAGGGGCTTTGTGGTCTAATGAAAGCCTGTGTCAGTGTTGGGGAACCTACAGAAGAACTTGCACTGCTTGTGCCATACACTGCCCTTTGGAGAAGCTCTGCCTATGATGCAGAGGCCACAGGCAATGGACAAACTCCTGCTTCTCATCAGAGACTTTACCAGGAGCCCAAGGTAACACTGATATCAGGGACACTTTCTCCTGTGAAAATAGGTGCAGCTCAGCCCTTGTGGACCTTAATTATTCTCCTTCACAAGGGGCCAGGAGGGAGTTGGGAAGTTACCCCTTTGGACTGCTTCTCTAGTCAGGAATGGGGTGGTTTCCCTCCAGTGTCTCTTTTGGATGGAGAAAAGGAGATCTACTTGTGCATCATTTTGAAGCTGGGGAACTGACATGAGACTCTGTAGGTCCTCAGGCCACCAAAGTTTGCTCTCTTTCTTTGGATACAGGGTCTTCTGGACAGAAAGTGAAGATTCAGGTAACAGAATGAAGCAGAAGGTATTTTAATTCAGAGCACAGTTATAACTCAGAAGGAATCCTGAAACCTCCATATTCAGGGAAGTGTGTCTGTGTTTAATGTGTGTGTGACCATCAGAGAAGGTAGAGTATTTGGGTGTGTGTGTGTGTGAATGTTGTACAAGTCTATGTTTGTTGTACAAGTCTGGATGACACACACTATGATATACAGACATCAGGGTAGCCTGGACATATCCTCAGTGTGTGCCTATTCTACTTGCATCTGCTGCTTATATGTCATGTGTAAGACATTGTGCACTGTTTGTGATCCCAATATGAAGGACTTCTTGCGACAACAACACCTTTGGTCTAGGATTCTTGACAGTTCTGAGTGTGTAGCTGTGTTGTAAATGGATATTTTGTTTGTGAGTTTTGCATAGTTTTATGTGAAGCTGACTCACACCATGACTGTACTTACATATTTGAATATAAGCCAGAGTAATCTATAAATCTCCACTTGACTAGTGTGTGTCTGTGATGGGGTGTGAGTTCTTTTGTGTATCAAACTCACACATTGATTTCTTTCCACAGAAGATATAAATATCTTTGTGTGTGTGTGACTGTTCACATTTTTTAACCTCCACCTGCCTGAGACCAGAGTCCACACAGGCAGCTCCGTAGGAAATCAACTTTGCAGAGCTGTTGGCTTCCATTTTTCTGTGATTGGACTCCTCCAGAGGCCCAAAGTTTTTGACACTCTGCTTCAATTTTGGGCAGTCCATTTAGAAATGAAGGGCTCATTTTGGAAGCATGTACTTTGACAGTCATATCTTTATCATTCCTTACTTAATAGCTTGTTTGTGGCCATGGTGATTCTCAGCATCCACTGCTGGTAAAAGGGATCATGCTATTTGCTGAAAGATCTTGTTTGTAAGGTGCTTAAGAAGCTCAGCACATCCTAGGCATATAGCACACTGTAGCCTCATGAATACCCAGACACTTGACTCTCTATTTCCTATTGTGCGGGGGGCAACATTTAGTATGAAGACAGGAAAATCAAGCCCATCCATAGTCTCTCTCTTTCTCAATGCTCCACCCCTAGGTCACACACTGTCTACTCTTCACTATTGAGCAATTTCCCAGCTGCTTCTTTGCACATAATGCTGATGGAATCAAAGTACCACATCTGTATTGTTCCCTTCTGATCACATTGCAGCTCCTGGGTGTCATTAGGAGCTCTGGTTCTGTTTCAGGATATCTCTGAGGTCCTGGGATAAGTCTGATCCAGCAGCTTTCAGTGAGAAGCCTGTGCTTGGCAGGAGGGTCAAGTGGCTGGTCCCTCCTTCTGCCCCATGAACTGAGTCAGTTAATAACCTCGAGCAAGACCCTGGTCTGGAGCAAGCATCTACTGACAGATTCTTACACAGTGTTAATGTCATATTCCTCTCTCAGGCATATTTTAACATTTAACTTTTCACTTTTAGCATTTGACTTTAGCCTCTCTACCCTCCATAGAAAGAAATTGGTGGATTCTCTCTCTAGTGATAAGATGAATAGAAAAATCAATGTTTGAGTCCCGGTTCTACTATGTGATATCTATGTGAGATTGTTTAAGTGATTTCACTACTCATGTTTGTAAGAAGCAGGGGAAAAACACTGTCTTCTCTCCTTCCCAGGAACAAGTAAGTGTTGATCAATTCAATGAAATTAAAGGCACATTGAAGCCATTGGCAGTCTAAAGGGCTGCATGAATATGAATGTGGACAGTTACCTGAGCAGGTGGGCACCTTCAAATCCTGAAATACGTCTTCACAATGTCCTGCCTATTTTGTCTAAATAAAGAGAGGAATAGTATGGTTATAGGAGCAAAGATTCCAATATATATTTAAGAGCTTGTGAGGAAATGTGACTACGGCTGTTACTCATTTGATGGTCATGTTCTTTTCATACTCCTTCTGAGTATATTCATAATGAAGTTTTATTTTTTAATTCTTAATTTTATTTTTATGTCCACACCTGACACATGTTGTCCAGTCAGAGTTGCAGCTGTGAGGGTAAATCACAGCCACAGCTATGCCAAATCCAAGCTCTCTCTGCAACCTACACCACAGCTCTCGGCAATGCTGGATCCTTAACCCACTCAGTGAGGCCAGGAATTGAGCTGGCATCCTCATGGATACTATTTGGGGTCTTAAACCACTGAGCTAAAATGAGAACTCCCAATAGTGAAGTTTTAATAGCACCTTCCTCCTAAGACTATTGAAATATTCAGTGAGGCAATCACGCACAAATCTATTTGTTTGCCATTGTGTTCATTAACTGTGTGAAGATCAATATCAGAAATAGTTCTGGTCAGTCAGGTCACTGACTTCTAAGAGACACCCCAATTCTTCAGTATCCCTCAGCTCTCAAACTTCACCTCAGATCTCAGTTGCCTTTCTGTCAATGAATAGCCAGATCCAAGCCAACTTGGAGGATTAGATATAGACAAAATAGACAGAGGTGCATGCACTGGAGTAAGCTTTATTTCTTGGCAAGAATATAAACATGCATTAAGACACGTTCCAGAGGGGAACTTACCCCAGTGATAGGTTATGAGCTCAGAAACATACCTGAAGAGTGTGAGAGCTAAGGAAAGTTAACATAAATTTTAGGTCACATTTTAGGTGCTTTATGGTGAACAGCTCATAATACTCTTTTTTTAATTCCCTGAATTTGATACTGGTTTATTTTGGATATTTATCCTGTCATTAAATGTTCAGTACAGTTTTTGGTGTCTATGTGATGCACAACTGTGTTCTTAGATATGAATGCATAATGAATTAGAATCCTTTTTGTTAAATCTATGAATGTGTGATATTGGCATCTTCAAGTTATAGAGGGACAACATGAGTACCAGATATAGACAGAGATAGATGGAAATAATGTTTATTTCTTTTTTATATATGATTATTTTTTCTACTATAGTTGATTTACAGTGTTCTGAATAAGGTTTATTTCTTGGCAAGAAGATAAACTTGCATTAAGATAAATCCTGCCAGGGAACTAACACCAGTGATATGAAAAGAGCTCAGAAACTGACATTAAGTGTGTGAGAACTCAGGTAGGTTGACATAAATTTTAGGTAAGCTTTGGGGTCCTTTATAAACCACCACATAATATTGTTTTATTGAATTCATGAATTGAGATTGGCTTTTTGGGGATACAGGTCCTCTCATAAAAGATAATTTTTGCAATTTTTGGTGTTTATTTGATACAGGACAGTGTTCATAGACATTCATGCATGATGCATTAGAAGCCTCTTTATTAACTCAATGAAGGTGTGATATTGGCATCTTCATGTTATAGAGGCACAACTTGAGGCCAAGAGAGATTTAGCATCCCAGTTCCTACAGCAACAAGAAAGAGGTGGGACCAAAATCACAACACAGGGAATCTGGGTTCAGGTTCACACCGTTAGTCAGTCCTTGGTCACCTGTTCCCTTGAGGGTCAGTATCCTGAAGGAAGGGATCCTGTATGTTGTATTTATTCTTGTATGTCCAGTTAGTGACTTAGTGTCAGAAACATGGTTGATTAAAAAGGACAAAAGAAGGAGTTTCCATTGTGTCTCAGTAGTAATTAGCTGAACTAGTATCTAGGAGGATGCCGGATTGATCCCTGGCACCACTTAGTGGGTTGGTGCTCTGGCATTGCCATGAGCCCTGGTGGAGTTCACAGATGTGGCTAGGATCTGGTGTTATTATGGCAGCAGTGTAGTCCTGCAGGTGAAGCTCTGATTTGACCCCAGACTGGGAACTTCCACATGCCACAGGTGCAGCCCCACTCAAATAAATAAAACAAAGGAAAAGAAAAAAGAAGAAGGGATTTACTGTTTTTTATTGAAAGGAATCATGTTGAGGGTTGAGGGTGTGTCACTTGCTTTGGAAACACTAGGTGATAGAAGAAATGCAGGCAGTTATTCTGTTTCTCCACTAGAAAGTGAGAGACACTAGTGTGGTGGCCAGAAGTGAAAATTCAATGTCTCTGACATTTCCCACTCCCATCCTTCCACAGCAGACAGGAGAGGAGCATGAGGAGGGAGAAGCAGAGCAGCATCTCTGAGTTCTTCCTCCTGGGGCTCCCCATCTGGCCAGAGTAGCAAGGTGTGTCCTTTGCTCTGTTCCTGGGCATGTACCTGACCATGGTGCTGGGAAACCTGCTCATCATCCTGCTAATAAGGCTGGACCCTCATCTACACACCCTCATGTACTTCTTCCTCAGCCACCTGGCCTTCACTAACATCATGTTTTCATCAGATACAGCTCCAAAGATGCTCCTGAGCATGCAGACACAGAGTCACTCCATCTCATACACTGGGTGCAATTTCAAGGTGTATTTTTGCTTAATGTTTGGGTGTCTTGACAGCTTTCTTCTCACCTCAATGGCCTATGACAGGTACATGGCCATCTATCACCTCTTCCACTATATCATGATTATGAGTCAGAGTCTTTGCCTCCTGTTAATAATCATGTCCTGGACACTATCCTCTGCCAGTGCCCTTTTGCACACCATCCTCCTAGCTTGTCTCTCTTTCTGTGGAGACAACACATTCACCCATTTTTTCTGTGATCTCTCCATCTTACTTAAGCTGTCCAGCTCAGATACCACAGTCAATGAGCTGTTCATCCTCACTGTAGGAGTGATGGTCATTGCCCTGCTATTCTTATGCATCTTAGGCTCTTTTGGGCACATTGGGGCCAGAATCCTTAGGGTCCCCTCCACCAAGGGCATCTGCAAAACTGTCTACCTGTGGCTTTCACCTCTCCATGGTCTTTCTGTACTATGGAACAATTATCAGACTCTACTTTTTTCCCTCATCCAGTAACTCTAATGACAAGGATGTTGTTGTGGCTATATTGTAAATGCTGGTCATGCCCATGTTCAATCCTTTCATCTACAGTCTGAGAAATCAGGATATGAAAGGAGCTCTGGTAAATATACTCAGCAGAGCACTTTCATAATGATGAACCTTGTTTTTCCTATTAATTGCATGTAAGACCTATTCCACCCCCATCCTTGTTCCATCATTTCCTCTCTCATTAGCTGTTTCTTAGTGAATTTTGATGCAGTACTTTCTTCAGTCTGTGTTTCAGTTGGACACTGTTTTCTTCTCTTTAATTTTTTGTTCATTATGCAGAAAGGAATTTCTTACAAACCATCTGCAAAACATTTCCCTGCCCCTTTTTCTCTGGCATACTTTGTACTAGAAATAATTAAAATTTCATGTAATCACAACTTTCACTTTTTTGGCTGGGTGTGGATAATTTACAGCTTTTATGTAGGAAATACTTTTCCCTTCTCAAGATAACAAAAATATATCTTTGGCCCATGATTTTATTCTGTGTTTAATTCACTAATACCTTCAAAATTTATGTTTTGAGTTAAGAATAAATCTAGTTTTAATTTTATTTATAATTCCTTTTTTAGTATTACTATGCTTTTATTTTGAAAGCAACTTCCTGTTACATTTTTTTCAGCCCTTTCCTTTAAGATTTAATTGAAACATGTCTTAGAGTTCCAGTTGTGGCTTAGCAGTTAAAGAAACTGGCTAGCATCCATGAGAACACAGGTTTGATCCCTGAAATATCTCATTGGGTTAAGGAACTGGTGTTGTCATGAACTGTGGTGTAGGTCACAGATTCAACTTGGATCCTGTGTTGCTCTGGCTATGGTGTGGGATAGTGGCTTCAGCTCCAGTTGGACCCTGGCCCAGGAAACTCCATATGACATGGTTGTGGCCCTAAAAAGACCAAAAATAAGTAAGTGAAAAGAAAAGGAGACATCCCTGAGGGCCAAGTGACTGAGAGAAGTAAATGGGGGTGGGGAGGTGAGGGTCTAGCCTGATAATCAGGTTCCCCAGCACCATGGTCAGGTACATTCACAGGAACAGGGCAAAGAACATGCTTTGCTGCTCTGGCTGGATGGGGAACCCCAGGAACAGGAACTAATACATACTGATCTGGTTCCCCCTCCTCATGCTGGTACGTCAGCGGAGGGGAGTAATAGGGAAAGTTGAAGGGAAAATGTGGGATATCTTGGGATAGAAAAGTTATCAGTGGAGCCTAGCATAATGGAGATGTTCCTTTGATTTAGGGAAGGACTTCATTCATATTTTCATACATTTATTTTATGTATTTTGCTGGATAAATGAAGAAAAGTTTAGGATTTTCCTCAAACTGTGCCAGTCTCTATAAATGACAATACTGACAGTATTTATTAAATGCTGTCCTTCTGCACTGTTCTAATAGCATACATGTAGTATATGATGCCAAAGTCTTAAAACATGAGCTAGGCAGTTAGTCTTTCTTTCTACTTTCCAGAGAGCTGTGGCAGTAAGTCTCTTAGTCACTAAGGTAAGAAGAGAAATTGAGATTTGGACACAAGCATTTTCATCCTGAGTTTTCTGTCTGGAAGACAAATTATTTGACATCAAAATGTTTTTTCCCTTCATAATTTTATGTTTAATGATCTACTGAAGCCTGCGTCCTCTGCTTCTTTCCACATTCCATGATTATTTCTAATTTGTTCATTTGTTATAGACCCCAGCGTCTATGAAAGCTGACTAATGCACACACAACATAAATTTGTTGACTAAATAAAATATGTCATATCTAATTCAATTTCTCATGACAGCCTCTTTAAGAAACTTTCATCGGGTCTTGGAAATTTAACACTAATTATCCTGGGGTTCCATGTTATTTGCTGCATGACATCATGTTCAAAAAAGCACAAGCTAAGAGCCAAATGCAGTTTTTAAAAGGAATTCTAATATTTTCATGATCTCTAGTATAGCCTAAGAGAGACTTAATTGCTAATCCAAGTCAATATTTTTCAAAATTGATAATCCAAGTAAATATTTCTCAAAATTTCTATATGTTTTTAAAGGAGAAGTTAGGGATACACCATAGCCTATCAAAGCTTACTATAAAGCTAATTTGTTTTCAACAAATAATATACTGTCACAAAAATAACCCCCTACAACACTCAAGGAAAATGCAGAGCCTAGACACAGACTGGTTGTAATGAGGACTTGACCTCACCCTCACTTTGTCAACTGGATTCAGAAGGCAACCATGTATCACCAGTCTTGGTTCCTCCACTCTGATCATAGTGAAGGGAAGAGTGTAGTGTCAATGAAATCAATGCAGTAGGTGAACATTCTTGTCAAAGGGTGACTTTCAGTGACAAGAGCAAAGCAACCATCTGTCTCCTGAAAATGTTGGAACCAGATATCAGATTAGAATATCTATGAATTCTTTACCAATTGATCTCCCAGAAAGAGGTGAAAGATAGTTTGCTACTTAGTCCTAAAGGTGGGGGGCTTTCTTGGCAGAACCTAGTACCTTGGACCTAAGGGCTGACCCCAAAATCTTTATGGATTATAGAAAATGAGAACTGGGATACTGTCTCTAACTTTCTTAAGATTCTTTAGATTATTTGGGTAAATTTTTCTTGGGCAAGGACTTGAAGAATTATGCCTGTGTAGTACAATTTTCAGATCAACAATTAATCTTCCATATATCTACCCAAACACCACCCTCAAAGGGCTACTGCGTTCTTTCAGCAAGAGAAAACAAGACTTGAGGTCCCAACTATAGATTAGGTTTAAAAGTAAATATTCCTGGGAGAGCAAGCCCTATGGAACTCACAGAGGTAGAATAGCTGGGAAGAGTTCAATATTTAGGGACCAGGTTTGGCTGGCCAACAAGGGCTTTGACCACTTCAGTCAAGTGAGGTTGGGGATTACATGCAGAATAAGGGCAGGGGCCATAGACACACTGAAAACAAAGGTACTATCTTTCCAATTTGGCTGAATGACTGATATGTGGATAGAAATAGTCACATCATTAATAAAATCTGAATTAGTACCTAGTTTACACCAGGTTCTTTTCAAATACTTTTCACTTCTACCCAAAAATCTTGCAATATAGACAATATGCTCCTCATTTTTGAGGTGAAAGCATTGGGAGGCAGTGATAAAACTTGCCTAATGTTATAGCACTAGGATATAGTGGCTGTGGGATTTGAAACTATGTCTCCCTGGATTCGAAGATCACATTCTTCCCACTATATTATGTACCTTCATTACCTATGCTACCTGAGAGCATTCAAGAATTTCAGGAATTAAACTAGGAAATTTAATGATGAGTAAAAAATTATAATCTCAAGATATGTTCATATATCATAATATCAATAGTAAAAACAACAATATTATTACAATATTCATTAATCACATGTTTATTGTGTGACTACTATAGACCAGTTGCTGTAACATGTACTTTATATCAGCCTAACCGCCCCACAATAAAGGCATTTCTCTAGCTTAACTTGTTGAAAACCAATACTTAAGAGCATAAGAAATTTGCCATACATCCCTCATCATGAAAATGATGGACAAGTCATTCAATCCTGTATTTATCAGATTTTGAACCCATATTTCTAACAACCATGCTATTTTGACTCGTGTAGTGTGTCATTTGACAGAAAAGTGACACCTGCATATATGCTCCTCATTCAAGAGAAGATGGAGTCTGTCATTTCTCCAAAGCCTTGGTGGATATGTTGCCTCTGTCCTTAGTCAGATGATCAGACATGAATAGAGAGACTATGAGACCAGCTACTGGATTTACAAGACAGATACTCATAAAATGAATTTCTCAGGGCTCCAGGACAAAAGCATAGATAATGTTTTTCAAAGGAAGCAATAGGTGGAAAGTTAAGGCAAGTATGGTACATATCCATTGGAAGTAATGTCATGTACCTAATAAACTGAATTCATGAAGCTTATGAATTCATTTATGAAGAAACATAATAAAAAATTGTATATAGGGTGTGTTTATAACTATGTGAAAAACAATGCAGATACCATCACATCATAATCATCCTTATCATTATTAAGCCTGGAAGGCTTTGCTCACAGCTCACATACATACCAGATATCTACAAAAATTGTGAAAGTACAACTTCCTAGAGGGGAAGGAACAAACCCCAAAGAATTGTAATTTATCATGCCTACATAAGTTTTTTTTTTGAGATGATAGAGCAAACTTATAAAAAGCATGAGGCACAAATATAATTATCTGCAAGATTTCACAACAGACCATTCAGACACATATACACACTCACGCACACACACACACACACACACACACACACACATACACACTGCTGAGTAAAGTCTAAAAGCTCTGCCCTTACCTAGCTCAGAAGAGGTCAATTCAATTCAAATTCAGCTCCAGGATGTGAGCAAATTTTTCATTTTTTCTCCAGAAGACATTGACCTAGAATGGTGAGAACCCACACACTCAACTCTGAATTAGGGAGGTGGTACACTATTTTTAAAACCAGATCCAGGACAACAATAATAGTATCTATTTTTACCAGGCAGAAGGGGACCCACTGGACCAAGGTCAAAAATTTCTGTTGAGGGAAAATTTGGGAGTGATAAATGCAATTCCCTTAACTATTCCCCATGGAGGTGTGCCTTTGACAGATAAACCAAAGATAGTCATCTCCTTTGGGAATATAGATGAGGATTCATTATTTGCAGATTCACTTAGAGAAAGATTCTATATAATGAATGAGTAGAGGGGAAAGAGAGAACAAGGTATATTGAAAGTTTAATTTAATAGGTAAAGCAAATCCAGTCTTCCTAATATAACCATGGGAATAGATGGCTCAAGTACAATAGAAGCTGAATGACTGAAGATGAGCTCAGAGGATAAATATGCCACATTGCTGAGGGGTTCATTCATGTAGATTCTGCAGGGACCCCACTTGATAGTGAAATTGTAAAGAAGTAAACTTATCCAGGTGCCAATGTGTTTAACCAAAGAAGAGCCACTGGACTTTTGCTGTGTGGCTATAGGACTTAGGACAGTTTCTACTCTTTGAACAGTACTGAAAAAAAAACTTTCTCTGGAATTAGAATTAGAGAGATGTTTCCTTGTGGTATAATTTTAAAAGAAGATAAGTAGTTACAGCCTAGTTTCTCTCAATGAGGGAAAAGTTAAGTAACTGTGGTACACAGCCTTTAGAATATTACCTCACTGTTAAATGATATTTATGAAAAGGTTAAGATGTTATTTTTGAAAGACATAATAGAAAATTTGTATATAGGCATGTTTATTACTATTTTCAAAAGTGCAGATTGTTTTCTGATAACCTGGAATGATGCAGTCTAAAATATTAAAGAAATTATTTTGTTATTGGAAGTGGAGACATTTATATGTTTTAAAAAATTGCCAACCATAATATTATATAATCATGTCTTTCTCTTTAATCATGGTTTTTATTCATAAGTAATTAAAATATTAGTTAGTTTTGTGAATGCTTGCTGAATCTCATGAAAAAGAGATGGTCCAGGAAGAGAAGTACATGTGCTGGCAAAATTCATGTTGAGGAAGGCAGCTGGCCCTAACAGGCACTGTTGCTCTGTCTGATTGCTCTTCTTCTCACCCCCATCCACTCATATAGGACACTGAGCATCAAGGCATGAAACCATCAAAGGACAAGTTCCTGAAGCATCAGGAAACAATCCCTCTCCTACAAATAACTTGCATCCAATAAGCAAATGCTTATGCCACTAGCAAACAGTTTGTATTCTACTGCCCTATGGGCCCTCAGCCTTTCTAAATACATGAGAAGAGAGAGAAGAAAGCAAGATCTTTGATTTATCCCTGATTTTTTTTTAATTTACCACTTTATTCATTTGTAAACATTCAGGGGCATGAAGTACATTCATATAATTGTACAATCATAAACACTTTCCATTACCAGAACCTGGTCATCATTCCAAACTAGAACTCTGTACCCATTAAAAATTAACTCCCCATACTCCTCCCCACAGACCCTGGTAACCTCTACTTTCTGTTTCTATGAATTTGCCTATTCTAGCACCTGACATAAGTGGCATCACAAATGGACGCTAGTCCATTTGTGTCTGGCTAATTTAACTTAGCATAATATTTTCAAAACAAATGATTTTTCCATGCCTGGCCTCCATTACAAGTCACCCAAGATTAAGTTGTACTTTTCAAAATGCCATCAATTATGTATATGCTTACATTTAAAAAGCATATTTCTGGGTTCTCTGAAGTCAAAGTTTTCTCTCTCTGCAGCCCTGGGGTGTGAGTGGGGTGAGTGGGGCGTACCCTATGCTCACCCAGTGTGTGCTCCTCCACTGCTCAGGAGGCTTTCCAACACCAGAGATATTATGTTTTAAGATCCTTCTCAGATTTCCCCTGGATTCATATGTATCTGGCCAGGCTCCTTATCCCTCAATTTTTATTCCATTAGTATAAGGCACAGAGAGATCCAATTTCAAAAATGCTTTCTGAATCAGAGCAAAGATAGGAATTCTGTTTCCTAACAAAAAGTCAATTATAAAAATCACTAAGTCATAGAAGATTGATTAACTTGCGTTCCTCCAGAAGCCAATCCTGAACCAAGAATGAATGATAAGTAATTTATTTGGGAATCAAAGAAAACAGCAATAGGAGAGTGGGAAAGGAAGATAGCGAGAACAAGGCTATAGACAAAGGACAAATATTAACACAATCATTACCTGTGAAAATTAAGCTAATTCCACTAAGGAAACACTAGCATTCAGCACACCTCACATTTGTACACTTTGATTTTTCAAAGCTGCCAGTGGTCACTATTCAGTTGACTTCCTTCTCTGGCTTATATCTAAAATGTTGTTGGACTTCAACAGGTCTGAGTTGATAGTCTCTCTATTCCTCCTGCTCTTATATACATGAAATTGTAGCAATAATACAGGGTCATCACAGCTAGAAAGAAGCTGCCCAGATAAAGCTGTGCTCTATTTACCATCTATTAACCTCAGATATCAAAAAGGGCAAAATAAACCCTCAAAGAAGATCTCAAGCTATACATACTTCTTTGTCCTATATATCTCAATCCTAGGAATCACTAGTGGCACATTAATGATCATTTATTAGAAAGATCAATTTTAAAGAAACTGAAAATTTAAAATTTTGAATCAACTTTTTTGGATTGTGTGTGTCAACAATTTTTTCCCTATATGCAAGTCTGTTTTCTCTGTGGTTTATGTTTCTTTTATTTTTTCTTCCTTCTTTCCATCCCTCCTTTATTCCTCCTTCCTTGAAACTCTTTTTATTTGGTGTATTTTAATTATGTATTTCTTTTGCTTGATATAACTAAACCTAAGTTTGTCCAAAGAAAAAAAGTAATTATCTCTGTCTCTTGTCACTTTACATTTCATAGTGTTCACTAAAGAGAATAAACATGAGATCATTTCCTTTGGGTCACCTGGTGGGTATGGCCCAATAAGAGCCTTTGGAGTGGGATACTGTTCTACCTAATTCCCACAAAGCAATTGGTCCTTCGGCTATTTGGATCTCATTGGAGCTAGTAATTTTTTAAAACTCTCCAGGGCTTATCATATGCTAAAGAGTGTGTAAGGCTGGGAAACAGAGCCTGGAACAGAAGGAAAACTGATTATCCTTGAGGTCCTCCTCCATGGGCTCATTGTCTAAGGTCCCCAGCACAAATCTCTCTCCCATGGGACAATTTTCCTAGAGGAACCAAGTGGGAAATGGGGCAATTAATCCAGGTCTGATTGACGTCTTGAACTGGAAATTAGAAGTTTGTCTTCATGCCTCCTGGGGCTTTCTCCTTGGCTAGTTATACTCCTCAGTTCATAGATCTGGGACTGATAGACAGGAGTGCAAGTCTGAACTTGTTGCTTTAATTTTTGATGCTCAAAAAATGTCGATGACCTTGGAAGTTAATATTCAGGTCCCTTAAAAGACTCTTGGGGGCATATTTACCCAGCACAAACTGGTACATAAATGCAACAAGGTCAGTATTGGGGATGGAATTAATTTATTTTATTATTTTATCAGAAACGTATGGACTTATATATATATAGGTCTAGAAGTGAAAATATCAAAAGCTGATTTTTTAGGGATGCTCCTGAGGCACATGGAGGGTCCCAGGCTAGTGGTCCAATTAGAGCTGTGGCTCCTTGCCTTTGCCACAGCTCCCAACAATGATGGATCTTTAACCCTCTGGGTGATACCAGGGATTGTACCTGCATCCTCATGGATACTAATCAGATTTGTTTCCACTGAGCCACAATGGGAACTCCAGAAAGCTGAATTTGACATGGAAGAGAAGAGAGAATACAACAGACAGAGAAAATGTGAGAGGGTGGGGAGGAGGTATAGCAACATGGAGTGACAAAGAATGAAGATGCAGTGGCAGAGAGAATGAGAACTGAGAGAGGAGGAAGGAGAAAATGAGATAAAGAAAGACAAAGTGAAGGGATAAACAGAAAGAGAGGAAAAAAAGAAAAAAAGGAGATAAAATAGAGACATAGGGAAACAACTTCTTTCGCAATGAATTTCACTTGCTTTAGTTCCTGACATAGTCCAGCTACTGAATATAGGAGAGAGGGTGTTTTTGAGTCAACTTTGTGATCAATGGAAAATGCTCCTAATGAGAGAGTATCTTCATTTCTTTACTAGTTAGGTAGGAGTTAGCTCTGTGAAGCCCTGCCTTTTTGTTGTATAAAGGTGGAAGTTGGGGAAGGACACAGGGATTTTTGTTGTATACTGGTGCCAGATAATCAGAGTACTTTAATATACATGAAATTTTACCATTACTGGTATATTAATTTCTTTTTGCTGCTCTAACAAATTGCCACAAATTTATTGGCTTTAAACCCCACAGATTTATTATCTATAGTTCTGAATGTCAGAAGTCTGATCATTGGCTTTTCTTCTTAAGAGGCTGAAGGAGAATTTTCTCTGTCCCTTTTCTAGCTTCTAGAGGCTACCCGAGGCCACCTGCATTCATTGTTTGTGTCCCTTTTCTCCATCTTCTCTGCCAGGAGCATAACATCTTAAAATCTCTCTCTGACTTACTCTTCTGATTACTTCTACATCTAACAACACCTTTGATTACATTAGGTCCACCCAGATAATCTAGGATAATCACATATTTAATTAAGCCTTAATAAAGCAGCCTTAATTCCACCTGCACCTTAATTCTCCCTTGCCAGGTAGCCAACCATATCCACAGGTTCTGGGCATGAGGATATGGACATCTTCCAGGTCTATATTTCTGCTTCCCATAACTAACTTGCAAGTGTTGTGTTAAATGGCAGGAACACATGATAGGGACATGAAAACTTGGGATAAAGCTAAAATCTCACTTATTTTAACATCTTTTGATAATCATCTTCATTTTTGTTGAGGGGTATTATTATGTTCCATAGGAAGGAAATGAAATGAATTAAACATATATTTTGTATAGAGAGTTTGAGCTATTGTTATAATTTATCCTTATCTGTGCTGACAGTAGAAAATAAGTCATAAATAAATTCTCATAAAATATTTGCTTGGAGTGAGATTGACCTTTGCTTGCCTGACATGACATGGGACCTCAGGGAACCCACAGCCACCAAAGCAGAAGGAGTTTAAATGACATCAAGTGGAAATGTACTTTTTGAGGGAAGTTGGAATGGAGATATCAGCAAGAGTCAGTGTGTGGGAGTGAGGAGGAAAAGATTGGAAATGCAGCAGAGACAAAAATTGCTCAGTTTCTTTAAGCCATATTAACACCGTTACACTTCATCTTAAAATCAGTGGGAATATTTTGAGAGTTTTTAAACTGGGGAAGTTATTTAGGCCTTTCAAAGAGGAATATTTTTTTTTTAAATCACTATTTCATTGCAGTAGAGAGAAAGGGTTAGCACAATTCAGAGTTTCTTAAGGACCCTCTCTGAAGTGGAAACAACAAAATGGATGTATATCAATGAGTGTCCTTTAACAAATACAATAACATACTTTACATTCTTTTCTTTGAAAAGTCTGCCTGCCATCTGAATTTTTTTAAACTTTTTCATGTTTTTATTTTATTATTTTTTATTTTTTTGAATTTTCCCAATGCATTACTTTTTTTTTTCTACTGTACAGAATGGTGACCCTGTTACACATTGACAAATGATTGGATTAGGAAGAAGTGGTATATATACACAATGGGATATTAGTCATAAAAAGGTGCAAAATAATGCCATTTGCAGCAACATGGATGGAAATGTAGACTCTCATACTGAGTGAAGTAAGCCAGAAAGAGAAAGAAAATCACCATATGATATCACTTATATCTGGGGTCTAATATAAGGCACAAATGAACTTTTCCACAGAAAAGAAAACCATTTGAAATTTAACAGTGAGGTCACATCTTCTACAGGTTTCTGTGCAGTGGTTGATGATTTGGACTACAAACCACCAAACATTCTTGGGGCGATAACCAGGCTGAGATATTATTTCCATGCACTAGTCCAGAGCAACACAGATGCACAAATTTGATTTTGTCATTGAACCAAGAAAAGGATGCTCTCTTTAAACTTCCTTCCTTGATAATTATTCTAATTCCCTTATGTGTCACTGTAAAGGTAATATATGAGAAATAGATTAAGTTTCCCACTTTCCAAAGTAAAACATACATATTTTTTATCTAACTACTAAAATCAATTAATTCAGAGACATTAATATTTTCATGCATTATTCATTCTCAGCAGTGAGAAAAGCAGCATGGGGAGGGCGAACCAGAGCCATGTGTCTGAGTTCCTCCTCCTGGGGCTTCCTATACAGCCAGAGCAGCAGGGTGTGTTCTTTGCCCTGTTCCTGGGCATGTACCTGACCACAGTGCAGGGGAACCTGCTCATCATCCTGCTCATCAGGCTGGATCCTCGCCTCCATACCCCCATGTACTTCTTCCTGAGCCACTTGGCCCTCGCAGATGTGTCCTTTTCATCGGTCACCATCCCTAAGATGCTGAAGAACATGCAGACAAAAAATCTGTCCATCTCTTATCCAGGATGCATCTCCCAGGTGTATTTTTATATACTTTTTGGTTGTGTTGATAATCTCCTCCTTGCAGTGATGGCCTATGACCGGTATGTTGCCATCTGCCACCCTCTTCACTATACCACCATAATGAGAGAAGGACTCTGTGCCCTGCTGGTGACTGGCTGCTGGATTCTCTCCTGTTCCAGTGGCCTTCTTCACACACTCCTGCTGGCCCAGAGGTCCTTCTGTGCTGACAACATCATTCCCCATTTTTTCTGTAGCCTCCCCAACCTACTCAAACTGTCCTGCTCAGACACCTCTCTGAATGAGCTGGTCATATTCAGTGCAGGGTCTGCAGTTGTCATTTTTCCATTGAGTGGCCTCCTGGTCTCTTATGGCCATATTGGGCTCTCCATCCTGAAGGTCCCCTCTACGAAAGGGATCTGCAAAGCCTTGTCCACCTGTGGCTCCCACCTCTCTGTGGTGTCTCTGTTCTATGGGATAATGATGGCAGTGTACTTTTCCTCCTCATCAGGCCAGTCCCATGACATGGACATCATTGCTTCTGTGATGTACACTGTGGTCACCCCCATGCTGAACCCTTTCATCTACAGCCTGAGAAACAGAGACATGACATTAGCTTTGGGGCTTCTCTTCAGAAACAGTAACATTTTAGCTAAGTGAGGATAATTTAACCATGTTCTTATTTACTCACTGACTTTGTTACAAATGCCTAAAAAAGTTGTGTGCATATCACCCATGTCTCTAGCACTTTTCTAGCTGTCCTTTAAATGGTCATTGTTATTAGATCAATATATTTCACTTTATTCATATCTCATCCATTTATTCTTCCATAACCCCAAATATGACATTATTCACAATGCACTTTCAACTTGCAGTCTTCAAAACATCAAAATCCTTTGTGTGTGTTTTTTTATTTAAATATGTTTTTTTTCACTGTGTTGTATTATTATTATCTTTGGATTTTTACAGCTTTTTTGAAGTGTATATATATATATATTACATTTTATTTTAGTCATCTATCTTGGGCATTGCTTTTTCTGATTTTGTATAATTTTATTTATTCAAAATATAGTTGACTTACAATGCTGTGTTAATTTTAAGTGGTTTAATTATAGCAAAGTGATTCAATTATATGCATTGTTTTCTCAGAATCTTTTACCTTATATGTTATTACAAAATATTGACTATAGTTCCCTGTGCTATATGACTAGTCCTTGTTAGTTACCTATTTTAAATATAGCAGTATGTAGTGTTACTTGCAAACTCCTAATTTATCCCTTCCCATTTCCCCTTTAGTAGCCATAAGTTGTTTTCTATATCTGTAGGTTCATTTCTGATTTGTACCTAAGTTCATATGCATTATTTTTTTTGATGACACACATGAGTGATATCATATGATATTTGTCTTTGTCTGGCTTACTTTAAATTACACCCATGTTGCTGCAAATGGCATTATTTTATTATTTTTATCTCTGAGTAATAGACCATTGAAAGATTGTACCACATCTTCTTTATTCAATCCTCTATTGATGGACATTTATGTTGCTTCCTTGTCCTGGCTTCTTGCCTTCAGCAACAAACATTAATTTCTAGAGTTTAGTTTTAGTAAAGTCCAGAATACTTATCTTCTCAATGCAGTATCTAGTTAATAAAGTACTTTGGATGGTTTGCTGAAACCTAAATAAACTTAAATTAGATTGTGCCCAAAACAGTAGGTGAGCACAAAGCCATCAATCCAATTACTAAATGTCCCTGTTCTAGGAAGACTGATTTTTTTTCCCTCTAAATTGGATTTTCATGTTGAGAAGAGTCTATAGCTATCAGATTAATTTTAACCTTGGAAAATGAGTGTTGTCTCTGCCAGAGAACTCATTTCTAATAAGAAAAGTCTAAATATGTGAATTTATAATTTAAGCACACAAAAATATTTACCACATGAACTATTACGTGCCAGGCAATTTTCTACATTCTGTTAATACAAGTTAAAAAATGTATCCCCTGTGAGTTTACATTCCAGTATTATTGATCCAGCTCATCCTCCTCCTCTTTTTTATAGTATGTTTTAACCTTCTAACACACCATAAGCTTTACTTATGTTCAAAATTTCATTATTTCTTTGCTGGGATGAAAGTTCTATGGAACATGGGTTTATACATCTGAAATAAATTCTAAGATTTTTGTACATAAAACATGTTATGAATAAAGGAGGCATAAAAAGGGGGAAACAATAATACTGGGAGTGGGGTTCATAATTTAACATCATGTGATACAGGTAGAGCTCATTTGGAAGGTAACATCCAAACAAAGACGTTAATGAGGACTGGTAAGTGAGTCTTGGTGTTACCTTGGCAAAAGCATGGAGATTGGCACCTAGAAATACTCTGAGGTGAGATGGTTCCTTGTTATTCCAGGGACATTACAGGGGCCTCTGTAGCAGTGCTGAGTAAGAGAGGGATGGTAGGTAATAAGTTCTGTAGGGCACTTAAGGTCACAGATTGTATTAGTCAATGTTCTCCAGAGAAATACTACAAATAGGATGTGTTTATGGGAAGGGGTATAAGACAGAGGGATTTATGGAATTCCTACTGTGATGCAAAAGGTTTGGTGGCATCTATGCAGTGGTTTTAAGGATCCAGCATTGATTCAGCTGTGGCATAGGTTGAAGTTGTAGCTTAGATATGACCCCTGACCTGGAAACTTCCATATTCCAGAAGGTGGCCAAAAAAGAAGGGAAAGAGAGATCGAGAGAGAGAGAGAGAGACATAAAGAGAGAGAGATTGATTTATTGCAAAGAATTGGTTTATGTGATTATGGAGGCTAGCAAGTACAGTCTGTGGAGGAGGTGGGCAGCTTGGAAAACCAGGGGAAATGTATAGTTTGAGTCTGAAGGCAATCTGGTTACAGAAATGGTTCTTCATTGTGGGAGATCATTCATTTTCTTAAGGCTTTCAAATAATTAGATGAGGCCCACCAAATTTATGGAGAACAATCTGCTTAATTCACAGTGTACTGATAGCAATGTTTTTTTTTTTCCCCATTTGGGCTTTATTTATTTATTTATTTTTAAATTTTCCCACTGTACAGCAATGGGATCAAGTTATCCTTAATGTTTACATTACATTTACATTTTTCCCCCACTATTTGTTCTGTTGCAACATGAGTATCTAGACAAAGTTCTCAATGCTACTCAGCAGGATCTCCTTGCAAATCTATTCTAAGTTGTGTCTGATAAGCCCAAGCTCCTGATCCCTCCCACTCCCTCCCCCTCCCATCAAGCAGCCACAAGACCTTTCTCCAAGTCCATGATTTCCTTTTCTGTGGAGATGTTCATTTATGCTGGATATTAGATTCCAGTTGTAATTGATATCATATGGTATTTGCATTTGTCTTCCTGTCTCATTTCACTCAGGATGAGATTCTCTAGTCCCATCCATGTTGCTGCAAATGGCACGGTGTCATTCTTTTTATGGCTGAGTAGTATTCCATTGTGTATCTATATCACATTTTCCTACTCCAATCATCTGTTGATGGACATTTGGGTTGTTTCCATGTCCTGGCTATTGTGAAGAGTGCTGCAATGAACATGAGGATGCATGTGTCTCTTTTAAGTAGAGTTTTGTCCATATATATGCCCAAGAGTGGGATTGTGGGGTCATATGTACGTTCTATGTATAGATTTCTAAGGTATCTACAAACTGTTCTCCATAGTGGCTATACCAGTTTACATTCCACGAGCAGTGCAGGATGGTTCACTTTTTTCCACACTCCCTCCAACACTTGTTATTTGTGGACTTATGAATGATGGCCATTCTGACTGGTGTGAGGTGGTATCTCATAATAGTTTCGATTTGCCTTTGTCTTATAATCAGCTATGTTGAGCATATTTTCATGTGTTTGCTGGCCATCTGTATATCTTCTTTGGAGAACAGTCTCTTCAGGTCTTTTGCTCATTTTTCCATTGGTTGATTGGCTTTTTTGCTGTTGAGTTGTATGTGTTGCTTATATATTCTAGAGATTAAGCCCTTGGCCGTTGCATCATTTGAGACTATTTTCTCCCATTCTGAAAGTTGTCTTTTTGTTTTCTTTTTGGTTTCCTTTGCTGTGCAAAATCTTTTCAGTTTGATGAGGTCCCATTGGTTTATTTTTGCTCTTATTTCTATTACCTTGGGAGACTGACCTGAGAAACTATTCATGATGTTGATGTCAGAGTGTTTTGCCAAAGTTTTCTTCTAGGAGTTTGATGGTGTCCTGTCATATATTTAAGTTTTTCAGCCATTTTGAGTTTATTTTTGTGCATGGTGTGAGGGTGTGTTCTACTTCATTTCTTTGCATGCAGCTGTCCAGGTTTCCCAGCAATGCTTGCTGAATAGACTTTCGTTTTCCCATTTTATATTCTTGCTTCCTTTGTCAATGATTAATTCACCAGAGGTGTCTAGGTTTATTTCTGGATTTTCTATTCTGCTCCATTGGTCTGTCTGTCTATTTTGATACCAGTACCACACTGTCTTGATGACTGTGGCTTTGTAGTATTTCTTGAAGTCTTGGAGAGTCATGCGTCCTGCTTGGTTTTTGTTTCTCAGGATTGCTTTGGCAATTCTGGGTCTTTTGTCATTCCATATAAATGTTTGGATTGTTTGTTCTAGTTCTGTGAAAAATGTCCTGGGTAATTGGATAGGGGTTGCGTTGAATCTGTAGATTGCTTTGGGTAGTATGGCCATTTTTACAATATTGATTTTTCCAATCCAGGAATATGGAATATTATTAAATTTATTCACATCTTCTTTGATTTCTTTGATTAAAGTTTTATAGTTCTTGGCATATAGGTCCTTTACCTCTTTGGTCAGGTGTATTCTGATGTAATTGATTTTTTGAGGTGCAATTTTAAAAGGTATTGTATTTTTGTATTCCTTTTCTAATCTTTCATTGCAGGTATACAGAACTGCGACTGGCTTCTGAATGTTAATCTTCTATCCTGCTACTTTGCTGAATTTATTAATCAGTTAAAGTTATTTTGGGTTGAGTCCTTCAGGTTTTCAATATATATTACCTTGTTATCTGCATACAGTGACAGTTTTATCTCATCTCTTCCTATATGGATGTCTTTTATTTCTTTGTTTGTCTAATTGCTGTGGCTAGGACTTCCAAAACTATGTTGAAGAGCAGTGATGAGAGTGGGCATCCCTGTCTTGTTCCAGATTTGAGTGAGAGGGTTTTCAGTTTTTCCCCTTTGAGGATTATATTTGCTGTGGGTTTATCATAAATGTCTTTGATTATGTTCAGGAATTTTCCCTCTATACCTACTTTGGTGAGGGTCTTGATCATGAATGGGTGTTGCACTTTGTCAAATGCTTTTGCTGCATCTATTGAGATGATGATATGATTTTTGACTTTTTTTTTTGTTAATGTGGTGTATGATGTTGATTGATTTGCATTATGTTGAACCATCCTTGTGAACCTGGGATGAACCCTACCTGGTCATGGTGTATGATCTTTGTGATATGTTGTTGGATTCACTTGGATAATATTTTGTTGAGAATTTTTGCATGTATATTCATCAAAGATGTTGGCTGATAGTTTTCTATTTGGTGGTATCTCTGTCTGATTTTGGAATTAGGGTGATGGTGGCCTCATAGAATGTCTTTGGGAGTATTCCTTCTTCTTCAACCTTTTGAAAGAGTTTAAGGAGGTTGGGCACCAATTCCTCTTTATATGTTTGATAGAATGCACCTGTGAAGCCATCTGGTCCTGGACTTTTATTTGTAGGGAGTGTTTTTATGTCACCTTCAATTTCATTTCTAGTGATGGGTCTGTTCAGTTGGTCTGTTTCTTCTTGATTCAGTTTTGGCAGGCTGTAAGATTATAGAAAATTGTCCATTTCTTCCAGATTGTCCAACTTGTTGCCATATAGTTGTTCATAGTATTCTCTTATGTTTTTTTTTGTATTTCTGCAGTATCCGTTGTGATTTCTTCTTTTTCATTTATAATTTTGGTTTTTTGGGTTCTTTCTGTCCTCTTTTTAGTGAGTCTGGCCAGGGGTTTCTCAATTTTGTTTCCCTTTTCAAAGAACCAGCTCTTGGTTTTATTAATTTTCTCTATTGTTTTTTGAATCTCTATTTTATGGATTTCTTCTTTGATCTTTATAATTTCCTTCCTCTGCTGACTTTAGGTCTTTTTTGTTCTTCTTTTTCTAATTCCTTTAGGTGGAGGGTTAAGTTGTCAATTTGGGATACTTCTTCTTATTTGAGAAAGGCCTGTATTTCTATACATTTCCCTCCTAGCACTACTTTTGCAGCATCCCATAGATTTTGAGAGGTTGTGTCTTCATTATCATTTGTTTTTAATTTCCTTCTTGATTTCCTCATTGACCCATTGGTTTTTTAGTAGCATGTTGTTTAGTCTCCACGTAGTAGGTGTTTTCTCTTTCCTTTTCCCATGGTTGATTTCTAATTTCATGTCATTGTGGTCAGAGAAGATACTTCAGATAATTTCTATGCTCCTAAATTTATTGAGGTTAGCTTTGTTTCCTAATACGTGGTCAATTCTTTAGAATGTTCCATGAGCATTTGAGAAGAATGTGTATTCTGATTTTTTTTGGATGTAGTGTCCTGAAGATATCAATTATGTCTAAGTTTTCTATTGTTTCCTTTAGGATCTCTGTTGCTTTATTGGTTTTCTGTCTAGAGTATCTGTCCATTGATGTGACGGGGGTATTAAGTCTCCTTCTATGATTGTATTCCCATCAATTTCTCCCTTTATGTCTGTTAATATTTGTTGTATGTATCTGGGTGCTCCTATATTTGGGGCATATATGTTGATGATAGTAACATCCTCTCCTTGGATGGATCCCTTAATCATTAAATAGTGTCCTTCTTTGTCTTTCTTTATGTCTTTTGTTTTAAAGTCTATTTTGTCTGATAGGAGTGTTGCAACTCCTGTTTTTCTGTCATATCTATTGGCGTGGAATATTTTTTCCCACCCTTTCACTTTCAATCTATATGTATCCTTTGTCCTAAGGTGAGTTTCTTGTTGGCAGCATATTGATTGTTTTTGCCTTTTTATCCACTCAGTCACTCTGTGTCTTTTGATTGGAGCACTCAATCCATTGACATTTAAGGTGATAATTGATAGATGATTATTTTTTGCCATTTTGAACCTCGTGTTCCAGTTGATCCTATGGTTCTCCAGTCTTCCTTTCATTTTTTTTTTTTTTTTTTTTTTTGGTTGGATGGTCTCCGGTTATTACCTGCTTGATTTTTTTTTCTTCATTTTTTGTGAATGCAATATTTGGTTTGGCTTGTGGTTGCCCTGATTTTTAAGTATGCTAAGTCCTTCCTATAATTGTGTGTTTTAGCCTGATGGTCCTGTAGGTTCAAACACTTCATTACTATATTACAATTAAGAAGAGAAACATACAAACTAACAAAAAAGGGTGTATTTATTTCCTAACTTTCCTTGCCCACACTTTATGATTTTGATGACTCTTTTTTTCATTTTCATTTTATTTTGTTTGAAATATATTCATGATTAAATCTGTCTGTTGGCGTATTTGAGTGTCTGCTCTCTGATAGTGTTTTCCTCAGTCCTAGTTCTTCCTCTTCCTCTTCTTTTTTTTCTTTTTCTTCCCTTTCTTTCCTTCTTTTCTTTTTGGTTTAGAGAATCCCTTTCAGTATTTCTTTTAGCCTGGGTTTTGTATTGCTGTATTCCTTTAGTTTTTGTTGGAAAAAATTTTATTCCTCCTTCTATTTTAAATGATATTCTTGCTGGACAGAGTATTCTAAGTTGCATATTTTCTCCTTTCAGCACTTTAAATATCTCTTGCCATTCCCTCCTGGCCTGTAGTGTTTCTGTAGAGAAATCAGCTGATAATCTTATGGGGGCTCCCTTGTAGATAACATTCTGTTTTTCTCTTGCTGCCTTTAGGATCCTCTCTCTATCATTAACTTTTGCCATTTTTATTATAATGTGTCTTGGTGTGGGTCTATTTGGGTTCAATTTGTTTTGGGCCCTCTGTGCTTCCTGTATCTTGAACTCAGTATCCTTTAGATTTGGGAAGATTCCAGTGATAATTTCTTCAAATATATTTTCCATTCCCTTATCTTTTTCTACTCCTTCTGGAATTCCTATTATGTGTAGATTGGCCCACTTTATATTATCCCATATGTCTCATATTGCTTTCCAGTTTTTGGTTTGGTTTTCTGTCTGCTGACCTGATTGTGTGATTTCCATTATTCTATCTTCCATATCACTGATTTGTTCTTCTGCATTATTCATTCTGGTTTTTACTGCCCTTAGTTCTGTTTATACCTCTGCAAATGAATGTTCTAATTTTTCTTGGCTACTCCTTATATTTTCTAGTTTCTTTCTGAGGCTATCTGCATTACTGTTCATATATTCTCTTAATTCCTTCAGTATTTTCACTATTTCTCTTTTGAACTCCAGGTCTGTGAGACTGCGGAGATCTGTTTCATTGTTGACTGTTTTAGGTGAGTTCTCCTGTTGGTTTGACTGGGGTTGGTTTCTCAGCTTCTTCATCTTGCTTGTTGTTTTCTTTTTCCTGAGGGAGTTGTATTCTCCATGACTGAGCAGTGTTTGCCTTGTCACTGCCGTGGAATATTTCCTGAGAGCTGCCATTGTTGGTCAGTCTTTTTTGAGGCAGTGTGGCTTTTCTGGAGTGTTGATGGGGCTAACAGTGTTTCTTTGAAGCAAAGGAGGACTTCCTGAGGGCAGACAGGACTGGGAGGTCCACACCGCGATGGTAGCAGATTTCACTTGGTCATGCAGGGCTTGCTCTGGTGTTTTTAGGCTGTGGGGTTCTTGCAGGGTGTTGGTGGTGTTGGGCAGCTGTTCCCCAGGAGTACTGCAACCCCACCAGCTGGAGCAGATATCTGGGTCACTGAGAACCTAAGAGGCTCTTCCCCAGGGCAGCTCAACTCAGAAGGACTGTCTGAGAATCTAGGCAGATATTTTCCCAGTCTGGCCAAGCTTGTTGTAGCTTTTCTGGGCTTCAGGGTGTCCTGCAGAAAGCTGGCAGTCCTGTGCAGCTATTCTGTGAGAGTGCTCCACTCCCCAAGGGCTGGAGTTTCTAGCTGGGCTGCTGCAAACCCAAGAGGCTCTTCCTTAACTTGGAAGGACTGTCTGAGAATTAGGCAGATCTTTTCGTAGCCTGCCCACATGTGTTCTAGCTTTTCTGGGCTGCAGGCCTTTTCTTGGGGCCTGGTGGTGTTTGGTGCTGCTCCACAGGGGTGTAGCCCCTCCAAAGGGCAAGCAGGCCAGTGTAGGGACAGCCCCTGCAGTGTTAGGCTTCAGGAAATTGTGGAGGCCAGCCCTCCCAGATGGCAGGTAGCCCCAGGTCCAGCAAGAGCATAGGGGATGGTGTGGGTGGGGGGAGGGGATGCACTGGGAAGCACAGCTTTCTGATAGCTAGCAGGCCGGTAAGCTTGCTGTGGTGTGGGGAGTCTTCTATGGGGACCCACCCCTTCTCTCCCATCCCCAACACAGGCATAGACCAGGCTCTTCTCCCAGGTTCCCTCTGATGTGGCTTTCCACTTCCCCACCCCTAGAGTATTGCTCCCTTCCCTCTGTGACAGCTTAGCTTTCTAGTCTCCCAGGCTTTCTTTTCCCCATCAAACTTTACAGACTGGTTTCTAGACCTCCCAAGCAGTCTCTACTCCACCCTGACACCCCCAGCCCATTCCCAGGGACTAACCTCTGGAGCCAAGGTCTCGGTGTCCAGCCCCCACCCAGGCATCTCAATTTTTGGTGACTGTGCCAACAGTTCAGATGATCCATTTTGTTCTCGATCTGCTTTTCAGAACTCCGACTTACTGCTAAACTCTTCTCTGCATCTGGAGATTTCTCTGGTTTGTTTGATCTTTCCCTAGAGTAGGTGACTTTCCAGGGTGCATGATCCCTTTCTCCTCTGCAGTTCCCTTTTGGGAGCTCCCATCCAGCTCAGATTCCCCTTCTCTCACTCTCCTCTTTTCTCTTGTTTTACCTAGTAATGTCATGAACTTCTTTCCGTTATTGGAGTTTAGGTTCCTCTGCCAGTGATTGGTTGCTGTTCTGTGCGAGTCATTTATCCTGTAGATGTGGGTTTTTTTGTGTGTGTTTGTGGGAGAGGGTGATTGTGTCCCCCTACTATTCTGCCATCTTGTCCTGATTGCAATGTTAATCTCATCCACACAAATACCTTCATGGAATCATCTAGAATTGTGTTTGAGCAAATAACTAGGGACTTGATCTTAGCCAAGTTGACACATAAAATTAATCATTATAATCAAATTTTTGATTTTCTGTCTGATTTGGGAACCTACTGGAAGGGATTCAATAGAGGAATAACATGGCCATACATGATTTTGTTATTGTTTCTCTAAAAGAACACAAATTTTTTTTGAGGTGTAAGTGTCATACAATCAATTTCATATAAATAAAATATACCATTTGGCTAGTTTAGGAATATATAGACCCATGAATCTATCACCACACCTATCCAGATTGTGAATTCCTGTGATGTCTACCCTCCTGTCCTCTTTTTGTTCCTCCAATCTGTCCTCCAGGGAAGCAATAATCTGTTTCCATCTTATGGATTAATTTGCATCTCCTAGAAGATTACTTTGGTTGCCCCTTACAGTGTCTATTCTTTTCTTGCTGCTTTCTTTTACTCTGCATGAGCATTTTGAGATTCATTCATATTGCACTGTCTATCAATAGTTCATTTCTTTTATTCCTGAGAAGTATTCCATTGTGTGGCTATACAACAGCAGTTGCATATTCATCTTTTTATAATTTTAAAAATATTATAAATTATTTTTAAATTTTGAATTATTCATTTTAATTGTAAAATTATTTCTTTTTAAAATTATACTTATTTTTTATTCAACAATTTTTGTTGCTGTTATTATTATTTTTTATTTATTATTATTATTTTAATAGTTATTGCCCCCAATTTTTTTCTACTGTACAGAAAGGTGGCCCAGCTACACAAACATGTACATATTCTATTTTCACATATTATTGTGGTACTCATAAGTGAATAGACATAGTTCCCAGTGCTACACAGCAGGATCTCATTGCTAATCCATTCCAAAGGCAATATTTTGTATCTATTAACCCCAAGATCCCCAACCACCCCACTCTCTCCCCCTCTCCCTTGGCAACCAAAAGTCTGTTCTCCAAGTCCATCATTTTCTTTTCTGTGTAAAAGTTCATTTGTGCCTTATATTAGATCCAGATATAAGTGATATCACGTGGTATTTGTCTTTCTCTTTCAGGCTTACTTCACTCAATATGAGAGTCTCTAGTTCCATCCATGTTGCTGTAAATGGCATTATTTTGTTCTTTATTATGGCCAAGCAGTATGCCATTGTATATATATACCACTTCTTCCTAATCTAATTGTTTATCAAGGGACATTTAGGTTGTTTCCATGTCTTGGCTTTTGTGAATAATGCTGCAATGAACATAAGGGCGTATGTGTGTTTTTTAAGGAAAGTTTTGTCTGGATATATGCCCAAGAGTGGGGTTGCTGGGTCATATGGTAGTACTATGTATAGTTTTCTAAGGTACCTCCATACTGATCTCCAGAGTGGTTTTACCAGCTTCCATTCCCACCTGCAGTGAAGAAGGGTTCCCATTTCTCCACAGCCCCTCCAGCACTTGTTATTTGTGGACTTATTAATGATGGCCATTCTTACTGGTGTGAGGTGATATCTCATGGTAGTTTTGATTTGCATTTCTCTAATAATCAGGGATGTTGAGCATTTTTTCATGTGTTTGTTGGCCACCTATATATCTTCCTTGGAGAAATGTCTATTCATGTCTTTTGCCCATTTTTCCATTGGTTTGTTTGCCATTTTGCTGTTGAGTTGTATAGGTTGCTTGTATAATCTAGAGATGAAGTCCTTATCAGGTGCATCATTTGAAACTATTTTATCCCATTCAGTAAGTTGTCTTTTTGTTTACTTTTGTTGTTTCTTTTGCTGTGCAAAAGCTTTTCAGTTTGATTAGGTCTCATTGGTTTTATTTTTGCTTTTATCTTTTTAATCATTTCCCCAATACAATTTTTTTTCTACTCTACGGCATGGTGACCCAGTTACATACTTTCATACTTTCATTTGATTTTTTTATTGATCTATAGTTCATTTACAAATTTGTGTTAGTTTCAAGTATACAGTAAAGTGATTCAGTTATACACAGAGACACACACACACACAAACACACATATATATTCTTTTCTGATTCTTTTCCCTGATTGGTTTTTTACAAAATATTGAGTGTATTTCCCTGTGCTACACAGTGAGCCCATTGATGAACTGCTGGGATAGTCCTTGTTTCCGGATATAAATTAGAGCTCTTATGATCATCATTGTTTAAGTCTATGTATAACTATATACTTTCTTTTCCTTTGGACAAATATCTAGTCATGTGCTAGGTATATTGTATGAGAGTTCCAGTTCTACCATATCTTCAGTGATACTTGAGAGCAGCAGTCCTTTCAATTTTTCCAGTCTAATAGGTGTATAGTCGTGTAAACCAGTTTGCAGACCTGGAGCCACTTGATTGGATGGGGTATCTGGGTTTCTTGAAAAAGAATCCAGTAACATTGGTACTTTTAAAACTTTTTTGGAAGGGTACACATGCAGGATGCAGAAATAACCAGGCCAGGGATCCAACCTGCACCACAGCAGTGAAAATGCTTGATCCTTAATCACTAGGTCAACAGAGGACTCCCTGAAATTCTTGAGTCTCCCTATCTCCATGCTTGAAAATTTATCATAGCCCATCACTTTTCACCATTTACCTACCATTTTGCCTTAATAACATTTTTCTCCACACAACCCCCTTGCCCCACTTCAATGTTTGTTCTAAGAGAGGGATTTCTATTTATATTATTCTCTATTATGTCTCTAGAGAATATGTCATCATCACTTTACTGTGAGCCTCAATGATTATTTAAGGGAATGAGTGAATAAATTAACAGATAAATTCATTCAACAGTTAACAGTCACAATTGCCTGTTGTGAGCCATAGCTGAACTCCAGTGATACAAAGACACTGACAATAAACCTTAACATTTAGTAAGCTTTCATTAGGTGCTCATTGACCCATTCTTCAAATTAATTTGAAGAGAACAATTATTATTTCCACTTTGGAGAAACTGAGGTTCAGTGGTCTTAGATAAATTGCTCAACTATGCTCTCATAGTAGGGGAAGAACCCAGGGTTTTGTTCCAGAGTTTCTTATTCAAACCCCTTCTCCTGAAAAAGGCATAGAATATACACAACAGCCTTCTAGGAGAATGGTGAGACCTGAATATTTCTTTTTCTTTTTATGGACACACTGGTAGCATATGTAGGCTTCTGGGCTAGAGGTCAAATTGTAGTTGCAGTGGTGGGCATATGCCACAGCTACAGTAACACTGGATGTGGGCCACATCTACCAACTACCCTGCAGCTTGCAGCAACTTGGGATCCTTAACCCACTGAGAGAGGCCAGGGATCAAACCTGCATTGTCACAGAGAATATGTCATGTCCTTGAACCACTGAATCACAATGGGAACACTGAGACATGCACATTTTAAGGGGCTTTGTGTTCTAATGAAAGCTTGTGTTGGTGTTGGGGCACCTGCACAAGCCCTTCCACTGCCTGTACCACACACTGCTGTTGGAAGAAGCTGTGCTCTTGACACAGAGGCCGGGGGAATGGAATGGGGGAACTCCTGCTTCTCATCAGAAGCTTGACCAGAAGCCAAGGTACCACTCATATCAGGGACATTTTCTCCTATGAAACCAGGTTCAGCTCAGCCCCTATGGACCCTAATCATCCTCCTTCCTGATGTGCCAGGAGGGAGTTGGGAAGTTTCCCAAATGGAAAGCTTCGCTATTCAGGGCCTTGGGGGGATTCCCTCTGGGGTCTCTTTAGGGTGGAGAAAAGGAGATCTCCTTGTGCATCATTTTGAAGCTGGAGATCTGACATGAGAGTCTATACAGGTCCTGAGGCCACTGAGGTTTTCTCTTTTTCTTTTGACCCTGGGTCTTGTAGACAAAGGGAGGATTCAGGTAACAGAATGAAGCAGAAGATATTTGAAATCAGAGTACAGGTAGAGCTCAGAAGGAGCCCAGAAAATTCCCTAGTCATGTATGTGTGTCTGTGTGTAAGTGTGCATATGACCATCAAAGAGGTTATGTGTATTTGTATGTGTCTGTTGTATTGCATGAGTTTATGTGTGTATGTCTAACTGACAAACACACTAAATGACACACAATAGTATATATAGAGTTCGGAGAACCCTGGACATTTCCTCAGTGTGTGTTTATTCTACATGCATCTGCTGCTTGTGTGCCATGTATAAGACCTTGTGTGCTGCTTGTGATTTGAATAAGTATGACTTTTTGTGTCAACAATACCTCTGGTTTAGGGTGATTGACAGTTCTGTATGTGTAGCTTTGTTTTATGTGTGTATTTTTTATGAGTTTTGCATAGATTTGTGTGAAGCTGACTCACACCCTGACTGTATTTATCTAGTGAGAGCATAAGCCAGAGAAATCTATAAATATCCATTTGGCAAGTGTATGTCTGTGACACTGTGAGAGTACTTTTCTGTAACATCTTGACTTTCTTCATAAAGAAGATATAAATATTTGTGTGTGTGTGAGAGAGAGAGAGACAATCTCACATTTTTTACTCTCCCCTTGCCTTAGACCAAAATTCACACAGGCAACTCCACAGGAAACCTACTATGGAAACCTATTGGCAACCATTTTTCTGTGAATTGACTACTCCAGCAGGGGCCCTGCATCCTCAATGGTTTTGACACCCTGCTTAAATTTTGAGGAAAATAGTTCAGAAACAAAATGCTCATTTCTGGGATCACGTATGTCAACAATCACATTGTTGTTTTTTCTCCACTTAATAGCTTGGTTGCTTTGGGTTTGGCCCTGGTGATTCTCAGCATTCATTGCTGTTCCATAGGATCATGCTAATTGCTGACTGATCTTGTCTGTAAGTTGCTTCAGAAGCTAGGTGAATTGTAAACACTTAGAAAATTGTATCAAATTGGTCATGAAGACCCAAAAACTTGCCTCTCAATGTCTTATTGTGCAAGGGACAGTATTTGGTATGAAGACAAGAAAATCAAGCTCGTACATATTGTCTCTCTCTCAATGCCCCTGCCCTAGGTCACATAGTCCTTTTCCTCTTCACTACTGAGCAATTTCCCAGCCACTTTTTGCACACAGTGAGATGGAATCAAAGTACCTCATTTACATTTTCCACTTCTCATCACATCACAGCTCCTGGGTGTCATTAGGAGCTCTGGTTCTCCTGTAGGAGATCTGTGAGATCTTGGGATAAGTCTGACCTAGAAGCTTTCAGTGATAACCCTGTGCTTGGCAGGAGGGTCAAGTGGCTGTTCTCCCCTTTGCACCATGAACTGAGTCAGTTAATAAACTCGAGCAAGTCCATGGTTTGGAGTAAGCATCTACTGACAGATTCTTACACAATGTCAAGTTCCTCTCTCAAGCATATTTTAACATTTGACTTTAACTTTTCACCTTAGCCTCTCTACCCCCCATAGAAGGAAATGGGTGGATCCCCTCTCTAGTGAAAGGTGATCAGAAATAAACCTTTGAGGGAGTTCCTGTTGTGGCTCAGTGGGTTACAAACATGAATAGAATCTTTGAGGATTCTGGTTCAATGCCTGACCTTGCTCAGTGTATTAAGGATCCAGTGTTGCCATGAGCTGTGGTATAGGTCACTGAGTTGGCTGCAATTCCACATTGCTGTGTCTGTGGTGTAGTCTAACTACTACAGCTCCAATTACACCCCTAGCCTGGTAACATCCATATGCCACACTTGCAGCTCTAAATAGCAAGTGAAAGAAAGAAAGAAAGAAAGAAAGAAAGAAAGAAAGAAAGAAAGAAAGAAAGGAGGGAAGGAAGGAAGGAAGGAAGGAAGGAAAGAAGGAAGGAAGGAAGGAAGGAAGAAAGAGAGAGATAGAGAAAGAAAATCAACCTTTGAGACCAGGTTCTAATATGCATTATCTATGTGAGATTGTTTAGGCTGTTTCACTACTACTGTTAGTAAAATGAAGGAAAAAAAAACATCACTTTCTCTGCTTCCCATACACAAATGAATGTTGATACATTGAATGAAATTGAAGGCATATGAAAGCCATTGACAAACTAAAGGGATTCAGGAATATTAGTGTGGATAGTCATCTGAGCAGGAGCACTCCTTCAAATCCTCAAACAGTTCTTCAGGTCCTGCCTTTTGTCTATTTAAATAGAGGGAGAAACTGTAGGGTCATAGGATCAGAGATTTCAGTGTATTTTTAATAACATGGGAAAGAATTGTGACTACAGCAGTTACTAACTGTATAATAATTATATAATCATGCTAGTTTTTTACTTCTTCTGAGTATGCTATTAATGAAGGCATTTTTTCTTTTTTTTACCTGCTGCACCTGTGGCAAATTGAAATTCCAGGCTCATGGTTGAATATGAGCCACATCTGTAACCTATGCTTTCAGCAGTGCAGTATCCTTAACCCAATGAATGAGGCCTGGGATGGAACCTATATACTCACATAGAAAACATTGGCCCCTTAACCCACTGAGTTAGAGCAGGAAGTCCTCCCTCCTTGGACTTTTGAAAAATTTAGTGAGGCAATAATGCAAAAATGTATTTGCCTACTTTAGTGTTCATTAACTGTAAGTTATTATCAGTGCAAAGTTCAATGTTGGGAAACAGTGCTGGTCAATCAGGTAACAGACTTCTAAGAGACACCCCAATCCTTTAGGATCTCCCAGCTCTCAGACCCCATCTCAGATCTCAGGTGTCTTCCTAATGATGAATATCCAGATCTGAGCCAACTGGGAAGATCAGATGTAGATGGAAATAACTGGAGGTACATGCACTGAATTATTAATAATAAAAATGATAAGAAATAAATCTGAAGTAAGGTTTATTTCTTGGCAAGAAGATAAACTTTCATTAAGAAAATTCCACCAGGAAACTTACCCCAGTGGTAAGATATTAGCTCAGAAACTGACCTTAAGTGTGTGAGAGTTCAGGGAGTTTAACATAAATTTTAGGATAGCTTGTTCCTTTATTCTGACTACTTCATAATATACTTTTATTAAATTCTTCAACTTAATACTGTTTTTTGGGGGAAAATACAGATCATATCAAAAATATTCTATGCAATTTTTGGTGTTTATTTGATGTAGGACAGTGTTCTTAGATGCTAATGCCTAATGAATTGGAATCCTTTTGTTAGCTCTAGGAATGTGGAATATTGTCATCTTCATGTTGTAGAGGAACAACCTGACACCAAGAGATTTAGCATCCCAAGTCCTAGAGTGAGAAAGTGGTGGGACCAAAATCATAACACAGGGAATCTGGTTTTAGGTTTGCTCCTTTAGTCAGTCTTTGGTCAGGTGTTCCCTTGAGAGTCAGTATCCTGAGGGAAAGGATCCTTTATGTTGTATATATTGTTCTATGTCCAATTAGTAGCTTAGTGTTGGAAAGAGGGTCAATTAAAATGAAAAAAAGAAGAATGAATTTACTGGTTTCCATAGAAAGGAATCATGTTGAGTGTTGACGGTGTGTCACTTTAATCACTTAAAAAGTGATTAAAGAAATGAAGTTACTTATTCTTTTTCTCCACAAGAAAGTGAGGGCCCCTAGTGTGGTAGCCAAAATTGCAAATTAAATGTCACTGATGTTTCCTACTCCTCTCCTTCCTCAGCAGACAGGAGAGAACCATGAGAAGGGAGAACCAGAGCAGCATATCCGAGTTCCTCCTCCTGGGCCTCCCCATCCCACCAGAGCAGAAGGGTGTGTTCTTTGCCCTGTTCCTATGCATGTACCTGACAACAATGCTGGGAAACCTGCTCATCATCCTGCTCATCAGGATGGACCCTCACCTCCACACCCCCATGTACTTCTTCCTCAGCCACTTGGCCCTCACTGACATCTCCTTTTCCTCTGTAACTGTCCCTAAGATGCTGATGAACATGCAGACTCAGGATCAATCCATTCCCTATGCAGGGTGTGTAACACAAATGTATTTTTTCATGTTTTTTGCTTGTCTGGATGATTTCCTTCTCACCTCAATGGCCTATGATAGACACATGGCAATCTGTCACCCTCTCTGCTATACTGGTATTATGAGAAGGGGACTTTGTACCACACTAGTAACTGTATCTTGGATTCTGTCCTGTGCCAATGCCCTTTGTCACACTCTCCTCCTGTCTCAGCTGTCATTTTGTGCTGAAAACACCGTCCCTCATTTCTTCTGTGACATTGGTGCCCTTCTCAAGCTCTCCTGCTCAGACATGTCCCTCAATGATCTAGTAATTTTCATAGCAGGAGTGGCTACCATTATGCTCCCACTCCTGTGCATTTTGGTCTCTTATGGCCATATTGGGGCCACCATCCTCAAGATTCCATCCACCAAGGGCATCTGCAAAGCCTTGTCCACATGTAGCTCCCACCTCTCTGTGGTTTTTCTCTATTATGGAACTATTATTGGGCTGTATTTCGTCCCCTCATCCAGCACCTCCAGCAACAAGGATATAGTTGCCTCTGTGATGTACACAGTGGTCACCCCATTGCTGAACCCCTTCATTTACACCCTGAGGAACAGGGACATGAAGGGAGCCCTGGAGAAACTCTTCCACAAGGCACCAGTCTTGTCTTAGTGACATTTACTCATCTTTATAACAGACACATGTGGTCACATAACTCCAGATAATACACCCCTTATCTTGAGCCCAGTTTGTATAAAAGCTCAGTATATATTTGGTAACTGGATTGGATTTTGTTACAGTTATTCTTTCTTTTCCTAGCCATTCATTAGTATAAGTTGTGAATTCTGAGTTGATATTATTGATTGATGTTCTTGTCTACAACACTAAGAAATTATATACCTGGTACTACTTAATGTCTCTCTTTTTATTTCCTGGGAATTTAGTAGCTCTTTATAAAAAATCTTTATTGAGGTAAAATTGTTCTATAAATGCAGCACACACTTAAAATGTTATGATTCATATTCTGAAACAGCATACCTTGTGAAATAACCTCCACAATGATTAATTAACATATACATCACCTCCACTTATTTACCATTTTAACATATCTGTGTGTAGGGGAAAATATAAGATCCACCACACTAAGGAATTAAATATAAAGTGTACAATACAGTCTGGTCCACTATAGTCATTGTGCTGTACATTTGACCTCAGGAGAACTTATTCCTTTTATATAACTGGATCATTGTCCATCATGATAGTGAAATAAGTCCAACTCAAAACAAGACAAATACGGTGTGATCTCACTTTCATGTAGAACCTGAAATAGTTAAATTCATAGAGAAGGGGGTAGGATGGTGGTTGATAGGGGCTGGGGAGGAGGACATGAATGTTGTTATGAATTGGTGGAAACTCCAGGCTGAGCAGGCTCCTGTGGCATGGAAAGTTGCCAGAGATGGGATGTGGTCAAGTATGACTTTCCTTTCCTTGATTCCCATTCAGCAATCTTTTCATATTTTGGTTGTTGGTGGTGATGATGGTGGGTCAGGAGGAGAAACTGTAGAGCAGCCTGTATTGCTTCAGGGACAATCCACAGCTATGAGTTCAGCTCCTCCACTTAGGGACTCAAGACTTCTTCTGGATTTTAGAAACACTGAACACTCTAAGACACTACTGTTGCCTTCACTTAGTAGTTAACTCTCAGGCTAGTTGTCTGTGGAGTATTCTGACAGCATGTGTGAGTTGCTGAAAATGCCAGGTCCATCCATACTGGGAAGGAGAAAGACAAAGAAAGCACTTGTGGTCTGGAGTCTTCTGTTGCCCCTATTGAATTTACTGTCTGTCTCTTTCAAAGTCTTCATTATGAATATCCATGAAAACCATTTCTACTCAGCATAATGATATCAGTTTTGTGTTAGGAGCCTAAGTAATTATTTCTTTTCTTCTACATCCATTGAGGGACCACATAGTTCTCTTTCTTAAGCATGTACTTAGTTAAAGACGAATGTGATCAAAACTGCTTCTGAGGCTCAGCACCACACAGCTGAAAAGAAGAGTATTTGGGAAAACAGATCTCAATGGCAGGCTGTATCTGCCAGAGTTGTGGCCTAGGGTGATTCCCTTCAATCTTCTAAATATCCCTTTATTCTTCAGTGGAAATCAAAAACATTACAAAACTTATAAAATGTGTTTGATTTGAAACAAATGTGATACCTAATTTGGCTTAACATGACCCCTGACCAAGAATATAGAACTTTTGCTTTCTCTCTGTTTACCAGCATCACCTTTGTCCCATATATATGTTCATGTTTATAGCTCTACATCCAACTCTTTATGGCAACAGAGTTTTATTTCTTTTGCAGAAATTCCTAGGAGTGGAATTGTTGGGTCAAGATTATGCTTAACTTTATGAGAAACTGACCAACAATTTTTCAACAATTTATTACTGCCAAATATGTATGAAATTTTCAGTTTCTAAAAACATCCTCACTGCCTCTGGTATTGCCAGTCATTTGACTTCAGCCATTGGTGGGTTTGCTGTGGTATCTCGCTGTGGTTTTCATTTTCATTTATCTAAATACTAATGGCGTTTTTCTTTCTACAGACTGATCTGCTGTCTTCTTTGGTGAAATATCTTTTCAAATTTTTTACAAATAATTTTAAATATAATTGTGTCACTTTTCTTTTGTATATATTCTCAATTCAGGTCTTTATCAGAAATATATCTTACAAATATTTAAGCCAATCTGAGACTAGTCTTTCCATTTTTTAAAATTTATTTATTTTTTATTTCCCCATTACATTATTTTTTTTCTTCTTTGTGTGCTTGGTAAAATTTGCCTGTGAAGCCTTCTTGTCATGGGCTTTTATGTGTAGAGTGTGTTTTTATGACATATTCAATTTCATTTCTAGTTATTGGTCTGTTCAGTTGATCTATTTCTTCTTGATTCAGTTTTAGCAGGCTGTGAGTCTCTAGAAACTTGTCCATTTCTTCTAGGTTGTCAAATTTGTTAGTGTACAATTGTTCATAGTATTCTCTCTCTCTCTTTTTTTTTTTTTTTTGTATTTCTGTAGTATCTGAGGTAACTCTCCTTTTTCATTTCTTATTTTGTCTATTTGGGGGTTTTTTTCTCCTCTTCCTAGTGAGTCTAGCCAGAGGTTTGACAATTTTGCTTACCATTTTGAAGAAACAGCCCTTGGTTTGATTGATATTTTTCTATTGTTTTCTGAATCTCTATTTTATTCATTTCATCTTTGATCTTTATGATTTCCTTCCTTCTGCTGAATTTTTTGTTCTTTTTCTAATTCATTTAGGTGGTGCTTTATATTGTTGATTTGAGATTTTTTTTCTTTTTTGAGGAAGGCCTGCATTGCTATGATTTTCCCTCTGAACACTGCCTTTATGGTATCCCATAGATTTTGAGTTGTTTTGTCGTCATTATCATTCATCTTGAGTTATTTTTTAATTTCCATCTTGATTTCCTCTTTGACCCATTGGTTTTATAGTATCATGTTGTTTAGTCTTCTTATATTCAGGTTTTTCTCATTTCTTTTCCTGTGGTTGATTTCTGGTTTTATGCCATTGTGGTCATAGATGATACTTGAAATAATTTCTATAGTCTTAAATTTTTTGATTTTAGCATTGTTCCCCTTATGTGCCCCATCCTTGAGAAAGTTCCATGTGCACTTGAGAAAAATTTGTATTCTAATTTTTTTTGGTTGTAATATGCTGATAATGTCAATTAAGTATAACATTTCTATTGTGTCGTTTAGGACCTCTGTTGCCTTATTGATTTTCTGTCTAGAGAATCTCTCCATTGATGTGAGTGGGGTGTTAATATCTCCTACTATGATTGTTTTTCCATCACTTTCTACTTTGATGTCTGTTAGTACTTATTGTAGGTATCTGGGTGCTCCTATTTTAGGGGCATATATATATATGCCACAATATGTCTATATATATATATAGAGAGAGAGACAATTGTAATATCCTCTTCTTGAATGGATCTTTTAACCATTAAATAGTGTCCTTCTTTGTTTTTCTTTAGGCTTTTGCTTTAAAGTCTATTTTGTCTGATATGAGTATTGCAACTTCTTCTTTCCTGTCGTGTCCATTGGCTTGAAATATCTTTTCCAATCCCCTCATTTTCAACCTATATGTGTCCTTTGCCCTAAGATGTGTTTCTTGTAGACATCAGATTGAAGTTTTTTGCTTTTTTATCCATTCTAATACTCTTGTTTTTTTGATTGGAGCATTCAATCCATTGATATTTAAGGTGATTATTGATAGATATATATTTATTGACATTTTAAACCCTTTTTTTCCAGTTGATTCTATGTTTTTCTTTTCTTGTTTTTTTATTTTTGGTTTTATGGTTTCCATTTATGGTATTCTTGAGTATTTTTATTCTCAGCTTTGGTGGATGTAATGTTCAGTATTGATTCGTGGTTGCCCAGTTTTTTAAGTATGTTAACCCCTTCCTATATCTGCTTGCTTTATCCTAATAGTCATATAGGCTCAAACATATCATTAAAATTAAAAAAAATAATCTGTATTTTATTACTTTCCTTGCACCTTTTTATGATATTGATGGATTTTTTTAACCTCTTCATGTTTAGATCTATAAGCTGGGTCATTCACGTGGTTGCTTTCCAGTTGTATTTTCCTAAATCCTAATTTTTCTTCTTTTCATTTTTCTCTCTCTCTCTTTTTAATTTAGAGAAACCCTTCTAGTATTTCTTTTGGAATGGGTTTAATATGGCTGTAATTACTTAGATTCTTTCTCCAACAAACAAACAAAAAAATTCCTTATTTCCCCTTCAATTTGAAGTATTATTCTTGCTGGACAGATATTCTAGGTTGCAATTTTTCTCCTTTCAGCACTTTAAATATATATTGCCACTCCCTTCTGTCCGGCAGTGTTTCTGTAGAGAAATCAGCTGATAGCCCTACAGGGGTTCCCTTATCATTAACGCTTTGCTTTTCTCTTGCTGCCTTTAGAATCATCTCTTTAACATTTGCCCTTTTTAGTATGATATGTCTTGCTGAGAGACTGTTTTGGTTCAACTTCTTTGGGGCCTACTGTGCTTTCTGTATGTTGATATCTGTATCCTTTAGATTTGGAAAGTTTTCAGCCATAATTTCTTCAAATATAGTTTCAATCTCCTTTTCTTTTTCATCTTCTTGAATTCCTATCATGCATAGATTGGCCTGCTTTATGTTATCCCATAGATGTCTATTGCTTTCATATTTTTTCATTTTGTTTTCTGTCCACTGTCCTGATTGGGTAATTTCCATTATGCTATCTTCCATGCCACTAATTTGTTCCTCTGCATTATTCATTCTGGTCTTTACTGCCATTTGTTGAGTTTGTGTTTCTGCAAATGAATTTTCTAGGGTTTTTTTTTTTTTGCTCCTACTTCTATTTTCTAGTTCCTTTCTAAAGCAATCTGCATTACTGTTCATATCCTGTATTAATTCCTTCAGTATTTTCACTATCCCCTTTTTGAACTCAAAGTCTTTTGAACTATAGAGGTCTGTTTCTTTCTTGACTGCTTTGGGTGAATTCTGTTGCTTTAACTGGGAAAAGTTTCTGAACATCTTCATCTTGCTTTTTTTTTTTTTTTTCTGTGAATTTGGTCAAGCCAAACTGTAGTCTTGTACCACTATTTCTATGCAGGAATATCCCCCCCTTTTTTTTATCTTTTTGCAATTTCTTGGGCCGCTCCCATGGCATATGGAGATTCCCAGGCTAGGGGTCTAATCAGAGCCATAGCCACCAGTCTATGCCAGAGCCACAGCAACACGGGATCCAAGCCACATCTGCAACCTATACCACAGCTCACAGCAATGCCGGATCATTAACCCATTGAGCAAGGGCAGGGACCGAACCCACAAACTCATGGTTCCCAGTCGGATTCGTTAACCACTGTGCCATGACGGGAACTCCTCCTCCCATTTTTTTGAGGCTGTTACTATTTATTTTTGGTGTGGGAGTTTGAATATTTGTTCTCTGTTTCATTGGTGTGAGCAGGCTGTTATCTACAGGATGCTCAGTGTGTTTTCAGGAAGAAGGAGGTGATGGGTAGAGCCAGAAGTCAATGCCTGGTCTTTGGGCTCAACAGAAGCAAGGACCTGCAGGAAGGTGACACAGGCTACTCCTAATTTCAGGGCCCTGGGAAGTGGTAATGAGCTCTAGGAGGGTCTGCAAGGTGACCAGAGCATTTTGCACCATCAGCAGCAGGGTGTATGAGTTCCCAGAGGGGTGAGAACAACAACAGCTAGTTTTAAATTGCATTACCCTCCTTTGAGGTGACTGGAACTGCAGGTGGTGCCTGTTCAGGGACCACTAGTGGGAGAGGTACATGACTGTCTCTAGAATCAGTGATAACTGTGGTTGTTTACCCCTGCCAACTGTAGACCATGCATGAAGAAACCAGTCTCACTTAGCCTGCATAGGAGTTGCTACATAGGCTTTTCCTAGTTTCAGGGTCCTGGAAAGTGACAGAGATTTGGCATATGGGTACTGCCCTGAACGTTCAGCAATGGCAGCAGCAGGGCCGATGTTCTCCTAAAGGTGCAAGAGTACCTACAGGTGGTATTAAGTCACAGTGCACTCTTCTATGATGCCTTGAAGTGAATGAGACTGAAGGTGGTGTCAGGCCACTGCTGCCTATTCAGCCAGAGATAACTGCAGTGGTTTGCCCCCACCACCTGTAAATTATGCAAGAAGCACCTCATCCTTCTTAGCCCCCATAGAATGTGCCATGCAAGCTGCTCCTGGTTGCAGGTTCCTGGGAAGGGACAGTGATCACACATCTTGGCACTGCCCAGCATGTTTGGCATTGGCAGCTGCAGGGATGTTGTGCTCCTGGAGGAGTGAGAGCACCATCAGGTGTTGTTCCATCACAATGACCTTCTCCGAGATGCCCTCTGAAGTTTTTGGGGCTGAAAGTGATTTTTGTTCAGATATCTGAAGCAGCGGTGAGCCAAGACCACCTCCAGAGTCAGGGATAACTGTGGTGGTTTGCTCCCACCACCTGCAGGTCCAGTCTGCTATGGGATAGCAAAAGGCTTCTGGATGCAAGAGGCTGCACCTGAGATTCCCATTCTGGGGCAGGCCGGAGAGTGGCTTCCCATGGCCCAAGAGGCCTGGACCATGGTGAATGGCAAGTGGATTCTGGCTGTGGAGGTGGCTGCACCAGGGACACTCCCCACTCTGAGGGCCCATGGGTGTGTGCAGGCTGAGGTGCAAGGAGTTTCCTATAATGGCCTGCCCCTTTTACTCTTGTCCTCCCCAACAATGGCACCTCGCCTCTCCTATGGTTCTAGAACTTATCCCTAGTTCCCTCTGCTGTGGTTTTCCACTCCCCAGCCCTTAGCATACCACTACCCCCACCTGCTATGCACTGTTCCTTAGCCCCTTAGGCTGTCTCCACAACACCACCATCCCCAGCCTGATCCTGGGGACTGACCTATGGAGCCTAAGTTTCAGCACCCAGCCCCCACCCAAACATCTCAGGCTGTGGTGTCTGCACAAGTGGTTCAGATGATCTGTGCATCTCTCACTCTGCTTTTCTGTTCTCAGACATGCTGTGCTTTTCTTGGTGTCTTTGAGGTCCCTCCCACTTGGCTGATCTTTCCATCAGTTAGGTGGCTTCCCAGGGTGTGGGTTCCTATTCTCCTTCACAGCTCTCTTTTGGGAATGCTAGTCCCATCCTGATTCCCTTTCTTTCTCTCTTTCTCTTTTTTTTCTTTTGTTCTACCCAGTTAGGTCAAGGATTTCTAGCCCTTTCTGGAGGTTTAAGTTATTCTGCCACCATTCAGTTGATGTTCTATGTGACTCATTTTACATGTAGATGTGGTTTTTATTGATGTGTTTCTGGGAGAGGCTGAGTGTGACCTCTTATCCTCCATGATCTTGCCTGCACCCCCATGTATGTTTATTTATATATTATTGACTAGGTTATCTTTTACCTACTAAGAAATAAAAAGAAGGGTGATGGGAAATAAAGCAAATAGAATAAAAAAATAAAGTGAGCCTAACTGTATTTTAAGTTAATACCATAATCATACTAAAGGGTAAAATAAACAATTAAGTTATTATTTAAACAACAAATTTTGTCTATAAACTCCTCTCACAATAACTAAAATAAAATAAGCACATTTTTTAGTAAGCAAATTTTTTGAGCTGAACTTATTTTGTTATTAACAGTGGTTTCAGTTCAAGATTCTGAAATTACATGTATTCAAAGATTTAGTAAATAAGCAAATGTTTCCTGGAAAAGAGAATGACTCCTGAATGGGGGAAAGTTGTGATGTACATGGAAAAAGAGAGGCTAGAAAGAACTCTTTGGTGTCAAACTAGAATTGAAAATACCTACTTGAACTCATGGGGATTAATGTGCATAAACAGATTCAAATTATATATCAACATCTGTGGTTCCCATCTCCCATTTTTTCTGTCCCACTCCTGAACCATTTCCTAGGGGTAAACTTTCCTTTAGTTTGCTTGTTTCTAGTTTCTACTTACTGTGATTTTTTTATATATGTTTCCTGGCTGTATTCTCTGAGATAACTTTGAAGTCTTGTAAGCAATAAACACATGTAATTTCAAATTTGATTTTTGAATATCAATACATTCTAACAGGAAACAAAGTGGCTTAGAAAAATGGCTGATTCTATGGCTGGGGCCAGGACAATACAAGACCAGGGAAAATTTGCTAAGCTTGAAAATAAAAAGTGCCCACTCAATCAAGGGAAAACATAAGCCAAATGGAAGGGCTCCCATTGGCCAAAGCTGGGATAATTAGAGCTTCAAAATGAATAACATCAGTAACAGTTTATAACTCAGAAAATAAATAAGAAGTCATGAGTCCATGATGCTATAAATAAATAAGTGAAAAAATAAGTGAATGAATGTGGAGTAAGGGGAATACCTCTTTAGGAGAATACAGCCAATCAACATAGAGGAAATAATCAAAATAGAAAATCACCATTTGGGAGATGGGATTAAGATGGCAGAATAGAAAGAATGTAGCTCAACTTCTCTCCTAAACACAACAAAATTTACATCTAAAGCCTGATCAATCTTCACCCAAATGGTCTGGAAACCTTAAAAAAGATATCCTACACTAGATGAAAACTAGGAGGCCACATCAAAAGATAAGAGGGGTGATTTCATGATATAAACACATGGGTGGGAAGCCCCACAGACTGGAAACTAACTGGTTCACAGAGGCTCACCTACAGGAGTGAGAGTTCTGAGCAACACATCAAACTCCCACGTGTAGGGATCTGGAACTGGGAGAAAGAGCCCCCGGAGCATCTGGCATTGAAAGCCAGTGGGGCTTGTGTGCAGGAGCTCCACGGGACTTGTGGAAATGGAGACCCCATTCTCAAAAGGTGCACACAGACGTTCACGTGCACTGAGTCCCAGGGAAAAGCAAAGTCTCCAAGGGAATCTGGGTCAAACCTGAACACAGTTCTTGGAGGACATCCTGGGAAAACAGGGGTGAACATGGCTTGTTGGGAGGGAAGAACATTCAAAGCGAAGCTCTCGGGAATATTCAGCAGCAGTGCCTTTCTCTGGAGGTGGCCATTTTGGGAAAATCTGGCCCCATCCATCAGTTAGCTGCTGAGAAGCCCCAGGGCAAACAACAATCCAGGTGGGATCACAGCCCCACCCCTCAGTTAACAAGCTACCTAAAGACCCCTCAGGAACACAGCTGCCTCTAATCCTATCCAGAGTCTAAGCCCCACCCACTAGAGGGATTAGAATAGGCTCCTCCTACCTGGGGGCAGGCATCAGCCCCTCCCATCAGGAAGCCTACACCAAGCCCCCATACTGACTTCAGCCACAAGGGGGCAGACACCAGAAGTAAGAGAGGCTACAACTCTATTATCTGTAAAAAGGTCACCACACCAGAAACCTATAAAAATGAAGAGACAGAGGACTATAACTCCGATGAGGGAGAAAGAAAAAACCCCAGAAAAACAGCTAAGCCATGAGGAGATTCTCAGCCTCCAGGAAAAAGACTTTAGACTGTTGATGCTGAAGATGATGCAAGACATTGGAAATAAACTGGAGGCAAAGATGGATAACTTACAGGAAACACTGACCATAGAGATACAAGATATCAAACTTAAACACGAAGAGATGCAAAATTCAAAAACTGAAATAAAAAATTCACTAGAAGCAGCTAAGAGCAGAATACAGGAGGCAGAAGAATGAATAAGCGAGGTGGAGGACAGATGAGTGGAAATTATGGATGCAGAACAGAAAAGAGAAAAAAATGAAAACAAATGAAGAGAGTCTCAGAGAACTCTGGGACAATGTGAAATGCACCAACATCCGTATTATAGGGGTGCCAGAGGAAGAAGAGAGAGAGAAGGGGACAGAAAAAATATTCCAAGAGATAATAGCTAAAAACATCCCTAACATGGGAAAGGAACCATTCACTCAAATCCAGGAGGCACAACGAGCACCATATAAAATAAACCCAAGGAGGAACACCCCGAGACACATACTAATCAAACTGACCAAAATTAAAGACAAAGAAGAAATCTTGAAAGCAGCTAGGGAAAAGAAACAAGTAACATACAAGGGAACCCCAAGATGGCTATTGGCAGATTTTTCAACAGAAACTCTGCAGGCCAGAAGTGAGTGGCCTGATATACTTAAAGAAATGAAAGCAAAAAACAAAACAAAACAAAACAAAAACCTCCAAGCAAGATTACTTTACCCAGCAAGGCTATCATTCAGATTTGAAGGAGAAATCAAAACATTCACAGACAAGAAAAAGCTAAGAAAATTCATCAACACTAAAGCAGCCTTACAACAAATACTAAAGCAACTTCTCTAGGCAGAAAAGAAAAGACAGCAAAAGCAAACAAAATTTCCACAAATGACAAGGCTCACCAGTAAAGGTATATATACTGTAAAGATATGAAATCATCCATGTATCATTATACCAACAAAATCAGAAATCATGAGAAGAGGTGGAGGGCACTGGAGATGAACTTGCAATTAAGAAAACAACAACTTAAAACAATCTCATATACATATAGACTCATATCAAAACTTCAGAATAACTGCAAACCAAAAATCTACAATTGATACACAAACAAAGAAAAATCAACTCAAATACAACACTGAAGATAGTCAACAAGCCAGAAGAGGAGTGAACAAGAGAAGAAGGGAAGAAAAAGAGCAACAAAAACAAATCCAAAGCAATTAATATATGGTAATAAGAACATACATATCAGTACTTACCTTAAATGTTAATGGACTAAACGTTCCAATCAAAAGACATAGACTGGCTGAATGGATACAAAAACAAGACCCATATACATGCTATCTTCAAGAGACCCACTTCACTTCTAGGGACACATACAAATTGAAAGTGAGAGGAAGGAAGAAAATATTTCATGCAAATGGGGATCAAAATAAGGCTGGAGTAGCAATACTTATATCAGACAAAATAGACTTTAAAATGAAGAATATTTTAAGGGACAAAGAAGGACATTACATAATGATCAAAGGATCAATCCAAGAAGAGGATATAACAATTTTAATTATCTAAGCACCCAACATAGGTTCACCACAATATATAAGGCAACTGCTAACAACCTTAAAAGGACAAATCGACAATAACACAATAATAGTGGGGAACTTTAACATCCCACTTACAGCAATGTACAAATAAACCAGACAGTAAATCAATAAGAAAACACAGCGCCTGAATGATGCATTAAACCAGATGGACTTAATAGATATTTATAGGACATTTCATCCAAAAGCAACAGAATACACATTCTGTTCAAGTGCACATTGAACATTATCTAAGATTGATCACATCCTGGACTATAAGTCCAACCTCAGTAACTTTAAGAAAATTGAAATCTTGGAGTGCCCATTGTGGCTCTGTGGTTAACGAATCTGAATAGGAACCATGAGGTTGCAGGTTTGATCCTCGGCCTCTATCACTGGGTTAAGGATCCAGTGTTGCCATGAGCTGTGGTGTAGGTCGCAGGTGTGGCTCGGATCCTGTGTTACTGTGGCTCTGGTGTAGTCCAGCAGATACATCTCCAATTCGACCCCTAGCCTGGGAACCTCCATATGTCACAGGAGCAGCCCAAGAAATGGCAAAAAGACAAAAAAATTTGAAATCATATCCAGCAACTTTTCCAACCACAACACTATACAACTGGAAATCAACAAGAATAAATCTGTAAAAAACACAAACAAGTGGAGACTAAACAACATGCTACTAAACAACCAATGGATCACTGAAGAAATCAAAGAGGGAATTAAAAAATACCTAAAAGCAAATGACAACAAAGATACAACACTCCAAAACCTATGGGATGTGGCAAAAGCCATTCTAAGGGGGAAGTTTATAGCAATATAAGCCCACCTAAGGAAATAAGAAAAAGCCCAAATAAACAAGCTAACTTTACATCTAAAGCAGCTCGATAGAGAACAGACAAGACCTAAAATTAGTAGAAGCAAAGAAATCATAAAGATCAGAGCAGAAATCAATAAAATAGAAACAAAGAAAACCATAGAAGAGATCAATGAACAAAAAGCTGGTTCTTTGAGAAGATCAACAAAATTGATAAACCCTTAACCAGACTTATCAAGCAAAAAAAGAGAGAGGACTCAAATCAATACAATTAGAAATGAATAAGAAGTAACAAGGGACATCACAAAAATATAAAGAATCACAAGAGGCTACTATATGCAACTATACACCAATAAAATGGAAAACCTAGAAAAAATGGACAAATTCTTAGAAAAGTACAATCTTCCAAGACTCAACCAAGATGAAATAGAAAATACGAATGGACCAATCACAAGAACTGAAATTGAAACTGTGATTAAAAATCTTCCAACAAACAAAAGTCCAGGACCAGATGGCTTCACAGGTGAATTCTATCAAACATTTAGAGAAGAGCTAACACCTCTCCTTCTGAAACTATTTCAAAAAATTGCAGAGGAAGGGACACTCCCAAACTCATTCTTGAGTACGCCATCACCCTGATACCAAAACCAGACAAAGATACCACAAAAAAAGAAAACTACAGGCCAATTTCACTGATGAATATCAATGCAAAAATCCTCAACAAAATATAGCAAACCGCATCCAACAATACATGAAAAGGATGGTAAATCATGATCAAGTGGGATTTATCCCAGGTATGCAAGGGTTCATCAATATCTGTGAATCCATCAGTGTGATACACCACATTAACAAACTGAAGAATAAAAAAAAACATATGATCCTCTCAATAGATGTGGATAAAACCTTTGAAAAAATCCAAAACCCATTTCTTATAAAAACCCTTCTGAAAGTGGGCATAGTGGGAACCTACTTCAACATAATAAAGGCCATATATGAGAAACCCACACTGAACACCATCTCAATGGTGAAAAGCTGAAAGAATTCCCACTGAGATCAGGAATGTGACAAGGATGTCCACTCTTGCCACTACTCTTCAACATTGTTTTAGAAGTCCTAGCCATGGCAATCAGAGAAGTAAAACAAATCAAAGGAATCCAAAATGGAAAGGAAGCAGTAAAACTATCACCATTTGTAGATGACATGATACTATAGCTAGAGCATCCTAAAGACACTACCAGAAAATTATTAGAGCCCAACCACGAATTTGCCAAAGTCACAGGATACAAAGTTAATACACAAAAAATTGATGTCATTTCTATACATTAACAATGAAGGAGCAGAAAGAGAAATTAGCAAAGCAATCCTGTTTACCATCACATCCAAAAGAATAAAATACCTAGGAGTAAACCTACCTAAAGAGACAGAAGACCTGTACTCTGAAAACTATAAGACACTGATGAAAGAAATCACAGAGGACACAAATAGATGGAAAGACATACCATGCTCGAGGACTGGAAGAGTTAATATCAAAATGACTATAGTACCTAAGGCAATCTACAGATTAAATGCAATCCCTATCAAATTACCAAGGACATTTTTCACAGAACTCAAACAAAATATTTTAAAGTTTGTTTGGAAGCAAAAAAGACCCAGAAGAACCAAAGACATCCTGAAAAAGAAAAATGGAGCTGGAGGAATCAGGCTCCTGGACTTTAGACTGTACGACAAAGCAACAGTCGTCAAAACCATATGGTACTAGCACAAAGACAGAAACATAGATCAGTGGAACAGGACAGAATGCCTAGAATTAAACCCATGCACCTACAGCCACACATCTATGACAAAGGAGGCAAGAATATACAATGGAGAAAGGACAGCTTGTTCATTAAGTGGTACTTGGAAAACTGGAGAGCCACATGGAAAAGAATGAAATGAGATCACTCCCTAACACCATACACAAAAATAAACTCCAAATGGATTCAAGATCTAGATATAAGACCAGACACTATAAAACTCTTAGTGGAAAACATAGGCCAAACACTCTCTGATATAATCAGAGAAGTAAAACAAATCAAAGGAATCCAAAATGGAAAGGAAGAAGTAAAACTATCATTATTTGTAGATGTCATGATACTATAGCTAGAGCATCCTAAAGACGCTGCCAGAAAATCAGCAAGATCTTCTCAGATCCACCTCTTAGAGGATTGTCGATAAAAACAAAAATAAACAAATGGGACCTAATAAAACTTCAAAGTTTATGCACAGCAAAGGAAACCCTAAACAAAAGGAAAAGACAACCCACAGACTGAGAGAAAATCTTTTCAAATGAATGACTGACAAGGGATTAATTTTGAAAATTTATCAACACCTTCTGCAGCTCCACACCAAAAGAACAAATGACCCCATCAAAAAATGGGCAGAAGATCTAAACAGACAGTTCTCCAAAGAAGACATACAGATGGCCAAAAAACACATGAAAAGATGTTCAATATCCCTCATTAGTAGAGAAATGCAAATCAAAGCCACTAGGAAATACCACCTTACACTCTCAGAATGGCCATCATCAAATAGTCTACAAACAATAAGTGCTGGAGAGGGTGTGGAGATAATTGAACCCTGGTACACTGTTGGTGGGAGTATAAATTGTTGCATCTGCTGTGGAAAACAGGCTGGAGATTCCTCAAGAAACTAAAAATAGAACTACCATTTGATCCAGCAATCCCACTCCTGGACATCTATCCAGAGAAAACCACAACTTGCAAAGACACATGTACTCTGATATTCATTGCAGCACTATTTACAATAGCCAAGACATGGAAACAACCTAAATGTCCATGGAGAGAGGAGTAGATCAAGAAGATGTGGTACATATACACAGTGGAATATTACTCAGCCATTAAAAAGAATGAAATACTGGCAATTTCAGCAACATGGATGGACCTAGAAATTATCATGCTAAGTGAAGTCAGCCATACAATGGGACACCAACATCAAATGCTTTCACTGACATGTGGAGTCTGAAAAAAGGACATACTGAACTTCTTTGCAGAACAGATGATGACTCACAGATATTGAAAATCTTATGGTCTCTATAGGAGACCATTTGTGGGGGTAGGGAGATGTGCTTGGGTTATGGGATGGAAATCCTGTGAAAATGGATTGCTATGATCATTATATAACTACATATGTGATAAATTCATTTGAGTAATAAAAAAAGAAAAAAAGAAAAAAAAGGAAAACCACCATTTTGGCCACCAAATTTGCAATAATTTTTTCCATATATGAATCATCAATGGATGTTTGATATAGTGGGTGAAATTTTATTAAGAAAAGTGTTGTGGTTATATAGTCTCAAAATATCTACCAAAAGATACTTACTTAATTACAAAGGTTAAAATAGTAAGTTACTCTAGAGAAGCTCGCAAACACCCACCTTAACCAATTGATCAATGATAATATCACTAGTAATTGGAAAAAAATATTTTATGGCTCCACCTGTTCATTGTAAATCCCAAGGCTACGGGTGGAATAAGAACTGCAGCTGCCAGCTGACACCATAGCTACAAAATCACAGGATCTGAGCCACGTTTTCTGCCTACAATGCAACCTGTGGCAAAATCATGTCCTTAACCCAGTGAGCAAAGCCAGTGTTCAAACCTGCATCCTGCTGGATACTAGTCAGGTTTGTAACCTGCTGAAGAACAAAGGGAACACCAAAGAACACAAATTCTTGATGTAGCTGTGCTATTTTTGAAAATATCTGGAAATGTAAGGCTGATGTTTAGTATTAAATAAGAAACATTGGTAAAGCCCTTATCCTAGGATCCAAATGTTCATAAAAATTTTCAGCATTATGAATGATAGTTTGTGGACTACTCTAGCGCCAGGCTGCTATACTAAGTTCTTTATTGAAATATAATTTGTAGGGCCTGAGTAGCTCAGTCAGGAGAGCATCAGTCTATTAATCTGAGGGTCCAAAGATCAGGTCCCTGTCCAAGCACTGTGTGAAATTATATTTGCAAACAATATTATGTCAGTTTCAGGTGTATTACATGGTGATTTGACATTTTCATACATAATGAAGTGATCACCATATTAATCTAGTTATGCTCTGTCCCCATAAGCATTTACATTATTATTGATCATATTCCTTATGCTGTATAATACATCCCATGGTTTCTTTATTTTATTACTGGAGTTTTGTTACTCTTCATCCACATCACTTATTTCATCCCTCTCCCCTAGATACTGTCCCTTCTCACAACCACCAGTTTCTTCTCTGTATTTATGAGTCTGTTTTCATTTTGTTTTGTTGATGTGATGTTTTGAATTTTAGTCTCCAATTATAGGTTAGATACCATTACATGTAATATTGTCTCTCTGCCTTATTTCGTAGAGCATAATACCTTCTAGTTCCACCCATGTTTTTGGAACATGGCCGTGAACTGTGAGATGCCCCTGAATAACTCCCTTATGGCCACATTGTTGCCAAAGAAGGTGGAAAACATCTTTGTCCCCAGGATGGGATGCCACAGACAGTTTTTTTCACTGTTGGGAATTCACTTTCATTCTTTTCTGTGTGGATAACCAGTTTCTCAGCACTATTTATTGAAGAGACTCACCTTTCCCCATTGTGTGTTTTTGGCTTCCTTGTCAAAGATCAGTTGATCATATACATGTGACTTTCTTTCTTGACTCCATATTCTGTTCCATTTTTTTAAATATGTGTATTTTAAAGGCAGTCTATACTGTGTTGATTTTTAAAGGTTAGAAGTATAGTTTGCAATCAGGAAGTGTGATGACTACAGCTTTTTCAATTTTGCTCAAGATTGCTTTGACTTCTGTGGGGTTTTTTTTTTTTTGGTTTCATATGGATGGAATAAATGATGGTGATGGGGTGTGAGTTCCAACACATTTCAGCATCAGTGGTGTGTGGCCTCAAGATATGGTCGTTCTCTGTTTGGTCCTTTCTGCAGTGGATGGAGTGACATATTCCATTATAGGTTCTCCAAAGTTCAAGGGTGTTCATATAGCCTCTTCTGCTCCTAAGGAGTAAGCAGAGGATAGACCAATGTGTCACTGGCATTAGAGACACCTTCTGGGACTCCTGTAGTTCATTCAGTCCCTTTGGTCCCTGCACTGGCTCCATCTCAAGAGGGACACAAGAAATTGGGAAATTAACTCAGTAATCTTCTTCTCTACTCAGAAGCTTGGGAGTATGTTCCCTGGTGTCTTATTCCTGTTGGTGAATTCAGATCTTACCCCCTCATCGTTCTCCTTCTTGTAAATAGCTGTGGAAGTGCCAAACATTATCAGGAATTGGAGGCATAAGAGATGAGTTCTCAGGTAGTAGCCTGGTCCAGCATAGATCAGAGCATTGTTGGGAACCATCCCTTTACCTAGATGTGTGCAATGATATGAGAACCAGAAAGTAGAGGTTGAGAAAATGTGTATTTATGTTGCTCATAGAACGGTTCGATTTTAGTGACTTATTCACACACTGAGATACATAGTGTCACCAGCCTCAAGTGGCCATAACATTAAAATTGATTATAATGACCTCAAATTAAAATTTGGGTTCTTCAGTTGCACTACCTATAATTCAAGTCTCCAGTAGTCACATGAGACTGGTCCTGCTGTATTGGACTACACAACTATAAAGTATTTCCTTCCTTGTGGAAAGTCCTATTGTATGGTGCTAATAATAAACCATGGAGGCTGGAAATCTGCAATACATGTGTGTGTGCTTGGGTTTCTGTGTGCATGTTGCCTCTTTTTATTATTTCTGTGTTCGTTTGATCACATGTGATTCTTAGTTTATGTAGTGGAGTTTCTGTGTGTGAGTATGCATGGTATGTGAGTTGTGTGGGTGACTGGATGTGGTCTTTGCATGTTTTTTTTAAAACATATTGTGAGGTGTAATTGATATACAAAAATCTGCACATATTTAATGTAGATAATTTGAGGGGTTTGGACATCTGCACACACTTTTGAAGCTACCACCACAATCGAGGTCATCAACATAGCTGTCTCCTCTCAAAATGTCCTTGTGTCATTTCTATGTGGTAAGAAAACTTAACATGAGATAAAAACTTTTAAGTGATTTTTAGGTGCACTGTATAGTATTTTTGACTCTAGGCATTATGCTGTAGAGCAAGTCTCTAGAACTAATTGATCTTGCATAACTGAATCATTATTTCAATTAAATAACAACACTGCATTTCTCCTTCCCTCCAGCTCTTGGTGACTGTCATTTCTTCTTTGCTGCTATGAGATTCTCAAAGTGAAATTATGCAAAATTCATCCTTGTAGGACTGGCTTATTTCACTTAGCATAATATTCTCTATTTCATCCATCTTGTCTGAAATGGTAGGACGTCAATTTTTAAGCCAAAATTATAATCCATTGTGTGTATATGCCTCATTTATACATTCACCTGTTGATAGACATGCAGCTTGTTTCCATAGCTCATCTGTTGTGCACAGAGCTGCAATGCATATGGCAGTGTATTTTCATCTCTGAGATCCTGATTCCAGTCCTTTCTGGTCTACACCCTGAAGTGGTATTACTATATCATGTACTAGTCCTCTTTTCAATGTCTTGGGGAATCTCCATACCATTTTCCAAAATGTCCAAACCATTTTACATCTCCACCAAAATTGTAGAAGAGTTTGTGTTTTCATGTTTTTAAAATTGTGATTTAGAAAAGATTTCATTTTAAAGATGTATGTAAATTGGTATGAATCCATACAAAACTCACTGCTGACTAGGATGAGCACAGTTGGAGAAGGCCGAAAATTAGAACCTAGGGTTTTCTTTTTGTTTCACATTGTGTCATGCTGAGTGTCTGTTTCTGTGTAAAATACACTCACAATCTCCTACTCCTCTCCTTGGATGGCTGTAGAGCAGAGATGGACACATGAGGACCTTGGAAATATGTGTATGCATTTGACCTGGTCAGAAAGCCTCACAGCCTGAGTCTTCCTTTCTCTCAACTCTAGACATAAACAGGAAGTAAACAAAGCTATAGTTATGCTAAGTTGGTAGGATACTTTATCCAGATGGCTTGAAGTCTCCTGAATTTCTCACAGTGTTCCTCATTGATGTTTGATAATTTCCACATTTCCACTCTGAGAAACAAAGTAGGGTCAATTTTGGAAGCTTGTGTAGTTAATCAGATGACTGTGAATTCTGATATCAGTCCTTAGTCCTACAGCATCTGTAATATCTTGGCTCTCTGGTCTCCTTACTGGATAAATTCACATGTCCTCACCTTTGCATGTATGTTAAGAACTGAGCCATTTTAAAGCCCTGGTGATGGAAGTGGAGAGACAGAGAGACAATGGCAGTTATTAATAAAGCTATTTCTTGGAGAAGTTTTTAAAAATGCAATGAGTCAAGTTCTGTGGAGCTACTAAACTTCAAGGGCCATCCATTGTCTGGGACTGTACTGTTTCCTAGATTTGAGAGTGAGATTTCAGAAGTAAGCACACATTTTCAGGAAGCTACTTCATCTTGCTTATTGGCCTCCTATATCTTTGTCATCTTTAATTCTTGATGTCTGCTTAGCCATCCTGCCCAAATAATGAGTTGATGTATTTAATTTTTGGGTCACTCTCCTTTTGAGTGATATTTATAGTCAATATTTATTGACACTCAGTGTATATTTTTGAAAATTAAATAATTATTGTGATAAAAGATATGTAACAAAATGTAACATTCCAATATTTTTATGTGCAATTCTGTGGCACTAATTAATTCATGTTGTTGTACAACGACCACCACTATCCACCTCCAGAAATTTTTTTATTTTTCCAAATAGAAATTCTCTACCCCTACCAAAAATAACTCCTCATTTTCCTCCCCACACCAGCCCCTGACTGTCACCATTCCATTTTTTGTCTCTATTACTTTGACTATTCTAGGAATCTCGTGTGAATGGAATCTTACAGTATTTACAATTTTGTGATGTATGATTTAACTTAACATAATGTCTTAAAGGTTCATTCATGTTGTGGATCTATCAGAATTTCTTTCCTTTTTAAAGCTGAAGCATATTTCACTCTATGTATAGACCACATTTTATTTATCCAATAATTTGGTAAAGGACATGGGATGTTTCCATATTTGGCTACTGTGAATAATGTTTTAAATATGGGTGTATAAATACTTCTTTGGCCCCTACTTTCAGTTATTTTGGGTATATAACTAGCAGTAAAATTCCTTAACTAATGGAAATTCTATTGAATTTTTTGAGGAACTTTCATAATGTTTGTCTTTTCCTTCCTTCCTCCCTTCCTTCCTTCCTGGTTCCCTTCCTTCCTTCATTTCTTCCTTTCACTTTTTTCTTTCTTTCTTGATTGCTTGCTTTCTTTTAATTTCTTATGGTCATTCTAATTATAAAATGTAAGTTTCTATGTTGAGCACTTTATTTTGTACATGTTATGTTAATCTTCTGAATAATGTTTAAGTGGTATGTGTATATATATATGTATTGTGTGTTTGTATGTGTGATAGACACAAGCACATAAGCAGTCAGACAGTAGAGCCATGCAAGGGAATGAGCTTATTTATTACTCTTTCTCTCCTGTCTGTCATGATGTCTCCACTTTGTAAAAAAAGAGAATGAGCTTTTCCTTATTTTTTTCTGAAAGTTTTGATTGAAATCATGAACTTTCTCCCTGTGACAATGTCAGAGTTCAGAGAAATCACATTGTGTTGCTTTCACCAGACTACATGAAGCATCAGTGTGTGAGTGCAGTGCAGTGAAACCTGTCTGTACACTGACACATTCACTCTTAGAAAACATGTGACCACATGGTAACTGCTATGCTCAGTACATCCAAGTTCCAGGAATTTCTGATTTCTCTTCATTCTTAGCAAAGAGAAAAGCAGCATGAGGAGGAAGAACCAGAGCAGCATATCTGAATTCCTCCTCCTGGGGCTTCCCACCCAGCCAGAGCAGCAGGGTGTGTTCTTTGCCCTGTTCCTGGGCATGTACCTGACCACAGTGCTGGGGAACCTGCTCATCATCCTGATCATCAGGCTAGACCCTCACTTCCACACCCCCATGTACTTCAGCCACCTGGCCTTCACAGATGTCTCATTTTCATCTGTAACTCTCCCTAAGATGCTGATGAACATGCAGACTCAGGTTCAATCCATTCCCTATGCAGGATGTGTAACACAGACATATTTTTTCTTATTTTTTGCTTGTGTTGATAGCCTTATTCTTGTAGTGATGGCCTATGACAGGTATGTGGCCATTTGCCACCCTCTGCATTATGCCATCATCATGAGGGAGGAGCTGTATCTGTGTCTGTTGGCTGGGTCCTGGTTCCTCTCCTGTGGAAATGCCCTGACCCACACTTTCCTCCTGGTTCAACTGTCTTTCTGTGCTGACACCATCATCCCCCACTTCTTCTGTGACATTTCTGCCCTACTTAAGCTCTCCTGCTCAGACACCTCTCTCAAGGAGGTGGTCATATTCACTGCAGTGTCTGCTGTTGTCATTTTTCCATTGAATGGCATCCTGGTATCTTATGGCCACATTGGGCTCTCTATCCTGAGGATCCCCACTACTAAGGGGATCTGCAAAGCCTTGTTCACCTGTGGCTCCCACCTCTCTGTGGTGTCTCTATTCTATGGGGCAATGATGGCAGTGTACCTTTCCTCATCATGCCAGTCCCATGACAAGGACATTATTGCTTCTGTCATAAACACAGTGGTCACCCCCATGCTGAATCCTTTCATCTTCATCCTGAGGAACAGAGATATGACATTGGCTCTAGGGATTCTTTTCAGAAACATTAACTTTTTTGCCAAGTGAGAATCATCTAACCATGTTCTTATTTCCCTCACTGACCTTGTTAGAAAAGCCTTAAAAAGTTTTATGTTCAGCACCCATATATCTACCAATTTTCTAATTGTTTTAAATGGTCATTATTATTGGACAAATCTTTTTTCCCTTTAGTCATGTTGCAGGACCTGCATATGGCAAGATGGGATGCCAAGGTTTGGTGTTTTTTTGTTTTTTGTTTTTTTTTCCAGCAAGCAGTGTTTATTTATGCAGGCTCTGTCTCAGTGGATTCCTATCCAGAGGCTGAGCCCCAAATGCGGTGGTGCATTCTCTTGAATACCCTCCATTTTTTTTTTATTTTACACTTAGGTCCCTTTGTCCCCCTTATAAGGTACCACACATTCTTTAAATTCTGTTTGGATGGTCTTTGTTACAAAGTTGCACATGGATACAGATGATGTTGCAGTGCCACAAAGTTGCACATGTGTGCACATATGCTGATTTTGTATGTTGCTTTGCCTTTGGTCTTGGAGGGCCCCTACTACATTCATATCTTTTATCAATTTACTTTTCCATAACCCTAAATTTGACATTACCCACCACACACATTCAAAATATGGTTTTTAATGCATTAATTTCCTTTCTGTACATGTATAAGTATGTTTAAATTTTGCTTTATTTCTATATACTGTATTATTATTACATTTGCTCTTTTTTATAGCTTTTTGAGGTAGGTATATTTTTTAAGTTTTATTCTGGTTATCTATTCTTGGGCATTGCTTTTTAAATTGTTTAATTGATTAATTATGTAATTAATTTGAAGTCTAGTTGAGTTACAATGTTGTGTTAGTTTCAAGTGTAGTGCAAAATGATTAGATCTTTTGTTTTTTCTTTATTAATTAATTAATTTATTTTTCCACTGTACAGCATGGGTGCCAAGATACACTTATGTGTATACATTTTTTTCCACCCTTCATTCTGTTACAATATAAGTATCTAGGCATAGTTCTCAATGCTATATTATGTAGTACATATGCAAATTTTCAGGTTGTTTTCCCTTATATGTTATCACAAAATATTAATAACATTTCCATGTACTATGCAATTGGTCCTTATTGGTTATCTATTTTGTATACAGAAATGTGTATGTTAATCCCAAAGAAACAATTTGTCCATCTAACCTTAACCCTGTGTTAACCATAAGTTTGTTTCATGTGTCTGTGTGTCTTTTTTGTTTTGTGTATAGGTTCATTTGTATCTTTTGTGTTTTTTCTTGCATTGTTAGTGTCACACAGCAGCATGTGGAAATTTCCAGGCAAGGAGTCAAAGTGGAGCTATAGCTGCTGGCCTATACCACAGCCACAGCAATGTGGGATCCAGCCTGTGCCTGTGACTTATACCACAGCTCAGGGCAATTCTGGATCCACTACTTACTGAGCAAGGCCACTTTGGACCTACATCCTCATGGGTACTCAATGGATTCATTTCCCTTGAACCAAAACAGGAACTTCCTGTGTCATTTTTTTTCAGATACCACATAAAAGCAATATCATATGATGTGTGTTTGCCTCTGTCTGGTTTACTTCATTTTGTGTGATATTCTCTGCCTCCAACTGTGTTTCTACAAATGGCATTATTTCATTCTTTTTATGGCTGAGCAATATTATATTATATAAAAGTACCACGTCATCTTTGTTATTCATCTGTGATGGGCATTTAGGTTGCTTCCAAGTCTTGGCTTATAAAGCTAAAGACATTCAGTTAAGTTTCTAATTTTTCATTTTAGTAAAGTCCACAATGCTTATTTCTCAATGCTGTGTCAAGTTAATATAGTGCTTTTGATTGTTGGCTAAACCTAAATAAATTTTAATTTGATTGTGCTTTTGACAGTAGGGGAGCATTGAGTAGTCAATCCAATTACCAAATTTACCCATTCAAGGAAGACTAAATTATTTCCCCTAAATTGGATATTTGTGTTGAGAATAGTCCACAGCTATTGGATTAATTTTAGTCTTGGAAAGGAGTGTTTTCTTTCCACCAGAGATCTCCCTTCTAATATGCCAAATTGCTTAATGCCTGAATTTAAAACATTTGCACCCAAAAATATATCTTGCATGACTGTATGTGCCAGGGAGTGTTCTACATTTTGAGTATACAATTAAAATATGTATCCCTTTTTAGAGATTACATTCCAGCACTCCTGATCCAGCTCATGTTGCTCCTTTTTTTTTCCAGAGCAAGATTTAAGCTTCTAACCCACCATATAATTAACTTATTTTTAAAATTGTCATCATTTTTTTACTGGGATGAAAGTTCTATGGTAGATGGGTATGCATGTTTGAAATAAGTAAGTTCTAAGCTGTTAGTAGGTTAAAAACATCTGTGAATAAAGGAGGTATAAAAGGTGGATCAAGGATTTCCTGTCATGGCTCAGGGTAACAAACCTAATATCAAAGAGGACACAGGTTCAATTCCTAAATTTGATTAGTGGGTTATGGATCCAGTATTGCCATGAGCTGTGGTGTATGTCTCAGTTGGGGCTTGGTTTAAGCTTTGCTGTGGCTGTGTGTATGCTGAAAGCTACAGCTCTGAATCCACCTCTAGCCCAGGAATTTCCATATTCCCTTTGTGTGACCCTAAAAATCAAAAAGGTGGGGATAGAGTGCTGGTGTGGGGTTCATAGTTTAACATCATGTGGTTTAGGTAGAGCTAATTGGGAAGGTAACATCCAAAGATGCTAGTGAGGACAAGGAAGTGAGCCATGGGTCTGCCTGAGCAAAAGCATGGAGATCAGCACCTACAAATACTCTGAGGGGAGATGGTGCCTGGTCTATCCTAGGGACATTAATTTGGCCTCTGTTCCTGGACAGGACTAAGTAAGGGAGGGATGATTGGTGATTATTTCAGAGATATAAGGAGACCAGATTGTTAGGGCACTTAAGGTCATGGTAGGTGTATTAGTCAGGATTTTCCAGAGAAGTAGAAATAATAGGATGTGTGTGTGTATGTGTGTAAGAGAAAGAGATTAATGGATTTCCTGTTGTGGCATTATAGTATTGGTGATGTCTCTGCAGTGGGTTAAGGTATCCCATTGTCACAGCTGTGGTGTAGGAGGCTACTGTGGGTCTTATGTGATTCCTGGCATGGAAAATTCCATACGTTACAGGGCATCCAAAAGAGATTTATTTTAAAGAATTGACTAACATAATTGTGGAAGCTAGCAAGGGTAAACTCTGAAGGGTAGGGTGGCAGTCTGGAATCTCAGGAAAAAGTTGCAGTTTGAGTCTGCAGGCAGGCTGCTGATAGAAGTGTCTCTTCTCTGAGGGAGGTCATTCTTTTTCTTAAGGTCCTTAAATGACTGGATAATGAGCACCCTCATTGTGGAGGACAGTCTGCTTTACTTAGAGTCTTCAGATAACAGTGTTAATCTCATCCATAAAGATACTGACATATAGATGTGTGTTTGACCAAATATCTGGGTACAGTATCTAACCAAGATTACATACAAAATTATCAATTATAGTTGAGTTTTTGGTTCTCGGTCTGCTTTGGGAACAGATGAAAGTGATTCCATAGAGGAGTAACATGGCAATACTTGATTTTGTTATTGTTTCTTTAAAAACACCCAGAGTGTTGGAGGTATAAATGACATACAATAAACTTCATATGATTAAAGTATACCATTTGATTCAGAAAAATGAATATAGAACTACTGTATGATCTAGCATTGCAGTCCTGGGCATATATCCAGATAAAACTACAATACAAAAATATACATGCACACCTATTCTTATAAACCTTGGTCACAATAGCCAAGACTTGGAAATTACCTAGATGTCCATCAAGAGATGAATGGATACAGCAGTTGTGGTCCATATAGAGAATGGAATACTACTCAGCCATGGAAAAGAATGCTCTAATGACATCTGCAGCAACATGATGAAACTACATAGTTTCATAGGAAGTGAAGCACGTCAGAATAACAAACATCATATTATATATTTATATGTGAAATATAAAATATAGCAGAAATGAACCTATTTACACAAACAGAGGCAGACTCATAGAAGAACCTTGTGGTTAAGGGGGAGGAGAGAGGAGTGGAATGGATGGGGAGTTTGGGATAAGTAGATACAAACTATTGCATTTAAAATGGATAGGCAGGAGGGAGGAAAGATGGCAGAAGAGTAGGGGGACACACTCACATGCTTGCACAAACACACACACACACACAATACATCTACAGGTTAAATGACTCACACAGAACAGCAATCACTGGCAGAAGAACCTAAACTCCAATAATGGCAAGAATCTCATGACATAACTGGGTAAACAAGAGAAAAGAGAGTAAGAGAAAGTGAATCTGAACTAGATGGGTGCTCCTGAAAGGAAACTGTGGAGGAGAAAGTGATCCCACACCCTGGAAAGTCACCTAATCCACAGAAAGATCAACTGAACTGGAGGAATCTCCAGATGCAGAGAAGAGTGCAGCAGTAAATCAGAGTACTGAAAAGCAGAACAAGAGCTGAACAGATCATCTGAACTACTGGCACAGTCACCAAAAATTGAGATGCTTGGGAGGGGGCTGGTCACCAAGACCTAAACTCCAGAGGTTAGCCCCCAGGAACAGAACACAGGCTGGGGTGCAGAGACTGACTGGGGGTTCTAGGAACTGATCTGTCAGGTTTGACAGGGCAGAGATTGCCTGGGAGACTAGAAAGAAGAGCATCTCAGGGGGAGGGAGCAATATATGCTAAGGGTTGGGAAGTGGAAAGCCACATAAGAGGGAACCTGGGAGAAGAGCTGGATTTGCAGGAGAAACAAGGTGCCAGTGTTGGGGAGGGGAGAGAAGAAGGGGTGGGCCACCAAGGAATACTCCCCAAGCCACAGTGAGCTCACTGGCCCACCAGCTATGAGAAGGTTGTGCTTCCCAGTGCATCTCCCCTCCCCCTATCCCTGATGCACCTGCTGGACCTGGGGCTGCCTGCCATCACAGAGGGCTGTCCTCAAAAATTTCAAGACTTCTACCACAACAGGGGCTTTCCCTGCAATGGCCTGCTTGCCCTCTGGAGGGGCTACACCCCCGTGGAACAGCACAAAACACTGCCAGCCCCCGGGAAAAGGTCTGCAGTCTAGAAAAGCTAGAGCAAGCTCAGCCAGACTGTGACAAGATTGGCCTACATTCTCAGGCAGTCCTTCAGAGTTTTGTTGCCCTTGGGAAGAGTCTCTTGGGTTTTCAGCAGCCCAGCTAGCTGCTCCAGCCCTCGAGGGTTGCTCCACTCCCACGGAACTGCTGCCCAGCACTTCCAGCCCCCTGCAAGAGCCCCAACAGCCCAGAAAAGATAGAACAACCTCGGCTGGGCCATGAAAAGGTCTGCCTACACTCTCAGGTAGTCCTCTGAGTCAGGCTGCCCTGGGGAAGAGCCCCTTGGGTTTGCAGCAGCCCAGCTACCGGCTCCAGCACTTGTGGGGTTCTGCACTCCTGCAGAACTGCTGCCAAGCACCGCCAGCCCCCTGCAAGAGCCCCTGCAGCACAGAAAAGCTAGACCAAGCTTTGCTGGGCCGTTAAAGATCTGCCTACATTCTAAGACAGTCCTTCCAAGTCAGGCTGCCCTGGGGAAGAGGCTACTGGGTTCTCAGTGGACTAGCTAGCCACTCCAGCCCTCAGGGGGTGCTGTTCTCCTGTGGAACAGCTGCCCAGCATCACCAGTCCCCTGTAAGAACCCCACATCCCCAAAAAACAAGAGCAAGCTCTGCTCGGTTGAAAGAAATCTGCTTCCATTGTGGTGCAGAACTCCCAGTCCTGTCTGCCCTCAGGAACTCCTCCTTTGCTTCAGAGAGACCCTGTTACCGCAGCCCAACCTCTGGAAAAGCAATTCTATCTCAAGGAAGACTGACCAACAATGCCAGCCCTCAGGAAACATTCCACAGCAGTGACAAGGCAAACACTGCTTGGCCGTGGAGAGTACAATTCCACCAGGAAAAAGAAAACAACAAGCAAGATGAAGAAGCTGAGAAACAACCCCCAGTCAAACCAACAGGAGAACTCACCTAAAACAGTCAACAATGAAACAGATCTCTGCAGTCTGACAGACTTGGTGTTCAAAAGAGAAATAGTGAAAATACTGAAGGAATTAAGGGAAGATATGAACAGTAATGCAGATACCCTCAGAAAGGAACAAGAAAATATAAGGAGGAGCCAGAAAGAATAGAAAATTCATTGGCAGAGATACAACCTGAATTAAGGGAAGTAACAACCAGAATGAATAATGCAGAAGAACAAATCAGTGATATGGAAGATAGAATAATGGAAATCACACAATTAGGTCAGTGGACAGAAAACAAAATAAAAAAAAACAGGAAAGCAATATGAGACTTATGGGATAATATAAAGTAGGCCAACCTATGCATAATAGGAATTCCAGAAGGAGAAGAAAAAGATAAAGGGATTGAAAATATATTTGAAGAAATTATCACTGGAAACGTCCCAAATCTAAAGGATACTGAGTTCAAGATACAAGAAGAACAGAGGGCCCCAAACAAATTGAACTCAAATAGACCCACACCAAGACACATTATAAGAAAAATGGCAAAATTTAGTGATAAAGAGAGGATCCTAAGGGCAGCAAGAGAAAAGCAGAATGTTACCTACAAGGGAACCTCCATAAGATTATCAGATAATTCTCTACAGAAACACTACAGGCCAGGAGGGAATGGCAAGAGAAATTTAAAGTGCTGAAAGGAAAAAAATATGCAACCTAGCATACTCTATCTAGCAAGAATATCATTTAAATTAGAAGGGGAAATGAAAAATTTCTCCAACAAACAAAAACTAAAAGAATACAGCAATACAAAACCCAAGCTAAAAGAAATACTGAAAGGGTTTCTCTTAACCCCAAAGAAAGGAAGGAAAGAAAAGAAGGAAAAAGAAAAAAAAAAGATGAGGAAGAACTAGGATGGAGGAAAACACAATCAGAGAGCAGTCACTCAAATAAGCCAGCATACAGACTTAATCATGAACATGTTTCAAACAATATAAAATTAAAAAAATAAAAAAGAGTCATCAAAATCATAAAATGTGGGCAAGGGAAGTAAGGAAATAAGTAGACTCTTTTTTGTTTGTTTGTTTCTCTTCTTAATTTTAGTATAGTAATGAAGTATTCAAAACTAGAGGACCATCAGGCCAAAACAGTCGATTATAGGAAGGGGATAGCATACTTAAAACACAGGGCAACCACAAGCAAAAACCAAATATTGCATTCACAAAAAATAAAAAAATACCCACTCAAACAGAAAAAAATCTGAGATCATCCAACCAAAGAGAGAAAGAAAGAAGGCATAACCATAGAATCAACTGGAACACGAGGTTCAAAACGGCAATAAATAATCATCTATCAACTATCACCTTAAATGTCAATGGACTAAATGCCCCAATCAAAAGACACACAGTGGCTGAGTGGATAAAAAACCAAAAACCTTCAATATGCTGCCTACAAGAAACTCACCTTAGGACAAAGGATACATATAGATTGAAAATGAAAGGGTGGGAAAAAATATTTCATACCAATAGACATGACAGGAAAGCAGGAGTTTCAGTACTAATATCAGACAAATTATGCTGTAAAACAAAAGACATAAAGAAAGACAAAGAAGGACACTATTTAATGATTAAGTTATCCATCCAAGGAGAGGATGTTACTATCATCAACATACATGCCCCAGATACAGGAGCACCCAGATACAAACTACAAATATTAACAGACAGAAAGGGAGAAATTGATGGGAATACAGTCATCATAGGACACTCTAACACACTTCTCACACCAATGGAGAGATCCTCTGGATAGAAAACCAATAAAGCAACAGATTTCCTAAAGGAAACAATAGAAAATTCAGACTTAATTGATATCTTCAGGACACTACATCTACAAAAATCATAAGACACATTCTTCTCAAGTGCACATGGAACATTCTCAAGAATTGAGCACATATTGGGACACAAAGCTAACCTCAACAAGTTTAGGAACATAGAAATTATCTCAAGTAGCTTCTCTGACAACAACGCCAGGAAGCTAGAAATCAACAATGGGAAAAGAAATGAGAAAAAACCTACTACATGGAGACTAAACAACATGCTACTAAAAAACCAAAGGATCAATGAGGAAATCAATAAAGAACTTAAAAAAATACCTTGAGGCAAAAGATAATGAAGACACAACCTCTCAAAATCTATGGGATGGTGTGAAAGCAGTGCTCAGAGGGAAATTTATAGTGATACAGGCTGTTCTCAAAAAAGAAAAAAGATCCCAAATTGACAACTTAACCCTCCACCTAAACGAATTAGAAAAAGAAGAACAAATTTATCTCTTCTGTGTGAACTTCTGCTGCCATACACCACCCTTGGGAAGAGTTGTGTCCATGATGCAGAGTCCATGGAAAATAGGGAAAATCCTGTCTATCATCAAAGACTTGGCCAGAATCCCAGGGCACTACTCATATCAGGAACATGTTCTCCTGTGAAACCAGATGCAGCTCAGGCCCTGTTGACCTAATCATCCTCCTTCCAGAGAGGCCAGGAGGGAGTTGGGCAGTTGCCCCAGTGGATTGCTTCTCTAGTTGGGGACTGGGGTACATTACCTATGGGGTCTCTTTGTGATGGAGAGAAGGAGATCTCCTTGTGCATCATTTTGAAGCTGTAGAACTGACAGAAGAGTCTGTATGGTCTTAAAGCTATCAAAATTTGCTATTTTTCATTGGATCCTGAGTCTTATGGACAGAAAGTGAGGATTCAGGTAACAGAATGTAGGAGAAGGTGTTTGAACTCAGAGCACAGGTATAGCTCAGAAGGAGACCAGAAACATCCCCAGTCATGCATGTTTTTCTGTGTGTGAATGTGACCATGAGAGAAGTTGTGTGTGTTTGTGAGTGTTGAGTTGTGGGAATCTCTGTGTGTATGTGTAACTGACACACTGAATGCCACACACTAGGATATACAGAGGTCAGGGTAGCCTGGACATGTCCTAAGTGTGTACTTATTCTACTTGTATCTGCTGCTTGTATTCATGTGTAAGACATTGTGCACTGCTTGTGATCCTAATATGAAGGACTTCTTGTGAAGACAATGCCTTAGGTCTAGGATGCTTGACAGTTCTGAGTGTGTTGTTGTGTTATACATGTGTATTTTGCTTATGAGTTTGCATTGATTTGTGTGAAGCTGAACCACAACCTGACTGCATTTACCTAGTGAGAGTATAAGGCAGAGGAATATATAAATATTCTTTTAGCAAGTGTGTGTCTGTAATAGCATCTGAGTTCTTTTGTGTAACAAACCCACGCCTTGACTTTATTCACACAGAAGAGATAAATTTGTGTGTGTGTGTGTGTGTGTGTGTGTGTGTGTATGTGAATTAATGTGTGATATTCTCAGATTTATTTACTCTGCACCTGCCTGAGACCAAATGTTACAGAGGCACTTCCATAGGAAACTTCAATTGCATAGATATTGGCAAACATTTTTCTGTGATTTGACTCCTCAAGCAGCGCCCCTGGTAGCCCAATATTTTTGACACTCAGCTTCAATTTTGTTCAATCCATTTAGAAGAGAAAGACTCACATCTGGAATCACATCCTTCGACACTCAGACCTTTATCCTTTCTCCAATTAATAGCTTAGTTGCCTCAGGTTTGGCTGTGGTGATTCTCAGCATCCAGTGCCCTTACATGGGATCATGCTAATTTCTAACAGATCTAGTCCATAAGTTGCTTAAGAAATTAGGCATAGTATAAGCATGTAGCAAATTGTAGCCTCATGGAGACCCAATCCCATGACCCTCCATATCCTAATTGATTAGATGACAATTTTTTTTTTGTATGAAGACAGGAAAAGCAAGCCCATCCATAGGATCTGTCTCAATGCACCACCCCTAGGTCACACACTGTCTCCTCTTCACTATTGAGCAATGTATCAGTCACCTTTTTGCACACTGTGCTGATGGAATCAATGTACCACCTCTGTATTTTTCCTTATGTTCACATTGCAGCTCCTGGGTGTCATTAGGAGCTCTTGTTCTCCTGCAGGAGATCTGTGAGATCTTGGACTAAGTCTGACCCAGCAGTTTTCAATGAGAAACCTGTGCTTGGCAGGAAGGTCAAGTGCCTGTTCCCTCCTTGTGCTCCATGAACTGAGTCAGTTAATAACACCAAGCAACTCCTTGTTGTGGAACAAGCATCTGCTGACAGATTCTTATATAGTGTTAATGTCAATTTCCTCTCCAAGGTATATTTTAACATTTACCTTTTCACTTTTAACATTTCACCTTTGCCTCTCTACCTGCCCATAAAAAGAATTGGGTAGATTTTCTGTAGTGAAAAATGATGGGAAATATCAATGTGTGAGACCAGGTTCCACTATGCATTTATCTATGTGAGAATGGTTAAGTGATTTAACTACTCCTCTTGGTAAATGAAAGGAAAAATCACTGTTCTCTGCCCCTGAGGCAGAAATAAACAGTGATAGTTTGAATGATCTTGAAACCACATGAAAACCATAGGCAAACTAAAAGTCAACAGGATTATGAGTGTGGACAGTTATCTCAGGAGAAGGGCTTCTTTAAATCCCAAAATACTTCTTAAGGTCTTGCCTATTTGTCTAACTAAAGAGAGGGAGGAATAGTAGAGTCATAGGATCAAAGTTTCTGGTATAAATTAAAAAGCATCAGAGAGAAATGTGACTAGAGCTGTTACTACCTCTATGATCATGTTCATTTCCTACTCCTTCTGAGAATGTTGATAGGGCAGTTTTGTATTTTTTTAATTTTTTCAAAATTTTAGGTCTGCATATGGCAGTTCCCAGGCTAGGGCTTGAATCAGAGCTGCAGCTGCTGGCCTATGCCACAGCCACAGCCACACCAGATCTTAGCTCTCTCTGCAACCTACACCAAAGTTCATGTCAATGCTGTATTCTTAGCCAACTGAGTGAGGCAAGGGTTCAAACCAGTATCCTCATGGATACAAGTTGGGTTCTTAAACCACTGAGCTACAATGAGAACTCCCAATAGTGAACTTTAATAGCACCTCCCTCCTAGGACTATTGAAAAGAACAGTGAGGCAATTATGGAAAAATGTATTTGTCTGTCATTGTGTTCATTAGCAGTCAGTTATTTTCAGTGTGAAGATAAATATTTGGAAATAGTGCTGGTCAACCAGGAAACTGACTTCTAAGAGATACCCCAAATCCTTCAGTATCTCTCAGCTCTCAGACCCCATTATAGATATCAGGTGTCTTCCTAAGGATGAATATCCAGATCTGTGCCAACTTGGAGGATCAGATGTAAATGGAAATAGATGGAGGTCCATGCAGTGAAGTAAGGTTTATTTCTTTGCAAGGAGATAAACATGTATAAGACAAGTTCGAGCATGGAAGTTATCCCAGTGATATGATATGAGCTCAGAGATTCACCTTAAGTATGTAATAGCTCAGATAACTTAACATAAATTTTAGCTCATCTTCTTGGTGATTTATGGTGACCAACTCATAATACCATTTTATTAAATTCCTGAACTTGATACTTTTTTGGGGGCTGTACATATTCTCTCATAAAAATAATGTATGCAATTCTGATGTTTATTTTATACAGGAAAGTATTCTTAGATATTAATGCCTAATGAATTAGAATCATTTTTTTAACCTCTCTGAAATTGTGATATTTGCATCTTCACATTATAGAGGGACAACATGAGGCCAGGAGTGATTCAGCATCCCAAGTCCTAGAGCGAGAAAGTGGTGGGACCACAATCATGACAGGGAATCTGGTTTCAGATTCCCATTATAGTTAGTCCTTGGTCTGGTGTGTCCTTGAGGGATAGTATCATGAGAGATATCCTCTTTGTCATATTTATCCTTCTATACTCAATTAGAAGATTAGTGTCAGCAACATGGTTGATTACATAAAAAAAATGAATTTGCTGGTATTCATTAAAAGGAATCATGGTGAATGTTGAGGGTGTGTCACTTGATTTGGCAACATTAGGTGATAAAAGAAATGCAGGCATTTATCCTTTTTCTCCATGAGAAGCTGAGAGACCTAGTGTGGTGGCCAAAATCCTGAATTCAATGTCTCTGACATTTCCCACTCAACTCCTTCCCCAGCAGACAGGAGAGGAGCATGAAGATGGGGAATCAGAGCAGCATGTCCAAGTTCCAACTCCTGGGGCTCCCCATTGAGCCAGAGTAGCAGGGCTTCTATTTTCCCTGTTCCTAGGGATGTACCTGGTCACAGTACTGGGGAACCTACTCATCATCCTGCTTATCAGGCTGGGCCCTCACCTCCACACCCCCATGTACTTCTTTCTCAGCCACCCGGCCCTCACAGATGTCTTATTTGCATCAGTCACTGTCCCCACAATGCTGATGAACATGAAGTCTCAGGATAAATTCATACGCTATGCAGGGTGTTTAACACAGACATACATTTTCATATTTTTTGATTGCACTGATAACTTTCTTCTTGCAGTGATGGCCTATTACAGGTATGTGGCCATTTGTCACCCTCTACATTACACAATCATTATTAGGGAGGAGCTGTGTCTTTGTTGGCTGGATCCTGGCTCCTCTCCTGTGCCTATGCACTGACCCACGCCCTCCTCCTTGCTTGACTCTCCTTCTGTGCTGACACCATCATCCCCCACTTCTTCTTTGACATTTCTGCCCTACTTAAGCTGTCCTGCTCAGACACCTCTCTCAGTGAGCTGGTAATATTCACTGCAGGGGCTGCAGTTGTAATTTTTCCATTGAGTGGCCTCCTGGTATCTTATAGCCACATTGGGTTCTCTTTCCTGAGGGTCCCCTCTACTAAAGGGATCTGCAAAGCCTTGTCCACCTGTGGTTCTCACCTCTCTGTGGTGTCTCTCTTCTATGGAACAATGATGGCAGTGTACTTTTCCTCCTCATCAGACCAGGTCCATGACAAAGACATCATTGCTTCCATGATGTACACAGTGGTTACTCCCATGCTGAACCCTTTCATCTACAGCATTAGAAACAGAAACATGACATTGGCTCTGGGGATTCTTTTCAGAAATATTCAAATTTTTGCGAAGTGAGAATCACCTAATCACATTCTTATTTCACTCAGTACTCTTTCCTTAAAATCTGTGATTTGAGCACCCATGTCTATAGCATTTTTCCTCACTGTCTTTAAAATTTTTGTTATTATTGCATCAATCTCTCTCACTTAGGTCACATTGCTTGTCCCTTTATTCCTCCATAACCCTAAATATGTCATTACCCATCAGGCACATTCAAATTTTCATCTTCAAATCATCAAATGCCTTTGTGTGTTTATGTCAGTGTGTTTAAATTTTGTTTTTTCAATGTGTTATATTATTATTACTTTTGGCTTTTTTACAGCTTTTATATATATATATATATATATATATATATATATATATATATATATATATATATCTTCTTATGATCATCTATTTGGCATTAGTTTTCAAGTATTTAATTAATGAATTAATTTAAAGTATACTTGCCAAACAATATTGTTTTAGTTTTAAATGTAGAACAAAGTGATTTCGGTTTTAAATATGTTATATACTATATATATTTTTCAGTTTTTCCCTTACATGTTATTATAAGATATTTAGTATAGTTCCACATTCTATACAATTGGTACCTGTTAGTACCTATTTTATGTACAGAAGTGTGTATAAGTAAACCCCAAGTTCCTGAGTTGTACCTCTGCCCTTTCCCCTTTTGGTAACACTAAGCTTGTTTTCTATGTCTGTGGGTCTGATACTGTTTTGTGTATAAGTTCTTTTGGATCATTTTTTTTAGATAGCACCTATAAGCAACATCATATGATTTTTTTTTTTCTGTCTGGATTACTGCATTTACTATGATACTCTCTGGTTCCATCCATATGGCTACAAATGGCATTATTTCATTCTTTATATGGCTGAGTGCCTATTCTATTAAATACGTGTACCACTTCTTTATCATTTATCTGTTGTAGGATATTAATGTTGCTTCCATGTCTTGGCTTCTTGGCTTCCAAATCTACAAACATTCAGTTATGATTTTATCATTTACTTTTAGGAAACTTCAAAATGCTTATATTATTAATGCAGTATCAAGTTAATAAAAGTACATATGATAGTTTTCTATGTTGTGATTCCACCTGTTGCACTTAATTGTGTGTATCTTTGCACATTTAAATAATGTTTAGTTTTGTTGTCTTATAGTTAAAATGTTCACAAGAATATTTGTTTGAGCTACTGGAAAGATTTAATTTGAAAGTGTATATAGGAGATCCCATCATGGCACAGTGGAAACAAATCTGACTAGGAACCATGAGGTTGTGGGTTTGATCCCTGGCCTTGCTCAGTGGGTTAAGGATCCAGCATTGCCATGAGCTGTGGTGTAGGTCCCAGATGTGGCTCAGATCTGGCATTGCTGTGGCTCTGGCATTGCTGTGGCTCAGCACCAGCTCCAATTAGACCCCTATCCTGGGAACCTCCAGGTTCCCTGTGGGTGTGTCCCTAAAAGGATAAAATACAAAAGACAAAAAAAGAAAGTGTGTTTAAAACCCATTGGGACAGTGCCTGAAATTATCAACATTGGCTTGGAATCATGGATTGGACATTTTTGATAACATGGGATTTTAAGTGACTCAAAACAGGTAGGGTGCAGGAAACTACACTGAAAGGCCATGACATAGCTTCAATAATTCTCTTCAAATGTAAGGAGTTTCATATCTTTTTTAAGAGGTTCCTCTTACATTGTGCCCTTTCCATCTTAGGAAATTACAGAGGTTTGAACCTTGCTTGATGTAAAGATATGAACTTGAACACAGAGACTTCTCAGTTCTTGTTGACACCTTTGTACTCAATATGGGACAAAGCAGTTGTTCAATAACTTTTGTTGAATGAAGTATGAATGTCCATTGGTTTCTTTGGAAAAAGACTTGCTTAATGTGAGTGATTGATGTATTATTGGAGCCTTGAAAATTTTCTCCTCTCAGTGATGGCTTATGACATGTAAGTGAACATTTTTAAGCCTCTCCACTGCAGCACCATCATGAGGCAGGAATTGTATGTGTTTTTAGTAGCTGGGTCCTTGTTCCTCTGTTGTATCCACACCCTGGTGCACAGCATCCCCTTTGTCCAACTGTATTTCTGTGCTGACAATACCTCCCCCCACTTCTTCTGTGACCTCACTGCCATCCTGAAGTTGAGCTGTTCAGATACCACCTCAATGACATGGTATTTTTACAGTGGAAGGAACTCTTTTCATCCTGCAATTGCTTAATATCTTGGGCTCACATATTCATTTTGGGACAAGTTCTGTGGGTCTCTTCCACCAAGAGACTCTTTAAAGTTTGTTCCACCTGTATCTTCCATCTATTTGTGGTGTTTATACTACAGGACACTTGCTAGTGTTTACTTCTTCTCATTTTAGGACTACAATGACAAAGACATAACTGCTTCCATCGTGTCTGCAGTATTACTCCCATGCTGAACCCCTTCATCTACAGCCTCAGGAACAGAAATATAAAACATGCCTTAGAGATATTTGTCAATAGGGCTAACTTCATGAAGTGACAATCAGTAAATCCTCACATTGTAGCCATAAGCACAGTGACATTATCTCCTAAAATTATCACAAGTTTGGCATTAAATGAAATTCATTCAGCCATCATATATAGTGATAATATGTCAATAAGTTCCAGTCTGTGACTTGCATTGTTAAATATTCTTGATCTTTAATTTTTTCTTCTTCTTTATCTCTAATCAATATGTTAATAATCCTATAGAAAATATGTCACATAAATATGATTGTCGTTTTGTCTTTTTCTCCTTTTAGATATGTCAGTTTTGCTTAAATATTTTCTATACATTGTTATTAAGAACATACCAATTTATCATCATCTTCTTTTCCTTATGGAGTGGTTCTTTTCTGTAAGATGTGGTGAAATTGGCTTGCAGTGGCTTCAAGCTGATAGGAAACATATCTTTTTAACTCCAAAGTCAATGACACCTTGCTGGTGAACTGAAGTCAGACATGATGGCCTTAATTACACTATGGAAATTGGCAAATATTACAAAGTCATGCACTCCTATGACAGGGAGTCTTTTCTCATTCATTGAAGAGAACACCACTGCATTTATAGTTGAGGGAAGATTTCTCTTTAGCCATGGCTCCTACCCTACATCTCATTTCCTTCCTCTGATATGTGTTTAGATATACCAACTTTCTTTTAGTTAGTGTTTACATGTATTTTTTTCCACAAGTTTAAACTTTCTTATGTCCAAATATCTGGAAAGTGTTAGTTCTTTGCAGTGTAAAGTTGGGTTTCATTCTTTTTATGTGGGTTGACAATCATTGTATTTCTGAAGAATTTGATCAGTTAATGTCTCATAATCAGAATGTATTTTTTTCTTTTTTAATTTATTTTTTATTGTTGTTTCCCACCACACTTTTTCCCCACTGTAGAGCATGGAAATCCAGTTACACATACATGTATACATAAATTTTTTCTCCCATTGTGCTGCATTGTAAATATCTAGACATAGTTCTCAATGCTACACAGCAGGATCTCATTGTTAATCCATTCCAAAGAAATAGTTTACATCCCTTAACTCCAAACTCCCAATTCCTCCTACTCCCTCCTCCTCCCCCCAAGCAACCACAAGTGTATTCTCCAAGTCCATGATTTTCTTTTCTGTGGAAAGTTTCAGGATGTATTTGAATTTATGTTTTCCATGTTGCTATGTGTTTTCTAATTGAGTCATCTGATTTTGTATTTATTCTTGCTTCCCTTTATAATTTGTAATTCCATATCTTCTCCATTAACTTATTTATCACTTATTATTATTATTTCATTATTATTCTCTGTGATTTATGTAGAGATTATGACTTGCTTTTTCTTAAAATTTGTTTTTGTGACATAATGTACTATGCAACATGAAATTTGCCATTTTAACCATTTGAGGTGTACAGTTAGGGGCATTTAGTACATTCATCACTACTATTTTCTTCTAGGGCTTCAAAACTACACAACATCAATGCATTTGAGTACTTCACAGCTATGAAAAAATAATGGCAAATATAGCTTTGAATCAACATAGAGGGATTTCCAAGTTATATTATTAAATGGAAAAAAGAAATGCATAAAAGAGCAGGTATAACATGCTACTTTTTATGTGAGAAAGAAGGGAAAATAATATATACCTGTATCTTCCCATTGAGAGGAAGTAACACATGAGGAATCAATTTGAAACTAATGAGACTGCTTACCTATAGGGCATGGGGTGGGAATAGGATAGAAAAGATGGGGTGATGAGTCCATTTATTTGTATAGTTTTCATTGTGTTATCTTTTACCTACTAAAAAATAAAAAGAAGGTGATGGAAATTAAAAATATAGAATAAAGCAAAAAATTAGCATAGCACTATTTCAATTAATAACATAATCAGACTAATGGGAAAATAAAGTAATTAAGTTACTATTGAACACTGAATTTTCTTTATACACTACTCTCACAGCAACTAAAAAACTGTACATTTTTTGGTAAGCAAATTTTTGAGCTGAAGTCAGTTCATCATTAAGAGTGGTTTGCATTTAAGATTCTGAAATCACATGTATTCAAAGATTTAGTAAATAAGTACCCTTGTCCTGGAAAAGAGGATGACTCCTGAATTGGGGGAAAGGTGCTATGTTCATGGAAAAAGAAAGGCTACAAAGAACTCTTTGGCTCAAACTAGAATTGAAGCTACAGGCTTGAACTCATGTGTTGTAATGTGTATTAACAGATTGAAATTATATATCAACATCTATGTTGTTCCCATCCCCCATTACTTCTTTCCCACTCCTGACCCATCTGCTAAGTGTAAGCATTTCTTTAGTTTGCTTGCTTCTAGTTTCTACAACCTGTGTTTTTTTCTATGTATGTTTCCTGGCTATATTCTCTGAGATGACTTAGAATTCTTGTAGTGAACAAACACACATGATACCAAATGTGTATGAATATCAGTCTCCTCTAAGGGAAACCAAAGTTACCCAGAAAAAATGGATGTTCTAGGGCTGGAGCTGACACGTCAAGGCCAGGGAAATTTTGCTGAGCTTGAAAATGAAAAGTGCTCAGTGAATCATGGAGACATAGGAGCCAGCTCGATGGGGCTCCCATTGGCCAAATATGGAACATCTAGAGCTTCAACATGAATAATATCAGTAATGGGTTACAACACAGAGAATAAACAAGAATTCATGCATCCATGATGTTATAAATGTCAATAAAAATGAATGTGGAGTAAGGGGGATTTCCTTCCTATAGACAATACAACTAATAAACATAGAGGAAATGATCAAATATGAAAATCATCATGTGGCCACCACATATACTATAGTACACTCAATATAGGAGTCATCAATGGATGTTATATATAGTGGGTGAAATTGTATTAAGAAAAGTGTACTGGTTATATAGTCTCAAAATAGCAACCAATTGATACTTAGTTTATTACAAAGGTTAAAATATTAAGTTACTGTAGAGAACCTGGCAAACATGACCTTAAGCAATTGATAAAGGATAAAATCACTAGTAATTGGATTTTTTTTTTCTTTTTAGGGCTGCACCTGTGGAATAAGGAAGTTCCCAGGCTAGAGGTAGAATGGAAATTGTAGCTACCAGCCTAGACTATAGTGACAGCAGCAAGGGATCCTAGCCTCATCTGTGGGCTACAATGTAACCTGTGGCAATGCTGGAACATTAACTCAATGAACAAGGCCAGGGATACTAGTCAGGGATCATAATCCACTGAGCCACAAATGGATCTCTGAAGGATACAAATTTCTAATGAAGATTTTGTGATTTTTTAAAATATCTGGGAATGTAAGGCTGATGTTTGGTATTAATTAGGAAACATGGGTAAAGCCCTTAGCCTAGGACCCAAAACTTCATAAAATTATTCAGCATTATGAATGATTGAGGATGATTCCAGCACCAAGCATCTTTACTGACTTCTTATATTGAATTATAATTTGCAGGAAATGGGTAGCTCAGACTGTAGAGCATCAGGCTTTTAATGTGAGGGCCCAGGTTCAAGCCCCCATCCAGACACTGTTGGAAATATTGTTTGCAAACAATATTATGTTGATTTCAGGTGTATTACATGATGATTTGTCATTTTTGTAGATTAAAATGATCACCACAATTTTGAATCAAATAACTATCTGTCCCTATACACTTTTACAGTATTATTGACCATATTCTTTATGCTGTATATTAAATCATCATAGTTTACTTTATAACTGGGGGGTTGTTCCTCTTCATCCACATCACCTATTTCATCCCTCTCCCCCAGACACTGTCCTCTCTGGCAAACACTGGTTTCTTCTCTGTATGTATATGAGTCCATTTTCATTTGGTTTTGTTGATTGTTGTTTTGATTTTTTGACTCCAGATATAAGTGAGATACCATGATATATACCTTTGTCTCTTTGCCTTATTTCACAAAGCATAATAGCTGCTAGAACCATCCATGTTGTTGGAACCTGGCTGTGAACTCTGGGATGCACTTGAATATTTCCCTTATAGCCACATTGTTGACAGTTTAAGTACCCAGGACAGGATGGCACAGACCATGGTTTTCACTGTTGGGGATTCACTTTCATTCCTTTTTTGTGTGGATATCCAGCTTCCCAGCACCATTTTTTGAAGAGACTCACCTGTCCCCCTTGTGTGTTTTTAGCTCTATTGTCAAAGATCAGTTGATCATATATGTGTGAGATTCTTGCTGGGATCTATATTCTGTTTCATTATCTTTATATGTATGTTTTTATGTCAGTAATATACTATATTGATTTCTAAAGTTTTGAATTATAGTTTGTAATCCAGAAGTGTGATGCCTAAAGTTTTGTCTGCTGACAGATTCCTACTCAGTGTTAATGTCAGTTTCCTCTGCCAGGCACATTTTAACATTTACCTCTTCACTTTTAACATTTCACCTTAGGCTCTCTACTCCCCATAGAAAGAAATGAGTGGGTTGTTTGTAGTGAAAAATGATCAGAAAATCAATGTTTTAGACCAGATTCCACTATGCAATAATTATGTGAGATGCCTTAAGTGATTTCACTACTCCCCTTGGTAAAATACAGGGAAAAACACTGTTTTATACTTCCTAGCCAGAAATAAAGGATGTTGGACTTAATGAAATTGAAGGCATATGAAAACCATTGAAAAACTCAAGGTCTGCAGGTATATGAGCGTGTACAGTTATCTGAGCAGTAGGACTCCTTTAAATCCCCCAATATTTCTTCTTAAGGTCCTACCTATTTGTCTAACTAAAGATTGGGAGGAATGGTAGAGTCATAGAAGGAAAGTTTCCAGTATATATTCAAAAGTGTGAGAGAGAAACATGACTACAGCTGTTACTAAGTCTATGGTCATGCTCATTTCCTACTCCTGAGTATGTTGATAGTGAAGTTTTATATTTTTTCAATTATTTCATTTTTTAGGGTTGCACCTGCAGCATATGGCAGTTCACAGGCTAGGGTTCAAATAAGAGCTGCAGCTGCTGGCCTACACCACATCCACAGCAATGCCAGATCCGAGCCCTGTCTGCAATCTACACCACAACTGAAGGCATCATTGTAACCTTAGCCCACTGAGGTCAATGTTCAAACCAATATCTTAATGGACATGAGCCTGGTTCTTAACCCACTGAGCTACAATGGGAACTCCCAAAAGTGAAGTTTTAATAGCATCACTCCTAGAACTCCTGAAAAGTTCTGTGAGGCTATCATGGAAAAATGTATTTGTCTATCATTGTGTTCATTAAGTTTCCATTATTATCAGTGTGAAGATCAATATTGGGAAAAAGTGATGGTCAAACAGGTACTGACTTCTAAGAGACACCCCAACGGTTCAGTATCTCTAAGACCCCATCCCAGATTTCAGGTCTCTTCCCAAAGATAAATACCCATATTTCATCCACCTTGGAGGATCTGTTATAGATGAAGATAGATGGAGATATATGCCCTCAAGTAAAGTTTATTTCTTGGCAAGAAGGTAAATATGCAGTAAGACATGTTCAAGTGGGGAACTTAGCACAGTGATAGGATATGAGCTCAGAAACTCACCTGAGGATTGTGAGACTCAGATAAGTTAACATGAATTTTAGGTCAACTTCTTAGTGCTTTAGGTTGACCACCTGATAATACTGTATTATTTAATTCCTGAACTTGATAGTTTGTGGATGGTATACAAAAACTCTAAAAAAATAATGCATGGAATTTATGGTGTTTATTTTATGCAGAAAAGTGTTCTTTGATATTAATGCCTAATGGCATAAAATCATTTTTGTTAACTCTGTGAAGGTGTGACACTGGCATCCTCAACTTAAAAAGGGACAACATGAGGCCAAGAGAGATTTAGCACCCCAAGTCTACAGTGAGAGAATGGTGGGACCAAAATCATAACACAGTGAATCTAGATTCAGATTTGTTTAGTTAGTCCATGTCCAGGTGTTCCCTCAAGGATTAGTCTCCTGAGGGAAGCGGTCCTGTATGTCATATCCATCCTTCTATGTCCAATTAGTAGCTTAGTGTCAGAAACATAGTTGATAAAAAGAAAAACAATGAACTTGCTGGTTTTCATTGAAAGTAATCATGGTGAATTTGTGGGTGTATAACTTGCTTTGGCAACACTAGGTCATGAAAGAAATGCAGTCATTTATTTTTCTCCATGAGAGAGTGAGGGATGTAGCATTGTGGCCGCAACTGGAACTTCAATGTCTCTGATATTTCCCCCTCACCTCCTTCCCCAGCAGACAGGAGAGGAACATGAGGAAGGAGAACCAGGGTGGCATGTCTGAGTTCCTCCTCCTGGGGCTCCCCATCTGGAAAGAACATCAGGGGTCTTCTTTGCCCCATTCCTGGGCATGTACCTGAATACAGTGCTGGGGAACCTGCTCATCATCCTGCTAATCATCCTGCTAATCAGGTGTACCCTTGCCTCCACCCCCCCATGTACTTCTTCTTCAGCCACCTGGCCCTCATGGACATCTCCTTTTTATCTGTCACTGTCTCTAAGATGCTGATGAACATACAGATACAGGATCAATCCATTATCTATGCAGGGTGGGTAACACAGACATATATTTTCTTATTTTTTTGTTGGTATGGACAACCCTCTCCTTGCATTGATGGTCTATGACAAGTATGTGGCACTTGTCACCCTCTACACTATGCCATCATCATGAGGGAAGAGGTGTATTTGTCTGCTGTCTGGATTCTGACTCCTGTCCTGTGCCTATGCCCTGACCCAAACCCTTCTCCTGGATTGACTGTCCTTCTGTTCTGACAACATCATAACTCACTTCTTCTGTGACCTTGTTGCCCTGCATAAGCTATCCTGCTCAGATACCTCTCTCAAGAAGCTGGTCGTATTCACTTCTGGGACTGCAGTTGTCATTTTTCCATTGAGTGACATCCAGGTCTGCTGTGGCCCATTGGGTTCTCCATCCTGAGTGTTGCCTCTACTAAAGGGATCTGCAAAGCCTTGTTCAGCTATGGCACCCACCTCTCTGTGGGGTCTCTACTCTATGGAACAATGATGGCCATGTACCTTTCCTACTCATCTTGCCAGTCCCAGGACAAATTCCTCATTGCTTTTGTGCTTTGCACACTGGTCACCCCCATACTGAATCCTTTCATCTGCAGTCTGAGAAAGAGCGATATGACATTGACTCTGGGGATACTTTTCAAAAAAACTTTTGCCAATTGAGCATGACCTAACCATGTTCTTATTTCACTCACTCCCCTTGTTAGAAAATCCTTAGTGATTTATGTTGGTTGCCTATGTCTCTGGCACTTTTCCTAACTGTTCATTACATAGCAATTGTTATTTACCTCACAACATATGCAAAAATAAACTCAAAATTTCTTAAAGACTTAAATGTAAATCAAGACACCATCAAACTCCTAGAAGAGGACATAGGCAAAATATTCTCTGACATCAACCTTACAAATGTTTTCTCAGGTCAGTTTCCCAAAGCAATAAAAATAAAAGCAAAAATAAGCCAATGGGACATAATCAAACTGATATTTTGAACAGGAAAGGAAACCAAAAAGAAAACAAAAAGACAAATTACAGGATGGGAGAAAATAATTTCAAATGATGCAACTGACAAGGGATTAATGTCTAAGATATGCAAGCAACTTATACAACTCAACAGCAAAAAAAGCCAGCAACCCAATATAAACCTGGGCAAAAGACCTGAATAGACATTTCTCCAAAGAAGATACACAGATGGACAACAAGAACTCGAAAAAATGCTCGACATCACTGATTATTAGAGAAATGCTAATCAAATATTTTGAGGTACCATCTCACACCCATCAGAATGGCCATCATTAATAAGTCCACAAATAACAAATCCCAGAGAGGGTGTGGAGATGTGGAGACCCTCTAGCACTGCTGGTGGGAATGGAAGCTGGTACAACCACTATGGAGAACACTATGGAGTTACCTTAGAAAACTATACATAGAACTACCATATGACTGAGCAATCCCATTCTTGGGCATATATCGTGACAAAAATTTCCTTGAAAAAGACACATGCACCTGCATGTTCATTGCAGCACAATTCACAAGACATGGATACACCCTAAATGTCCACAAACAGATGATTAGATTAAGAAGATGTTTTATATATATACACAATGGAATACTACTCATTCATAAAAAAGAACAAAATAATACCATTTGCAGCAGCATGGATGGAACTAGAGACTCTCATACTAAGTGAAGTAAGTCAGAACGACAAAGACAAATACCATATGATATCACTCATATCAGTAATATAATATCTGGCACAAATGAACCTTTCCACAAAAAAGACCATCATGGACATGGAGTACAGACCTTGTGGTTGCCAAGGAGAAAGGGGAGAGAGTGGGAGGGACTGGGAATTTGGGGTTAATATATGTAAACTCTTGCTTTTGAAATGGGCAAGCAATGGGATCCTGCTCTACAGCCTTGGGAACTATGTTTGGTGACTTGTGATGGAGCATGATAATATGAGAAAGAAAGAATGTGTACATGTATCTGTGACTATGTCACCTTGCTGTGCAGTAGAAAATTGACCAAACACTGTATACCAGATATAATGTTAAAAATAAAAAACATAGCTAAAAATAGAATGTATACATATATCTGTAAGTGACTCACCATAATGTACAGTAGAAAAAAATTTTATTGGGTAAATAACAATAAATATAAATAAATAAATAAATAAATAAATAAATAATAAATGTTAAAAAAATAAAAATTACCCCCCAAAAAATAAATGGTCATTTTTACTGGATCAATCTCTTTCCCTTCAGTCATATCTCTTGTTCATTTATTTTTCCATAAGCCTAAATATGACATTACCCACAATGTACATTCAAATTGTGATATTCAAAGCATCAAACTCCTTTGTGTGTATAAGTAAGTGAGCTTAAATTTTGTTTTTTAAAATGTTTTATATTATTTTTAAATTTATCTTTTTACAGCTTTTTAAAGTATATATATTTAAATTTAAGTCTTATTATGGTCATATACTGGACATTGTTTATTAAATTTTAATTAACTAATAAATTAATTTCAAGTATAGTTAACTTACAATGATGTGTTAGAGTGTAGAGCAAAGTGATTTCATTTTAAATATATTATATGCTATATATATATATATATTTCAGCTTATTTTTCCTTTTGTGTTATTAAAAATATTCAGTTTAGTTCCACAATTTATGCAATTGGTACTTGTTAGCTACCCTATTTTATATATAGCAGTGTGTTATGTTAATGCCAAACTCCTAATTTGTACCTCCCCCCTTTCTCCTTTGGATAACTATAAGTTTGTTTTCTATGTCTGTGAGTCTTTTTCTGTTTTGTGTATAAATTCAATTGTATCATTTTTTTAGATACCACATATGAGCAATATCACATGATATATTTTTTTCTGTCTGGTTTACTTCATTTAGTATGATAATCGCTAGCTCCATCCATGTTGCTGCAGGTGGCGTTATTTCATTCTTTACAGGGTTGAGTACTATTCTATTAAATATGTGTACCACATCTTCTTTATGATTTATCTGTTGAAAGACATTGTTTGCTTCCATGTCTTGGTATCTTGTCTTCCAAAACTACAACATTCAGTTAAGATTCTATTGTTTACTTTTAGTAAATTCCAAAATGCTTATCTTTGTAATGCAGTATCAGCTTAATAAAGTACATTTGATGGTTTGCTGTGCTGTGACTCCACCTGTTACAGTTACTTGTGTGTATATTTGCACATTTATATAATGTATACATCTGTTTTGTTATGGTTAAAATGTGTAAAAGAATATTTGTTTTGGTAGTTCTCATAATGGCTCTGTGGTTAAGGAGTTCCATTCATGGCTCATTGGTTAATAAATTTGACTAGTTTCCATGAAGACATGGTGTCAATTCATGTCCCTGCTCAATATGTTATGGATCCGGCATTGCTGTGAGCTCTTGTGTGGGTCACACATTTGGCTTGGATCCCACATTGCTGTGGCCATGGCATAGGATGGCAGCTACAGCTCTGATTCAATCCTTAGCCTGGGAAGCTCCATATGCAACTGGTGAGGCCCTAAAAAGACAAAAAGAAAAAAAAGGAATATTTATTTGGACCACTGTGAAGATTTAATTTGAAAGTGTGTTTAAGACACTTGGAACAGTGCCTGTAACTATTGACATTGGTTTTCAAGCCTGGACTGGACATATTTGATAACAGGGGATTTTAAGTGACTCAAAACCTGTAGGCTGCAGCGAACTATATTCAAAGCCCATGAGAGAGTTTCAGTAACTCTCTTCAAATGTAAGGACATTCATATTCTTTTTAAGAGGAAAGGGATGATTGATACCTCTTACTTACTCCATGGGACCTAATCAAACTGAAAAGCTTTTGTACAGCAAAGGAAACCCAAAAGAAAACAAAAAGACAACTTTCAGAATGGGAGAAAATAGTTTCAAATGATGCAAGCGACAAAGGCTTAATCTCTAGAATATATAAGCAACTTATACAACCCAACAGCAAAAAGCCAATCAATCAATGGAAAAATGGGCAAAAGACCTGAATAGACATTTCTCCAAAGAAGATATACAGATGGCCAGCAAACACATGAAAAAATGCTCAACATCACTGATTGTAAGATAAATGCAAATCCAAACTACCATGAGATACCACCTCACACTAGTCAGAATGGCCATCATTAATAAATCCACAAATAACAAGTGATGAGGGGTTGTGGAGAAAAGGGAACCCTCCTGCACTGTTGGTGGGAATGTCAACTGGTACAGCCACTATGGAGAACGGTTTGGAGATACCTTAGACATCTATCCATAGAACTTCCATATGACCCCATAATCCCACTCTTGGGCATATATCCAGACAAACTCTACTTAACAGAGACACATGCACCCGCATGTTCATTGCGGCACTATTCACAATAGCCAGGACATGGAAACAACCCAAATGTCCATCCACAGAGGATTGGATTTGGAAGAGGTGGTATATATGCACAATGGAATACTACTCAGTTATAAAAAAGAATGACATAATGCCATTTGCAGCAACATGGATGGGACTAGAGACTCTCATCCTGAGTGAAATGAGTCAGAAATACAAAGACAAATACCATATGATATCATTATTATTTTGTTATTTTTTCCTGTGATCTAAATAGAGATTTTTGACTTGCTTTTCCTTATTTTTTTTATTATGGTATAATGTCCTACCCAACATGATATTTATCATTTTGACCATTTGAAGTATAAAAGTAGCTGGCATTTAATACATTCACCAGTGCTATTTTATTCTAGGGCTTCAAAAGTAAACTATAGAGACTCAATGAAGTTGAGTACTTCACAACTATGAAAAAATGATGACAAAGTTACCTATAAATTAATATGGAAGGTTTTCCATGATATATTATTAAACGGAAAAAAGCATTGCCTAAAAGAGCATCTATACCATGCTACTCCCTATTTGAAACAGAATTGGAAAGTATATATATATATATATATGTATGTATGTATGTATGTAGGTGTATATATATATATATTTGCACACACATATATAGATACACACACACACACACACATATATATGTATCATCCCATTGTGAAAGGAGAAACACGAGAAATCAATTTGAAACTAATGAAACTGAATACATACAAGGGTTGGAGTGGGAATAGGATCGAAAAATGGGGAGATGAGTATATTTGTAGGGTTTTGACTATGTTAACTTTTACTTACTAAAAAATAAAATTAAGGTGATGGGAAATAAGGCAAAATAGAAGAAAACAAAAAATGAGCCTAACTATATTTCAAGTTAATAACATAATCAGACTAAAGGGGAAAATAAAGTAATTAAGTCATTGTTAAACAATAAATTTTGTCTACAAACCACTCTCACAATAACTAAAAAACTGTGAGCACATTTTTTGGTAAGCAAATTTTCTGAGACAAAGTTATTTTGTTCTTAATAGCGGTTTCAGTTCAAGATTCTGAAATTACATGTATTCAAAGATTTAGTAAATAAGTAAACTTGTTCTGGAATAGAGAATGACTCCTGAATGGGGGGAAAGTTATGTTGTACATTGAAAAAGAGAGGGTAGAAATAACACTATGGTGTCAAACTAGAATTGAAGACACAAAGTTGAACTCAAGGGTTGCAATGTGTATAAATCCACTGAAATTAAATATCAACATCTGTCTGGTTCCCATCTGCCATTCTTTCTGTCCCATTTCAGACCCATCTCCTATGGCTAACCATTACTTTAGTTTGCTTGTTTCTAGTTTCTACATCCTGTGTTTCTTTTATATATGTTTCCTGGATGTATTTTCTGAGATCACTCAGAAGCCTTATAATGAACAAGCACACATAATGCCAAATTTGATTTTTGAATATCATTGTCTTCTAACAGGAACCAAAGTGACTTAAAAAAATGGCTGATTCTAGAGCTGGGGCCGGGGTACAACAAGACCAGGGAAATATTGCTGAGCTTGAGCATAAAAAGTACTCATTGATTCAAGGGGAGACAGAAGCAAGTAAGAAGGGGCTCCCATTGGCCCAATCTGGAATAATGGGAGCTTCAAAATGAATAGCATCAGTAAAGTCTTACAACTCAGAGAATAAATATAAATTCATGAGTCCATGATGATTGAAATAAATCAATGAAAAAACTGAGTGAATGTGGAGTAAGGGCAAGATCCTTACTGTAGGAGAATACAGCTAATCAACATAGAGGAAACTATCAAATTATAAAATCACCATGTGGCCCCCACATTTGCAATAGTTTTTTCCATGTACGAATCATCAACGGATGTTTAATATAGTGGGTGACATTTTATTTAAAAAAGTGTTTTGGTTATATAGTCTCAAAATATGTACCAAGTGATACTTAATTTCAAGTTTTAAAATAGCAAGTTACTGTATAGAATCTGGCAAACATCGTCTTAAACAATTGATCAATGATAATATCACTAGTAATTGGAAAAAATGTTTATTTTTTATGGCTGCAGCTGTGGCATATGGAATTTCCAAGGCTAGGGGTATAATTAGAGCTGCAGCTGCCAGCTGACACCATAACCACAACAACAGGAAATCCAAGCCACATTTGTTGCCTTCAATCCAGCCTGTTGCAACACCGGATCCTTAACCCAATGAGCGAGGCCAGAGTTTGAACCTGCATCCCCCTGGATACTGATCAGGTTGGTAACCTGCTGAGCCACAAAGGGAACTCCAAAGAACACAAATTATTAATAAAGCTGTGCAGTTTTTGAAAAAATCTGTAAATGTAAGGCTTATGTTTAGTATTAATTTATAAACATTGGTAAAGCCCTTAGCCTAGGACCCAAATGTTCATAAAAATTTTCAGCATTATGAACGTTAGTTGGTTCACTATTATACCACCAAGCTGTTATACTAAATTCTTCATTGAAACATAATTTGTATGGCCTGGGTAGCTAAGTCAGTAGATTATAAGGCTTTTAATCTGAGGGTCCAGGGCTCAAGTCCCTGTCCAGTCACTAGTTTGCCAACAATCCTATGTTAGTTTCAGGTGTACAATATGTTGATTTGACATTTTCACGTTATGAAATGATCACCACAATCATGAATCTAGTAACTTTCTGTTCCCATAGGCATTTACATTATTATTGATCACATTCCTAATGCTGTATATTACATCCAAAATTTCTTTATTTTATGAATGGAGGTTTTTACATCTTCATCCACATCTCCTATTTCATCTCTTTCCTCCAGATACTGTCCCCTCTTGAAATCACTGGTTTCTTCTCTGTGTTTATGAGTCTGTTTTCATTTTGTTTTGTTGATTTGTTGTTTTGGTTTATAGCCTCCAATTATAAGTGAGATGCCATGATATTTATCATTATCTTTCTGACTTATTTCATAGAACATAATACCTTCTTGATCCATCCATGTTGTTGGAATATGTCTGTGAACTGTGAGATGATCCTGACTGGCTCCCTTATGGCCATGTTGCCAACGAATGTGGCAAAGATTTTTGTCCCCAGGATAGGATGGCACAGACAGATGTTTTCACTGTTGGGGATTCATTTTCATGCATTTGTGTGTGGATATCCAGTTTCCAAGCACCATTTATTAAAGATACTAATATTTCCCCATTGTGTGTTTTTTGCTCCCTTGTCAAAGATCAGGTGATCATATATGTGTGGGTTTCTTGCTGGACTCCATATTCTGTTCCATTTTTTAATATGTGAATTTTAAACACACTAATGTATTGATTTCTAAGGGTTTGAAGTATAGTTTGCAATCAGGAAGTGTGATGCCTAGAGTTTTGTCCATTTTGCTCGAGATGGCTTTGGATTTTGTGGGACTTTTGTGATTTCATATGGATGGAATAAATGATGGTGATGGGATGTGAGCTCCAACACACTTCAGGGTCAGTGGTGTGGGAATCTCAACATCTGGTCCTACTCTCTTTGTTCCTTTCTGCAGTGGATTGAGTGGGAGAGTCCATTGTAGTTTCTTCAAAGTTCAAGGGTCTTCATGGCCTCTCCTCCTCATGAGCAGGTAGAGGGAAGACCAGTGTGTCACTGACACTAGAGTCATCTTCTGGGACTCCTGTAGTTCAGTCCCTTTAGTCCCTTCATTGGATCCATCTCCAGAGAAAGGCAAGAAGTTGGGCAATTACCTAAGTTGTCTTCTTCTGTAACCATAAGCTTTGTGGTGTGTTCCATGTGGTCTGAGTCCTGTTGGTAAATGTGGGTCCTGCTCATTGTTCTCCTTCTGGAAAACAGGAATCCAAGTGCAAACTATCCTTAGGCTATGGAGGCATTAGATATGAGTACTCAGGTAGTAGCCTGGTCTAGCAAAGATTGGAAGCAAGGTGGGGAACCATCCCTTGGCTGAGTTGTGTGTGTTGATGTGAGGACTAGGAAGAAGAGGTAGGTAAAATGTGTGTTTATGTTTCTTGTATAACCATGTATTTTTAGTGAGTGATTCACAAACTGACCTACATGGTGCCACCAGCCTCAAGTGGCCTTAACATTAAAATTAATTAAAATGACCTGAAATTATCATGTGGGTTCTTCAGTTGCCCTAGCTATATTTCATGTCTCCAGTAGCCACAGGAGACTGGGTCTGCTATATTGGATAACACAACTGTAGAGTATTTCTATCCTTGTGGAAAGCCCTATTGTATGATGCTAATACTAGACCATGGATTTTGGAAATCTGTAGTACATGTGTGTGTGGTGAGGTTGTTGTTGCATCTTTCTTCTTTTTATGTTATTTGTGTTTGGGGTTGGAGCACATGTGCTTCTTAGTGTGTGTAGTGAAGTTTCTGTGTGTGTGTGTAAGCTTTGTGAGTTGTGTGTGTGACTGGATGTGGTCTTTGCTTGCTTTTGTTTTAAACAGCTTTTGAAGTTTAATTGATATGCACAAAACTGCACATATTTAATATATGTAATTTGAAGAGTTTAGACATGTGCACACACTCATGAAACTACCCACCACAGTCAAGGTCATTAACATATCTGTCTCCTTTAAAATGTCCTTTGTCCTTTTTATGTCATAAGAAAAGTTAACATGAGATCTACTCTTTTAAGGAACTTTTAGGTGCACAGTATAGTATTCTTGACTCTAGGCATTATGCTGTATAGCGTGTCTCTAGAACTAATTCATCTTGCATGACTGATACTTTATGTCAGTTAAATAATGACACTACATTAGCCAATTATCCTCTACTTCTATGAGTTTCTCAAAGGGAAATTGTGCAATATTTCTTCTTGTAGGACTGGATTCTTTCACTTAGCATCATATTCCCATTTTCACCCATCTTGTCAGAAATGGCAGGATTTCCAATTTTTAAGCCAAAATTATAATCCATTTATCCATTCATCTGTCAATGTACATGTGGCTTATTTCCATAGCTTATCTATGGTGCATAGAGCTGCAGTACACATGGGAGAATAGGTAATTCTCTAAGATCTTGATTCCAGTCTTTCTGGTCTACACCCTGAAGTGGGATTACTGTATCATGTGGTAGTTCTACTTTTACTGTCTGGGGAATCTCCATACTGTTTTCCATAATAGCCACACCATTTGACATCTCCATAAACAGTGTAGAAGGGTTCTTTTTTTGCGTGTTTTTATCAGTTGTGGGTGACAAAAGATTTCATTTTAATGTTTTAGGTAAGTTTATATGAATCCATACAATCATTGCTTCTCACTAGGTTGAGTATAAGTTGTACAGTGCCAAAAAGCAGCACCTGGGGTTTTGTTTTTATGTCACTATTCTTTGTGCTTTATGTCTGTTTCTCTGTATAACACACTCATAATCTCCTCCTTTCCTTGGATTGCTGTAGATCAGAGAAGACCATGTTAGGGCCTGGGAAGTGTGTGTATGTATTTGACCTGATCAGACAGCCTCACAGCCTGAGTCTTCCTTTGTCTCAGCTCTAGACATAAACAGGCAGCAAACAACCTCTTCTTTATGCTAAGTTGGTGGCACTTTGTACAGATGGTTTGAAGGCTACTGAACTTCTCACAATTTTACTCATTGATGTTTAATGATTTCCACATTTCCACTCTGGGGAACAGTGTGGGATCAATTTAGGAATATTGTATAGTTAATAAGATGACTGTGATTTCTGATACAGGTCCTTGATCCTATAGCATCTGTAATATCGTGGCTCTCTGGTCACCTCATTGGCCAAATTCACATGTCCCTATCTTTTCCTGTATGCTCAGAAATGAGCCATTTTAAAGTCTTGGTAATGGAAGGGGACAGAGAGACAATGGCAGATATGAAGGAAGATATTTCTTAGAAAAAAATTTAATAATGGAATGAGTCAAGTGCTGTGGACCTACTAATTAATCTGCAAGGGCCATGATCTGGGCCTGTACTCTTTTCTGGATGTGAGAACAAGACATCATAAGTAAACTCACATTTTTGGGAAGCTACTAGAGTTTGCTTGATGGCCTCCTGTATCTTTGTCATCTTTAGATCCTGATGTCTACTTACACATCCTGCCCAAATAATGAAATGACTTATTTAATTTTTGGGTCACTCTTCTTTTTCTTTTTCTTTTTAGGCAGTATTTATTGACTCTTCTGATATATTTTCTAAATTAAAACTTTTTTTGTGATAAAATATATGTAACAGAATGTTACTTTTCAAAGATTTTTGTGTACATTTCTATGGCCTAAGTAATTCACATTATTATACAACCACCACCACCATCCACCTCCAGAATTTTTTATCTTCCCAAATGGAAACTCTGTACACATCAAACAATAACTACTCATTTTCCTCCCCACACCACTCCCTGGCAGTCACCATTCCATTTTGTGTTTCCATTAATTTGACTCTTCTAGGAATCTCATATGAATGGAATTTTACAGTATTTACACTTTTGTGATTTCAAAATTTTACTTATCATAATGTCTTCAATGTTCATTCATATTATGGCTGCATCAAGACTTCTTTCCTTTTTAAGGCTGAAGAGTCTTCCACTGTATGTATAGACCCCATGTTATTTTTCCAAGCATTCACTATAAGACACGGGTTTTTTTTCCACATTTTGACTACTGTGAATAATACTGTTTAATTATGAGTCTGTAAATATTTCTTTGGCCCTTGTTTCCAATTACTCTGTGTATATAAGCAGAAGTAAAATTCCTTAATTATATGGAAATTCTGTTGAATTTTTGAGGAACTTTCATAATGTTTATCTTTTCCTTCCTTCCTCCCTCCCTCGCTTCCATCATTCCTACCTTATTTCCTACCTCTCCTCCTTGATTTCTTCCTCTTTCTCTTTCTTATTTTCTTTCATTATTTCTTCTTTCTTTTGCATTTGTTACATTCTAAAAATAAAAATAAAATTTTGTGTTGAGCCCTTTATTTTGTACATTCTACATTAATCTTTCATATAATACTTTAAGTGATATGTATGTGTGTGTGTGTGTGAGTGTGTATGTGAGTGTGTTTATGTGTGTAAGAGAGAAACAAGCACATAAGGAGTCTGACAGCAGAGCCATGGAAGTGACTGTGTCCTATTTATTACTCTATCCCTACTGTCTATTATGATGTCTCCATTTTGTAAAAAAAAGAGAATGAGCAGTTCCTTATTTCCACTAAAGTGTTTGATTGAAGTCATATACTTTCTCCACATGACTGTGTCAGTGTTCAGACCAATTATGTTTTATTGCTCTCACCAGACTGGATGAGGCATCAGTGTGTGAGTGCAGTGCAATGAGATCTGTCTGCACATGACAGTCACTCTGAGAAACCATGTGATCATGAGGTAACCGCAATGCTGAATACTTCTAAGTTCCAGGAATTTCTGATTTATCTTCGTTCCCAAATGAGAGGAAAGCAGAATGAAGAGGGAGAATCAGAGCCATGTGTCTGAGTTCCTTTTCATGGGGCTTCCCATCCGGCAAAAGCAGCAGTGTGTGTTCTTTGACCTGTTCCTGGGCATGTTCCTGACCACAGTTCTGTGGAACCTGCTCATCAGGCCGGACACTCACCTCCACTCCTGCATTTACTTCTTCCTCAGCCATCTGGCCCTCATGGACATCTCCTTTTCATCAGTCACTGTCCCTAAGATGCTGATGAACATGCAGACCCAGGATCAATCCATTCCCTATGCAGGGTATGTAACACAGACATATTTTTTCATGTTTTTTGCTTGCATTGATAAACTTCTTCTTGCAGTGATGGCTTATGACAGATATGTGGCCATTTGTCATCCTCTGCATTATACCTTCATCATGAGGGAAGAGCTGTGTCTATCTCTGTTGGCTGGATCCTGGCTCCTCTCCTGTGCTGATGCCCTGACCCACACCCTCCTCCTGGCTCAGCTGTTCTTCTGTGCTGACAGCATCATCCCAACTTCTTCTGTGACCCTGCTGCCCTGCGTAAGCTCTCCTGCTAAGACACCTCTCTCAACAAGCTGACAGAGAGTAAATTTACTACAATTAAAGGCTTTTATTGTAGTATATATATTTTTATGTTTTATTATTGTCATCTATCCTTGGACATTGCCTTTTCAATTGTTTAATTGATTTTTAATTAATTAATTAGTTAATTAATTAATTTGAAGTACAGGTACCTTACAATGTTGTTTTAGTTTAATGTGTAGAGTGAAATAATTAATTTTTCATTAAATTAATAGTTTATAGCATGTATATATGTGTATATATATATATATATATATATATATATATATTTATATACTTACATTCAGGTTGTTTTCCCTTATATATTGTCACAAAATATTGAGTACTGTTCCATGTGCTATACAATTTTCCCTTGTTAAGTATCTATTTTATTTACAGTAGTGTGTATACAGTAATCCCTAACTCTTAACTTGTCAATTCCCCTTTTCCCCTTAGGTAACCATAAGTTTGTTTTCTATGTCTGTTACCTACTTTATTTTTGTGTATAAGACATTTGTATATTTCTTTTTTTTTTGACGTTTTTAGGACAGTACCCAAGGCATATGGAAGTTCCCAGGCTAGGGTTCAAATTGGAGCCACAGCCGCTGGCCTACACCACAGCTACAGCATTGTGGGATCTGAGTGACATCTGCAACCTATACCACACCAAAGGGCAATGCTTGATCCCTGACCCACTGAACAAGGTCAGGGTTTGAACCCACATCCTCTTGAATACTAGTTGGAATATTTCCATTATGTCACAATAAAAACTCCCATATCATTTTTTTAGATATCACATATAAATTATATCATATGATGTATGTTTTCACTATCTGTTTTACTTCATTAAATATGATAAACTGTAGCTCAATTCATGTTGCTACAAATGGCATTATTTCATTATTTTTATGGCTGAATAGTATTCTATTATATAGAGCTACTACAATTTGCTTTTTAATTCATTTTTTGATGGACATTTGGGTTGATTCCATGTCTTGGTTTCTTGCCCTCCAAAGCTAGAAACATTCAGTTAGTATTCTAAAGTTTCATTTTAATAAAGTCCAAAATACTTATCTTGTCAATGCAGTGTCAAATTAATGAAGTACTTTTGATGGTTTGCTAAACCTAAATAAACAATTTCATTGTGCTTTTGACAATAGAGGAGCAGAGAGTAGTCAATCCAATTACCAAGTTTCCCTATTCCAGGAAGACTAAGTTTTTCTCTCTAAATTGGATATTTGTGTTGTGAACAATGAATAGTTTTTGGATTAATTTTAGTATGGGAAATGATTGTTGTCTTTTCTCCAGAAATCTCCCTTTCAATAAGAAAAAACACTAAATGCCTCAATTTATAATTTTTGCACAAAACATCTACTGCTTGACTACTAGGTGCCAGGCAGTGTTCTACATTCTAAGAATACAAGTTAAAAAAATGTATCCCCTTGTAGAGTTTAAATTCCAGCACCCCAATCCAGCTCATAATTCTCATTTTTGTCCATAGAAGTTTTTATCCTTCTAACACACCATAAAATTTATTTTTTAAATATTGTCTTTGTTTCTCTACTGAGCTGAAAGTTCTATGGAAGATGCATTTTTATGTCTGAAATAAATAAATTCTAAGTTTTTAATAGTAAAAACTTCTATGAATATATGAGGCATGAAAAGGGAGGAAAAGAGTTTGCATCATGGCTCAGTGGTTAACAAATCTGACTAGGAAGCATGAGGTTGTGGGTTTGATCCCTGGCCCTGCTCAGTGGATTAAGAATATGGTATTGCCATGAGCTGTGGTGTAGGTCACAGATGTGGCTGAGATCCCATGTTGCTGTGGCTCTGACATAGGCCAGCAGCTACACCTCCAATTAGACCCCTAGCCTGGGAGCCTCCATATGCCATGGATGTGGCCCTAGAAAAGGCAAAAAGACCAACAAAAAAAAGGGAGAGGCAAGGTGTTCCTATAATGGCTCAGGTGAAATAAACCTTACTAATACCCATGAGAACACAGATTTGATCCCTGGTGTTACTTAGTGGGTTAAGGATCCAGTGTTGCCATGATCTGTGGTATAGGTCTCATATATGGCTCAGATCCCACCTTGCTATGGCTATGTTATGGGCAGGAAGCTACAGCTCATAACCCACCCCTATCCTGGGAATTCCTACATCCCAACTCTGTATCCCTAAAAAAGTAAAATCAAAATAATGGTGGCAGAGCAAGAGGACTGATAGGGGGTTCATAATTTCATATTGTGTAGTCTAGGTTGAACTCACTGGGAAGGTAGCATCCAAAGATATTAGTAAGGACATGGAAGTGAGCCATGGGGCTGCGTGGGCAAAAGCGTGAAGATAAGCACCTAGAAACTTTCTGAGGGTAGATGGTGCCTGGTTATCCCAGGACATTAATTGGGCCTCTGTAACTGGACAGGACTAAGTCAGGAGGGATAGTTGGTGATTAATTAAGAGATATCAGAGGACTAGATTCATAGGTCATAGTATGTGTATTAGTCAAGATTTTCCAGAGAAGGATAATAAACAAGGTGTGTGTGTGTGTGTGTGTGTGTATAAGAGAGAAAGATTTCTGGAGTTCCTATTATAGCATTATGGGACTGGTGGCATCTCTGCAGTGGGTTAAAGGATCCAGTTGCCACAGCTTATGGAGTAGGTTGCAGCTAAGGATCTGATCTGACTACTGTTCTGGGAACTTCTGTATATCATCAGATGGGCAAAAAAGAAGAAAAAGAAAGAGAAAAAGAGAGATTTATTTTAAAGTATTTCCTTGGAGTTCCTGTTGGGCTCAGTGGAAATGAAACTGACTTGTATCAAATGTGGATGTGGGTTCAAACCCTGTCCTTTCTCAGAGTGTCAGGGATCCAGTGTTGCTGTGAGCTGTGGTGTAGGACAAAATTTTGGCTCAGATCCTGCATTTCTGTGGCTCAGGTGTAGGCCAGCAGCTGCAGCTAAATGTGTCCCCTAGCTAGAAAATTTCCATGAGTCATGGGTGTGGCCTTAAAAAGTAAAAGAAAAAAAAGAAAGGAGGGAAGAAGCAAGAGATACAGAGAAAGAAAAGAAAGAAAGAAAGAAAGAAAGAAAGAAAGAAAGAAAGAAAGAAAGAAAGAAAGAAAGAAAGAAAGAAAAAGAGAGAGAGAAAGAGAGAGAGAGAAAGAAAGAAACAAACAAATGAAGAAAGAAAGAACAAAAGAAATTGAATATTATAATTGTGGAGGCTAGTAAGTGTAGTCTACAGGGTAGGTTGGCAGGCCAGAAACCCATGGAAGTTGCAGTTTGCGTTTGAAGGCAGGCTACTGACAGAAGTATCTCTTCTCTGTGTGAGGTCATTCTTTTTCTTTTCCTCAAGGTCCTTAACTGTTTGGGTGAGGCCCACCCTCTGCATGAAGGACAGTCTGCTTTATTCAGAGTCTGTGGATAACAATGTTAATCTCATCCACAAAAATACCTTCATGCAAACATCTAGAATTGTGTTTGACCAAATATCTGGTTACTGTGGCCTAGCAAAGTTGACATATAAAATTAAGAATTTTAGTTTCATTTTTGTTTCTAAGTCTGATTTGGGAACCTGCTGTAAGGGATTCTATAGAGGGATAACTTGAACATACTTATTTTTGTTATTGTTTCTTTAAAATCACTCAGATTTATGGATATATAAATGACATACAATAAACTTAATACACATTATGTATACCATTTGACTCAGAAAAGTGAATATGATACAGCCATCCCACTTCTGGACATATATCCAGATAAAACTACAATTCAAAAAGATACATGAACCCCTATGTTCATAGCAGCACTGTTCAGAATATCCAAGACTTGAAATCACCTACCTGTCCATCAAGACATGAATGGATTCAGAAGAGGTGGTATATATAGAAAATGGAATACTACTCAACCATTTATTTTATTTTTTTTGTTTTGTTATTACACAAATGAATTTATCACATCTGTAGTTGTATAATGATCATCACAACCTGATTTCACAGTATTTCCATCCCACAGCCCAAGCACATCCCCCACCCCCCAAACTGTCTCCTCCGGAGACCATAAGATTTTCAATGTCTGTGAATCAGCATCTGTTCTGCAAAGAAGTTCAGTCTGTCTTTTTTTCATATTCCACATGTCAGTGAAAGCATTTGAGGTTGGTGTCTCATTGTATGGCTGACTTCACTTAGCATGATAGTTTCTAGGTCCATCCATGTTGCAATAAATGCTGGTATTTCATTCTTTTTAATGTCTAAGTAATATTCCATTGTACCTATGTACCACATCTTCTGGATCCACTCCTCTGTCTATGGACATTTAGGTTGTTTCCATGTCTTGGCTATTGTAAATAGAGTTGCAATGAACATCAGAGTACATGTGCCTTTGTGAGTCTTGGTTTTCTCTGGGTAAATGCCCAGGAGTGGGATTGCTGGATCAGCCATTTGAAGCAATATGATGCAACAAGATAGTCTCATACTAAGGGGAGTAAGTCAGAAAGACAAACATCATATGGTATCACTTACATGTGGAATCTAAAATATGGCACAAATGAACCTATCTACACAATAGAAGCAGACTCATAGTCATACAGAAGAGGCCTGTGTTTACCAAGGGGGAGGAGGGAGAAATGGGATGGATGGGGTGTTTTGGGTTATTAGATGTAGACTTTTGCTTTTGGAATGGATAAGCAATGAGGTCCTACTGTATAGCATAGGGAACTATATCTAGTCTCTTGGGATAGACCATAATGGAAGAGGATATATGAAAGGGAATGTCTATGTACAGGACGGGGTCTCTTTGCTATACTACAGAAATGGGCACAACATTGTAAATTAACTTTACTTTTAAAAAAGATAAAGAAAATAAATTAAATCATTTGACTAGTTTTGACCTATGTACACACCCATGAAATTATCAACACAAGTCATCAGGATCATGAATTTCCCTGATGTCTACTCTCCTACCCTCTCTTTGCTCCTCCCATCTATCCTCAGGGGAACCAATAATCTGTTTCTGTCTCAAGGATTAGTTTGCATCCTCTAGAAGCTTATTTCAGTAGAATAATAGAGTCTATTCTTTTTTTCTGCTGCCTTCTTTCACTGTGTATAAGTATTTTGAGATTTATTCATGTTGTATTTTGTATCAATAGTTCATTCTTTTCAATGCAGAGTGTTATTCCAGCTTAAGGATATACTACAACTGTTTTATCCACACTAATTTTTAAATTTTTAATTATTTTAAAATTTAATTTTAAAACTTTCTGATTATCTTTTTTTACTTTTATAATATTTCATTTGTTATTAAAGTATAGTTCATTTACAATGTAGTGTAATTTTCAGGGGTATAGAAAAGTGATATTTTTACACACACACATGTATGTATGTATATTCTCATGGCATTTTTCCTGATTATTATAAAATATTGAGTACAGTTTCCTGTGCTGTACTCTATTATAAATCAACTTACTTACAAACAGTAAGTTCATTGATGAACATCTAGGCTATTTCCATCTTTTGGATATTAAATAAAGCTTGTATGAACCTTCTTGTATAAATCTATGTAAAACTATATATATTCTTTTTCTTGTACAAATACCTGGTCATGTGCTAATTAATGGTTAAGTTTTTTTTTTTTTAATGTTCAAACTCTTTGTATTCCCACAAGCAGTGTATGAGTGTTCCAGTTCCATCACATCTTCAGTGACACCGACAGCAGCATTTTTTTTTCAATTTTAGACAGTCTAATTGGTGTGTAATGGTGTAAACCAGGTTACAGACCTGGAGCCACTTGATTGAATTGGTATCTGTGTTCCTTTGGAAAAGAATCGTGTAGCACTGGTGTATTTTTTTTAACTTCATGAGTCTCCCTGGCTCCATGCATGATTCTCATCATTTCATAGCATTTGTCAACATTTACCTGCCATTCATTTTGCCTGAACTTTTTTTCTGTGTCACCTCCCACTTGGATGTGTGTTGTAAGAAAGGGATTCCTGATTATATCATTATCTGTTATATCTCTAGAGAATATATTAGTATTACATTTGTGGGAACGTTAATGATTATTTAAGGGAATGAGGGAATGAATGAGCTGATGATTTCATTCAACAGTTACCAATCACAATTGCCTGTTGTGAACCATAGCTGATCTCTAGTGATACAAAGACACTGACAATAAACCTTAACATTTATTTTAAGCTTTCATTAGGTGCTCATTTAAACATTCTTTAAACTCACACAAAGACTATGTTTATTATTTCAGCTGTATAGGAAATGAGTCTAAGTGGCCTTGGATAAATTGTTCATTTATGCCCTCTTAGAAGTGTAAGAACCCAGAGACTTTATTTCTAGAGTATGAAGTCCATCCCCCTTCTCCTGAACAAGTCATAAATCTTACCCTACAAAACATTCCAGGGTAGGAGGAAGATGTACACATTTTAAGAACGTTGTTTTCTAATGGAAGCCTGTGTCATTGTTGGGAAACCTGCAGAAGCCCTTCCACTCCCTGTGCCACACACTGCTGTTTGGAGAAGCAGTGCTTATGACAGACAGGCCATGGCCAATATGGGAACTCCTTGGTCTTAGGTATTTGACCAGAATCCAAAGTTACCAATGATATCAGGGATACATTCTCCTGTGAAACCAGGTGAAGCTCAGCTGCTGTGGACCCTAATTATCTTCCTTCCCAAAATGCCAGGATTAAGTTGGGTGGTTGCCACAGTGGACTGCTTCTCTAGTCAGGGCCTGAGAGTGATTACCTCTGGGGTCTCTTTAGGATGGAGAAAAGTAAATTTACTTTTGTATCATTTTTAAAGTGGAGAAATTACAGGAGAGTCTATACAGGGCCTCAAGCCACCAAGGTTTTCTTTTTCTTTGGATCCTGGGTCTTCTGGACAGAAAGTGAGGATTCAAGTAACAGAATGATGTGGAAGGTATTTGAACTCAGAGCACAGGTATAGCTCAAAAGGAACCCAGGAATCTCTCTACTCAGTCATGTGTGTCAGTCTGTGTGTGTGTGACCATTAGAGACATTAGGTGTATTTCTGTGTGTTCTTTGTGTCATGAAATATATGTGTGTATGTGTAACTGACAAACACACTGAATGACACACACTAGGATATACAGAGGTCAGAGAAGCCTGGACATTTCCTCAGTGTGTGCTTTTTTATGTACATCTGCTGCTTGTGTGCCGTGTTCTTGTACACAAGAACTTGTATACTGCTTGTGATTCAAATATGAATGACTTCTTGTGACAACAATGGCTCTTGTCTAGGATGCTTGAGAGTTCTGTGTGTGTAGCTGTGTTGTGCATGTTTATTTTCTGTGTGAGATTTGCATAGATTTGTGTGAAGCTGAATCACACCCTGACCGTATTCATCTAGTGAGAGTATAAGCCAGAAAAATCTATAAATCTCCATTTGGCAAGTGTGTGTCTATCATAGTGTGTGAGGACTTTTGTGTAACAAACCCATATCTTGACTTTCTTCACATCAAAGATAAACATCTGTGTGTGTGTGTGTTTGTGAGACATTCTCACATTTTTTACTCTCTGCCTGACTGAGACCAGAAACTACACAGGCAGCTCCACAGGAAACTGACTTTGCAGAGCTATTGGCATCAATTTTCTGTGATTGGACTCCTCCAGCAGGAAACTTAGGAGCCCAATATTTTGACCCTTTGCTTCAATTTTTGTCAATCCATTTAAAAATGACATCCTCATTTATGGAATCAAGTACTTTGACACTCTTGTATTTATAATTTCCCCACTTAATAGCTTGGTGGCCTTGGGTTTGGCCAAGTGATTATCAGCATCCAGTGCTCTTACATGGGATTGTGGTATTTGCTGAGAAATCTTGTCTGTAATATGCTTAAGAAGCTAGGCACATCACAAGATCTTAGCAAATTGTAGCCTCATGGAGACCCAAAGCCCCGACTCTCCATGTCCTGATTGTGCAGGGACAGTATTGGTTAAGAAAAGCAGAAAATCAGCCTCATTGAATCATCTTTTCTCAATGTCCCGTCCCTATGTTACATTTTATCTCCTCTTCACTACTGGGAAAGTCCCAGACACCTCTTTGCAAATGGTGCTGATGGAATCAGAGTAGCACATCTGTATCGATCCCTTCTGTTCCCATTGAAGCTTCTGGGTGTCATTAGGAGCTCTGGTTCTGCAGGAGATCTGTGAGATCCTTGGATAAGACTGAGCCATCAGATTTTAGTGAGAAGTCTGTGCTTGGCAGGAGGGTCAAGTGCCTGGTCCCTCCTTGTGCCCTGTGAACTGAGTCAGGTAATAACTCAGAGCAGCTCCCTGGTCTGGAGCAAGCATCTGCTGAATGATTATTACAAAGGGTTAATATCATGTTCATCTCTCAAGCATATTTTAACATTTAGCTTTTCACATTTAATATTTAACTTTAGCTGTTCTACCCCCCATAAAAAGAAAAGGGTTGATTCTATGTAGTGAAAAATGACCAAAAAAATTAATGTTTGGGACCTGGTTCCACTATGCAATATCTATGTGAGACTGTTTATGTGATTTCACCAATCTTGTTGGTAAAATGCAGGGGGAAAACACTGTTCTCTGCTTCCCAGACAGAAATAAAGTTTGATGGATTGGATGATATAGAAGGCCTATGAAAGTCATTGGCAAATTGGGCTGAAGGAATGTTAGTGTGGACAGTAATCTGAGCAGGAGCACTCTTTCAAATCCCAAAATATTTCTTCTTAATGTCCGGACTATTTCTCTAACTAAAGATATGGTGGAACAGTAGGTTCATAGGATCAAAGATTCCAGTATATAATCAAAATCATAGAAGTGTGACTTCAGCTGTTACTAACTCTATGATCATGCTCATTTCCTACTCTTTATGAGTACATTGATAGTAAACTTTTGTATTTTTTTAATTTTAATATTTTGGGGGCTGCACCTGCAGCATATGGCAGTTCCCAGGCTAGGGGTTGAATCAGAGCTACAGTTGCGGACTAACAACACTGCCACAGCAACACCAGACCCGAGCCCAGTCTGCAACCTACACTGCAGCTCCATGGGATCCTTAAAACACTGAGTTAGAACAGAATTCAAACTGGCATCCTCATGGACACTAGTCAGCTTCTTAATCCACAGAGATACAGTGAGACCTTCCCAAAGTGAAGTTTTAATAACACGTCCCTCCTAGGACTATTGAAAAATTCAGTGAGGAAATTGTGGAAAAATGTATTTGTCTGTTATTGTGTTCATTAACTTTCGATTATTATCAGTGTGAAGAACAATATTGGGAAATAGTGCTGGTCAATCCAGTAACTGAATTCTAAGACAACATCCCAATACTTCAGTATCTATCAGCTCTCAATCCCCATCCCAAGTCTTTGATGTTTTCCTAAGGATGAATATCCAGATCTAAGCCAACTTGTAGGATCTGATATAGATGGAGATAGATGAAGTTACATACACTGAATAAAGGTTTATATCTTGCCAAGTATATAAACATGCATTTAGACAAACTCAAGTGGGGGAGTTACCATAGTGATAGGAAATATGCTTAAAAATGCAACTTAAGACTGTGAGTTAACATAAATTTTAGGTCAGCTTCTTGGTCATTTATGCCGACCACCTCATAATACTGTTAAATTTCTGAAATTTATACTGTTTTTTAGGGGGTATGCATATCCTCTCATAAAAATAATGTATGAAAATTTGGTATTTATATTATGCAGAAATGTGTGGTTGGATATTATGGGAATTCTCTTCTTAAATCTATCAAGCTGTGATATTGGCATCTTCATGTAATAGAAGCACAGCATGAGGCCAAGAGAGATTTAGCATCCCATTTCCTAGAGTGAGAAAGTGGTGGGACCAAAATCATAACACAGCAAATCTGGCTTCAGGTTCATTTAGTTAGTCCTAAGTCAGGTGTGCCCTTGAGGGTTAATCTCCTGAGGGAAGAAGTCCCATACGTTGTATTTATTCTTCTATGTCCAATTATTAGCTTAGTGTCAGAAACATGGTTGATAAAAAAGAAAAAAATGAAGAATTTTTTCTCATTAACATTGAAAAGAATCATGTTGAGTGTAGAGAGTGTGTCAAGTGCTTTGGCAACACTAGATGATAAAAGAAATGCAGGAAGGTATTATATTTTACTAGACATAGTTCTCAATGAAATTCAGCAGGGTCTCCTTGTAAATCTATTCTAAGTTGAGTCTGATAACCTCAATCTCCCAATACCTCCCACTCCCTCCCTCTCCCAACAGGCAGCCACAAATCTATTCTCCAAGTCCATGATTTTCTTTCCTGTGGAAATGTTCATTTGTGCTGTATATTAGATCCCAGTTATAAGTGATATCATATGGTATTTGCATTTGTCTTTCTGACTCATTTCACTCAGGATGAGAGTCTCTAGTCCCATCCATGTTGCTGCAAATGGCATCATGTCATTCTTTTTTATAACTGAGTAGTATTCCATTGTGTATATATACCACCTCTTCCTAATCCAATCCTCTGTGGATGGATATTTGGGTTGTTTCCATGTCCTGGCTATTGTGAATAGTGCCGCAATGAACATGCGGGTGCATGTGTCTCTGTTAAGTAGAGTTTTGTCTGGATGTATGCCCAAGAGTGGGACTGTGGTGTCATATGGAAGTTCTAAGTATAGGTTTCTAAGGTATCTTCAAACTGTTCTCCCTAGTGGCTGTACCAGCTTACATTCCCACCAACAGTGCAGGAGGGTTCCCTTTTCTCACGGCCCCCCCAGCACTTGTTATTTGTGGATTTATGAATGATGGCCATTCTGACTGGTGTGAGGTGCTATCTCATGGTAGTTTTGATGTGCGTTTCTCTTATGATCAGCGATGTTGAGCATGTTTTCATGTGTTTGCTGGCCATCTGTATAGCTTCCTTGGAGAACAGGCTTTTCAGGTCTTTTGCCCATTTTTCCATTGGTTGATTGGTTTTTGGCTGTTGAGTTGTATGTGTTGCTTATATATTCTAGAGATTAAATCCTTGTCCATTGCATCATTTGAAACTATTTTCTCCTATTCTGAAAGTTGTCTTTTGGTTTTCTTTTGGGTTTCCCTTGCTGTGCAAAATATTGTCAGTGTGATGAAGTCCCCATGGGTTTATTTTTGCTCTTATTTCTATTGCTTTGGGAGACAGATTTGAGAAACTATTCATGATGTTGATGTCAGCGAGTGTTTTGCCTATGTTTTCTTCTAGGAGTTTGATGGTGTCTTGTCCTATATTTAAGTCTCTCAGCCATTTGGAGTTTATTTTGGTGCATGGTGTTATGGTGAGTTCTAATTTCATTGCTTTGCATGCAGCTGTCCAGGTTTCCCAGCAATGCTTGCTGAATAGACTTTCTTTGTCCCATTTTATGTTCTTGCCTCGCTTGTCAAAGATTAATTGACCATAGGTGTCAGGGTTTATTTCCGGGTTCTCTATTCTGTTCCATGTATCTGTCTGTCTGTTTTGATACCAGTACCACACTGTTTTGATGACTGTGGCTTTGTAGAATTTTTTTAAGTCAGTGAGAGTTATACCTCCTGCTTGGTTTTTGTTTCTCAGGATTTCTTTTTCAATTCTGGGTCTTTTGTCATTCCATATAAATGTTTGGATTGTTTGTTCTAGTTCTGTGAATAATGACCTGGGTAATTGGATAGGGATTGCATTGAATCTAAAGATTGCTTTGGTTAGTATGGCCATTTTTACAATATTGATTTTTTTCAAACAATGAACATGGAATATCTTTCCATTTTTTACATCTTCTCTAATTTCTTTGATTAAGGTTTTATAGTTCTCAGCATGTAAGTCCTTTACCTCCTTGGTCAGGTGTATTCCGAGGTATTTGATTTTTTGAGGTGCAATTTTAAAGGTATCGTATTTTGTATTCCTTTACTAATATTTCATTTCTGGTATACAGAAATGCGTCTGACTTCTGAGTGTTTTGTGTGTGTGTGTGTGTTTTATTTTTTTTATTTTATTTTAATTAATTAATTAATTTATTTATTTATTCATTTATTTTTTACTCAAATGAATTTATCACATCTGTAGTTGTATAATGATCTTCACAACCTGATTTCACAGTATTTCCATCCCACAGCCCAAGCACATCCCCCACCCCCCAAACTGTCTCCTCCGGAGACCATAAGTTTTTCAATGTCTGTGAATCAGCATCTGTTCTGCAAAGAATTTCAGTCTGTCCTTTTTTCAGATTACACATGTCAGTGAAAGTTTTGATGTTGGTGTCTCATTGTATGGCTTACTTCACTTAGCATGATAGTTTCTAGGTCCATCCATGTTGCCAAAAATGCTCGTATTTCCTTCCTTTTAATGGCTGAGTAATATTCCAGTGTGCCTATGTACCACATCTTATGGATCCACTCCTCTGTCGATGGACATTTAGGTTGGCTCCATGGCTTGGCTATTATAAATTGTGCTGCAGTGAACATTGGAGTATATGTGTCTTTGCGAGTCATGATTTTCTCTGGATAGATGCCCAGGGTGGGATGGCTGGATCAAATGCTAGTTCTATGTTTAGTTTTCTGAGGAATCTCCATACTGCTTTCCACAGTGGTTGAACCAACTTACAATCCCACCAACAGCGAAATAGGGTTTCTTTTTCTCCACACCCTCTCTAGCACTTATTGTTTGTAGACTTTTGGATGATGGCCATTCTGACTGGTGTAAGGTGGTACCTCAGAGTGGTTTTGATTTGTATCTCTTTAATAATGAGTGACGTTGAACATTTTTTCATGTGTTTTTTGGCCATCTGTATATCTTCTTTGGAGAATTGTCTGTTTAGATCTTCTGCCCATTTTTGGATGGGGTTGTTTGTTTTTTTGGTACGGAGCTGCAGAAGGTGTTTATAAATTTTGGAGATGAATCCCTTGTCATAT
>CM052682.1:236336461-236353546 GCA_028533215.1 Babyrousa celebensis | reverse complement strand
AAACCAAAAACCTTCAATATGCTGCCTACAAGAAACTCACCTTAGGACAAAGGATACATATAGATTGAAGATGAAAGGGTTGGGAAAAATAATTCACACCAATAGACATGACAGAAAAGCATGAGTTGCAACACTCCTATCAGACAAAATAGACTTTAAAAAAACAGACATAAAGAAAGACAAAGAAGGACACTATTTACTGATTAAGGGATCCATTCAAGAAGAGGATATGACTACCATCAATATATATGCCCCAAATATAAGAGCACCCAGATACAAACAACAAATATTAACAGACAGAAAGGGAGAAATTGATGGGAAAACAATCATAGTAGGTGATGTTATTACCCCACTCACACCAATGGACAGATCCTCTAGACAGAAAACCAATAAAGCAACAGAGATCCTAAAGGAAACAATAGAAAAGGTAGACTTAATTGATATCTTCAGGACACTACATCCAAAAAAATCAGAATACACGTTCTTCTCAAGTGCACATGGAACATTCTCAAGAATCAACCACATATTGGGATACAAAGCTAACCTCAACAAGTTTAGGAGCATAGAAATTATTACAAGTATCTTCTCTGACCACAATGGCATGAAACTAGAAATCAACCACAGGAAAATAAATGAGAAAAAACCTACTACGTGGAGCCTAAACAACATGCTACAAGAAAAAATAAAAACAAAAAACAAAAGCAAAAAAAAATAAAAACAAAAAAACAATGGGTCAATGATGAAATCAAGAAGGAAATTAAACAATATCTCAAGACAAATGATAATGAAAGCACAACCTCTTAGAATTTATGGGATGGCACCAAAGCAGAGCTCAGAGGGAAATTCAGAGCAATACACGCCTTCCTCAAAAAAAGAGAAAGATCTCAAATTGACAACCCACCACCTAAATGAATTAGAAAAAGAAGAACAAAAAAGACCTAAAGTCAGCAGAAGGAAGGAAATCATAAAGATCAAAGGGGAAATCAATAAAATAGAGATTCAAAAAAATGATAGAAAAACTCAATAAAACCAAGAGCTTGTGCTTTGAAAAGGTAAACAAAATTAACAAACCCCTGGCTAGACTCAAAAAGAAGAGGAGAGAAAGAACTCAAATAACCAAAATTAGAAATGAAAAAGCAGAAATCACAATGGATACTGCAGAAATACCAAAAAAAAATTAGAGAATACTATGAAGAACTATATGGCAAAAAAAATTGACAATCTGGAAGAAATGGACAACGTTCTAGAATCTTACAGCCTGCCAAAACTGAATCAAGAAGAAACAGACAAAGTGAATAGACCAATCGCTAGAAATGAAATTTAATACATCATAAAAACACTCCCTATAAATAAAAGCCCAGGACCAGATGGCTTCACAGGCAAATTCTGCCGCACATACAAAGATCTGGTGCCCATCCTCCTTAAACGCTTTCAAAAGTTTGAGGAAGAAGAAACACTCCCAAAGACATTCTATGATGCCACCATCATCCTAATTCCAAAACCAGAAAAAGATAATACCAAAAAAGAAAACTATCGGTCAATATCTCTGATGAATATAGACACAAAAATGCTAAACAAAATCTTAGCCAACCGAATCCAACAACATATCCAAAAGATCATACACCATGACCAGGTAGGGTTCACCCCAGATTCACCGGATGGTTCAACATATGCAAATCAATCAACATCATACACCACATTAACAAAAGAAAAGTCAAAAAACATATGATCATCTCAATACATGCATAAAAAGCATTTGACAAAATCTAAGATACATTTATGATAAAAACTCTCACCAAAGTGGGTATAGAGGGAACATTCCTGAACATAATCAAAGCCATTTATGATAAACTCACACCAAATATAATACTCAATGGAGAAAAACTGCTCACTCAAATTTGTAACAAGACAGGTATACCCACTCCCACCACTACTATTCCACATCGTTTTGGAGGTCCTAGCCATAGCAATTAGGCAAACAAAAGAAATAAAAGGCATCCATATAGGAAGAGAAGAGATAAAACTGTCACTGTATGCAGATGACATGATACTATACATAGAAAACCCTAAGGACCCAACCCAAAATCTACTTCAAGTGATCAAGAATTTCACAAAGTAGGAGGATATATAATCAACATCCTGAAATCTGTTGCACTTCTGCATACTAAAAATGAAGTATTAGAAAGGGAACACAAAAATACAATACCTTTTATAATTGCACCACAAAAAATCAAATACCTCAGAATACACCTGACCCAGGAGGTAAAGGACTTATATGCCAAGAACTATAAAACTTTAATCAAAGAAATTAAAGAAGTTGTAAAGAAATGGAAAGATGATCCATGCTCCTGGATTGGAAAAACCAATATTGAAAAATGGCCATGCTACCCAAAGCAAGCTACACATTCAATGCAATCCATATCAAAATACCCAGGACATTTTTCAAAGAACTAGAACAAACAATCCAAAAATTTACATGGAACCACAAAAGACCCAGAATTTCCAAAGCAATTCTTAAGAACAAAAACAAAGCAGGAGGCATCTCTCTCCCATACTTCAGGCAATATTACAAAGCCACGGTCATCAAGACAGTGTGTGCTACTGGTACCAAAACAGACAGAAAGACCAATGAAAAAGAATAGAGAACCAAGAAATAAACCCAGACACCTATGGTCAATTAATCTTTGGCAAAGGAAGCAAGAGCATAAAATGGGAAAAAGAAAGTCTATTCAGCATGAATTGCTTGAAACCTGGACAGCTGCATGCAAATCAATGAAACTAGAACACACCCTCACACCATGCACACAAATAAACTCAAAATGGCTTAAAGACTTAAATATAAGAGAAGATACCATCAAACTCCTGGAAGAGAATATGGGCAAAACATTCTCTGCCATCAACCTTATGAATATTTTCTCAGGTCAGTCTCCAAAGGCAACAGAAATCAAAGCCAAAATACACCAGTGGGACCTAATCATACTGACAAGATTTTGCACAGCAAAGGAAACCAAAAATAAAACAAAAAGACATCTTATAGAATGGGAGCAAATAGTTTCAAATGATGCAGATGAAAAGGGTCTAATCTCTAAAATATACAAATAACTTATACAACTCAACAGCAAAAAAGCCAATCAATCAATGGAAAAATGGGCAAAAGAACTGAATAGACTTTTCTCCAAGGAAGAGATACAGATGGCCAACAAGCACATGGAAAAATGCTCCCCATCCCTGATTATTAGGGAAATGCAAATCAAAACTACCATGACATACCACCTCACACCACTCAGAATGCCCAGAATTAATAACTCCACAGATAACAAGTGATGGAGGTGGTGTAGAGAATAGAGAACACTCCTGCACTGTTGGTGGGAATGTAATCTTGCACAGCCACTATGGAAAACAATATGGAAATACCTTAGAAATCTATACATAGAACTACCACATGACACCACAATCCCACTCTTGGGTTTATATCTCATCAAAACTTTCCTTAAAAAAGACACATGCACCCGCATGATCATTGCAGCACTATTCACAATAGCCATTAGCTGGAAAAAACCCAAAGGTCCATTGACAAATGATTGGATTAGGAAGAGGTGGTATATATACACAATGCAATACTACTCAGCAATTAAAAAGAATGACATAATGCCATTTGCAGCAACATGGATGGAACTAGGGACTTCATACTAAGTGAAATAAGTCAGAAAGAGAAAGACAAATACCACAAGATACCACTCATATCTGTTATCTAATATACAGCACAAATGAACATTTCCACAGGAAAGAAAATCACAGACATAGAGATAGATTTTTGATTGTCCAGGGGGAGGGGGAGGGAGTGGGAGGGATTGGGAGCTTGGGGTCAATGGATGCAAATTATCGCTCATGGAAAAGATTTACAATGAAATCCTGCTGTGTAGCACTGAAAACTGTGTCTAGATACTTAAAATGTAGCATGTCAATGGGAGAAAAAATTATGTATACATATATTTTTAACTGGGTCCCCATGCTGTACAGTGGGGAAAAAATATTGTGTTGTGGGAAATAACAATAAAAATAAACTTAAAAATAAAATAAATTTAAAAATTTATATTCATTTTAAAGACTACAATTCAGTGGCTTATAGTATGTGGCATGTTATTTATTTATTTTTTGGCTACACCCACAGCATGAGGAATTCCCAGGCCAGGCATCAAATCCATGGCGCAGTAATGACCTGAGCCACGGCAGTGACAACACCAGGTTCATAACCCACTGTGCCACCAGGGAACTCCATTATTTATATTTTTTTACTGAAATAATACATGACTTTTAGAATGATATTAAATATTTAAATGGATATCCTCCTTATACATTTCACTCTCTTCTAAAATTTCTTGGAACTTCCCTTGTGGTGCAGTGAGTTAAGGATCTGGCTTTGCCACAGCTTGGTACAGGTTACAATTATGGCACAGGTTCAATTCTTGGCCTCAGAACTTCCACATGCCATTGGTGTGGCCAAAAAAAAAGAGTTTTCTCCCCATTTCATGTCCCATAATTATTCAATGGGACTCTCAATGGTCCCATTGACTACAATGGTCCCATTGACTACAATGGGTCTCTCAATCACTCATATATAGCATATATATTTTCCCTCAGGGCCTTTATTTCTAATATCATTTCCTCCTCTGTGGCACTTTACTGCAAGTCCACCTAGTTTAAGTGCCATGTCATCTTCAAAAAGAACACTCTCAACACAAGCCCACTCACCACACAGGATCTCTTTTTCTTGTGAGCTTCACTAGCTCTTTAGCTAGTCTTCCTATTCCTGACCTTCTAAGATCAAGAATAACAATAACGCTTGCCACTTCCATTTAACATTGTACTAGAGGTTACAATGAGAATATCTAAGTAAGAAAAGGAAATAGAAAGCATCTAGATTGTAAAGAAGGAAAAGTTTATCTACTTGCAAATGGCAGATGCTATATATTTTTAAATTCTTAAGAAATCAACCCCCCAAATACCTAGTAGAAATAATAAAAAAATATGAGTTCAATATAATCCCCATGAAAAATCTCAGCTATATTTGTTGTAGAAAATGAAAAGCTGATACTAAAACTCACATGGAAATGCAATAAAACCAGAGTAACCAATACGTTCTTGAGAAAGAAGGCTAAATTTGGTAGACTCACACTTCCCAATTTCAAAACATACTACAAACTAAGTAACTACGTACTAATTCATGCTTAGTACTTCACATGAAAAGATGCTCAACATTGATAATCATTAGAGAAATGTAAATCAAACTGTGATGAGATATCACCTCATACCTGTCAGAATGGCAGTCATCGAAAAAAAAACATAAATAAGAAATGTTGGCAAGGATATGGAGAAAAGAGAACCCTGGTGCACTGTATGTGGGACTGTAAATTGGTGCAGCCATTATGGAAAACAGTAAAGTAGTGTCTCCAAAAACTAAAATACAACTACCCTATGACCCAACAATTCCACTCGAGTTTATAATCCCCCCAAAAAAACACTATTTAAAAAGTTATATATACCACAATATTCATAGCAGCATTATTCATAAATATGAAGATATGGAAGCAAACTAAGTGTCCATCAACAGATGAACAGATGTACATATAGACACACACACATATATATACATACCTATATATGCATGATGGACTACTATTCAGCCATAAAGAAGATGAAATTGTGCCATTTGCAGAACCATGAATGGCATTGGAGAGAATTATGCTAAGTGAAAAAGGTTAGAAAAAGACAACTAATATATGACATCACTTATATTTGGAATCTTATAAGTACAACAAACTAGTGAACATAACAAAAAGAAGCAGACTCACAGATATAGAGAACAAATTAATGGTTACTAGTGAGGAGAGGGAAGAGGGGAGGGGCAAGAAAACTTCAAAAGATTAAGGGTATAAACAATTAGGTATAAAATAAGCCACATGGATATATTGTACAGCATGGGGAATATAGTCAATATTTTATAATAACTATAAAGGGAGTATAACATTTAAAAATTATGAATCACTATATATAGTACTCCTGTAAGCTATGTAATTGTCATACAGAAACTAGACTTCAATTAAAAAGGACAATGCCATACTAGCATAATGCTAGACAAAGGAATACAGTTGAGAGTCCACAAATAAACCTTCACATTTATGAGAAATTTATTTTCAAGAAGGCTTCCAGGGAAGTTCAAGGGGAAAGAATAGTGATTTCAACAAACACTGCTGAGACAAATGAATAGCCAGATACAAAAGAATGAAGCTGGACCTTTACCTCACAGTTTATGCAAAAATTAACTCAGGATGATAGGGCACAATTCAAAAGCTTAAACTAAAAGGCACTTAGAGAAAAGCATGGGAGTGAGACACTTTGTGACCTTAGATTAGGCAATGGTTTCTTAGGTATGACACCAAACTACTTGCCTGCACAACCAGTAATAGAAAAAATGGATCAACAGGAATTCAACAAAATCACCAAGTTGTGTACTTCAAAAAATACCATCAAGAGAGTGAATAGACAATCCACAGAAAGGTATAAAATATTTGGAAACCATATAGTTGATAAGATATTTGTATAAGAATATATGAAGTATTCTTACACTTCAACAAAAAGACTACTAAACCAGTTTCAAAATGTGCGAAGGATTTAAAGAGACATTTTTCCAAATGAAAAAAATGCAAATGGCCAACTAGCCATTTGAATAATACTCAACATCATTAATCATCAGGAAATACAAATAAAAATCACAATGATATGCCATTTCACTTCCACTAGGATGGTTAAATTTAAAAAAAAATTAATGGACAATATTGGAATGTTAGAAAGGAGTCTGAGGAGGGTGAAAACCTTCCATATTGGTAGTAAGAACTTAAAGTAATGCAGCCAATTTAGAAAACATGAGCAGTTTTTCAAAAAGTTCAAACATAGAGTTACCATAGCACCCAGCAATTCCATTCCTAGGCATATAACTAAGAAAACCTATGTCCAAGATAAAGCCTGTACATGAATGTTCATAGCAGCACTATTCATAATAACCAAAGAGCAGAAACCACCTGAAAAAGCACACAATTGCTGAAAATTTTCTGTTAACTGTACTATGAGTTCAGGTCCACAATAAACAAACGCCAAAAACTAATTAGGGGAAAAATATTTTAGGAAAGATGCTTTTGAAAGGTAAAGAGAATAGGAAAGACACCCACACACAAGCCCCTCCATTCACACAAAGCATAATTCAGTTGCCATGGAGGAGGGGGGCAGAAAACTCATCCATCTGTTTGCAAACTGGCCCCTGAAAAAAAATCCAGCCACCATCTCCACACCCCAGAATGGTAGGAGGCAGTCTTCATAAGCAAGGGAACTTACCTACAAGGCTTGTCTTGGTAGCCAAAAGCAGCTCTCCACCCCTGCTGACCAAGATCTTGAAAGCTTTCACAGAGGCCCTCAGTGGGTTCAGACACACATGTTGTTCAGAGAATCTAGGCAACACACTGTTCCTTCAAGGCTGCCTCCTCGAAAATGGTTCCCAGCCTGGGAGCCAAGGGCAGAGTGAACATTTCAAGGACACAGATGGGATCAAGGCACCTCCAATAATCCAAGTCCAACTTGTGGGTCAATCAGCAGTCACCTCTTCTCTGTCCTCTCTGTGTCCTCTCCAGATGTAAGTGCACAGGACCCCAGGGGGTCTTCCTGGGAAACAATCCCCATCCCCTGCCGCAGGTTCTCAGCCTGCTTCTGGTATGTAGACAAACGTTAGCCTCCTAGGCCTTCCCAATTTCCAAAGAATACATTAATTCAGAGCAGTGAGAAAAATACAGAAAGAAAGGGAAACAATCAAGCCAGACAAAAAAAGAATTATTTAGCCCAAAGCAAAGTCAAGGACTTTTAGTTCCTCCTAAATGGCTACAGATAATATTCTGAGCCATATTCTTTGAGCTGTTTGGCAGACACTGAAACCCATACCAGGTGGGAAAAGTTAACTGCTTGCTAACCCCAAGCATGTGGAATGGTTGGAACCTGAAGTTTAATGATATTAACTACTGATTACCTCACCACCAATCAATCAGAGGAATGTCTGCCAGCTGGTCCTGTACCTGCAATGCTCTCCCTCATTCTGTCTTTAAAAAAACATTTCCCTGAAGGCCATTGAGTGTTTTGAGCATTAGCCACCTTGGTGCCCTGAAACAAATGCTGCCCTTTCCTTTACCGCAACCCAGAATCAGGAGAGGCTTTACTGCACACAGGTGAACAGACCGAAATTTGGCTTGGTGACAACAACACTCTGGTGACCAGCTCCTATGTCAAATGCTTTCAAATATTTCCCAGGCCCTCATGAGGCTCTCTCTGCACTACAGCCATCCAAGACAGATGTAGATTGTGAGTGTGTTATACACAAATAGACACTCAGCATGACACAGAGTGACACAAAAGGAAAACCCCAGGTGCTGCTATTTGGCCCTCTCCAACATATACTCATTCTATTCAGAAGTGAGTTTTTTACAGATTCATACCAACTAATTTAAAACTTTCAAATGATATCTTTTGTCACACATGACTTAAAAAACACGCAAAAAAGAACCCTGTTACACTGTTGGTGGAGAGGTAAAATTGTGCCCCCAATATGGAAAACAGTATGGAGATTCCCAAAGACATTCAAAATAGAACTACCACATGATAGAGTAATTCCACTTCTGGGTGTAGACTAGAAAGAACTGGAATCAGGATTTCAGAGATGTTATCTTCTCTCCTATGTGCATTGTAGCTCCTTGCACAGTAGATAAGCTATGGAAACAAGCAGCATTGCCATCAACAGATGAATGGATAAAGGTGGCATATACACAATGGAATATAGTTTTCCCTCTAAAATAGTTATCCCTGCTGTTTCTGACAACAGGATGAAACAGGAGGACGTTATGCTAAGTGAAAGAAGCCAGTCCTATAAGGACATATATGGCAAAACTTCTCTTTGAAAAACTCATAGAAGCAGAGAATAAATGGCAGTCACCAAGGGCTGGGGTAGGGGAAATGCAGTGTTGTTATTAAATTAAAATAGAGTGTCAGTTGTGCAAGATCAATTAGTTCTAGAGACCCGCTATACAGCATAATACCTAGAGAAAATAATACCATTTTTTGCACTTGAAAATTCCTTAAAAGGGGAGTTCCCTTAGTGAAGCAGTGGAAATGAATCTGACTAGGAAGCATGAGGTTGCTAGTTCAATCCCTGGCCTCACTCAGTGGGTTAAGGATCCAGTGTTGCCATGAGGTGTGGTGTAGTTCACAGACATGGATCAGATCTGGTGTTGCTGCAGCTCTGGCATAGGCTGGCAGCAACACCTCTGATTAGACCCCTAGCCTGGGAATGTCAAAATGCTATGGGAAGGACCTAAAAGAACAAAAGACAAAAATAAATAAATACATAAATACATGTTATAGAACAATCTCCTTAAAAAAATTCCTTAAAAGGAAAAATCTCCTGTTAAGTTTTCTTACCACATCAAAAGGACACAAGGGTAGTTTGAGAGGAGACAGATATATTAATGATCTTTATTGTGGTGGTAGCTTCACAAGTGTCTGCACATGTCCAAACTCCTCAAAATTTTGTACATTAAATATGTGCAGTTTTTTGTTTTTGTTTTTGTTTTTGTTTTTTTGGCTTTTCTGGGGCCGCACCCACAGCATATAGAGATTCCCAGGCTATGGGTCTAATCAAAGCTGGTGTGGACAAACCCACCACACAAAAAACATAAGAAGGAAGCAACATGCACAGAACAACCCAAGCAAACAGATGTGTATTACAGATCTCCAGCCTCCATGACCTATTTTTAGCACTGTATAATAGGACTTTCCACAAGGATGGAAATACTCTAGCTGTGTTGTCCAATATAGCAGCACCAGTCTCCTGTGGCTACTAGACACATGAAATATAGCTAGTGCAACTGAGGAACCAAAATTTTAATTTCAGATCGTTTTAGTTAATTTTCACGTTATGGCCACTTGAGGCTGGTGGCGCCATGTAGGTCAGTGTGTGAATCAGTCACTAAACAAATTGTTATCCAAGCAATTTAATCACACATTTTCTCTATCTCTTCTTCCTAGTCCTCACATCAACACACACATATAGGCCAAGTGATGGTTCCTCACCTTGCTCCAATCTCTCCTGGTCCAGGCTACTACCTGAGGACTCACCTCTTATGCCTCCATAGCCTAAGGATAGTTAGCACTTCCATGCCTGTTTTCCAGAAGGAGAACAATGAACAGAATGCACATTTACCAATAGGACTGAGACACCAGGGAACACACCACAAAACTTCTAGTTAGAGAAGAAGACAACTGACTTAATTTCCCAATTTTTCACCTTCCTCTGGAAATGGATCCAGTGCAGGGACCAAAGCAACTGAACTACTGGTGTCCCAGAAGATGTCTCTGATATCAGTAACACATTGGTCTTCCCTCCACCCGCTCATGAGGAGAAGGAGAGGCCAGGAACACCTTTGAACTTTGAAGAACCTAAGATGGAATCTACCACTCCACCCACTGCAGAAAGTACCAAACAGAGTAGGACCAGATCTTGAGATTCCCACACCACTGACCCTGAAGTGTGTTGGAGCTCACATCCCATCACCTTCATTTATTCCATCCATATTAAACCACAAAAGACCCACAAAACCAAAGCCATCTCGAGCAAAATGGACATAACTTTAGGCATCACACTTCCTGATTGCAACCTATACTAAAAAACTTTAGAAATCAACACAGTATGTTACTGACATAAAAACAGAGATTAAAAAAATGGAAGAGAATATATAGCCCAGAAAGAAACCCACTCATATATGATCAACAGATCTTTAACAAGGGAGCCAAAAACACACAATGGGAAAAGGGAAGTCCCTTCAATAAATGCATTTGGGAAACTGGTTTTCCAAAAAAGCATGAGAGAGAAACCCCAACAGTGAAAACAATTGTCTGTTCCATCCATTCCTGGGGGCTAAAAGTATTTCCCAGCTTCGCTGGCAACAACATGCCCATAAGGGAGCTATTCATGGGCATCTCACAGTTCACAGCCATGTTCTAACAACATAGATGTATCTATCAGCTATTATGCTTCATGAAAAGAGGTAGATATGATGATATTTATCATTGTCTCTCACTTAAAAATCAAAAAAAACAAATCAGCAAAACAAAATGAAAACAGACTCATAAATACAGAGAAGAAACTGATGGTTGCCAGAGGGGACAGTTTATCAGGGAAGGGGATGAATTAGGTGATGTAGATGATGAAGAACATACTTCCAGTTATAAAATAAATAAACCTTGGGATGTCATATGCAGCATGAGGAACATGATCAAACGTACTGTAAAAGCATATAGGGATGGATAGTTACTAGATTAATGACTGTGGTGATCATTTCATAATGTATGAAAATGTCAAATCACCATGCAATACACTTGAAACTAATGTAATATTGTTTGCAAACAATATTTCCCACAGGGCCTTGACAGGGACTTGAAACTGGGCCCTCACATTAAAAGTCTGGTGCTCTATTGACTGAGTTACCCAGGCCCTGCAAATTATAGTTCAATAAAGCAGGAAGTAATGCTGCTTGGTGCTAGAATAGTCCTCAAACTATCATTCGTAATGTTGAATTTGTTATTAATATTTGGGTCCTAGACTAAGGGCTTTACTGATATTTCTTAATACCAAACATCAGTTGTACATTCCCAGATTTTTTCAAAAATTGCAGAAGCTTCATTAAGAATTTGTGTTCTTTGGAGTTCTCCTTGTGGCTCAGAAGGTTAGGAATCCAAATAGTATCCCTGATCTCTCTCATTGGGATAAGGGTCCAGCATTGCAGAAATCTGCATTATAGGCCATAGATGCAGCTCGGATCCCCTGTTGCTCTGGCTGTGGTGTAGGCTGACAACTAAAGCTCCGATTCTACACCTAGCCTGGGAACTTCAATATGCCACAGGTGCAGCCCTAATTTTTTTTCCCATTATTAGTGATTTTATTCTTTATCAATTGTTTAAGGTAGTGTTTGCCAGGATCTCCAGAATGCATTACTCTTTTAGTCTTTGTAATAAACTAGGTATCTTTTGGTAGGTATTTTGACTATAGCCAGTACACATTTCTTAATACAATTTCACCCACTATATCAAACATCCTTTGATCACACTTATTTTGAAAAAACTACTGTAATGTGGTGGCCACAGGATGATTTTCTAATTCCATCCTTTCCTCTGTGTTTAATAACTGTACTCTCACAGGAAGGAATTTCCCCTTACTCCACATTCATTTGTTTTTTTTTCATTGATTTATTTATATTATCACAGATTAACAAATTCTTATTTATTCTCTGAGTTGTGACCCACTAATAATGTTTTTTATTTTGTAACTCTAATTATTCCAATTTGGCCATTGGGAGCCCCATCAAGCTGGCTCCTGTGTCCCCATGATTCACTGAGCAATATTTATTTTCAAGCTCACCAAAATTTCCTTGGCCTTGTCATATTGGCAACAACTATAGAACCAGCCATTTTTCTAACTTTTTTTCCTCTCAGAGGAGACTGGTATTCAAATGAATTTGGCAATATGTGTGTTTGTTCATTACAAATATTCTAAGTGATCTCAGAGAATACAGCCAGGAAACATATATAAATGAAACATAGGATATAGAAAATAAAAACAGGCAAACTAAAGGAACATTTACCCATAAGAGATGGGTCAGGAGTGGCACAGAAGGAATTAGAGATAGGACCAGACACATTGATATATAATTTCAACTTTATGCACATTACACCCCATGAGTTCAAGTTGGTATCTTCAATTCTAAGTTGACACCATAGAGCTCCTTCTAACATCTCTTTTTCCATATACATAGCACTTTTTTCCCAGTGAGGAATCAGTCCTCTTTTTTAGGACAATTTTACTAATTTAATAAATATTTGAATACATGTAATTTCAGAATCTTGAAGCCCAGCCACTATAGTGATGAATTAACTTCAGCTGAAAAAATTTGCTCACCAAAAAATGTGCTTACATTTAGTTGTTGTGAGAGTAGTATATAAAGAAAATTTGATGTTCAATAATTACTTTATTTCTTTATTTTCCCTTAATCTGATTATGTTATTACCTCACAATAAAGCTAGGCTCATTTTTTGTTTTATTCTATATTTTTAATTATCCATTACCTTGTTTTTATTTTTTAAGGTAAAAGATAATGCAGTCAAAACTATATAAATAAATATATTCATCTTTCTATATTTTCTATCCTATTCCTACCCCACCCCCTGTAGGTAAGCAGTCTCATTAGTTTAAAATTGATTCCACATGTTTTTTCTTGCTCAATGGGAAGATACATGCACATATTCTCTTCTTTTTCACATAGGAAGTAGCATGCTATAGATGCTCTTTTATACATTTTCCCCATTTAATAATATACCTTGGAAATCCCTCCATATTGATTCGCAGGTGTCTTTACTATTATTTTTTCAGAGCTGTGAAGTACTCAATTGCAGTGAAGTTACATAGTTTCCTTTTGAAGCCCTAGAATAAAATAGCAGTGATTAATGTACTAAATGCCACCTAATTGTATACTTCAAAAGGCTAAAAGAGTAAATTTTATGTTGTGTAGTAAATTATACCACAATAAAACATTTTTAAGAAAAATAGAGGAGAGACAAGATGGCTGAAGAGTAGGGGGACATGCGCATCCTCTCACACAAACACACACACAAAAAACACATCTACAGGACAAATGACTCACAAAGAATAGCAACCAATCGCTGGCAGAAGAACCTAAACTCCAATAATGGCAAGAATTTCATGACATTGCTAGGTAAAAAAAGAGAAAAAAGGAGTGTGACAAAAGGGGGAATCTGAGCTGGATGGGTGCTCCTGAAAGGGAACTGCAGAGGAGAAAGGGATCACACACCCTGGGAAGTCACCTACTCGAGGGAAAGATCAACCAAACCTGAGGAATCTCCAGATGCAGAGAAGAGTGTAGCAGTAAGTTGGAGTTCTGAAAAGCAGATTGAGAACCAAACAGATCATCTGAACTACGGGCACAGTCACCAAAAATTGAGACTCCTAAGTAGGGGCTGGGCACCAAGACCTCGGCTCCAGAGGTTAGTCCCAGGGAAAGGGCTGGAGGGTAGAGCAGAGACTGCTTGGGAGGTCTAGAAACCAGCCTGTCAAGTTAGACAGGGCAGAGATTGCCTGGGAGACTACAAAGAAGAGCATCACAGGGGGAGGGAACAATACACTAAGGGTGGGGAAGTGGAAAGGCACATCAGAAGGAACCTGGGAGAAGAGTTAGGTCTGCACCTGTGTTGGAGAGGGGAGAGAAGAAGGGGTGGGTCCCCATAGAATACTCTCCATGCCACAACAAGCGTACTGGCCTGCTAGTTATCAGAAAGCTATGTTTCCCAGTGCATCCCCTCCCCCCACCCCCACCACCCCCTATGCTCTCGCTGGACCTGGGGATGCCTGCTGTCTGGCAAGGATGGCCTCAATAATTGCCAGAAGCCTACTACCACTGCAGGGGATGTCCCTGCCCTGGCCTGCTTGCCCTTTGGAGGGGCTACACCACTGTGGAGCAGCACCAAACACCACCAGCCCCTGAAAAAAAGGCCTGCAGCCCAGAAAAGCTACAACAAGCTTGGACAGGCCATGAAAAGATCTGCCTAATTCTTCAACAGTCCTTCTGAGTCGGGCTGCCCTGTGGAAGAGCCTCTTGGGTTCACAGTGGCCCAGCTAGCTTCCACAGTTCTCAGGGGCACCACACTCCCACAGAACAGCTACACAGGACTGCCAGCTCTAGGCAGGGACCCCTAGAACCCAGAAAAGATACAACAAACCTGGCTGGCTGTGAAAAGATCTGCCAAATTCTCAGACAGTCCTTCCCAGTCAGGCTGCCCTGGGGAAGAGCCTCTTGGGTTTGCAGCAGTTCAGATAGCCACCCCAGCTCTCGGGGTGGGGGGTACTGCACCCTCGTGGAACAGCTGCACAGGACTTCCAGATATCTGCAGGACCCCTCACAGCTCAGAAAATCTACAACAAGCTTGGCCAGGTCGTGAAAAGATCTTCCAACATTCTCAGGCCGTCCTTCTGAGTTGGGCTACCCTGGGGAAGAGCCTCTTGGGTTCTCCATTACCCAGATAGCTGCTCCAGCACATGGGGGGTGCTGCACTCCTGAGGAACAGCTGCCCAACACCACCAACCCCCTGCAAGAACCCCACAGGCTAAAAACACCAGAGCAAACTCTGCATGACTGAGCGAAATCTGCTACCATCGTGGTGTGGACCTCCCAGTCCTCTCCGCCCTCAGAAAGTCCTCCTTTGCTCCAAAGAGACCCAGTCATCCCCAACAACACACAATAAAAGCCACAATGTAACAAAAAAAGACTGACCAACAATGACGGCCCTCAGGAAATATTCCACATCAGTGACAAGGCAAACACTGCCCTGCCACGGAGAGTACAAATCCACCAGGAAAAAGAAAACAACAAGCAAGATGAAGAAGCTCAGAAACCACCCCCAGTCAAGCCAACAGGAGAACTCACCTAAAACAGTCAACAATGAAACAGATCCCTGCAGTCTCACAGACCTGGAGTTCAAAAGAGAAATAGTGAAAATACTGAAGGAATTAAGAGAATATATGAACAGTAATGCAGATACCCTCAGAAAGGAACTAGAAAATATAAGGAGGAGCCAATAAAAAGTAGAAAATACATTTGCAGAGATACAAACTGAACTAAGGGAAGTAACAACCAGAATGAATAATGCAGAAGAACAAATCAGTGATATGGAAGATAGAATAATGGAAATCACCCAATAAGCTCAGCAGACAGAAAACAAAATGAAAAAAAAAAAGAAAAGCAATATGAGACCTATGGGATAATATAAAGCAAGCCAATATATGCCTAAAAGGAATTCCAGAAGAAGTAGACAAAGATAAGGGGATGGAAAATATATTTGAAGAAATTATCACTGGAAACTTCACAAATCTAAAGGATACTGAGTTCAAGATACAGGAAGCACAGAGGGCCTCAAACAAGTTGAACCCAAATAGCCTCACACCAAGACACATTATAATAAAAATGGTAAAAGTTAGTGATAAAGACAGGATCCTAAAAGCAGCAAGAGAAATGCAGAATGTTACCTACAAGGGAACCCCCATAAGATTATCAGATGATTTCTCTACAGAAACACTACAGGCCAGGAGGGAATGACAAGAGATGTTTAAAGCACTGAAAGGAGAAAAAATATGCAACCTAGAATACTCTATCCAGCAGGAATATCATTTAAAATAGAAGGGGAAACAAATTTATTTTCCAAAAAAAACAAAAGATAAAGTAATACAGCAATACAAAACCCAGGCTAAAAGAAATACCGAAAATTATTCACTAAACCAAAAATAAAGGAAGGAAAGAAAGGGAGGAAAAAGAAAAAAAAAAAAGAAGAAGAAGAACTAGGATTGAGGAAACCACAGTCAAAGAGCAGTCACTCTAAAAAGCCAGCATACAGATTTAATCATGAACATGTTTCAAACAAAATAAAATTAATAAAAGAGTCATCAAAATCATAAAATGTGGTCAACGGATATTAGGAAATAAATAGACCCTTTTGTTTGTTTCTGTTCTTAATTTTAATATAGTAATGAAGTGTTTGAACCTATAGGACCATGAGGCCAAAACACACAATTATAGGAAGGGCACAGCATACCTAAAACACAGGGCAACCACAAGCCAAAACCAAACATTGCATTCGCAAAAAAATGAAAAAAAAAAAAAAAAAAAAAAAAAAAAACTCAAGCAGATAATAACCGGAGACCATCCAACCAAAAAAAAAATAATAAAATAAATAAATAAATAAAAGGAAGAATGGAGAACCATAGAATCAACTGGAACAACAGGTTCAAAATGGCAATAAATAATCATCTATCAATTATCACCTTAAATGTCAATGGACTGAATGCCCCAATCAAAAGACACACAGTGGCTGAGTGGATAAAAAACCAAAAACCTTCAATATGCTGCCTACAAGAAACTCACCTTAGGACAA
>CM052682.1:236276970-236316500 GCA_028533215.1 Babyrousa celebensis | reverse complement strand
GCCTAGTGGTCAGGATTGAGGGCTCTGAGATTATTCCAGAATTTGAGTCCTAGGCTCCCTAATTCTTGGCAGAGTGATTTAAGTGAGCTGCTTAAGCATTATATCTTTGTTTTCTTATTTACAAAGATAAGAATTAAAGAGTATCTGCTTCCAACTAGTTATAAGGGGAGTTCCAGCTGTGGCACAGTGGGTTAAGAATCTGATGGCAGTGGCTCAGGGCACTGTGGAGATGTGGGTTTGATCTTCAGCCTGGTGCAGTGGATGAAAGGATCCAGAATTGTTGAGTAATTCACTGCTGCGGCTTGAATTCAGTCTCTGGCCCAGGAACTTCCATATGCTGGGAGTGCAGCCATAAAAAAAGCAGTTAGGATCATCATAATATGCATGCAAATGAGTTAGTAATTTAGGTGGCACAGAATAAGCTTCTGATAAATGTCAACTTTAATAATTTCTGCTCTTTAACAACATTAATTAGCAGATTTGTGTATATAAACTTTAGGAAACTGTCACATAATAGGTGTTCAAAAGGTACCTGAAGAAATGTGTATAGACCTGAATCATCTCAGAGCCAGAAGAAAACTCAGATCATACTTTCCAAACCATCACCCAGAGCAGGAACCCTAGAGTAGCCTTGACAGTGGTCATCTGGCTTGAATACATCTAGACAGAGAGAACTCATTGCCTTCTAACTTCATGGAATCCCAAGGACCCGCAATATATGTATTTTTTGTCTTTTTGTCTTTTCTCTGACCATACCCATGGCATATGGATGTTCCCAGGCTAAGGGTCTAATCAGAGCTGTAGCTACCAGCCTACACCACAGTCACAGCAACACCAGATCTGAGCCACTTCTGTGACCTACTCCACAGCTCATGGCAATGCCAGATCCTTAACCCACTGAACAAGGCTAGGGATGGAACCTTCAACCTCATGGTTCCTAGTCGGATTCATTAACCACTGAGCCATGATGGGTACTCTCACATCTATATTTTTGGTGTTAAAGCCAGGAGTCAAGAAATTGAAACCTCACACTTCCAATAGCCTTCCACTTTGAGTTTTTTAATATTTCCGAAACTATAGTTGATTTACCACATTGTGCCAATTTCTGCTGTGCAGCAAAGTGACCTAGTCATACAAATATATGCATTCTTTTTCTTATATTATCTTTTATCATGGTCTCTCCCAAGAGAAGAAATATAGTTCCCTGTGCTAATCACTAGGACTTCATTTCTTATCCATTCTGAACCAATAGTCTTTCTTAACTGTCTTCAGTTATAACAAATGACCACAATTTTGCTTTTCTCCTTCCTGTGGAATTATTGATTTGTTAAGCATTCAGCAAGTACTTCCTGAGTGCCAGCAGTCAAGAGGGGTCCTGGGGACACATAGGTGAGGAGACACCAAATCACTCTGCAGGTGTTTAAGGACAATGACCACATATTCCTGAGACTCCACTTTTCCATGTCATCTGTCCCCCTGCCTCCAGGACACAGCTTCAAATCTTCCCACATCTCTTCTTCCATTCTTTCTCTAAACCATGATTGACACTCCTGTGTGATGGACATGTCACTGGTGAGGTATAGTATGAATAGCAAGACTTAGGAGTCCCAGAATTCATCCTTTTTATCCAAAAAAATTCTGCCTTCATCTGTCTTACATATTTTGTTTTAAAGGAAAATTTTTAAGACAAGCTTTCAGTGCTAAAGAAAATTTCTAAACCTAAATTCCAATCTTGATCATCTATTTGCAAAGGGCCAGTTGAAACCTAAAGGAGGAGGTATTGGAGACATTCCAGGATGACAGAAGCTAGACTCTTACCCCTCAGCATCCTCAAGCTACACTCTTCCTCTGAAAGAGTAGATCCCTTTGGAGTTTCACCCACTCAGAGCCAAACCTCCCTCCCTTTTGTGAATGGAGAAGGGAAGGAAGGTGTGTGGAGGAGTTTGAAGCCTTTCGGGAAATACAGGAGGAAGGGTATGAAGGATGAGATAACCCCACTTTCAGCCCAACCCTGGCATTTAGTTCTGCATGTAATTGGACCACTAGTTTTCCTTATTGGTAAAAATGAATGTATCAGATAGGAAGGTTTGATAGTTTCTCACATTCCAGGTTAGAAATACTTTAGCTATAGAGTTGAGGATACCAGCTACTTACTCAGGAAAGCGATGGTGACCACCAGTGTCACCTTCTCCTCAGCCTTTTTGGCCTGGTGTCTAGAGGAGGACCGGAGGACTTGGGGCATAGAGGGAATGTTCAGAGCAGGCCAAGAAAAGGAAAAAGCCACAGATTCTCAAGGCAGGTGTCAAGACCTGCACATTTAGTGCATTTGGTTTTCTTAGAATCCTAGATGATTAGTCCTTTTTAGTTTAGTGATTTCTATAGAGACAGAGGCAAATGAATGGATAAAGCCAGGGGCCTTTCCCAAGAGGTGGAGGAGAATGTACAGGGTCAAGAGAAGAGTCCAGGTCTTCACATAAATGTTCTTTGGTGAAACAGAAAAGATTCTTCGTTGATTATTTGGTACTTATATAGCCATACCTATCAACCCATCTATTAAAAGAAAACTAATTTAAAAAATACACCTGACATAATTTTTACCATTTTAGCCATTTTCAAGTGTATAGTTCAGTGGCCTTAAGTACACAGATGGGCAGAGCTTTTCTTCCATATCTTGACTTGGAGAACAATGCTGCAATATTCCATTGTATATGGTGGGGATGGTGGGGGCAGCAGAGAGGGACTCAAATGGCTGATCATGAAGTTCAAATAAATGTTGGACAAAATCTTTGTGAAATCTGCAGAGGGTCTTGATGGCTGTGCCAGCCATGGATTTCTTCAGGGGAGAGAGCTGCTGGGGTCACTGGCAGAGCAGATCCCTGGCAACGGTAGTTTTTCCCCCTTCATGTCTGATACTGCAAGTCTCAATTTTTCTTCCTTCTTCCTAGAAATCTCTATATGTCTCAGCTTTGCAGGTCTCTGGGTTGGGTGAAGCTGGGCCCTCACCTGGTGTCCCCAAAGCCTAGAGAAGCCAGTTGCTCACTTACCACTCTTCCTTTTCCTGAGAGGGGAACTCCTTCCTGCTGGGGAGCTCCCCTTGGCACCAAGCAGTGCCAGCCTGGAGTATGGGCTGATGCAAGCAAAATGAAGCTGTTTGTCCTTCCCTTTTTGTGTTTTTATTCTCAAGGGTATATTTTTGTCATTGTGTTTTTGAAGTACCCCCACCCTTCTCTCTCTCTCTTTTTGGCTGCACACATGGCACATGAAAGTTCCCAGGTCAGGGATTGAACCCATGCCAGAGTGGCTTCAGTGAATACGCTAGATCCTTAACCCACTGAGCTGTAAGAGAACTCCTGAAATCTCTTAAGTAGACTCGGGACCTCTCTAACAGCTGTTTTTGTTGGTGGAGAGCTGTCTAGTTGCTGATCTTTGTGAGTGAGGGGTAGATGCTGGGATGTGCTTCTCCACCATCTTGGTGATGTCACTCCATTTACTATTAGTTCCACAGGTAAATATGTGCTTGCTATTTGTCACCTGTTCTTAAGTTGCTGTCTGTTTAGTCATTTTGGTTTCTGAAACTTGTGCTGTAGTAGGTTCCTCAGAAAAACTTGAATAGTGAAAGAGGTTTTCATACTGAAAGTAATTTTGACTGGACATGAAACCTTAGCTCATATATTCTTTCTTAACTCAATATGTTTTCGTGTAATTAGCTCTTGTTTCATAAAATTTTCAAAGATAGTGTTGTACTTTGTGAACTATCTGGTTCTGTTGCTCTTTTCTACTTTTATTTAGACCTTCTTTTTTTCCCCTAGTATCATTATTTTTTAAAAATTGTGTTTAAAACTTATGTTTTCCAAAGGGGAAATGTGGTGGGGGGTTGAAGTGGGTGGGGATTGATATATACATATTCTTTTCTTCATGAATTTTCTTCTTGCTTTATTATTTAATGTTTTTCCACTGTATAGCATGGGGACCAAGTTCTTCTTATATGTACATTTTTTGCCCACCCTTTGTTCTGTTGCAATATAAGTATCAAGACATAGTTCTTAATATATTCTTATATATAAAATAGATGGGGAACAAGGGCCTACTGTATAGCACAGGGACAGTTACTTTATGGAAAAAGAATAACGTATATGGGAAAAGAATCTGAAAAGGAATGAATATATGTATAATTGATTTACCCTGCTCTATGCCTGAATTTAACACAACTTTGTAAGGCAACTACATTCCAATAAAATTTAAAAAAAAATTGTGGTCAGTAAACATGTAACATGAGATCTCCCTTCTTACATATATTCAATTGCAGGGTACAGTATTAATGATAAGCACAATTGTTGTACAGCAAGTGTCTAGTGTTATATGACAAACTCTTTACCAAATGAACAGCAATTCCCCATTGCCCCTCCTCCCCAGCCCCTAGGGACAATCATTCTAGTGTCTGTTTCTATGAATGTGCCTGTTTCACCTACTTCACATTAATGGAGTCATGCAGTATTTATCCTTCTGTCACTGGCTTATTTCACTTAGCATGACATCTTGCATGTTTACCATGGGGTCATATATACCAGAATTTCCTTGTTTTTTTAATGGCTGAGTAGTATTTCATTGTAGGTATACAGCATATTTTCTTTACCCATTAATTAATGGATAATTAGGTTGTCTGCCTACGTTGGACATTGTGAAAAATTCTGCATCAACATGGGATTGCAAATACATCCTTGAGATCCTGATTTCAATTCTTTTGGACTAATACCCAGGAGTTGGATTGTTGGATAATATGGTAGTTCTATTTTTAATACTTTGAAGAAACCCCACCCTGTTTTCCATAGTGTCTGTTTCATTTTGCAATCCCATCAATAGTGTACAAGGGTTCCTGTTTCTCCACATCCTCATCAACACTTTTTATTTGTTTTGTTTTGCTTTGTTTATTGATAATGACTATTCTAACAGGTGTGAAGTGTTATCTCATGTTTATTTTAATTTGCACTTCCCAGATTGATTACTAACACTGAACATCTTTTCATATACTCATTGGCCATTTGTATGTCATCTTGAGAGAAATGTCTATTCAAGTCCTTTGCCCATTTAAAAATCAGATTATTTAGGTGCTTTTTTGCTATTGAGTTGTAGGAGTTCCTTATATCTTTTGCAGATTAACATCATATCACACATACTTTTTTTGGAAATAGTTTCTCCTATTCCCTAAAGCCTTTTTCACTCTGTTGTTTCACTTGCTTTGTAGAAAGTTTTTATTTTGAGGTACTCCCACTTGTCTGTTTTTGATTTTGCTGTCTGTTCTTTTGAAGTCATATCCAAGAGATTATTGCCAGGGCTAATGTCAAGGAACTTTTCTTCCAGGAGTTTTATATTTTTTGGTCAAATACATAAATCTTCATCAATGTCAAAATGATTTTTGTAACTGGTTCAAAATTAAGGTCCAAATTAATTCTTTTGCACATGGATATCCATTTTACCCAACACCATTTATTGAAGAGACACTACTACCTTCACTGTATATTCTTTTTTTTTTTTTTTTTTGACCAGACGTTCCTGGGCCAGGGATCAAACCTGCACCATAGCAGCAATATAAGCCACATCAGTGACAATGCTGGATCCTTAACTGGCTGGGACACCAGGGAATGCTTGATTATATTTCTTGATGCCTTTGAAAATTAGTTGGTGAGAGAGTTCTCATTGTAGCTCAGTGCTAACAAACCCAACTCGTATCCATGAGGGCGTAGATTTGATCCCTGGCCTTGCTCAGTGGGTTAATGATCTGGTGTTGTTGTGAGATGTGGTGTAGGTCACAGATGTGGCTGTGATCTGCTGTTGCTGTGACTGTGGTGTAGGCCAGCAGCTGTAGCTCTGATTCAAACACTAGCCAGGGAAATATGCCACAGATGCAACTCTAAAAGCAAAAATAAATAAATAAATAAATAAATAAATACATAAATAAAAGAAAAAAAAATAGAAAAGAGAAAGGAAAAAAAAATTTGTCAATGGTATGCATGTGGTTTTATAGCTGGGATCTCTATCCTGTTCCATTGGTCTTTATGGAAATACCATACTATTTTGATTACTGTGGCTTTGTAATATATTTTCAAAATATCAGGTATGATGCCTCCAGCTTTGGTTTTTATTCTTAAGATTTTTTTTGACACTTTGGGTCCTTTATAATTCTATATGAATTTTAGGATTTGTCTATTTCTTTTAAAAAGACAATTGGGATTTAAGGATTTAAGGAAATGACATTGAATCTGTGGATCACTTTGTATGTTATGGACAATTTAATAATGTATAATCTTCCTATCCATGAAGTTTTTCCATGTATTTGGGTCTTCTTTAATTTCTTTTATCCAGTATTTTTGTTTTACAATGGATAAGTCTTTCACCTCCTTGGTTAAGTTTATTCCTAACTAATTTATTCTTTTGATACTAGTGATGGGATTGTGTTTTTAAATTTACTTTTCAGACTGTTCATTGTTAATGTACAGAATCACAAGTGATTCCTTAACCCACTTTGGTCTGGTTCTTTTTACCTTCCTCCATTGAAACCTCATTGCCAATGTCATCTTGTCATTAAAGTCTCATTACCTAAAACTTCATTATCAGTGGCCTCCTTGTCATTTAAGCTGATGGACAATCTTCCAGGCTTGTTTTGCTTAAAGTTTCACCATATTTTGATGTGCATTAATAACTGCTGCCTCTTGAAACTTCTTCTATTCTTGGCTTATATAACTACTTATTTTCAGTCCTCTTGGCTAATACCTCACCTCCTATTTCAGCCTCTTCAGTGTCAGAAATACTCAGCCACTTCCCTATGCCCTCCTCAACTTTCATACATGCCTCCTTCTTTATGTCTTTCTCTCTGATCAACAGGCAAAATAGGCTCCAAAATCTAGATGCTTAGTTCAAAATTATGAAAAATTGTCAACATTCACATATATGTGAGCCTACAGCAGAAGGCCCCCAGTCCATTTTCCTTCATGATATTCTCATCCAAGGACGTGATTATAGCTGTGTTATTCCACTGTTGGAGTCAGCTAGCTTCCCAGGTGTCTGTATGGTAGAAAGAGGATTGTGAAGAAGTTTCCTGGTCTCCCAAGGGCTGTACAGAAGCAATTCACCTAACCTGGCAAGGTGTTCAGAAGATCTGCTTGGATCTTTCTTCTGATTATATCTAGGTTCAGAAGGGACTTATTCTTACCAGTGCTTTTTAGAAACCTCCAAGGTCAATTTCTGGGCTCTATTGTTTGGATAGCAAATCTTTTATGAAAGTCCCCAAACATTACCTACCCCTGAACAGCAACAGGACATCTTAAAGAATTGCTTCATATTCTGAAAAAGACGAGAGTATTGTTCTGACTGAGAAGTTTAGGGTTAATCTTTCCCTCAAAAGTGTTATTAAATGGTCACTAATTATCTATTTTTCTTTATTTGAAATTTTTGGGATATCTATAAGATTTTAAGTAAAAGATCTTGATTTCTTAACAACTATGTGTTCTTGAAAAAATGAAGTCTGGTTCTAATGGCAGAGGGAAGTTCAAACGAAAGAAACATTAAGTTTCCTGGGACCAAAATACTTAATGAACTTTATAAATTATGGAAGGTATTGTTAATGAATTTATTTATTTAATATGTTCTATGTATTTTTCCATATTCTAATGTGATTTATGTATGTGGCTGAGCATGGAAAAACTGGCATATAAATAGAGGAAGTGGAATGTGTAGAGATCTTCCAGGCCACCCTCCCCAAAACTGAGTGATTGGTGGGAGATAGTGGTGAAAGCCAGGGGTGCCGGTGCAAATAAAAAGGCTTTGTAAAAGAAGTGTGTTTCCTGGATGCTGGTGGCTTCTTGAAAATTGGACGTGAACATATTGAGAGCAATGGCAAGGACTTTGATGTTGGGCCCCAGGCATCCCTGTGTTCCATTAGGTTGTTATGTACCTTTTGTTAAAACTTTTTTTTTTTTTTTGCTTTTTAGGGCCATAAAACTGGCATATGGAAGTTCCCAGGCTAGGGATTGAATTGGAGCTGCATCTGTGTTGTACACTATAGCTCACGGCAATGCCAGATACTTTAACCCACCGAACAAGGCCAGGGATTGAATTTGCATCCTCAGGTACTAGTCAGATTCATTTCCCCTGCATGCCAACGGGGACTCCTCTCTTGTTTTATCCTTAAGGCCAATAGACTTGTATTCAACTTCAGTTTCTGCCTGCTTATCTTGACTGTGACAAGTTGCTTATCCAGGACATAATGATTATTTCAGTGAGGACACTGGCCACATGGAGAAAAGAATTAAGAAGGAAGGGAAAAGGTGTTGAGTACTGCGAATTCACACTGTGATGACACTTTGGTGTTGGGGGAAGTAAATCTGTTTTATAGATTCTTCTGTCCACCCCCCATGCCCACCATCCTGTTCTCTCTGATGTCAAAGAAGCCCCACAGGGCTTTTCACTGTCTCTCACACACATTCCAATGTTTATTGCTTTTACTTGCTTGGATGGTTTCCATATTTGAAACACTCTATTTCCTTGTCCTTTTAACTTTCATCTGTCACAATTCAATTCATACTTAAGGAATATTCAAGAAGTCTTTCCCTATACTCTATGGAGTCCATGTAATGTTTTATAAAATTTTAATAGGATTTTCTAGTTCCTTGAGTACTGACCATTGTCAAATTTATGGAAGAGTTGTTTGGAGACACATTTTTTTCCCACTATTTGGGCGGCAGAAACTTTCCCCCTGAAATCGGGATTCCTAGCAGTAATTAACCTGGGATTGATCATATATCAATCAAGGTCACTGAAGAAACCAAATGGTGCTGCTGTGAATCAGTGCTCTCACTGTGGTGCAACACCACCTCTTATTACCTCTTTGGGTTCCGTGTGAATATGGGTAGGAAGGAAGGATAGCCTGATCACCTCTTAGGTCACCTCCCAATTGTGACATTCTATCATGTTCTTTCTATGAGTGAATTCTGTCCCTTAGTTTCCTGAAACCCCTCTTCATATCTTTGTTCCTCAGGCTGTAGATGAAAGGGTTCAACATGGGTGTCACTGTCGTGTACATAACTGTGGCCACCCGGTCCTTCACCACTGAGTACATGGACAGAGGTCTAAAGTAGACATAGATGACACTTCCATAGAACAGAACCACTACAGAGAGGTGGGAGCCACAGGTAGAGAAGGCCTTCCACTTCCCGCCTACAGAGGGGACTCTGAGCACCGTGATGATGATTCTCAGGTAGGAGAAGAGAATGCAGAGGAAAGGGGTTGCAGTGACAGCCAGAGTCTCAGTCATGACCACCATCTGGGTGGAGGTGGTGTCAGAGCAGGACAGCTTTAGCACAGGCTGGGTATCACAAAAGAAGTGCTTGATGACATGGGAGGCACAGAACGATAGGCGGGACATGAGTAGCACACCCATCACAGAGTGCAGGTGAGAGATGATGCAAGAACCCAGCAGCAGGAGGAGGCAGTGCCATGGTTTCATAGCCACGTTGTAATGGAGGGGGTTGCAAATGGCCAGGAGCCTGTCTATAGCCATAGAGGCCAGCAGGTAGCTATCAGTGTTCCCAAAAGCCATGAAGAAATACATCTGGACCAGGCAGCCCAGGTAGGAGATGGCCTTTGTCTCTGAGAGTAAGGTCACCAGCATCTTGGGCACAATGACTGTGGTGAAGCAGATGTCCATGAATGACAGATTGCTGAGGAAAAAGTACATAGGGGTGTGGAGCTGGGTGTCAGAGTTGATGGCCAGGATGATGAGTACATTGCCCACCAGGGTGACCAGGTACATGATGAGGAAGACAGCAAAGAGGGGTTTCTGAAGCTGAGGGTTGGAAGAGAGGCCCAAAAGGATAAAGTCTGACATGCTGCTGCTGCTGTAGTTCTTTTTCTCCATGTCCTTGACCTCCTGGAGAGAGTTTGGAGGAGCCCTGGGTGAGATGTGAAGGGCAGTTTGACCAAGATGTCATGTTCTCTACCTTCCAGCCTATAAAAAAGAAGCCTGCTGCTCTTTGTTAGGATATTTACTTTATGAAAGTACAGAGATCAGGGAGTAATATCCAACAGGAGGAAATTTCAATAATTCCAAGATGCTCCCTACATGAGAAACTAAACTTTTCATGGATGTTGTTAGGAAGTTCTAGGTTTCCTAATTTGTCTGAGTTCTCAGTACTCTTTCTAAAGATTGTTCTGAGGTTGCTTCTTGACTGATACCCTAGCCCCCTTGTTCCTTTTGCTCCCTTCTTGTCTTAGGGGATGGGGCTGCTGGGTCACGCCTTGAATCAGGATGCTTTTATACAGTGGGTCTCCATGAATGAGGTCCTCTCACCATGATCCTCTCCTACTCATACATCCAGAGGTGATGGTCCATGTGGTAAAGGGGATTGGACAAAAGTAAACATTGCATTCAGTTGATTCCCTTTGGTCACAGAGAGTTCACATGAGACTTTCCTATGGCTACAGCACAAAACCTGCTTAATATTTATTCAAGCATTTCTATTTGTTTAACCATGATCGGACACTTGAAGCCTAAATTTTTGGTTGAGGAATGCCACGCAAAATATGAACAGAATTGACCACTGAACAACACAGGTGTACTATGCAGATCCAGTGATATGTAGATTTTTAAAATAAATTCATAGTGAACTACTACTTCATCTCTGCGTTGGTTGAAACTGTGAATGCAGAACATATGGCTTTGGAGTGCTGACTGTGAAGTTAAATAGGTATTTTTAACTCAGGAAGATTTCATGTTTGTTCCCTTCATGTTCTTCAAAGGTCAACTGCCCTACAGAGAATTGCCTGTGGTACTGAGTTTATTCCTTTAAATACATATTTTTCCTGACTACAAACTTTGATGGTCTCACTCTAAACATTCCAGTAATACAAGAATATAACCCTTTGAATATAAGAGTCCCATCCCCACCAATACCATGGAAAGAGGAGGCACAGATGGCCTCGGTTACTACTATTGCGTCACATTGCTCAGATGGTGGTTCAAGCCATTGAAAAAGCAAAATCAATGAAGAGGAGTCATAAAGATCAGATAAAATGAAACTTACACTTAAAAAAGCGATTTGATTGTCCATCTACAAAAATCCAAGAGGAACATCTGCACACTTTAAAAACCTATGAAGATTTCCCTAGTGTTTAGATACAAAGTAAGTATACAATTATTAATACTTTGCATGTATTAGAAAAACATATGAAATGTTCCAATTGGCAATGGGATGAAAGTCTAAAATAGAATTAGGAATCAATCTGAGAAGGAGTTTGTAAAAAGAGATGAGAATAACTATTCTGCAACAGAACTATAACAGAATAGAAAGGATGATCTGAAAAAATGGAAATGCAATACTCCAAAAAAGGAAGATTCAATATTTTTAAATGGCTGTTCTTAGTCTCCACAGGTAAATGATATCATACAGTATTTGTATTCCTCTGTCTGATATATATAACTTAGCACAATGCTCTTAAGGTCCATTCATGTTGTCATACATGGTAGGCTTTCCTTCTTTCTCATGACTGAATCTAAAAAAGACAAACTCCTGGAAAGAGAGAGTAGAATGGTGGTGGCCAGGGGCTGAATGGTGGAGGAAATGGGCAGATGTCAGTCTGAGTCAAAGGTATAAACGTGCAGTTAATAAGATCAATAAGTTCTGGGGATCTATAATGGCACATGGTGACTACAGTTAACACAGTATTATATACTTTAAATTTAATAAAAGAGCAGGTCATTCACTTATTTATTTTATGAAGTATCATTGATATGTAACATTGTATACATTAAAGTGAACAACATGTTGATTTGATACATATTTATATTGCACTATAATTACCAGCCAAACATTAGCTAACACCCCTCTCTCTGCACCTAATGATCATTTATCTCTTTGTGTTGGGAGTAAACAGGGCCTAGTCTCTTAGCTACTTTTGAAGTGCATATCTAATTTAGTGCTGTTGTCTATAATCGCTGTGCTGATCTCCAGCACTCTTTGATCTAATGAATGTGATTTTGTACTTTTATTTTTTATTTATTATTATTATTTTTTTTGTCTTTTTTGCTATTTCTGTGGGCTGCTCCCACGGCATATGGAGGTTCCCAGGCTAGGGGTCGAATCGGAGCTGTAGCCACCGGCCTATGCCAGAGCCACAGCAATGCGGGATCCGAGCCACGTCTGCAACCTACACCACAGCTCAGGGCAACGCCGGATCGTTAACCCACTGAGCAAGGGCAGGGACTGAACCCGCAACCTCATGGTTCCTAGTCGGATTCCTTAACCACTGCGCCACGACGGGAACTCCTGATTTTGTACTTTTAAACAATGTTTTCTCAGTTCCTCCAATTCCCATCCCAGGTGACCACCATTCTTTATAAGGGAGTAGATCTTGGATGTGCTCAACACACACACATACACAAAGATAATGCTGTGAGGTGATGGAGGTGTTAACAAACCCTACTGTGGCAATCATTTTGCAGTTAATAAGTGTATCAAATCATAACATCATATACCTTAAATTTACACAGTGTTACATGTGAATTTTATCTCAAGAAATCTGGACATAAAGTCAATTCTCAAATTAATAAAATTCACATCATCTACAATAACACCCCAAGGGAATTTAATGGGACTTGAGAAGGTCCTTCTCAAAGTCATCTACATGAAAAAATGGCTAAAGACAGGCAAGATCATTTTGAAAATACTGCAATAATGAGAGATGACTTTTCTAACTGAAAATCAAGGCACATAATAATGAAAAACAATAAGGTAATGGTACGCACAGAGAAGAATAAGTGAATGGATCAACATATAGAATTTTATGTACCTGTATATATACATGGATGTAGATCTAGATGTATCTAGAACTTAATATATAATATTTATTTCATGACAATGGAGAAATGATGAGCTATTAAACAAGTAACTTTTATGACACTGGCTGATCATTTGGAAAAAATTAAGGCAGGGTTTCTCTGTAACCTGCACATTGCCATAAAACTCTTATAAATGAATTATCTAAATGTAAACAATCCAAACTATAAAACAGATTAGCCCAAACTAAAGGGAACATGTTTTATGGTCTCACACTGGGGATGCCATTCCAAGAAAAGAAATAAAATGTAGGGGGCATGAATGACAAAATGCCATAATGTGAAAATTAGTCCAAAAGAGACAGTAAGACAAGGTAGAAACTCTAGGCTCCAAGAAAATATATACAAAATATTCTCCAGTGAAAACATACAAGATGTTCAACCTCATTGGTGATTAGAAAATATAAATTATACTTAAGTATAATTATCATTCATTGGAATGGCTTTACCTTTTTTTTTTATTTTTTACAATATCCAGGGGGAAAAAGACCCTCACATAACCTGATAGTCAGGAGGTTATCAAAATAAACCTTTTGGTAGTTTCCATCATATATGAAAACCTGTATCTCCTTATCCAATAATTCATTTATAAAAATCTATCCTTTAAAAGTAGTCATATATGTGTAGCACACAATTACATACACACATTTTTATTGTAGCACTCCTTATAATACCAAATAAAACAATGCAAACAGATGAACAAAATAAACAACCCACAGATAATGCAACCTAAATATCCACAAATAGTTGAATTATTAAAATAATTGACAGTGAATTAGCATTACTTCATATCACATACTCTAAAGAATTTAAATGAGTAATGCTAGTAAACATTTATTAGCCCTGGATATATGCAACACACTGAGCTAAGTCTTTACATGTCTTTTATCATTTTATTGTCTCCAAATCCTAAGAGATAGGCACCATTATATCCCTATTTTACAGATTTAAAAAAATGAGTTTAGCCAAGTTTAGGCTGTCTGATGGCTAAGCAGGAGCTATTCCTTGCTTGGCTGTGTCATCCCTGTTACACTACGTCTGTGATATTTTAAGTGACAAAAACAAGTTGCAAAACAATGGATATAGAATAATCTCATTTTTGTCCATGAAAGAGGTCCCCTTTCTATGCTGTATTTGTGTGGTGTGTGTGTTTCTGTGGTGTCCTCAGCTCCTGAAGTGAGAGGGATGGGGGCGGGAGGGGTATTGGGGAGTTCCTTCCATATTTAACTTTTAAAAAATAAGGGGCACATGTTTCTTTTAATAATTTTATAATGAAAAGTTGACAGTTCCCTAAAATTACACTTCCCGGAGAACTAGAGATGTGGGTATATTTTAAAGTTTTTTTTCTCTGCCTGGATATATACACATATTATATTCAGAAATGGGGTCATTTATCCATAATACTTTTTCCTCCCGTCACAGACAATGTCAAATGGATATTTTTTTGTACATAAATATTTTGCATTCAGGAGAGGTTTTTGTGGAAGCATAGAGTATATTCTGGGAGATGGACAGCTGGACAGCTGAGTTGGAGTTAAAAACCTAGATTTTTTTTTTTCTTTTTGGGCTGCATTCTTGGCATATGGAAGTTCCCAGTCTAGGGGTCCAGTGGGAGTTACAGCCTCTGGACTTTAACATAGCTCACAGCAAAGCCAGATGTGAGCTGTGTCTGAGAATTACACCACAGATCATGGCAACGTTGGACCCCCAACCCACTGAGCGAGGCCATGGATCCAACCTCATGGATATTTGTTGGATTTGTTTCTGCTGCACCATAATGGGATCTCCCAGAATATAGACAATTTCAGCAGATACCTCCAATATGAGGCAGTTATCCATTCCACTCCTGGGAAATGCACTGATTTAACTCTGGACTCTTTCCCCATGTCTTACCTTTTGTCTTTTAACCTCAGTTCTGGGACTTTGTTTTCCCTGATGGTGAAGGGATATCTGACCCTACTTGGTCCTGAACTTGGAATTCTTCAGATCTATGTGACATTTCTCAAAAGAGTAGGGACCCTCCTTTCCATTTTACCTGAAAGTGATAACATTGTGTATTTCCTCATGCCTTGGGCAGGTCTATTCCCCTCAATGTACCATCAATAAGGTGGGGGTGTTTTAACTTTCTGTCTGCCTATCCCTATTATTGGAGATTCAAATGCCATTTGTATATTACCATGTACCATCACCACAGCAAATTGTGTGCATTAAATATGACTTGTGAATCAATTATACTTCAATAAAACTATAAAAAAGAGTTCCTCTTGTTTTTTAAACACTTTTGTTTTGAAATGTAGTTGGTTTACAATGTGGTGTTAATTTCTGCTGTACAGCAAAGTGATTCATTTATACATATACACATATCCATTCTGTTTCAGATTTTTTTTTGCATGTTGGGTATCACAGAATATTGAGTAGAGTTCCCTGTGCTGTACAGCAGGTCCCTGTTCACCACCCATTCCGTAAATATCAGTGTACACATGCAAACCCCAACCCCCCAATCCTTCCCTCCCTTTCCTCTCTGGTAAACAGGAGTTTGTTTTCAAAGTCTGTGAGTCAGTTTCTGTTGTGTAAATAAGTTTATTTGTATCATTTTCAGCAACATGGATGGACCTAGAGATTATCATACTATGTGAAGTAAGTCCAAGACAGATATTGTAGGATATCACTTATTGGTGGAAGCTAAAAAATTGAGCCCACTTTTTTAAAACACATTTTCTCCTTGTCTCCTCTCCTCCCACTGCTGGCAGTAAGACACAGGTGTGCATCCTGCTGAACAGAGATGTCCTGCTCCAGGTTCTGCAGGGCCCTTTTCAGGATGGTCTTTCCCTTCTCCCCTTTCTGAACTCTCTCCTCTCTGCCGAGGTTTCACTCCCCTATCACATTAAAGCTTTACTTTGCCCCTGTTATTGCAGATGTCAAGACAAGTGGACTTTTACAATATGCCCACTGGAATCCTTTTTGTGAATAATTGTCTTTTCTTTGTCTTAATATTCCTTTGGTATCCATCTTATCCACCAGAGGGACCTAAAGTAGAATAATTGCTGAAAACCAGTCTCTTGCATCCCCTGCTGTGCCAGCCATGCCTCACCCAGGTATCTCCACCTTGAGACCCCCACTTCATTGAAGATGTTTCCCAGGCATATTCTCAACCACTTTCCTGTCCTAGCTTAGAATCACACAGTGTTTACATGTGCCCGATGCTGCTCTAGGAACTTCACATACATTGACACACTTAGTCTTTACAGACCCCACTTTACAGATAATGAACGTGAGGAAGAATGATTGAAGCAACTTCTGGAGACCACACAACTAGGTGAGGTGGAGTCTAATGATTTCAGAATGTGTGCTCATAATGCATGCCTGTCTGATCCTCACTTTTTTGCTCCCCTTTTACCTTGCTGACTGATATCCTGGCAGAGGTGACTGTGTGGCTCTGGGTTGTAGGCTGTGGACAGTACCCTCCCTTTAAGGCAGGAACCAGTGCTTCACCCAGAGTAGGGTCTCCAAAAATGTGGGATCTGTGGTTCAAAGGAGAGTGAGGAAAAACTAGAGGAGGGTCAATGTTTCCCAGCTTTTGAGATGAAGGAGGGAAGATGGGGTTAGGAAAAGATCACAGGAAGAAGTTAACACCCAGGCTCTGTTCCCAAAGACACCCCTCAGCCTGCCTACCTGTGGGCTTGACAGACGAGATTCTGGGTCCTGACAAGGCCTGGGGGCCTGCTGATAGGTTGTGATAAGGTTCTGGATCCCTGAGGCAGGAGGCAGCTTGAAGTGCTGCTCTAGCTTCAGGACCCTGCTGGTTCTTCTCTCTGCCCACAGTGGGAATTGCTGACAGCAGGGAGGCCCTTCCAGGGGGGTGTCTTCCCCTCAGCCCCCAGCCAGCCTGGGCCCTGGGGAAGGAGCCCTGCAGCCTTCCCAGGAGGGAGAGCCTTCCTGATGCCCTCATTGATCTCTGTGTCCAGGAGCCTGGGAGCCTGAGCTCCAGGGGTGTAGCCTCTGCACCTGGGAAGGGCAGCAGAGCCATGAAGCCACAGGGTTGGAGGTGTGTTCATGCAGGTGCAAGTGCACCATGCACATGTGTGTGCTGGTACACTGTATGTGCTATCTGGACATGCTTGTGCTCCTGTGGGTGACAGTGTGTAGACAGGATGGAGAAGTGATGACCTCTGACCTTTCTGAGTGTCTTTGTCTGCGTGGATGATGGTGTCTAGGTGCAGGTGTCATGTAATGGCAAGGGATTAAGGTTCAAGCTCTGGAGCCAGAGAAATAGATTCAGACGCTGGCACTGCCTCTTACATGATGTATGATATTTTACAGTAGTCACCCTTTCTGGGCCTTAATTTTTTTGTTGTTTACCTTTCTTAAACATTTTATTGTTTCAATTTTTTAAGCCAGACTTTTTATTTTTGAATCACATTTTCACTATGACTAATTGGGCAAGTTATTCAGCTTTACTAACCTACCTTGTCCTCATCTGTATGTAAAGACAAATTTGGGGTTGATTTTTTTTTTAATTTTTTTCTGCTTTTTCTTCTTTAACTCAACTTTTCTTTTACAGCAATTTAAGTTCACATCAAAACTGATCATCAAGAATAAAGTTTCTCATATCCTCCCTGTCATCATACACACACAGTCTCTCCTGTTGTTAACATCCTGCAACAAAGTGGTACATTGTTACAGTGAATGAGCTCACATTGCTGTATTTTTGCCCATAGTCATTTGCTGATATTAGGGTTCTTTCTGGGTGTTGTGCATTCTGTGGATTTGCTAAATGCGTAATAATTGTAGATACAAAGAAGTGTTTCATATGAATCGTTTCACTGCCCTAAAAACCCTCTGTTCTCTGCCTGTTCACCCCTTCCCCCACTCCCCCAATCCCTGGCAACCACTCATCATTTTACTGTCTGCATGGTTTGCCTTTTCTAGAATGTCATTTTGTTGGAATCATATATCTTAGACTATTTTTGGATTGGCCTTTTTTAGTTAGTGATAGACATGTAAAATTCTCCCTCTCTTTTTGTGACATGATAGTCCATTTCTTTTTGTAGCTGAATCATACTCCAGTGTCTGGATGTCCTGCAGTTTATGTATCCATTCATATACTGAAGGACATCTGGCTGGCTTCCTGATTTTGGCTACTATGAATAACACTGCTATAAACATCCATGTATACTTTGTGTGGACATAAGATTCCAACTGCTTTGGGTAAATAGCAAGGGATATGATTGCTGGCTAAGGGTATGTTTAGTTTTATAAGAAACTACAAAACCACCAAACTGTCTTCCCAAATGGCGGTACCACTTTACATTTCCACCAGTCAAGGATGAGTGTTCCCTGTTGCTCTATGTCTTCCTCAGCTCTTGGTGTTGTCAGTTCTTGATTTTGGCAATTCTAATGGGGGTGCAGTAGTATCTCTTTGTGGTTTTCATTTGCATTTTACTTATAGCATATGATGGTGAGCGTCTTTATTGTATGCTTATTTGCCATATGTATATCTTCTTCAGAGAAGTGTTTGTTCATGTCTTTTGCCATTTTTGAAAATTGGATAGTTTGCATTCTTATTCTTGGGTCTTAAGGATTCTTTATACATTTGGGCTAACAATCTTTTTTTAGATTGGACTTAGGGTTACCAAAGGGGAAACCATGGCAGGGGGAATGATCAATTGGGAGGATGTGATTAATAGGCACATACTACTAAATGTAAAATAGATAACTAACATGGACCTATCATATAGCCCAGGGAGTATTGCCTGGCATATAATTATCCCTCAACAAATTTTAATGATACAATGAGGATGATGTACATGTCCCCGTGTCCTCAGTATTCTCATCTTCTTGCTGGTTCCCATTCCCTTCTCCATCCTACTGAGCTTTGTTGATGGGGCTGTGATGCATCTTAAGAACCATGCATATTCCTATGGTGACAATCACTGTAGGTACAGGAATAGCAGCTGTTTCCTGAGCTCTAGGCAGGCACATCCATCTGTACTCCTCTAGAATATCCCATGGGCAGCTCAAAAGGATACATTCCAAGTCGACTGTACTTCTAAAACTTGCTCCTTTCCATTTCAAAAACTTCTGCTTTATTTTTTGAGGCCTACTTTTGATACCATCTCTTTGGTAAAGTTTTTCTGGACTTTTTAGATAAACTAAGCAAATATTGCCTCTAGCTTCCTACAGCACTTTGCCCACTTGACATCACATTGTGTAGTATTTGTCTCTGTCCCACCTGGTGGATGGAGACTTCCCACCAGGCTGTGAGTCCTTTTGAGGACAGTGACTGTGTCCTGTTAATATGGGTATCTCCAGTGCTGAAAATCCCATGTAACACATAGTAGGGCACTCAGTAGATATCTATTAACTTGAATGGGACTGGAGTCCAGAAGAAGACCTACATAAAAATACATCTAGCCTTTTTTTTGCCATTTATATTTTTGTTTTGTTTTGTTGGTTGCTTCATTTTTAGGGCTGCACCCATGGCATATGGAAGTTCCCAGGCTAGGGATTGAATATTAGCTGCAGCTGTCAGCCTATATCACAGCCAGTGTAACACCAGATGTCAGCTGTGTCTGAGACTTATGCCACAGCTTGTGGCAATGCCAGATCCTTAACCCATTGTCCGAGGCCAGGGATTGAACTGGCATGCTCGTAGATACTAGTCGAGTTCTTAACCTGCTGAGCCACAATGGGAATTCCCATTTAACCTTTTAGCATCTGGTGGAAAAGAAAATTGTGGGATGACATTCAGTTGGAAGAAAATACATTTACATCTCTAGTATAATACTACATATACAAATAAATTCCGGATGAATTTGACGATCTAAAGCAAAAATCTATAAAACTATAATAGGATAATATAGAATATTTTTGTAATCCTGGGGTGGATCAACTCTTCCCCAACAAATTATAAACCCTGAAGCTCTAAAATAAAAGACTGACAGGTCTGACTACCTTAAATTGAAAACCTATGTGATGAATGATTCCATGAACAAAGTTAAAAGAGAAGAGAAAGACTTGGAGAAAGTATTGATCTATATAATATATCCATGCAATATGCTGCATATAATATCTGCACAATATAAAGGATCCCAATAACTCAATAATAAAATAATAAATATTTCAGTTGTGGCAGGGACCATGATATTTATCAAATATTCCATATAAAAACAAACTTCCCACCCCCTGCAGTTTGGTATGAACAATTTATGTATAGAAGGCATAGGGTACTTTTGAACAATATATATGTAGAATTGTTTATGTAAGTATTAATTATACTAGAGACAAGAAAAAAATAGAAATGCTCTAATGTCTAGGAATAGAGAAATGGTTAACTAAATTGTAGTAGCTTCATATTATAAAATGATATTAAAATACTGTAGAGGGAGTTCCTATAGTGGCTCAGTGGTATCAAAACCGACTAGTGTCCATGAGGACATGGGTTCAATCTCTGGCCTTCTCAGTTGGTTGAGTATTTGGCATTGCTGTGACCCATGGTGTACATCTCAGCTGCAGCTCAGATCCCATGTCGCTGTGACTGTGGTGTAGACTGGCAGCTGCATCTCCAATTGGGCTCCTAGCCTGGGAACCTTCATATGCCACAGATGTGGCCCTAAAACAATCAAAAATACTAGGGAACAATTAAAAACAATAGTGTAGATTGTACATAGTAGTGCCTTGGAACTGAGTCATCTCCAAGACATCTTATTAGATGAAAATTCATGTTGCAAGATAATATATTTATGTAGTGTGATTTCAATGTTATGAATCTTTAAGTGTGCTTATGTGAAAATATATTTCTACATATAACAGGTTTGTAGGTGGGAGTCAGAAGGGACTTTCACTTTGAATCCTACAATATGACTGTATTCATGTGTTATCAGTGTCCTTTGGAAATAAAACTTGGAAAATAGAATGAAAGATTAGAAACATATAATTAAAATATTTTAATAGAGTGCCTTCTTTATTTCATCTCTCAGCATCATCTTCTTTTCTCTTTGGTCACACCTGCAGCATTTGGACATTTCCAGACAAGGGATTGAACTTGTGCTACAGCAGCAACCTGAGCCATGACAATGATAATGCCAGATCCTTAACATGCTGAGCCACAATGGAATTCCTCAGCATCAAATAATGACACATTAAAAACTAAAACAAAAAAAAAAGTCTTATGATATATGAAAACATACCTAGGAGAGAGGGTAAGTTTATTAATTTGCTGAACCCTAAAATCACCACATTGGCTCTAACAAATTTCAAGACAACTGGGGTCCTCCGAAGAAATTAGTGGTTCTCAACCTTGACTGGTGAATGGAACATCCTTTGAACCTTAATACTACAGATACCAGAGTGTTGTCACAAATGTTCTGATTTAATTGTTATTGGATGTGGTCCTGGGCATCTAGATTATTTTAAATCTCCCCAGGTGATGCTAAATGCACAGAAGATGTCTAGAACTGCTGCTTTCAATAAAGTAGACACTATTACAAAGGTTTTTCATTGATAGAAAAAGGAATAGGGGAATTGTATTGTATGCATCAAGGATAATATTATCCAGGGAATAACAAGGGGAAAGGGCCCTGGGTAGAACTTCTTTAAATATCCCCTCCCTCCCTCAAGTGTGATGGACTTGGAATCTGAGGTTAAGAGATGCAATGTATTGCCCTTGAAATGGATAAGCAATGTGTTCCTGCTGTATAGCACTGGGAACTATATCTAGTCACATATGATGGAGCATGATGGAGGATAATGTGAGAAAAAGAATGTATTTGTATCTGTGTGACTAGGTCACATTCCTGTATAGTAGAAAATTCACAGAACACTGTCAACAGCTATAGTGGAAAAAATAAAATTCATTATGAAAAACCCCTCCCTCTAAAACTTGTTATTCAGTAGCTTCCTTCAGTGCTGCCCTTGAGGATTGGCCTCAGATGAGAGGAGACAAAGCCTCAGAATTATGGTATCCTCTTTAATCATTCTAGAATTAAATGAGAATGTGGCCCCTTGAGAGCAGCACAGGAGGAAAACCAGGACACCTCACTCATAACAATGTGTCAGAAAGTTTCTGAGCCACTATGGCTGCAGAAGCTCCCTCAGAGGGATGAGGTCCCATCTTTGCTTTTTAACAAGGCTCAAGGGAGATATTGCTGGGGAACCTCCAGGCTCCTTTCCTTTGATGCTAATTAACCACTCAGGGCAGCTCCTTACAGCCTAATCAAATAGAGTCCAGAGGTAAAAGTTTGGCTCCTCTTTGTGCATGGTCGATTGGGGACTAAGCCTGGACTCCCTTAGCACAAGTCAGTGTCAGTGTAACCATGGGTCACAACTGATCCCAACAAAGACCTTGGTCAGAGAAACAGACCCCCCCATCCCACTGTCTCGTCAGAAAAACATTTTGTCTCTTGAGGGCAAAAGTGTTGATCTGATCACTATGTTAGGTCATCTGGTTGAGAACTCTTCCAGAATGGAAGCCAAAGAAAGGCTCTGGGGAAGGTCATGATTGTCCTTGGTGATATCCTCATTCAGGTTAAGGCATGGCCTCAGACAGTGCCCACTTCTCCTCATAGTGTTTGGATTTTCAGTTGGGATTTCCCATTGATCAACTCTGAGTTTGAGTTCTGTTTATCACTTCCCTGCTCATGTCTTTGGACAAGTCACTTCACCTCTTTGAACTTTACTTTTCTCATCTTTTTTTTTTTTTTTGGACAGATCCTCCCACAGGTTTATTTCTACAAATAGCACAGGAGCACATCCCCATATTGACAGCAGCTCAGGGATCACACCAGTGCTTCTGTCCTCACAGTGGCAGATAAACACCTCTATTGTGGAGCTTTTGTGGGGACTTGGGAAACTTTGGGAGCCAGATCCAGAGCTGGACTTGCAGCTAGACCTTCAGCTGTGGCCTGGCTTTGGTCTGAGCCTTGGCCTGGGACTGTCTCCAGAAGAGCCTGAAACCCTTGGCCATGAGGGAAGGAGCATGTTTCCAAAGCTTGGGGTGAGCAGTGTAGGCAAGTCAACTGAGCTTGTGGCTGCCACCCTATGGGATGTTGGGCTTGACCTCCTTGGGTTTTACAAGAGCCTTGATAGAGTCAGCACATGCATGCATGGCCTTGGCATTGTTGGCCTGCATCTTCATTAGGCCCTTCTTGTTATGCTTCCTGGAAAAGTGCATGTTCCTCAGGAACTTGGGGTCCACCCCCTTAAGGGATTCATATTATTATGATCAGGGTTTCTTGATGTTGTTTCTGTACCACTTTCGAGCTTATTTGTGGTGTGGTTCTTGGATTTTGCCCCACATCTGTACCTGGGTCACCTGATCCCAAAGCACCTGGGGCCAGAAAAGAAAGAGCAATTTCCTCATCTTTGAAATGAGGTCATTAAATCCCATCAGTCAGAACTGGACGTGATTGATTTGTGCTAGTTTCCATCACATACCTGTGACAATCTATTGCATGTACATCAGCTAGCATCTTTAAACTTATTAAAAAGAAATGGTAAAAAAGTGTATGCTAGCTCAGCAGATGATGAAAATTAAGAGGGGCCATTATGACCAGGGAACTCAGGAGAATTTGGATTCCACTCTAAGATCCAGCTGCCTCTTTCCATGCAGTTGCTAAGGAAATGCTGCTCAAAGAAAAATGGCAAAGTGTAAGCTTGACAGGAATATGGCTCTCTCATATTTCCCACATAACTCATGGGGCTGATGGCAGGGACATCTTCCAATATCTTTAGGTTATAGTGATTCTTTCCTTAAGGCTTCCACTTAAATCTGGTTTCCCTTGTCATTTTGTTCTCATATTGACTTTTGCACCCCAATATCTTACTAGTGGAGTTCTAGGTCTTATTCTCAGACAAGCTAGAGATTATGGAAAGTTTCCAGTTTTACATTCTCCTGAATAATCCAGAAATAAGAGACCTTCATATTTGGAAAACTAATTTTCTAGTCTGAATGGAAGACATGTGGAAAGCCTTTGCTATGGATAAAAAGTTGAGACCTTGAGTACAATTTACTTTTCAGTTATCACCAGGAAATTTATTGAAAGTATTGTCTTGGGAGTTTCTGTTGTAGCTCAGTAGTAAGGAACCTGACTACTATCCATGAAGACTGGGTTTGATCCTTGGCCCTGCTCAGTGGATCTTGTGTTGATATGAGCTGTTGTGTAGGTCACAGAAGTGGCTCAGATCTGGCATTGCTATGCCTGTGGTGCAGGCTGGCAGCTGCAGCTCTGATTTGACCCCTAGTCTGAACTTCCATATGCCTTGGGTGTGTCCTTAAAAAGACAAAAAAAAAAAAAGTCTTAATTTGCTAGGGCCGCTGTAACAATGTATCACAGAATGGGTGGCTCAAGCCACCAAAATTTTTTTTTCTCACAACCTTCTGGATGCTAAAAGTCTGAGACCAAGGTACTGACAGTTTTAGTTTTTTCTGAGGCCTTTTTGGCTGTCATCTTCTCCCTGTGTTTTACGTGCTCTTCCCTTGGTGTATGTCTGGGTCCTAAATTTTTCCTTTTATAAAGACACCAGTCATATAGTATCTGAGCCGACACTAATGACATCATTTTATCTTAATTACCTCTTTAAAGAACTTCTCTCCAAATAAGTCACATTCTGAGATGCTAGAGATTAGTATATCAACTTATGAATTTTGAAGGGGACACAATTCATTCTAAAAATTAAAAAAAAGGAATTCCCTTAATGGCTCAGTGGAAACAAATTTGGCTAGCATTCATGAAGATGCAGGTTCAATCCCTGGCCTTGCTCAGTGGGTTAAGGATCTGGCATTGTTGTGAGATGTGGTATAGGTCACAGATGTGGCTTGGATCTGGCTTTGCTGTGGCTGTGGCATAGGCAACCGGCTACAGCTCCCTTTCGACCCCTAGCCTGGGAACCTACATATGCTGTGGGTGTGGCTCAAAAAAGCCAGAAAACAAAAACAAAAACAAAAAAAGGAAAAAAAGAAAATTATGGTGTTCGATTTGTATACACCAGAGAACTAGATATTGTCCTCAGTACTTTCCTTGAGGTAATCCAAAGGTTTTCTTTTTTAAAAAAATTATTTTATTGTAGTTGATTTACAATGTTGTATTTGTTTCAAATGTGCAGCAAAGTGAATCAGTCATACATATACACATATCCATTATTATTTCCTGTATAGGTGATCGCACACTATTGAGTAGACTTTCATGTGCTATGCAGCAGGTTCTGGTTAATCATCTATTTTATGCAATAGTGTGTGTATGTTATTTCCACCCTCCCAATTTGTCCCTCCCCCCAGTGGTTTCTGTTACATGGTAACCATGAGATTGGTTTTGAAATCTATGAATTTGTTTTTGTTTGTTTGTTTATTTACCTATTTAGGACCACACCCATGGCATATGGAGTTTTCCAGGCTAGGGGTCAAATTGGAGCTGTAGTCTCCAGCCTAGACCACAGCCACAGCTATGCAAGATCTGAGCCACATCTGTGACCTACACCACAGCTCACTGCAGTGCCTGATCCTTAACCCACTGAGAGGAGCCAAGGATCAAACTTGCATTCTCATGGATGCTAGTCAGATTTGTTTCTGCTGAGCCACAATGGTAACTCCCCAGTTTCTGCTCTTTAAATAAGTCATTTTCTGTTATATCTTATTGGATTCCACATGCATGATATCATATGATGTTTGTCTTTCTATGTCTGACTTACTTCACTCAGTATGAACTCATGTTGCTGCCAATGGCATTATTTCCTTCTTTTTTATGGCTGAGTGGTATTCCACTGTAGATATGTACCACATATTCCTGATCCATTCCTCTGTTGATGGAAATTTGCATTGCTTCCATGTCTTGGCTCTTGTAAATAATGCTGTAGTAAACATTGTGGTAAATATCTCTTCAAATTAGAGTTTCTTTTCTGGATATGTGCCTAAGAGTGAGATTGTTGGGTCATATGGTAGTTCTTTTTTTAATGACTTTTATTTTTTCCATTATAGTTGGTTTACAGTATTCTGTCAGTTTTCTACAGTACAGCAAATTGACCCAGTCACACATTCATGTGTATATTCTTTTTCTTACATTATCCTCCATCATGCTGCATCACAAGTGACTAGATATAGTTCCCAGTGCTATATGGCATTTCTATATTCAGTTTTTTGAGGAACCTCATACTGTCCTCCATAGTGGTTGCACCACTTTACATTCCCATCAACAGTATAGCAGAGTTCCTTTTTCTCCACACCTCCTTCAGCATTTATTGTTTGTAGACTTTTTGATGATGGCCATACCAAGTGTCTAGAGTGGCTCATTCAAATTAGAGAATGAATGAGAGAAAAAAAGCCAGGTTGGTAGGGAGTAGAGAGATGAACATCAATGTGACATGGCAAGACCCACTGCATGGTGGTTAAGAATGGCATCTCCATTGGATCATCATTGTGCACTATAAACAGTAATGAGAACCAGTCTCCATTCTCAAAAGCAAGCCATAGCTGTCATGCGTGGTGACAAATGAATGGAACAATGTCAGATGTCAGCTACAGATTCCTGTGTAGGACCAAAATATAGACCAATCTGATAAAAGCACTTCTTTCTCTTTGTAAACGTGCAGAGGATGTTGCATAATCCCTGAGAGTTTAGAAACAGAATTTGGAAGGAGCAATGATAGCCATGAGAAGTGGGAAATGAATGAATGGGGCTAAATTACAAATCAGAAGTCACTGAGAAATTGTTGGATTGGGTTGAAAAAAGGCAGAATTGAGTTACCAAAAAAAATAAAATAAAATAAAAAATAAAATAAAATTAGGATTTCCTGTTGAGGTGCATTGGAAATGAATCTGACTCATAAAATAATTCATCTTTCTTATTTTATTAAGATATATTTGCCTTATATTAGTTTTAGGTGTGCAACCTAGTGAGTCAACATTTTTATAGATTTACATACCATACAAAATTATTACAATGTTATTGACTATATTCCCTGTGCTGTACATTACATCCCTGTGATTTATTTTAATAACTAGGAATTTGTGCCTCTTAATCTCCTTCACATTTTTTTGCCCATATCTACACCCCACCTCCCACAAAGTTCCCTTACCTGTGGCAACCACTGGTTTGTTCCATGAGACTGTTTCTCTTCATTTATTTGTATTTTTAGATTCCACACGTGAATGAAAACTATGGTATTTGTCTTTTTCCTCTCTTATTCTGAATGTTTTTCTTTATAATTCATTATTTACCTCAATTGAAAGTGTCTTTTATATCAGGCATTTTAAACCAAAGGGTTATTATTAGTTTGCATACATTTATTTTTTTAAATTGAAGTATACGTACTTTTTAATCTGCCTCCAGTGGCCATAGGAAGCATTTCTGATTGAACAGAATAAATAAACCTTCCTTCATTCTGAAAAAAAAATCAACAGATAGAAAAACAGGCATCTCTAAGAGAAAAGAACACACAGGCAAGGAGCCCCAGAAAGATTCAAGTGATGAATTCACTCTGAGCACATGGAGGTGAAGAAGAGTGGAGACCAAAACATGTGTAAAGGCATAGAGCTGAATAAATAATAGTCAATTAAGTGATTTCTTTGTTGAAAATACAATGACCCCATAGCCCAGGATAGCCATAGAATATCCATACATTGGAAGTATTTTTGAAAAGGGCTTAATCTCTAGAATATATAAGCAACTTATACACTCAACAGCAAAAAAAGCCAATCAACCAATGGAAAAATTGGCAAAATACCTGAATAGTCTGTTCTCCAAGGAAGATATACAGATGGCCAGCAAACACATGAAAAAATGCTCAACATCGCTGATTATAAGAGAAATGCAAATCAAAACTCCCATGAGATACCACCTCCCACCAGTCAGAATGGCCATCATTAATAAATCCACAAAGGACAAGTGCTGGAGGGGGTGTGGAGAAAAGGGAACCCTCCTGCACTGTTGGTGGGAATGTAAACTGGTACAGTCACTATGGAGAACAGTTTGGGAATGTAAACTGGTACAGCCACTATGGAAAACAGTTTGGGAATCTATACAAAGAACTTCCATATGACCCCAAAATCTTACTCTTGGGCATATATCCAGAAAACTCTACTTACAAGAGGCACAAGCACCCGCATGTCCATTGCAGCACTATTCACAGTAGCCAGGACATGGAAACAACCCAAATGTCCATCTACAGAGGATTGGATTTGGAAGATGTGGTATAGATACACAATGGAATACTACTCAGCCATAAAAATACAGTGACAATGCCATTTGCAGCAACATGGATGGAACTAGAGACTGTCATACTGAGTGAAATGAGCCAGAAAGACAAAGACAAATACCATATGATATCATTTATAACTGGAATCTAATATCCAGCACAAATGAAGCTTTCCACAGAAAAGAAAATCATGGACTTGGAGAATAGACTTGTGGCTGCCCTATGGGAGAGGGAGGGAGTGGGAGGGATAGGGAGCTTGGGGTTATCAGATACAACTTGGAATAGACTTAGAAGGAGATCCTGCTGAGTAGCATTGAGAATTATGTCTAGATATTCAGGTTGCAACAGAAAAAAGGGTGGGGGAAAAAGGTATACATGTAAGGATAACTTGATTCCCCTGCAGTACAGTGGGTAAAAGTAAATTTTAAATAAAGAAAAAAAGAAGAGACAATGGATCCATCACCCCATGACTGGGAAACACAGATGCTGCAATTGGGAAGCAACTGGTCAGATTTGGGGGTCACACACACATACCCACACCTGCAAAAACTTCTAGAAATTTAACTAGAATAGAGTGTTTATGTATGCATAAGTATCTTAGCATACATATAGATTTCTACATAGACATATACAAAAATTAAAGTGATAAAATTCAGCTGAAGATATAAATAGATTGAAATATGGGAGGATTCAAATAAATGTGGAAAGTGTAAAGGGAATATGATTTTCTAGAATGGAGAGGAATCATGGGGCAAGTCTATTGTTGTAGCATATGAATCAAGACATGAGTAGAACTATCCAACCGCAACATGACAGAGACCAAGGGGTGCAAATTGACAGGGTGCAGTTCCAGTTGTTTAAAGAATATTTCTCCATTGAAGACTTTCCTCAGAGGCTGTGTGTGTGCAGGAGTGTGCACTCCTACACATCATAATCAGGGCCCAGGAATTTTGTTGGCTTTAGTGGTAGAAAGCCTATCCATATGTGACTTAATCCTGCTTATCAGTTTCCCCAAGCCCCATTTCATGTCTTTATTTCTTAAACTGTAGATAAACGGGTTCAACATTGATGTCAGTACAGTGTAGATGACTATTGCTATTCGGTCCTTGACAGAGTAGCTGGACAATGGCTGGAAATAGACATAACTAATATTCCCATAAAACAGAGTCACCACAATGAAATGGGAGCTGCAGGTGGGGAAGGTTTGTGTTTTCCAGAAGCTGAGGGGATTTTGAGGATGGCTATGAGGATTTTCAGGTAAGAGATGACAATGCAGCCAAATGGGGCCATCACAGAGGCCAGCCCTTCTGTCATGGCAACAACTCTATTGACAGACATAGAAGAGAAGACCAGCTTCAGAATGGGGTTGACATCACAGAAGAAGTGGTGCATAACATTTGATGCACAGAAGGTGAGCAACTCACCAGGAGGACATGCAAAAGGGAGTGAAGGTAGGAGAAAGCTATGAAGGCAGCCAGTAGCAGCACACAGCATCTGTGGTTCATAACAGTGACATAGTGGAAAGGGTTACCAATGGCTACATAGCGGTCAATGGCCATAGCTGCCAGGAGATAACTGTCCATGTTTCCAAAGGCCAGAAAGAAATACATCTGTGTCAGGAATTCATTGTAGGAAATTCACTTTGTCTCTGATATGAAGTTCACCAATGTCTTGGTGACTATAACCATTGTGTAGCAAATATCAGCAAAGGACAAGATGCTTAGGAAGAAATACATGGGATTTTGGAGTTGAGGATCAGAGTGGCTAGCCAAGATGAAGAGCAGATTTCCCATCAAGGAGACCAGGGACATGATAAGAAAGTGGACAAAGAGTGGTTTCCAGTCCTCTGAGTGAGAGGAGAGTCCCAAGACGATGAAATTAAGGGAGTCTTGTGAGGTTGGACATTCCTATGGATGTGTATGTACCTACAGATAATCAATACTGTCAATTGATGGTTCTTACATTATTGAGGACATGGATTTTTCCATCTTGTCCTTACACTAAGTATTAATAGAGTTTCTACTGCAATATTTTCCCTCCTGAATATGGAAAAATCATAGCCAAAGGTGTGCTTTCACTTGTTCTTTTAAAATATTTGAGATAGTGATGTACAGAAAACCGATATGTGGCAGGGAAGGTAAGATAGGGAAAGCTAGAGAGGAAGAAAGAGGGAGAAGGGGGTTGAGAGTTTTGTTTCTTTTTTCTCTTTACTACTTCATGGCCCTTGATCACAGGAACCACAGAGGCAGCCTGTGAAGCAGGTTCAGGTATGCTCCTGATTAGGGATTATCAGTGACTAACCCACATCTAGATAATCATAAGATATCTAACTTGCGGTTTATGAGTAGTCAACTTTTAAAATCAAGATGCTTCTTTCTACTCCTTTATAAAGGAAGCAAGAAAGCCATTTAAAAAGCATTCAAAGGAGACAGTTTGGGGGTGGGGGGATGTGCTGGGGTTGTGGGATGGAAATCCTGTAAAATTGGATTGTGATTATTGTACAAATATAAATGTAATAAATTCATTGACTAATGGAAACTAAGCATTGAATTGAATGTAGGCATACTCCCTGTGGCACAACAGGAGGAGCTGCCCTCTCTGGAGCACAGGGATGAAGGTTTAATCCCTGGCCTGGTACAATGGATTAAGTATCCAGCTTTGCTGAAGCTGTGGCCTAGGTCACAACTGCGGATCAGATCTGAACTCAGGCCCAGAAACTGAGAAAGGGGAAGTGAACTTGGGTGAGAAAATTCTCTTCCCAACCTTCTATTCATTGGCTGATAATACAAATCCTGAGGTCAGAGGAGGGTGACTCAAAAGCAATGGATAAAGGAAGATTAATCTTTGGAGTATAGATCAAAAACCTCCAGCTTTGGCATGAGCATAAGTTAGGCCTCTTATTTAGTATCCGTTGATGGCTAATTGTCTGACCTCAGAAATTCACACCTTTGCATTAGGCATTCATTCTCAAAGCTGATTTCTTACCTGGGAAGAACATCAAAGCCCTGCTTCATATATTTATTTCACTTTTCCCTCTGTTATGCTCCATGAGATGATTAGTCAAAAAAGAAGATATATTGAGCCAAGAGACAGCACACAGCAAAGGCACCTGAGTGACAGCAGACAATCTCCTTTTGCTTCTCGAAAGTGATGTTCACTTCCTTGGATTGGTATGGTCATCTGCCAGCTTTAGATACTCACAGATCCTGCTTACCTCCTGGCAGCATCCTCTACTACTGTGTCACTTGCGGGGAGCTGAGAAGATACAAGAAGCAGAGGAAGGGAGCTTGCCTGAATGGTGCAATTCTGAGGGAAGGCTCCTAATCAGAAAAAGAGGCCTGCCTGAACCGTGCAGTTCTGAGGACAAGCTCCTAATCAGGAAAAGGGGCATTTCTGAATGGTACAATTCTGAGGGCAGGCTCCTAAACAAGGGGATGCCTGCCTGTAAAGCACAAATCTGAGGACAGGCCCCAGAAGACAATAAGGCTTGCCTGATGACATAGGTGGAAAACTAAATTTCCCAGGAAATAATTCCCATTTTGTGTTGCTGAGTGGGGATTGTTCCATGGATAACTTATTCTTTTCTGTTATTGACTTACTATTCAGTTTTCCTCAGTCTTTCCTGATTATTTACTTATTATTCTTATTTCCCATTCCTATTTTCCTGTGGTGATTTGTGATTTAACAAAATTACAACAATAATATAATAAGCATTTCATCCTGAAGGACTTTCCCCTATTTAAATCCAACTTAGTTAAAATATAGTGTTTATCTATTAACTAGTTATATAGTAAACTTTAGAGTTAGGATCTTAATTAGGTTCATAAAAGTAGACATATATTATCCAAAAAAACCTAGCTGTGAATTTTGTCCTTGATTTTAAAAGCTTTTAAGTGATAGCTAGTTTAATTAAGTTGGTTTATATTTACTTACACTATCTCCCTGCCATAAACGCTTTGAAGATAAGCACCAGTCTACAAACAAGGTTTGTGAATGCCAAATTCTTGTGTCTATGGCCTCTTCAAAGTACTCACTAAGTTTAGTTAAGATAGAGATCTTAAAACATGATGTATAGCTGCTATATCATGTAATAGTTAACCAATGTACTATTAACACTGTGATGTAATCTGTAGTGAACAACTGTCTATGTAATCAACCACTGTTGCCAATAAAGTTTGAGCAGTCCAGCGCCCTGAAAGAAGGGACAAAGAGGCTGTCTCCGTATTTGTACATTTCTGCCGATGCCATCCATCTATGATCGGGAAAAAGTGTACACTCCCTGGCCGCCATAGCTGTCCTTGGCAGTCATTAAGTCCCTTGTGTTTGGTGGAGGGGATAGTATGCACACAAACATCCATTATCCATGTGCAGGACTACCTCCACAGTTTCAGGTGGAATTAGAAGTCTTCTCCTTCCCAGGTGGTCCCACATCCCATTTTTCAAACTTCTGGGTGTAGCACAACTTCTGTCTCACCTGATGTAGGTGTCCAAAGGGACCATAATGTACTAGACCTGGCTCTTCCCACCCCTGTGTTTACCTGGGAGATGTCTCATGGAGCACTGAGGGTGGAGTACCAGTCAGGGACATTTGGGTCCAATATTCCCCTTGAACCTATAAAGCTTCCACTTGGCCTCTCTGAATCTCCCCATTTCTCCAAAGGACAGATACACCCAGAGTTTCACCCTCCAACAACATGTTAGGTATCTTCTGCCCCATTGATGTCAAGTTTAGATACAACTGCTAGTTTAGTAGCTGTGCCTTTATGCTTCTATCCTATAACAAAAGGGAGGGTGATAACCTTGGAACCTAACCTTAGGTCACCCTTCCTTTATTAGCCAAACCCCTAGTCTACTGTTCAGGTATTTGCTTACCATTCTCTGCTACCACCCCTGGGGAAAGCCACCAGCTTCAGATGTTTCACTCTTGATATATATATGAAATGATTTTTATTTTTTTTCCATTATAGCTGGTTTACAGTGCTCTGTTAATTTTCTACAGTACAGCATGGTGACCCAGCTTCACATACATGTATACATTTCTTTTTATCACATTGCCATTCTACATCATAGGTGAAAAGTCATATTTCCCAGTGTTACACAGCAGGATCTCATTGCTAATCAATTCCAATATCAATAGTCTCATTACACTGTTTTTAATGGATGAAATACACAGCACCCACACCTCAAGGCCCTCACATTCCTTTCCAAATACATATTGCTCACTGCCTGTCACTTACTGATTTTTTGTTTCATCTTTTGTCTTTTTAGGGAGGCACCCATGGCCTCTGGAGTTTCCCGGGCTAGGGGTCTAAGAGTTGTATCTGCTGGCCTATACCACAGACAAAGCAATGCTGGATGCAAGCGGCATCTGTGACATACCTACCTCACAGCTCATGACAATGCCAGATCTAAACCCACTGAGTGAGACCAGGGATGCAACCCAAAACCTCATGGTTCCTAGTCAGATTCGTTTCCACTGCATCATGATGGGAATTCCCAAGATTTCTTTTTATTTATTTATTTATTTATTTATTTATTTATTTATTTATTTTCCCACTGTACAGCAAGGGGGTCAGGTTATCCTTACATGTACACATTACAATTACATTTTTCCCCCACCCTTTCTTCTGTTGCAACATGAGTATCTAGACAAAGTTATCAATGCTATTCAGCAGGATCTCCTTGTAAATTTATTCTAATTTGTGTCGATAAGCCCAAACTCCCGATCCCTCCCACTCCCTCTCCCTGCCATCAGGCAGCCACAAGTCTCTTCTCCAAGTCCATGATTTTCTTTTCTGAGGAGATGTTCATTTGTGCTGGACATTAGATTCCAGTTATAAGTGATATCATATGGTATTTTTCTTTGTCTTTCTGGCTCATTTTACTCAGTATGTGATTTTCTAGTTCCATCCATGTTTCTGCAAATGGCATTATGTCATTCTTTTTTATGGCTGAGTAGTATTCCATTGTGTGTATATACCACGTCTTCCGAATCCATTCTGATCACATCTTACAGTGCAACCACCTCACCTCCTTCTACTTCTCCATTCACTGTTTCTCCAGGCTAAAATTCAGCCTCCCATTGGAAGCATTCCTTGATGACCTGATTAGAATGAAATATCTGCATTTGCTGTCTTAGTCTTATATATGAATTTCTATTAAACACAAATCATGTTCATTGTTACATCATCTTTCACTTAAAGGAATGCAATTAATATTTATGTTCTGAGTAATTTGTAAGTCTTTCTCACATAAAGCACACAACAGACTCAGAACATGTGTCCTTATTGTCTCCCTTTTATGTCACTTCAAAAAGTAATGTATGTAGCAAAATAAAACTTGAACCAAGGACTGTTTGAAGCCAAACCACGTTGTTGAATCACTGCACTGAAAGGGCTCTCTCTTTTGCTTTGCCAAAATATTTTTGTTAAGAAATATTTTTGTTAAGAAATTTTTGTTAAGAAATTTTTGTTAAGAAATATTTTTGTTAAGAAACAGCTTTCCAGTGACTTAGGTAGCCACAACTTAACCTTATTTATTTCTTGCCAGATTAAGCTTGAAAGCTCTTTGGTGCCCTGATTCAAATCCAGGCCTTATTTCAGACACTATGTGATATATTGCCCATGGTCCAGCTATTTTATCAATAAAACCATATCTATCTATCTATTGCAAATATATATATATATATGTAAATAGCACATGCATATTATACATAAAGTAAGTGAGAGAAGAATCAAGACAATATATGAGAATAAAAACAATTAGACACAAAAGGAAGTAATGAGGAATTGAGAAACAAAAAAGATGAAAGACATAGAAATCAAGTAATAAAATGGTAGAAGTTAAGTCCTTCCTTAGCTGCAATTACTTTAAATTAAATGAATAAGCTATTCACTTAAAAGGCAGAGGTTTGCAGAATGGTTTTTAAAAACAAACAACCATGATCTGACCATAAACTGTCTACAGGTGACTCAATTTAGATTCAGAGCCACAAATAAAAATGAAAGGTTGGAAAAATATATTCCATGAAAAGAATAACTAAATGAAAGCTGAGGTTGCTATGTTAACTATGAGAAGAAAGTATAAACTTTAAGTAAAAAAAATGGTTACATGAGATAAAGAAGGACATTATATATTGATAAAAATGTCAGTATCTCAAGAAGCTATAAATTCTGGTCACCCACTATGCTGTACTTTAGATCTCCAGAACTAATTCATCTTACAACTGGAGGCTTGTACTCTGTAATCAACAGTTTCCCATTTCTCTCACCACCTCCCCACCCCTGAAAACCACCAATCTACTCTCTGATTCTGTGAGTTGTTTTTTTAGATTCCACACACAAGTGATATCACATGGTACTTGTCTTTTGATGTCTCACTTGTTCTCTTTTTTTTTTTTTTTTTTAGGGTCACACCTGCTGCATGTGGAGGTTCCCAGGCTAGGGGCTGAGTTGGAGCTATAGCTGCTGGCCTATACATCAGCCACAGGAACAGCAGGTCTGAGCCATGTCTGTGAATTACACTACAGCTCACAGCAATGCAGGATCCTTAACCCACTAAATGAGGTTAGGGATTGGACCTGCATCTTCATGGATGCTAGTCAGATTTGTTTTAGCTCTGCCATGTCAGGAACTCCTGTCTGACTTATTTCTCTTAGCCTAATGTTCCCAAAGTCCATCCATGTTGTTATAAATTGCAAGATTTCATTTTTAATGCCTGAATCACATTCCATTGTATATATATACACAACATTTTCTTTGTCCATTCATTTGTCAAGAGACACTAAGGTTGTTTCTTAGCTACTATGAGTGATACTGCAGTGAACTTGTAGTTTTAATGTATCACTGTACACAACACACAATCAAGAGCTCACTTCCCCTTTTTACACAGCAGTTGGCTGAGCACTCACGTGGGTGGATGTGTTCTTTAATTCTTACCAACACATGCACACTAGCCAGAAAGTCTTCCTAGAGCAATGATCCAAGGGAAAATTAAATTGTAAAAACTAACCAAAATTTACAATTTAAATGTGAACAAAACTACAACACTCAGTAAAATTCAAATGAACAATGTTAAGGTAATATAATAGATCATGTTTTATTGAAATGAAATTAGCAATATTAAGTATAATAGAGAAAGAATTAGCCTTAAATCTGGTTACAATTTTTTTAAGATATTGTTATTTCCCCAATACAATTTTTTTTTTCTATTGCACAGCATGGTGACCCAGTTACACATACATGTATACATTATCTTTTCTCCCATTATCATGTTCCATCATAAATGACTAGACATAGTTCTCAGTGCTACGCAGCAGGATCTCATTGCTGATCCATTCCAAAAGCAGTAGTTTGCATCTCTTAACCCCAAGCTCCCAGCCGATCCCACTCCCTCCCCCTCCCTCTTGGCAACCACAAGTCTATTCTCCAAGTCCACGATTTTCTTTTCTGCGGAATGTTTCATTTGTGCCATTTCTATATTTTTGCTTTAATAATACTTATATGCCGAATGGCTATTTAAAGAAGGAGACACAAATGATGTTAGTAATATTAAGCTGTGTTTAACAGCTTAGGAAGATCAAATATCATCCTGAGCCCAAATTGCCAGTAAGGAATCCTAAAGTGCCAAAATTATTAGAATGTCGTTTCACAACTCTTTAAAGCTGTCCTGTCCACTTGAAAAAAATTTAGTATTTTGACTGTGTATTTATCAGCATGAAATGAGTATCTAGAGAGCTAAAGGGATCTAATTAATCACAGTAGTAATAAAAATAATTAACAATTACTATTTATTGAGTCATTTACATGTGCTAGGCAGTGTCCTGATGTTATTATTAACAGTATTTTATTTATTATCTCTTACTATCTGAATAGTAACTCATTATCTTTCTGCAGCAATCAACCTTAGCAGGATGGTTGTACTGTCTTAGAGGCACTGATGGTGATCTTTCTAACATAAAAAGATGTAGATACCATGACCACATGTCTGTTATGGTGAGTGGGAGAACCCCTGAGCTTTTGTACTTGTCTACAGGAAAGGTGACAGGTAAACAGAAGTATGGTGGGCAGAATTCTAAGGTGACTTTTCAGGAGCCCTGCCTCATGGTCTATATGCCTTCCATATTTTGTGGGACTATGAATCTCATAGATTTTACTCCTGTGATGAGCTTATGTTATATGACTCAGGTGACTTTAAGAAAGATTATCTGAATGGGCTGGACCTAATCACAGGAGATTCTTTTAAATCTCCGTAGGAGTTCAGAGGCAGAGGAAGTCAAAGATTAGAAGCATGAGAGGGCATCTAGGAGCCCCTGAGGACCTATACCTAAAGGTGGCCACGTGGCAAAGATTTTGACTTCCCTCCAGCAGTCCTGGAGGCTGGCAGGGAGATGGGACACCTATTTTGCAACTGCAAGGAACTGAATTTCACCAAAAATGTGAATGAGTTTGGAAGGATAGTTTTCTTCAGAGGTTCCAGAAAGGAAGTCAGCCTGGTCCACACCTTGACCTCAGCCAAGTGATATTCTTGTGATGCTGTCAACATGATTTATGACTGTTGAGGTTTACCTTGATCACCTGAATGAGATAGTGTTTGCGAGGCTTCTCCACTGTAAAGTTTCTTCCCCACCCCCACTTCATACTGTCTTCTTTGGGGACAGCCAGGATGCACATCACACGTGAAAGAGTGGAAAGTTTTACTCCTGTTCCATGGAGTAGAACAGGTTTATTTTTTATTTATTTATTTATTTATTTATTTATTTATTTATTTAAATAATGATTTTTATTTTTCCATTATACCTGGTTTATGGCATTCTGTCAATTTTTTACTGTACAACATGGTGACCCAATTACACATACATGTATCAATTCTTTTTTATCATATTGTCATGCTCCATCATAAGTGACTAGTTATAATTCCCATTGCTGTAGAGCAGGATCTCATTGCTTATCCACTCCAAAGGCTGTAGTTTTCATCTATTAACCCCAAATTCCCAATCCATCGACTCCCTCCCCCTCCCCTCCCTCAGAACTGGTTTATTTTTAAACTTAAATTTTCACTTTTCTCTCAATGGTTTTCTAATACATGATCTTAAAAGCTGGTTTTATGTGAATATCTGATTTCAGGATGTGGTGGATGTGCTGAGGGGAAAGAGGACACTTTCCCTGGAGCCAAGGGCTATGTTTTGGCCACCATGATGCCTGAGGTTCCAGAGTGGTTGGGGCTGGAGGCATCTGGGCACAGGTTCTTTTAGGAGTAGAAATATAGTGGAATTCATGTCATCAGTATTTAGGGGAGGGCCCCAAGTAGTTAATTAGTCCCTGAAGGAGAGAACTTCAAAGTTTGTATTCATGGTCTCTCCAGAGTGTTGGGGCATGTGGCTGGGTTGCATGCATCACCTTTCACCAAGTGGGGAAACATTGAAAGTTTCGTGATCTATTTAATGTCTGGGGATTCACAACTCCTATGAGGCTAATCCATCCTGCCAGTTTAAAAAATGGAAAGAGAGAACCTTCTAAAATGTTGCTGCAGGAGTTCCCTTGAGGCCTAGTGATTAAGGATCCAACATTGTCATTGTTATGGCTTGGCTTGCTGCTATAACATGTGTTCTACCCCTGGCCAGGGCATGGCCAAAAAATATTGCTGCAAATATTAGGTCAATGCTTATACTCTGCTCCTTTGTATTTATAAACTAGTTCTGTATTATCTGGTCTGTTCAAGCAGTATAACAAAGTAATTATTCTGAAACTGAAAAGTAACATTCAATAAACCTAAACTTTGGATATATACTCCCCAATTGAGGAAGTCATACAAAATTAAAAAACAAAACCACCAACAACAGAAGTTCCCATTCTGACATAGCAGGTTAGGGATCTGGCATTGTCTCTCTAGTGGCTTGAGTTTGATCTCTGACCCAGTGCAGTAGGTTAAGGATCTGGTGTTGCCACAGCTTCAGCACAGGTTGCTGCTGCAGTTAGGATTTCATTTCTGACCAGGGAATTTCTATGTGCCCAGGGTGCAGCCATTAAAAACAAAACAAAACAAAAAACAAAACAACAACAACAAAGCCTTAACAACAGCTTATCTATACACCAAAAGGAGGGAAAAAACAGAGCAACATAGTATGACACAGAATGCTTGCAACAGTTCTCAGAAAATAGACTCCACTATTCTCACGCCACTGATCCTTCATCAATTTGTTACAAATACTCTGACAAGCTTGTTTCAGGGAAATTTTCATTTCACAAATTTTCATTGTGCTTAACTCCTAGTCTCCAACTCACCCCCAGCTGGTGAATCATCGTGTGAGAGTAGTGGAGAAAAAAGCCTCTTGTCTTCCATGTGCCCCCCATATCTACCTCCCCCTTCTGTGGACCAGCTGTGGAGGGGCAGAAATAAGACATATTTATGAGTTTTCCTTTTCTTCTTCTTCTCCCCCTCCCCCTCTTCCCCCTCCTCC
>CM052682.1:236250673-236276470 GCA_028533215.1 Babyrousa celebensis | reverse complement strand
TTTTTTTTTTTTTTTTTTTTTTTTTTTTTTTTTTTTTTTTTTTTTTTTTTTTGGTATGGAACTGCAGAATGTGTTTTTAAATTTTGGAGATTAATCCCTTGTAGTTGATTCATTTGCAAATATTTTTCCCATTCTGTGAGTTGTCTTTTCATTTTGTTTAGGGTTTCCTTTGCTGTGCAGAACCTTTAAAGTTTGATTAGGTCCCATTTGTTTATTTTTGTTTTTACCATCATTACTCTAAGAGGTGGATCTGAGAATATTTTGCTGTCATTTATGTTGGAGAGTGTTTGGCCTATGTTTTCCTCTAAGAGTTTTATAGTGTCTGGTCTTATATCTATGTCTTTAATCCATTTGGAATTTATTTTTGTGTATGGTGTTAGGGAGTGTACTAATTTCATCCTTTACCATGTAGCTGTCCAGTTTTCCCAGCATCACTTATTAAACAAACTGTCTTTTCTCCATTGTAAACTCTTACCTCCTTTGTCATAGATGAGTTGGCTGTAGGTGCATTGGTTTAATTCTGGTCTTTCTATCCTGTTCCACTGATCAATATTTCTGTTTTTGTGCCAGTACCACACAGTTTTGATTATTGTTGCTTTGTAGTATAGTCTGAAGTCCGGGATCCTGATTCCTCCAGCTCCATTTTTCTTTTTCAGGATATCTTTGGCTATTCTGGGTCTTTTGTGCTTCCAAACAAATTTTAAAATATTTTGTTCAAGTTCTGTGAAAAATATCCTTTGTAATTTGATAGGGATTTCATTGAATCTGTAGATTATGTTAGGTACTATAGTCATTTTGATAATATTACCTCTTCCAATCCAAGAGCATGGTATATCTTTCCATGTATTTGTGTCTTCTTTGATTTCTTTCATCAGTGGCTTATAGTTTTCACAGTACAGGTCTTTCATCTCTTTAGGTAGGTTTACTCCTAGGTATTTTATTCTTTTGGATGTGATGGTAAACGTGATTGCTTCCCTAATTCCTCTTTCTGATCATTCATTGTTAGTGTATAGAAGTGCCATCAACTTCTGTGTATTTATTTTGTATCCTGAGACCTTGCCAAATGAATGGATGAGCTCTAAAAGTTTTCTGGTAGAGTCTTTGGGATTCTCTAGGTATAGTATCATGTCATCTGCAAATTGTGATAGTTTTACTTCTTCCTTTCCAATTTGGATTTCCTTTATGTATTTTATTTTTCTTTATATGTTTGATAGAATTCTGTGAAGCCATCTGGTCCTGGACTTTTATTTGTAGGGAGTGTTTTTATGAAATATTCAATGTCATTTCTAGTGATTGGTCAGTTCATTTGGTATATTTCATCTTGATTCAGTTTTGGCAGACTGTAGATCTCTAGAAAGATGTCCATTTCTTCTAGGTTGTCCAATTTTTTTGGCATGTAATTGTTGATAGTATTCTCCTATGTTTTTTTTTTCTTTGTTTCTGTAGTATCCATTTTCACTTTTTCATTTCTAATTTTGTTTATTTGGGTTTTCTCTCTTCTATTCTAGCTGAGTCTAGTCAGAGGTTTGACAATTTTGTTTACCTTATCAAAGAACCATCACTTGGTTTGATTGCTTTTGTCTATTGTTTTTTGAATGTCTATTTTATTCATTTCCTCTTTGATATTTATGGTTTTCTTCCTTCTGCTGAATTTAGGTTTTGCCTGTTCAACTTTTTCTTTTTTTTAATTTTTATTTTTTATTTTATTTTCCCACTGTCAGCTAGGGGATCAAGTTATCCATACATGTATACATTACAATTGCATTAATTTTCCCCACCCTTTGTTCTGTTGCAACATGAGTATCTAGACAAAGTTCTCAATGCCACTCAGGAGGATCTCCACGTAAATCTACTCTCAGTTGTGTCTGATAAGCCCAAGCTACTGATCCCGCCCACTCCCTCCCCCTCCCATCAGGCAGCCACAAGTTTTTTCTCCAAGGCCATGATTTTCTTTTCTGTGGAAAGGCTCATTTGTTCTGGATATTAGTTTCCAGTTGTAAGAGATATCATATGGTATTTGTCTTTGTCTTTCTGGCTCATTTCACTCAGGATGAGAGTCTCTAGTCCCATCCATGTTGCTGCAAATGGCATGATGTCATTCTTTTTTATGGCTGAGTAGTATTCCATTGTGTATATATATCACATCTTCCTAATCCAATACTCTGTTGATGGACATTTGGGTTGTTTCCATGTCCTGGCTATTGGGAATATTGCTGCAATGAACATGCAGGTGAATGTGTCTCTTTTAAGTAGAGGTTTGTCTGGATAGATGCCCAAGAGTGGGATTGTGGGGTCATATGGAAGTTCTAAGTATAGATTTCTAAGGTATCTCCAAAGTGTTCTCCATAGTGGCTGTACCAGTTTCCATTCCCACCAACAGTGCAGGAGGGTTCCCTTTTCTCACAGCCCCTCCAGCACTTGTTATTTGTGGATTTATGAATGATGGCCATTCTGACTGGTGTGAGGTGGTATCTCATGGGTGTTTTGATATGCATTTCTCTTATAATCAGCAATGTTGAGCATTTTCTAATGTGTTTGCTGGCCATCTGTATATCTTCTTTGGAGAAATGTCTATTCAGGTCTTTTGCCCATTTTTCTATTGCGTTGTTGGCTTTTTTACTGTTGGGTTGTATAAGTTGTTTATATATTCTAGAGATTAAACCCTTGTCAGTTGCATCATTTGAAACTATTTTCTCCCGTTCTGTAGATTGTCTTTTTGTTTTCATTTGGGTTTCCTTTGCTGTGCAAAAGCTTGTCAGTGTGATTAGGTCCCATGGGTTTATTTTTGCAATTATTTATGTTGCTTTGGGAGACTGACCTGAGAAAATATTCATGATGTTGATGTCAGAGAGTGTTTTGCCTATGTTCTCTTCTAGGACTTTGATGGTGTCCTGTGTTATATTTATGTCTTTCAGCCATTTTGAGTTTATTTGTGTGCATGGTGTGAGGGTGTGTTCTAGTTTCATTGCTTTGCATGCAGCTGTCCAAGTTTCCCAGCAATGCTTGCTGAATAGACTTTCTTTGTCCCATTTTATGTTCCTGCCTCCCTTGTCAAAGATTAATTGACCGTAGGTGTCAGGGTTTATTTCCGGATTCTCTATTCTGTTCCATTGGTCTGTCTGTCTGTTTTGATACCAGTACCACACTGTTTTGATGACTGTGGCTTTGTAGTATTTCTTGAAGTCTGGGAGAGTTATGCCTCCTGTTTGGTTTTTGTTTCTCAGGATTGCTTTGGCGATTCTGGGTCTTTTGTTGTTCCATATAAATGTTTGGATTGTTTGTTCTAGTTCTGTGAAAAATGTCATGGGTAATTTGATAGGGATTGCATTGAATCTGTAGGTTGATTTGGGTAGTATGGCCATTTTTACAATATTGATTTTTTCAATCCAGGAACATTGAATAACTTTCCATCTTCTTTGATTTCTTTGATTAATGTTTTATAGTTCTCAGCGTATAGGTCCTTTACCTCTTAGGTCAGGTGTATTCTGAGGTATTTGATTTTGTGAGGTGCAATTTTAAAAGTTATCATATTTTTGTATTCTTTTTCTAATATTTCATTGCTGGTATACAGAAATGCAACTGACTTCTGAATGTTAATCTTATATCCTGCTACTTTGCTGAATTTATTAATCAGTTCAAGTAGATTTTTTTGTTGACTCCTTAGGGATTTCTATGTATAGTATCATGTCATCTGTATACAGGGACAGTTTTATCTCTTCTCTTCCTATATGGATGCCTTTTATTTCTTTTGTTTCTCCAATTGTTGTGGCCAGGACTTCCAAAATTATGTTGAAGAGCAATGGTGAGAGTGGGCATCCCTGTCTTGTTCCAGATTTGATTGAGAAGGCTTTCAGTTTTTCCCCACTGAGGATTATATTTGCTGTGAGTTTATTATAAATGGCTTCGGCTATGTTAAGGAACGTTCCCTCTATACCCACTTTGGCGAGGGTCTTGATCATTAATGGATGTTGGCTTTGTCAAATGCTTTTTCTGCGTCCATTGAGATGATCATGTGGTTTTTGACTTTTCTCTTGTTAATGTGGTGTATGACGTGATTGAATTGCGTATGTTGAACCATCCTTGTGAACCTGGGATGAACCCTACCTGGTCATGGTGTCTGATCTTTTGGATATGTTGTTGGATTCGGTTGGCTAAGATTTTGTTGAGAATTTTTGCATCTATATTCATCAATGATTTTGGGCGATAGTTTTCTTTTCTGGTGATATCTCTGTCTGTCTGGTTTTTGAATTAGGGTGATGATAGCATCATAGAATGTCTTTGGGAGTGTTCCTTCTTCTTCAACCTTTCAAAAAAGTTTAAGGATAATGTGCACCACTTCCTCTTTTTATGTTAGATAGAATTCGCCTGTGAAGCCATCTGGTCCTTGACTTTTATTTGTAGGGAGTGCTTTTATGACTTCTTCAATTTCCATTTCTATTGATCATTCATTTCAGTTGGTCTGTTTCTTCTTGATTCAGTTTTGGCAGGCTTTAATATTCTAGAAAACTGTCCACTTCTTCCAGATTGCCAATTTTTTGGCATATAGTTGTTCATAGTATTCTCTTATGTTTTTTTGTATTTCTGCTGTATCCGTTGTGATTTCTCCTTTTTCATTTATAATCCTGTTTATTTGGGTTCTTTCTCTCCTCTTTTAGTGCGTCTGGCCAGTGGTTTGTCAATTTTGATTACCTTTTCAAAGAACCAGCTCTTGGTTTTATTCATTTTCTCTATTGTCTTTTGAATCTCTATTTTATTGATTTCTTCTTTGATCTTTATAATTTCCTTCCTTCTACTGACTTTAGGTCTTTTTTGTTCTTCTTTTCCTAATTCGTTTAGGTGGAGGGTTATGTTGTCAATTTGGGATCTTTCTTCTTTTTTGAGAAAGGCCTGTATTGCTATAAATTTCCCTCTGAGCACTGCTTTTGCAGCATCCCATAGATTTTGAGAGGTTTTGTCTTTATTATCATTTGTTTCAAGGTAGTTTGTAATTTCCTTCTTGTTGTCCTCATTGACCCATTGGTGTTTTAGTAGCATGTTGTTTAGTCTCCATGTAGTAGGTTTTTTTCCCATTTCTTTCCCCATGGTTGATTTCTAGTTTCATGCCATTGTGGTCAGAGAAGATAGTTGAGATAATTTCTATGCTCCTCAATTTGTTGAGGTTAGCTTTGTGTCTCAATATGTGCTCAATTCTTGGGAATGTTCCATGTGCACTTGAGAAGAATGTGTATTCTGATTTTTTTGGATGTAGTGTCCTGAAGATATCAATTAAGTCTACCTTTTCATTGTTTCCTTTAGGATCTCTGTTGCTTTATTGGTTTTCTGTCTAGAGGATCTGTCCATTGATGTGAGGGGAGTATTAAGTTTCCTTCTATGATTGTATTCCCATCAATTTCTCCCTTTCTGTCTGTTAATATTTGTTGTATGGATCTGGGTGCTCCTATATTTGGGGCTTATATGTTGATGATAGTAACATCCTCTCCTTGGATGGATCCCTTAATCATTAAATAGTGTCCTTCTTTGTCTTTCTTGATGTCTGTTGTTTTAAAGTCTATTTTGTCTGATAGGAGTGTTGCAACTCCTGCTTTTCTGTCCTGTCTATTGGTGTGAAATGTTTTCCCCACCCTTTCAGTTTCAGTCTATATGTATCCTTTGTCCTGAGGTGAGTTTCTTGCAGGCAGCATATTGAAGGTTTTTGCCTTTGTATCCACTCAGCCACTCTGTGTCGTTTGATTGGGGCATTCATTCCATTGACATTTAAGGTGATACTGTTCATCTTTGCCTAATTCATTTAGGTGGTGGATTAAGTTGTCAAATTGAGATTTTTCTTCTTTTTTGAGGAAGGCCTGTATTGCTATGAATTTCCCTCTGAGCACTGCTTTTGCAGCATCCCATACATTTTGAGCAACTGATATATCTACAGAAACACTACAGGCCAGAAGGGAGTGGCAAGCTATATTTCATGCGCTAAAAGAAAAAAAAAATTGCAATCTAAAATACTCTATTCAGCAAGAAAATCATTTAAAATATAAGGGGAAGTAAAGGCTTTTTCCAAAAAATAAAAACTAAAAGAGTACAGCAATACAAAACCTATTCTAAAAGAAATACTGAAAGGTCTTCTCTAAATTTAAAACAGAAAGAGAGAGAAAAATCTAGGATGGTGGAAACCACAATTGTAAAGCAATCACTCAAATAAGCCAGCATATGTATCTAACCATGAAGATGTTAAATGAAAAAGAAAAAAAAAAGACATAAAATTCATACAATGTGGGCAAGGGAAGTAAGAAAAATTAGATTCTTTTTCATTTTTTTAAGGATGTGTTTGAGCCTATATCATTATCAGGCTAAAGCAAGCACATATAGGAAGGGGTTAAAATACTTAAAAAATAGGGCAACCACAAATCAAAACTGAACATTACATCACAAAAACTGAAAAATATTCAATCATAAAATAAATGGAAATCATCCAACCAAAAAAGAGAAAGGAAAATAAATATAGAATCGAGTGGCAAACAAGGTTTACAATGTCAATAAATACATATCTATCAATAATCACCTTAAATGTCAATGGACCAAATGTGCTAATCAAAAGACACAGAGTGGCAGATTAGATAAAAAAGCAAAAAAAAAACCCTTCAATCTGCTGCTTACAAGAGACTCACCTTAGGGCAAAGGACACTTATAGTTTGAAAGTGGGTGGAAGGGAAAAGATGTTTCATGACAATGTTTCAGACAGGAAAGCAGGATTTGCAATACTCATATCAGACAAAATAAACTTTAAAACAAAGGCCATAAAGAAAGACATAGAAAGACACTATTTAATGGTTAAAAGATCCATAGAAGAATAGGATATTACAATCATCAACATACGTGCACCTGTTATAGGAGCACCCATATACCTACAACAAATATTAACTGACATAAAAGGAGAAATTAATGGGAATACAATCATAGTCGGTAATTGTAACACCCCACTCACATCAATGCACAGATCCTCTGGACAAAAATCAATAAGGCAACACAGATCCTAAAGGAAACAATAGAAAAATTAGACTTAATTGACATTTTCAGGACATTACATCCAAAAAAATCAGACTATACCTTCTTCTCAAGTGCACATGGATCATTCTCAAGAATTGATCACATATTGGGGCACAAAGCTAACCTTAACAAATTTAAGAGTATAGCAATTATTTCAAGTATCTTCTCTGACATCAATAGCATGAAACTAGTCATCAAGCACAGGAAAAGAAGTGAGAAAAAAACTACTCATGGAGACCAAACAACATGCTACTAAAAAAAAGTAGGTAAGCGAGGAAGTCAAGAAGGAAATTTAAAAATACCTATCATTTATGTTGGTGTTTTTTTTATATCATATTCTAAAACATCTCATCACTATACATATTTTAAATGTATTTTAATTGCATAAAAGTCATTTTTATTTTCTTTATTGTGGACTATCTTCTTATATACTTTGCCCTTGTTTTATTAGATTGTAAATCTTGTACTTAGCAGTTATATAGTAAAAATAGCCTTTTGTTTGCCATATGCACTCACAAATATTTTCCTGTTTATTTTTTCTCATTTGTTAAAGGTATAATTTTTTTGCCATAGGGGAACATTACATTTTTATGTAATGAACATGAAGTTAATTTTGAAGTTTGCTTATGAATTTTTCTTTGTGCTTATCAAGTCTATATGCTCTCAAAATTATTTAAAATCATTTGTATTTTAAGGCTGTTATGATTTCACATTTTTTGCATGTTAATCTGTGATCTGCAAAATTTATTTTGGTTTCATGGGTGAGGTTGAGCGTGATTTTTAAAAATGAATTGAATTGTGAAAACACCACTACTCATATAATTCAACTATTCCTAATCAATTTGAAATGCACATTTACTATATGCTAAATTCTCACATTCATTTGTGACTGTATTTGGTCTTTCTTCTTTTTGAATTGTTGCATCTCTCTATACATTAAACAGTACCAAGTTCCTTTTTTTTTTTCATTTTTAGGGCTGCACCTGTGGCATGTGGAAATTCTGGGGCTAGGAGTTGAATTGGAGACACTGCTGGCCTACACCACAGCCACAGCAATGCCAGATCCAAGCCATGTCTGTGACTTACACCATGACTCAGGGCAATGTGGGATCCTTAACCCACTGAGCAAGGCCAGGGATTTCATTGGCATCCACATGGGTACTACTTGGGTTCATTACCACTGAGCCATGGTGGAAATTCCCGCAGTACCAAAATCTTAACTAATAAATGTGGGAGATTTTGAGGGGGGCTGTTCACAAACATTTCCATTCTCTCTCTTTCCAGGCACGGGGAAGGATTGTATTGCTCCATCCCTTTGAAATTAGATGTAGCTGTGGGACTTGGGCAAAAAAGTTAAGGTAGAAGTTCTGTGTTTCACATATGAGTGGACATTTAAGATCCAGGGTGAAATTTGCTATACCTCCTTTCCTGTCCTCGTAAACAGCAATGTGCTATGTGGCGGAGGCATCATCAGACCATGTGTCCAATAAAGGGTAGTGCAAAGTGGAGCCCCTCTATCAACCCTCTGAATTGACAGGGTGACTTGATAGCTTTAATTCATTGATATTTTGGGTCTGTTGCTTAATGAAGAATGATCTAGTCTATCTTTGCTGATGTAGAATTTGTGTCTAGGATGGGAGTATTTCTTACAACCAAAACTTAAACAGTGAGGCTTAGGGGCAGGGCAGAGGAGGAAAGGAAGCACTTATTGATGACTAAAATATGACATTATATATTATGGTAACATAATTGGTAAAAATTTTGCCATTGACAACCTGGAAGGCAGATAATAATGCTACTTATCTTTTATCTAGAGAACAAGCTCAGACATTGGAGAGGGTTACAGTTGGTGGTTAAGAACAGGTTTGGTTTCAGACATACTAAGAACTGAATCTTTGTTAAAATATTTAAAAAGCATTTATTTTTGTAGCAAATAATAACAAAATTATTATTTACCAATAATGCATATATTAGTACATTTACTAGTAAGCCACTTTAAAACTTTAATACAGATACAAATTAATTTGAGGCCAAAATAGTGGGGATTTTAAATCCAAGTCCAATTTTGAATCTTTGTTAAATTAATACAGTGGAGAACCTCAATTAGCTACTTTTGAAATATTTCAACAGGAATAGCCATTCCTGTGTGCTGTTTCCTTGTTTTTAGTATTTTACATAATCCCACTTATTACTCATTAACAAATTCATGAGGCATGAACTGTTATTACCCCAATTTACCGAGGAGAAAACTTACTTTTTCCCAAGATCACATAGTTGGTAAGGGTTAGAGGTGGGGTTGCAACTTCATTCATCAGCCTAAACACTGAGCTGTACTGCCTTTCACAGTACTAACCCCAAAGTGCCACTGTGAGCATGAAATGAATGAAGCAGGTGATACCTAGCATGGGGTCTATCACATAGTCAGCACACAACATAATATATTAATTAGTATTTTATCATCATTACCCTCTTATCCACCTCAGAATCTTTTCTATCACTGAGAAATGTTTTCCTCTTGGTCAAATTACATGTCATCAGCCAATTCTTCTCCAGCACCCATCCTTTGCAGACCCAATGCCCAGTCCTCCTCTAGCTGGTCTGAGCCTCTGTCTGTCTGCTTTGACCACAGGAGTACTGGGTTTCAAAATGAGGCCAAGTTTGTGAAAACTACAGCCTCGTGTAACCAACACTTTCAGCTTGGAGCAAAAGTTTTTGACATCTGCATGGTGATCACAATGGCTGCATCTCATAATTTATAACTTGAGGATAGAAGAGTTGTAAATTATTTCCCTACATTGTTCCAATCCCCAGGGATTTAAGACATGTACATTAATATACTGAGTCTTTTTTTTTCTTTCTTTTTAGGGCCAAATCCACAGCATATGGAGGTTCCCAGACTAGAGGTCAAATCAGCTGTAGCCTCCAACCTACACGACAACAACAGCAATGCAGGATCTGAGCCGCATCTGCAACCTACACTAGAGCTCATGGCAATGCCAGATCCTCAACCCACTGAGTAAGACATGGATTGAAGTTGCATCCTCATGGATGCTAGTCAGATTCATTTGACTAGCCATGATGAGAACTGAGAGTCACGTTTGGATTGCCTTTTGGTAAATCTTCTACAACAGTAATTATTCAAATGTAGCTGATCTACAGATTCCTTTAAAATGAAAAAAAAATCCCATGGGACCCAGGGGTTAGCACATTTGGTTATATCAGTTAGTATTATAAGCATAAACAAAATTGTAAGCCTTAGTAAATTTACTAATATACTATTTCTACTCTAAAACTTTAAAATTTATATACAAATTAAATTCAAGCCAAGTGTTGTAGGCACATTTCAAGTAAGAATAATGATTAAAAGACATATGAGGAGTTCCTTTGTAGCTCAAGTGTGGTAAGGACCTGGTGATGTCTCTGTTGTGAGGAGAATTCTATCCCTGGCCTAGGAATTTCTGCATGCTGCAGGTGCAGCCAAGAAAAAAAAAAAAAATTCCAGTAATGTAAAAAATATTTTGTATTAAAAAAGACATATGGTGTGTTGTTTAAGTGAAATGAAATCAATAGGGGGGCATTACTGTGAAGATTTTAAATTCAAATCCAGTTCTGAACTTAATCTTTCCTTGGTTTTTAACTTTGCTAGTGCTATAAATGCAGATAGAGATTCTTATATGACAAAATGATATTAATAATTTCAAATATTTATTTCCTTCTTTCATATAATAAAACTAGATGCTTAGTCCAAGCTTTTCTAGAAATCAGTCATATAAAACCAATTTTAATGAATGGCAATTGACAACTATTAGTAGAAGGCAGGTGTGAGTTGCACTGTTACATAAATCCACAATTGAATAGTTATCAATCTAGTTATTTCTGAAATCACTAAGTAGAAAATAGTATCTGAATTTATCTTTATTTAGGAGAGAGATTGAAAAGCAATTTAATTTCAACATAGAATTTGTTGTTTGATGCTTGAATGAAATACATTAATATTGGAAATTTTAATTTAAAAAATGAACTAAAGAAATCAAAATTCTTCTAATTGTTTCCATTTTTCTTTAAATATAACTTAATCCCATAAATATTCACTTTCCTCAACTCTCTGTTGGAGAATGGCAGGCAAAATAGGATATTTCATTGGTAGGGAACTAGGAGAGAAGAATTGTCCCTCAGCCACTTATCCAGCCACTCTTTCCTAAGTGCTTGCTTTGTGCCAGGCACCATGCTAGGCCCTGGACAAAGAGGTGAATTAATCACAAGCCCCTTCCTTCCAAAACACATAAAGGAACTGGACTCTTTAAAGTGCATCCTGGCGCAGTGGTAGCAAACCCAAACTGTATCCATGAGGATGCAGGTTCCATCCCAGGCCTCACTCAGTGGGTTAAGGATCTGGCATTACTGTGAGCTGTGGTGCAGGTCACAGATGCAGCTCAGATCCCAAGTTGCTGTGGCTGCGCTGTACTTTGACAGCTGCAGCTTGGATTCAACCCCTAGCCTGGGAACTTCCATTTGCTGCAGGCGCAGCCCTAAAAAGCCCCCCCCAAAAAAAAAGTGCATCCTAAAATTAATTGAATTTTAAAATAAATAAATAAAGTGCATTCTACAAGCTTCTGAAAAATCTGAATTCACTTTGGTGAAATCACACCTACAATGATTGTAGCACAAATGGTGGCAGCAATAAGAACAATTATGATTTGAGCCTTTTACTACATGGAAGTGCTTATAATCAGAAGTTTATATATAATACTCTAATCCTTATAGCCATCATTTTTCATTTTAAAATTCAGTGTTATTATCACTTTACACATAAGTTGATGAGAACTCAGAGGTGTTAAATAATTGCCAAATTGACAGAATATAAAAGTGGTAGATCTCAGAATTTTATTTACTTTTATTTGGCTCCAGAGCTATACTTTAGGTCATTACATCATGTGTAAAATATCACAAGAAGAAAATAATGTGATGACTGAGAGAGTGATTTGGATAATGAGACACAAATGTCTGCCATGTGTGATGCTTAGGCTTTGATTAAGTAGTCTCCCATCCCATCAGGATCCATGGCATGAAGTTATTGCCAGAGATTTGAGGTGCCCTTAATTTTCCCTTGAGACTGTGTCCATACTTTCTTGCTCTCTGCAACAGCAGGCTTTGTACCTACTTTCCCCAGGTGGCTCTAGGGGAAAGGTCTCAGGGGACCCACAATCTCTAAATCTCACCTCACCTCCCTAGTCCTGACTTCCAGCTTCGTGCACTGGTCTGTCCTTCAACACCATTGCCAGATCCCTGAAGACTGATAGAAGCCTGGAGCCACAAAGTCCAGAGTCAGAGAAGTCCTTTCTTGCCAAATGAGGGTGTGGGTGGGGATACTACCCTTGACCAATTCTTACCTCTATCAATAACAGATTTCTCACTCTGGTTCCCCTTTTTGTCCACACAGCCATGCCCCTCTCTCTCCTCACCCTGAGAGTCTCTTCCACTAGCCCGCCTTTCTGTTCCCACGCTGATGCCCCATTTCTCACATCTGCCTACGCTTCTCTTTCATTTAAACCATTCCATGACCCCCTTCTCCATTCTGCTTTCCTTCTGCTCTTTTCACATTTCCACCTTTCTCTTCGTCAGCATCCACACACCTGTCTCCTCCAAATCCTTATTTCTGCTCACTGATTCAACCCCAATCATTAAAAATTTTCCCATCCTCATGTATGCTTCTTTCTCCTCTCATTTCCAAAGTTCCTCCCCTTATTTCCTTATTTTATCTCCAGTCATCCATTCACTATATGAGTCTCTTTTCATCCTTCATTTCCATTCTCTCTCTTTCCCACTACTTTGTATTCTTTGTTTTCTCTACCCATTTATTCTTTTCTCCATTGTGTCTTGATTTCTGTGGCATGCCTCACATTGTTCCATTCAGTCATCTCAGAAACTACATCAATATTTTTATAAATAAAGAATTACATTGCACCGCAGAAAGTGGTAGAAAATTGTAAATCTACTATATTTTATTCAAAAATTAAAAAAAATATATAGAATGTAAGGGATGGGAGTTTAGAAGAAACTCCCTATTTGACAGTAAATTCTGTTTTTCAGTAATTTTCTGAATTTTCATCATATACATGAAGGTTATAATCAGTATACACACACATACATAGACACACGCATACACAGTTATATCACACTCATATAACTCATTCAGAATGCCAGCTGTCCTCCGAGTAAAAGGGAAGGCAGTTTTTGCATCAGCTAGGATATTTTTTAATGGGTACACATTTCTTTGATCTTGTTACTTAGGAAACTCTTCATAACCTCAGCCTGTCCCCAACCTCACCTAAGCACATTCTTATGTGCACCAAATAATTCCACAAGCCCTTTTGCTTGTATTCATTGTATTACTTACCACAGTGATTTTCATCCAATGCTGATTTTTCTTTCTTCCCATACTGTGGTTTCCTCATTGTGTGGTTTGTTTTTTAATGTCCCATCACAAGCAAGAAATCACTATTTGTAGAACAGATAAATCAATCAACAAATGGATGAAAAATGAATCCTCTTCTGGATCATGTGATTACCTTTTGCCCTCAATCTAGCCAAAATTATTTCCTGAGAACAGTAGGCAAATTCAGGTATGTAAGTTTAAGATTAATTTTTAAAAATCACATTCTTTTTGTTCATCCTGCTCTCAGGTATTTCCAGAGGCAGAGATTACAGTTGCAGATCACTATTTAAAATAAAAAGTTTGCTTTGTGAGAAAAACAGTCTATCCAATTTCTTTTAGGAATTATGAAAAATACCAATATGAATGATTTATAATAGTTAGATCCACATTTTGTCCTATTCTTCATACTCCACCCCTTCTGTGCTTTTCTTTTGATGGTCCTTCTGTCTCTTTTTCTTTTCTGTCTTAATTATTCTCCTTGAGCTCCTCATCTATATTATATACCCTCCCTATATACTCTGTTTCATTATGTACATTTTTTTTACCAGAATGATAGCATGGACCCTACAGTCCTTTACTGGAGAAGTGAGGCAGCTATGTGTGCACTTATTTTTTTAATTTTATTTAGTTTATATTTTGTCCTTTTAGGGCCACACCTGCAGTATATGGAAGTTCTCAGGCTAGGGGTCGAATCAGAACTCTAGCCACAGGCCTACACCACAGCCAGAGCAACATGGGATCCGAGCCATTTCTCTGACCTACAGCAGAGCTCGTGGCAGTGCTAGATCCTCAACCTACTGAGCAAGGCCAGGTATCAAAACTACATCCTCTTGAATACTAGTTGGGTTCATTATTGCTGAGCCACGATGATAACCCCAAGATGTGCATTTCTGAGGACTCAGTATTAAGTTGGCCAATGGGATCCTAGGATTAGATACATTCTTCAGTTTTACTCTTGAGGCCCCTTTATGGTGAAGGTCTTGGGAGAAGAAGAGAAAAAATACAAATAGAAAAGACACAATCACTGAGAGATGGAAGATGAAATCAATAATTTTACAATATGATGGAGATTGAAAAAAATATGTCAGGAATGTAGGGGATAGTGGTTAGTACCATCAGTAGAGAGAGAAAATTAAGAAAGTTTGAGAGAAGTTGTCTTCAAGATACCAATTCTCTGTTCAAATTCCAGTTTTGCCTCTGACTAGTTGTGCAATATTAAGACAAGTTGCTTAATTTTTCTGTGCTTCAGTTTCTTCACCTGTGAGATGAGAAAAAATAATATCTACCTTATACAATACAGATTTTAAAAATACACATGTAGAGTGTTTGTGTTGTGTTTGGCACACAGCAAGGGCTCTAGAAATGCTTCCTTTTACTCTATTACTACTACTATTGACATTGTCACACATCATTGTTTATGATGAGGACTATTCATTGATAACCTTGGAGGCAAACGTTTGAATAAATTATAAGTAAACTGTAATTAGTGTAAATATAAGAAATGTAGTGAATAGTTGATAGAGCATAAGATATTAATTATAATTTTTTTAAACACTAACCAGCATTTTATTATCTTCTTCTAACAACTTTGTAAAAGTTTCTGTGTCCATTTTATGGTGGAGGAATCTGAGATTCAGAAAAGTGTTTAAAAATATGTCAGGGAGTTCCCCTTGTGGTTCAGCAGAAATGAATCCAACTAGTATCCATGAGGACATAGGTTCTATCCCTGGACTCTCTCAGTGGGTTAAAGATCTGGCATTGCAGTGAGTCGTGGTGTAGGTTGCAGATGCAGCTCAGATCCTGCATTGCTGTAGCTGTGGTGTAGGCCAGTGGCTACAACTCAGGTTTGACCCATAGCCTGGGAACCTCCATATGCTGAAGGTGTGGATCTAAAAAGACAAATTAATTAATTAATTAATTAAAACATGTCAGACCAGTCAAGACACTCATGTAAAAGAGTTAGCAACTTGGAGCCCAGAAATATAAAATTATGTCAGTTTGGATCTATACTCTGTAGCAAAAATATGTAAACAACACAAATATACATCACATAGAATGGATAAATACATTGTGGTGTAGCCACACAAAGACTATTACATAGCAAAAAAAAATAAATGACCAACAGCTCTAGCCAATAATATCAGTGAATCTAAGTAATATAATATTGAGGCATAAATTCAGGTCAACATACATTAGTTTGTTACACTTTTGTATTTTTCAGATTATGTCAGACTTGACCATATTCTTCTTGGAATACCTATAGTAGATATATATCAAATATAAACAAAGATGTTAAAACAAAGAGAACTATTAACCTGAGGTTCAGGAGGTTGACTACCTCAGGCAAGAAATGACAGGGAGAGGTGATGAAGAATGTTCATATAAGTCTGCGACCTATGCCACAGTTCATGGCAATGCCAGATCCCAACCCACTGAGTGGGGCCAGGGATCAACCTGTGTCCTCATGTGTAGTAGTCGGGTTAGTTAACCACTGAGCCACGATGGGAAATCCTGATTACTGATTTTCATCATTTTTTGTGTATATCTTTTTATGTTGAGCTCCTATTTTTTGTTGGTTTTTATTTGTGGGTGTCCTGTACAGAGTGGCATCTGCAAGTCCTTGAGAAGAAATTTTGTGTTTGCTTCTACAAGATACTCTCAAACTTTTACCAGTCTGAGAATGATTTTTATGTTAGCCCATCAATTTGTATATTTTAGGAGTATTTGTGTTGGGTACATTAGCTTTATCCATTCCATGTTCTGTACAGAAACATATGCAGTCCCGTGGGAGATAGTTCCACATGTAGATAGTTCTAGCTACATGTAGCACAGGTTGAGAGATAATTTGGGTTTCCCATAGTGAAGGGGATATCTATATACATATCTGTATCTATATAATCTATATTTAGATATCTATATCTGTACCTATATCTGTCTATCTGCCTCTGTCTATCTATCTATCCATTTTTTTCTTCTTCCTTTTTTGGGTGTCCCACATCATATGGCATTCCCAGGCCAGGAATCAGATCTGAACTGCAGTGGTGACCTACACCATAGCTTTAGCAACACTAGACCCTTTAACCATGCTGGGCTGGGGATTGAACCTGCATCTGGGTGTTGCAGAGAACCCACTGATCCATTGTGCCACAGCAGGAACTCCTCTATACCCGTATTTATATCTACATGTACTTTCCTATTTTTGTATGCCCACTCACCGAAAGTTTAGCCTTTTGACTGTTCTGAATTTATGTAGCGGTGACTACCTCTTGTCTCACGCAAGCCTAAACACTTAACTCCTGTCCCATATGGGGGGTAACACTTAAGCCTCTGGGCTCTGAAGACTGATGCCCTGTCCCCTCCCACTTACCTGTTACCACCACCACCACCATCACAGATGCTTTAGTTGTTAGTTTTTCATATTCCTCCTTGTATTTCTCTAACATTCTTGAAAGCTCAGTTTTGAACTTAAAATGATGATTATTGTATTTTTCTAAATTTCTTTCCATGTTGAGTGAGAGAGTGTTATTTAGACCTCCTATTTCAGGAAGGTAAAGTTAAAAAAATAACATGTGAAATTCTACAGGAATATGAGAGCTTAGCATGCTCAGAAAACCAAATAAAAACTGTAAAGTACTGACAATGGAAATTGCTTTCAAGCCAGTTCCACCTATTTGTATTTCATTCTGAAGGAATTTGGAAATTTTATTCTGACATATATGTGTAAAAGATCTACCAGGCGGGATAAGTAAAGAAACTAGTAATTAGACTAGGAAAGTAGAACTGGCCAGAGATGCTGAAATTTAAATAGTGTTAGAGGTCTGAGAGCAAAGGATGGATATAAGGAAAAACAAGTCAAGGGGTGATTGAGTATGGGAAGTGAAGGGGAGATTCCCCCATCCAATCAGATGGATGATGATGCTCTTAGCCAACTGAATCAAATAAAAAGGAAAAATAAGTTATTTCATGACAACCAGAAGCAATTACACTAAAACCTAACTACCTATAAAGAACTATTTCTGTCCATATTATGTATTAAATGGAATATCATATTCACTACAGGTTCAGATGGAAGAAATAATGAGAACCACCATGGGATGAACTGTGAGTAGAAGATGAGAAGTTAAAGACGATGAGTGCAGGAATTTTTTTAAAGAAGTTTGCCATTGGAGATAAACAGTAGTTGGGTGAAAAGACCATATTGAAGGAAGTGTTTACAACTGCGTGAGGGACTTTATCAGGGTATAAGGATTACATAAAAGAACCCATTAGAGTTGGTGAAAAAGAAGAAATAAAGGGGAAAGTTCTAGAACAAATGAACAGAGTAAAATCACAGACTTGGAGGCAGCGCCATCATGGTCAGTTGAATTTAAGTTCTAGAGAGCTTGAAAAACATAAAAAAAAATTACCTAGAGTCTTTAACATCTCATTTATATGACCCATGACTTGCTTTTGATTTTTAAATCAGATTCTCTTTCAGGCAGACTCATTGTCACTCATCGTGGGCTGTGCCCCTAATGCCTCACATTCTCCAGTCTTCTTGCTTCTCGGGTTCTCAGGATCTGAAGTCCCCCACAATGTCCTCTTCCTCCTGTTCCTGGCTGTTTACCTGACTACCATGATGGGGAATGTGACTCTAGTGCTGCTCATCTCCTGGGACTGCAGGCTCCACTCACCTATGTACTATCTGCTCTGTGGGCTCTCCATGATAGACATGGGGTTGTCCACAGCCACCCTGCCCCAGCTTCTGCCCCACTTGGTCACTCGTGACCCAGCCCTTCCTGTGGCCTGCTGCCTGGCCCAGTTTTTCTTCTTCTATGTATTTGGAGTTACAGACACTCTTGCTATTTCTGTCATGGCTCTGAATCGCTATGTGGCCATCTGTGACCCTCTGCACTACCACTCAGTGATGAATGGCAGGCTCTGTGCCTGCTTACTGGCCTGGAGATGTGCAGTGTCAGTGGTGCACACCATGCTTCACATGGGGCTCCTCATGCCTCTCTTCTGGGCTGGGGATGCTGAGGGCAATGTTCACCTTGCCCACTTCTTTTGTGACCACCGCCCACTTCTGCGAGCCTCTTGCTCTGATATCCGTCCCAATGAGTTAGCCATATTCGTGGAAGGTGGCTTCCTCATGCTGGGCCCCTGTACCCTCATTGTACTCTCCTACCTCCGCATTGGGGCCACCATCCTACGTTTGCCTTCAGCGGCTAGTCGCCACCGTGCGGTCTCCACCTGTGGGTCCCACCTCACCATGGTAGGCTTTTTCTATGGCACCATCATTTGGGTCTACTTCCAGCCTCCTTCCCAGAACTCCCAGGATCAGGATATGGTCGCTGCCATGATGTACACTGCCATCAACCTCTGGCCAACCCTTTTGTGTACAGCCTCCGCAACAAGGATGTCAAGCATGCACTCCAAAGGCTGCTTAGGGGAGGGAAGGTGGCCTCCTGATTAGCCTGCCTCATGCCATATTGGTTAAGTGAGGAAAGAGGTGGGCAGACAGGAGTATGTCTGGTTTTGGAGTTGAGTGGGGCAGTTGACCTGGACAATTTATGGAGCTCCAGATTCAGCTCTTGTTGATATGGTACTCTGATAGCTGTGAACATTGCACATTCGTGTGGGGTTTCTTCATCAATGTGCCTCTGGAATCTTTGCTCAGGCCATTTATCTTGACTTATCACAGTGGATAAAAATGAGTCAGAAGGCATGGATTTTTTAATTCCAATATTTCAAAGAAATATGGTGATATTATTGTGAAACTCTGAACTAAAGCAGAGACAGTGGAGTTAATTGCAGTCACCTTGAACTTGGTGTTCTTGCCTTTGGGGAGTGTATTGGTGTATACCAGAGAGTTAGTGGAAGATAAGAATTCAGGCAAATAAAGATGGTAATTTCCGACCTTATTCTTTAAGTGAGCAAATATATGCCCAGAATTGACCGTGAAATGGGGGCCACGATTTTTCTATTCCTCATGCAAACCCCAGTTTCCATGGGCCTCTCAGAGTGTGAGCATCTTATTCTGATACCTGTGAATTCTATTTTATATACATTAATTTTATCTTACATTTCTCAAGTAAAATATATGGAGGAAATGCAAGCTAAATACTTTGCTGCATGAAACAAGGAACAGGGCACTATTTCAACAGTAGAGGGAAAATTTGCCTATGTTTAGCTTTTTGGAAACTAGACATTGGGCTCTATTTTGTTAGCTCTTGAGAGATTTACAATGTCAAAACATTAATCGACTTGTTATGGACAATAACACTGCAGAAGTTCAATGTGCTGACAATACATTTGTATATTGCAATGTAATTATCAGCATAGCGTAATCCTCTATCATGTCATATAATTATCATTTCTTTTTTGTGATGGTAACAATTAAGACCTAGTCTCTTAGAAACTTTGAAGTTTATAATACAGTATTGTTGTCTATAATCACTGTGCTGAGCGATATCTCCAAGATATTTAATTGTAGGTTTGTACCCTTAAGCAATCTCTCTACACCTCCTCCACTCCCTAGTTCCTGGCCACCACCATTCTATTCTCTCTTTTTGTAAGTTTGGTTTCTTTAGATTCCCAGTGTAAGTGAGATGATACAGTATTGTCTTTGTCTGACTTATCTCATTTAGCTTAATGCCCTGGAGGTCCATCCATGTTGTCATAAATGGGCAGGATTGCTTTCTTTTTCATTACCTAATAATATTCCATTGTAGATATGTACCACATAGTCTCTATCCATTCATCCATTGATGGACACGTAGGTTGTCTCCAAATCTTGGCTATTGTGAATAATGCTGTAAGAAACATGGGAGTGCAGATATCTTTTGGCAGATATCCTGTTTTCATTTCCCTTGGATATATACCCAGAAGTGGAATTGCTGGATATTATGCCAGCTGTATTTTTAATTTTTTTAAGAACCTCCATACTATTTTCCATAGTGCCAATTTATATTTCCACCATCAGTCTCCAAGGGCTCCCTTGTCTCCACATCTTTGCCAATACTTGTCTTTTTGATAATAGATTCTAAAGTGTGCAGTGCTACTTTCATTGCCTTTTTTTTTGGCCACACCTACAGCATGTGGACATTCCCAGGCCAGAGGCTGGACCCACACCACAGCTGTAACAAGAGCCATGTCAGTAACAATGCCAGATCCTTAGCCCACAGAGCCACAAGGGCACTCTTTTATTGCAGTTCAGATTTGCATTTGCTGATGAGTATTGATGTTGAGCATGTTCTTAGCCATTGGGATATCTTCTTTTTTGTTTCATTTTTAAAAGTTTTATTGAAGTATGGTTGATATACAATGTTTCGGTAATTTCTGCTCTGCAATTAACTGATTCAATTATGCATGTACCACATCCATTTGCTTTTAGATTCTTGTGTCTACTCAGATCTGCTCATTTTTCAATCAGATGTTTTGGTTCTTCTTATTACTGAATTGTGTAAGTTCTTTATATATTTTGGATATTAACCCCTTTCAGAAACACAGTTTGCAAATATTTTCTCCCATTCTGTAGGTTACCATTCCATTGTTTCTTTTGCTGTGAAGAGGCTTTTCAGTTTGATGTAGTGTCATTTGATTTTTGCTTCTGTTGTTTGTGCTTTTGTTGTCATATCCAGAAAATCATAGCCCAGATGTTTCCTTCTTGTTTTCTTTTAGGAGTTTTATGGTGTCAGGTCTTATGTTTAAGTATTTACTCCATTTTGAGCTAATTTTTGTGTCTGGTATAAATAGAGTTTCAATTTTATTTCTCTATTTGGGTCTATCCAATTTCTCCAACACCTCATTTTTTGAAGAGATTATCTTCCCCACTCTTCTTCATTGCCTTGTCAAAAATTGATTGACAAAGGTAAATGGGTTTATGCCTGGGGTCTGAATTACAGTCCATCATTTTATGTATCTTTCCTTTTGTAACTACCATATTCTTTTGATTGCTATAGTTTTGCAATAAGTTTTGAAATAGGGACAGGTGAGTCTTTCAACTTTGTTCACACCAACAGTTTTCTTCCAAGATTGTTTTGAGTACTCATTGTTCCTTGCAATTTCATATGAATACTAGATTTTCTCTTTTCCATTTCTGCAAAATGGTTCACTGGGATTTTGAGAGAGAGTTCATTGAATCTGTAGGTCAATTTGTGAAGACTTGAATGAAATAACATACCTCAGTGGGGGGTGGGTCATGTTCCAATGAAGGACAAACAGTGTAGACTGGGAGATTGTGAATGCCAATAGAGCCATTTGGAGCAAAAAGTGACAGAGGAGGAAACTCCAGGGGCCATTACTCCCTAGAAACACCAAAAAATTGGCAAATACCATCAGAATCAATATTATAGGAACTCTAAAAATAGGAAGAACTATGCATCAACTACAAGAAAAAGAGTCAGGATAAAAGTCACTGAACCAGGAGAGAATATATTTGTGGAATTTTAAATTACCCAGACCAACCCCTACTTGGTCTTGGTCACAAGAGTCTGCATTCCCAAGAATCTCTCCAATTTTCATATAATCTGAATTTTCAATATGGTGCTCTATCTTCTGCTGTCATGTTTAAATCAGATATTCTGAAGATGATAGTTCTAAAATAGAGAAACAAAATAGCTAGATGAAATCTAGCAAAAGTATGCAATTGGGTGAGGGCAGGAAATGAGAAAGTCACTGGTGAGCAGAATGAAAACATAGTTGCCATCAGAGTTGTCCCATGGCTATAATATAAAGCCTCATGCTTTGCAAAGGACTCAGCTATGTTAAGATGTTTGGATTAATACCAAACACTCAATAATTACAGAAACTATATATTAGGAAAGATGGCTTCTTGAGATGATGTAATGGAAACTGAGTTGACCTTAAGGTTGTCTTTTGCCTTAATGTTGACATTATGTGAAGCAACAGTGTCCCCCAAAGGGTAGAACTTCTCTACAGACACAATTGTTTTCAGAAACTATAGTTTTGCCTCAGTGAGATTTAGATATAAGGATGGAGAAGGAGCAGGCACCTGAGCTATAATCCCAGTTGGTACAGGAAGGTATAAGGGCTCAGCCCGTTCTAATTAATGTTTCACCTGAACAAAATTGGAGCTTCCTGGGGTTGGTAGAATCCCGGAGGCAGTACTTGTGAGCCTGCCTCATTGGGATCAGCTGTTCTTTAGAAAAGCTTCTTTGGAAGATGATAAAAAAGGAATCCCTAATTTTCTGAGAATATAGAGAAGAGGGAACACAGCTCTACCCAGATTTTCTAAATTGAGTGTGTGATATTAGATACAGAGAAAAGGTGTGATTATGTTTACACTGTACCATAGTAGTAAATAGAAAGGGGATAGAAAATAAGAAATTATCATCCTCTTGCAGAAAACAGTGTGACATTGGTACCCAAAATGCTACAGAGTAGAATGAGGTACAAATATTAGTCAAGGAAAGGAATGAGGTGGTGGAAATGTCAATTATGACACAGAACAGTATTTTTTTTGACTGAAAATATGAAGGCTTAGTTGGAGAATATAGTCATGCAATCAGAGAGGGTACGGAGAGACAGGGCACAGTGCCAGATGCAAGAAATGTGTGACAGAGGACCTAATTTATTTTGTGAGAGTTTTTAAAATATAGTCTTGAGACAGATCAAAAGAGATTCAGATCTATACATCTCCGATTCAACCTTTGTGATTCCTCCACACAGGGGAACAGTCTAGAAATAGAATTTAGATCAAGGAGGCATTATGTAGAGCATATTCCTGACATTTAGCTATGGATAAAACACTGAGGACTCATATGTCCCTTGGTGCTTTCATTGGAGAAGAAAGACAAGAATAAGCACAATTTGGGCTTGACAGCATAGTGCTCTCCCTTCCTCATGAAGCTGCATGTCCCTGACGTACCAGGTGGGAACTGGGAAACCAGAGAGAGTTTTCTGTCTTGTTCCCAGGGATTCTCACTTTTGTTTCTTTCTTCCTAATTTCAGTATAGTTTACCTCTTGGAGGTGCACAAATCTATATACGTGTGTATCTTCATATTTCTTCTAAATTAATGACTCGCCTCTCTGTCCTCTCCTGTACCAGCATCATGGTCTCTCAAAGTTGTCTGAACAGGATCCGCAGAGCTCAGGCTCTGATGAGAATTGTATTAAAATATCGGAAAATAACAAAGATACAGATATGATTACTGAAGAAGTCAGCCAACAAGAGCACTACCACTGCTTAGTACTATTTTTGTGTTTAACTGGCTTTAACATAGTGTTTTGTTTTGCTTAAAAGCAAATGGACTCACATTATTATAGTCTTATCCTCATAAAAGGTAAATCTATTGTCTTTGACCTTCTTTCCTTCTTGAAGAGAATTTTCTCTCACCTTTTCCCCATGAAGGGACTTATTCAATCTTCCCATTTCTTCTCTTTCACCTTCATCTAAGCCTCTGTGCAGATGCCTGTGTGTGGCCACTGCCTTGAATGAAGGATAGGATCACAAGAGCATATCATTTTAGCTATATCCACTGACGTGGAGAAGGCTAGAGGAAGAAATAATGACAAAAGAACAGACACTGGAAAACATAAGTTTTTTCTTTATCTGTTAAGCTCCTGCTTAATATATGATTGAGAGAGATATGTTCTTAAGATAATTTTGATTCTTTATCTGAATATTAGGAATATTCTCTTTTAGATGGGTGAAACACTGGTCTCACTAAAGAGTAAATGTAGGGAGTTCCCATTGTGGCTCAGTGGGTTAAGAACCCAACTTGTTTCCATGAGGCTGCAAGTTCAATCCCTTGCCTCATGCAGCAGGTTAAGGATCTGGTGTTGGTGAAAACTGGGGTGTAGGTCACAGATATGACTTGGATCATGCATTTCTGTGGCTTTGGAATAGCCTGGTGGCTGTGGTGTAGCCTGGCAGCTGAAGCTCAGATTAGACCCCTGGCCTGGGAACTTTCATGTGCTGCATAGCAACCCTCAAAAAAAAGGGGGGGGAACCATAACCCTGGCACATCATTTGACTCTGCATTGAAAAATACAAAGTTATACTCATGTAAATGTTTACTGAGTTTCAGTATTTACTTGGAAGACTTAACTATGTTTATTACTCATAATTTGTATGTCTTCAGAATTAACAATACACAGATCAAGGCGCACCTTTTCAAATGTTGGGAGGGTGCAGGGGTGAGGAAGATAAGTGGAGTCTGAAGTGCATAGGATATAAATTGAGGCATACCTTTTACAATCAGGAAAGCAACTAATCAAAGATCTAAAACCATCACTGAAAAATTGGGGAAAGGAGGAAGAGATAAAACTTCATCTTTGGAAAGGAAACCTGAAAGATATTCTTAGACTGATACATAGATACATAAGCAAGTAGATAGTCTTTAGAGACATAGAGGTAATAAAAACCACCACAAGAGGTAAATCTAAATATGGGGGTGTATTATCTTAGAGTAAGAGAACTCTTCTTTTTATTGTATGTTCTCTTACATTCTACTATTTTAAAATTACTTTTCTTAGCTTCATAAATAAACAGATCCTTCTCTGTAATGCAGTCTCAAAAATTTACCTCTTTGGTGTGCCATAACTCTGCTGATAGGGAAAACCTGAGCAGAAAAAAACCTGAGAATCTCACCCACTGGCATATTGTATTATTCACTGAAAATTAATCATTAATAACATCAATGATTATATGAATCACAGCTACCCTCATCCCAGGTAAGTTCAGTTGCCTTAATGGAACAAGAGCTCCCCTACCAGAAGAAAAGAACTGAATTAAAAAAAAAAAGTATTGGGGAAATAACAATTGATTACAATTAAGACAAAAACAAGCGAAAGGAAGGATGGGCCATGGGGCCCTAATGTTCAGCACAGAGAGATGGGTGTGATGGTGCTGTACAACGAAAACTGAAGAAACATTGTAAATCAATTATAATGTAATAAAAATTTTTTTAAATGAGTTTCAGGACACACAAAACTGGAACCAGCTGTTCACTTCAGTCCTTCATCAGAGATGTATAGAGACTCAGACATCTTCCCCTTCTCTTTCCAACTCTGACAACTAGTGATGTGTGGTGCTTAAGTCCAGTAAAACTATACAGGGTTACGTCCAGGGTTGAGTCTGTTGCTCAGACCCTAGAAGACCTTCACTAGAGTAGTCCTTTTGCTTTAGCTTTCTTATCTGTAGTGTGAGGCTGAAAGTAGTTTCTACCATTGGGACTGTTGTGAGGATCTAGTGCATGATATTTAGTATGCTCTGTAACTCAGAAAGCACCAGAGAAACTGTGTGTTTTATGCTGTCTTCCTTGTTATACAGTGCATTTCATAAAAGCCAGGACCATGTGTGATTTCTCCTACTGTC
>CM052682.1:236219893-236250173 GCA_028533215.1 Babyrousa celebensis | reverse complement strand
ACAAAAGACCCAGAATCGCCAAAGCAATCCTGAGAAACAAAAACCAAGCAGGAGGCATAACTCTCCCAGACTTCAAGAAATACTACAAAGCCACAGTCATCAAAACAGTGTGGTACTGGTATCAAAACAGACAGACAGACGAATGGAACAGAATAGAGAATCCGGAAATAAACCCTGACACCTATGGTCAATTAATCTTTGACAAGGGAGGCAGGAACATAAAATGGGACAAAGAAAGTCTATTCAGCAAGCATTGCTGGGAAACCTGGACAGCTGCATGCAAAGCAATGAAACTAGAACACACCCTCACACCATGCACACAAATAAACTCGAAATGGCTGAAAGACTTAAATATACGACAGGACAACATCAAACTCCTAGAAGAAAACATGGGCAAAACACTTTGTGACATCAACATCATGAATAGTTTCTCAGGTCAGTCTCCCAAAGCAATAGAAATAAGAGCAAAAATAAACCCATGGGACCTCATCAAACTGCAAAGCTTTTGCACAGCAAAGGAAACCCAAAAGAAAACCAAAAGACAACTTACCGCATGGGAGAAAATAGTTTCAAATGATGCAACGGACAAGGACTTAATCTCTAGAATATATAAACAACTTCTATGACCCAACAGCAAAAAACCCAACAACGCAATAGAAAAATGGGCAAAAGACCTGAATAGACATTTCTCCAAAGAAGATATACAGATGGCCAACAAACACATGAAAAAATTCTCAACATCGCTGATTGTAAGAGAAATGCAAATCACAACGACCATGAGATACCACCTCACAGCAGTCAGAATGGCCATCATTCATAAATCCACAAATAACAAGTGCTGGAGGGGCTGTGAGAAAAGGGAACCCTCCTGCACTGTTGGTGGGAATGGAAACTGGTACAGCCACTATGGAGAACACTTTGGAGATACCTTAGAAATCTATACTTAGAACTTCCATATGACCCCACAATCCCACTCTTGGGCATCTATCCAGACAAACCTCTACTTAAAAGAGACACATTCACCTGCATGTTCATTGCAGCAATATTCCCAATAGCCAGGACATGGAAACAACCCAAATGTCCATCTACAGATGATTGAATTAGGAAGATGTGATATATATACACAATGGAATACTACTCAGCCATAAAAAAGAATGACATCATGCCATTTGCAGCAACATGGATGGAACTAGAGACTCTCATCCTGAGTGAAATGAGCCAGAAAGACAATGTCAAATACCATATGATATCACTTATAACTGGAATCTAATATCCAGCACAAATGAACATCTCCACAGAAAGGAAAATCTTGGTCTTGGAAAATAGACTTGTGGCTGCATGATTGGACAGGGAGGAAGTGGGAGGGCTCGGGAGCTTGGGCTTATCAGACACAACTTAGAATAGATTTACAAGGACATCCTGCTGACTAGCATTGAGGACTATGTGTAGATACATTGCAACAGAACAAAGGGTGGGGGAAAAATGTATACATGTACAGATAACTTTATCCCCTTTATGTACAGTGGGGAAAAAAAGTACCATATGAAATAAACCCAAGGAGGAAAACCCTGAGACCTATATTAATCAAACTGACTAAAATTATAGTCAAAGAGAAAATATTGTTATCAGCTAAGGAAAAATAACAATTTATAAGGGAACCCCAATAAGTTTTTCAGCATATTTTTCAGCAGAGACTCAGTAGGCCAGAAGGGAGTGGCATGATATACTTAACATGATGAAAGGAAAAAAACCTCCAATCAAGTTTACTTTACCCAGCAAAGCTCTCATTCAAATTCAAAGGTGAACTCAAAAGCTCTTCAGATAAGCAAAAACTAAGAGAATTGTGCAACACTAAACCAGCTTTACAGTGAATACTCAAGGAACTTCTCTAGGCAGAAAAGAAAAGCAAAACCAGAAGCATAAATACCACAAATGACAAGGCTCACCAGTAAAGGCACATATATACAGTAAAGAATCAAAATCATCCATGGACAATTATGTTACCAAAATCAGAATTTGAGAGAATAGGAGGGTACAAATGCAGGATACTGGAGATGCACTTGCAATTAAGAGACCAATAACTTAAAACCATCATTTATACATATTTATATATATATAAAGAGAGAGAGAGAGAGAGACTCCTGTATCAAAACTTCAGGGCTACAACAAACCAAAAATCTGCAATTGATACACAAATAAATAAGAAAAATCAATTCAAATAAATCACAAATAATAGTCACCAAACCACAAGAGGAGAGAACAAGAGAATGAGGGATGAAAAAAGCAACAAAAACAAATCCAAAACAATTAATAAAATGGCAAACAGAACATACATATTAATAATTACCTTAAATGTTAATGGATGGAACGCCCCAAGCAAATGACATAGACTGACTGAATGGATACAAAAACAAACCCATATATATGCTGTCTTCAAGAGACCCACTTCAATTCCAGGACACATACAAATTGAAAGTGAAAGGATGGAAGAAAATATTGCATGCAAATGGGAATCAAAAGAAAGCTGGAGTAGAAATACCCATATCAGAAAAAATAGACCTTAAAATGAAGAATATTTTGAGACAAGAAAGGACACTGCCTAATGATCAAATGATCAATCCTAGAAAAAGATATAACAATTTTAAATATCTATGCACCCTACATAGTATCACCACACTATATAAAGCAACTGCTAAAACCTTAAAAGGAGAAATCAACAATAACACAATAATAGTGGGGGACTTATACACCCCACTTACAGCAAAGGACAGATCACTCAGACAGAAAATAAGGAAACACAGGCTCTGAATGAAGCATTAGACCATATGGAGTTAATAGATATTTTAAGGACATTCCATCCAAAAGTAACAAAATAAAAATTCTTCTCAAGTGAATACAGAACTTTCTGTAAGATTGATCACATCATGGGCTACAAATCAAGCCTAGATAACTTAAAGAAAATTGAAATCACATCAAGCTTCTTTTCTGACACAATGCTATACAACTGGAAATCAACAACAGAAAAAAAAAAAAACGCAAAAACACAAACTCGTGGAGACTAAACAACATGCTACTAAACGTCCAATGGATCACTGCAGAAATCAATTAGGAAATTAAAAAATACCTCAAAGAAAAGTACAACAAAGATACCACACTCCAAAATCTATGGGATGCAGCAACCACCATTCTAAGAGGGAAGTTTATAGCAATACAAGGCTACATAAGGGAAAAAAAAACTCAAATACACAATCTAACTTTACATCTAAAGCAGCTAGAGAGAGAATATACAAGACCTAAAGTTAGTAGAAGGAAAGAAATGATAATGATCAGAGCAGAAATCAATGAAATAGAAACGAAGAAAACCATAGAGAAGATCAATGAAATGAAAAGCTGATTCTTTGGAAAGTTCAACACAATTGATAAAGCCTTAGCCAGACTTATCAAGCAAAAAAGAGAAAGGACTCAAATCAATACAATTAGAAATGAAAAAGGAGAAGTAACAATGGACATCAGAGGAAAACAAAGGATCATGGTACTACTACCTGCAACTATGCACCAATAAAATGGAAAACCTAGAAGAAATGTACAAATTCTTAGAAAAGTACAATTTTCCAAGACAACCAAGATGAAAGAGAAAGATAAATGGAACAATCACAAGTACTGAGATTGAAACTGTGATTAAAAAACCTCCAACAAACAAAAGTCCAGGACCAGATGGCTTCACAGGCAAATTTTATAAAACATTTAAAGAGCTAACATGTATTCTTCTAAAACTTCTCCAAAAATGTGCAGAGGAAGGAACAGTCCCAAACTCATTCTATGAGCCACCATCACCATGATACCAAAACCAGACAAAGATAGAAAATAAAGAAAATTACAGACCAATTATGCTGATGAACATTGATGCAAAAGTCCTCAACAAAATAGCAAACAGAATCCAACAGTACATTAAAAGGATTGTACATCATGATCAAGTGGGTTTTATTCCAGGGATGCAAGGATTCTTCAATATCCACAAATCCATCAGTGTGATACATGACATTAACAAACTGAGGAATAAAAACAATATGATCCTCTCAATAGATGTGGAAAATGACTTTGACAAAATCCAACACCCATTACTGATAAAAACCCTTCAGAAAGTGGGCATAGAAGGAACCTACCTCAACATAATAAAGACCATATATGACAAACCCACAGTGAACATCATTCTCAATGGTGAAAAGTTGAAAGAATTCCTGTTGAGATCAAAAATAAAACAAGGTTCTCTGCTCTCACCACTCCTATTCAACATAGTTTTGGAAGTCCTAACCATGGCAATCAGAGAAGTAAAAGAAATAAAAGGAATCCAAATTGGAAAGGAAGAAGTAAAACTATCACTATTTGCAGATGACATGATACTATACCTGGAGAATCCTAAAGCATCTACCAGAAAACTTAGAGATTACCCATGAATTTGACAAAGTTGCAGGATACAAAATTAATGCACAGAAAATGATGGCATTTCTATACACTAACAATGAAAGAGCATAAATAGAAATTAAGGAAGCAATCCCATTTACCATTGCATCAATAAAATAAAATACCTAGGAATAATCATACTTAAAGAGACCAAAGACCTGTACTCTGAAAACTGTAAGATGCTGATAAAATAATCAAAGATGACACAAACAGATGGAATGTCATACCATGTTCTTGGGTTGGAAGAGTCAATATTATCAAAATAACTCTACTATGCAAGGCAATCTACAGCTTCAAGCAATCCCTATCAAACTACCAAGGACATTTTTTACAGAACTTGAACAAAATACTTTAAAGTTTGTTTGGAGGCATAAAAGACCAAAATAATTCAAAATCATCCTGAAAATGAAAAATGGATATGGAGGAATAAGGCTCCCAGGCTTCAGAGTATATGACAAAGCAACAGTCATCAAAACTGTATGGTACTGGCACAAAGACAGAAAAATAGATCAGTGTAAGTGGATAGAAAGCCCAGAATTAAACCCAAACACCTATAGTCAGCTCATCTATGGCAAAAGAGGCAAGAGGGTACAATGGAGAAAAGTGGTGCTGGGAAAACTAGATAGCCACATGTAACAGAATTAAATTAGAACACTAACACCATACACAAAAATAAACTCAAAATGGAATAAAGACCTAGATATAAGACCAGATACTAAAATACTCTTAGTGGAAAACATATGGCAAACATTTTGGGACAAAAATGACAGCAACATCTTCTCAGATCCACCTCTTAGAGTACTGACAGTAAAAACAAAAATAAACAAATGGAAATTAATTGAACTTAAAAGTGTCAGCACAACAAGGGAAACCCTCAATGAAACAAAAAGACAACCCACAAAATGGGAGAAAATATTTGCAGATGAAGTGACTGACAAGGGATTAATCTCCAAAATTTATAAACACCACCTTCAGCTCAACAGCAAAAAAGATACAACCCCATCAAAAAATGTGCAGAAGATCTAGACATACAATTCTACAAAGAAGACATACAGATGGCCAAAAAACACATGAAAAGACATTCAACATCACTAATTATTAGAGAAATACAAATCAAAACAACTACGAGGTACCATCTTTCACTGACCAGAATGGACATAATCAAAAATCTATAAACAATAAGTGTTGGAGAGGGTGTGGAGCAAAAACTACACTATTATACTGTTTGTGGGAATATAAATTGGTGCAACCACTGTAGAAAACAGTAGGTAGATTCCTCCTGAAACTAAAAATAGAGGTACCATCTGATCCAGCAATCACAGTCCTGGACATCTATCCAGAGAAAAACATGACTTAAAAATACATATTTACTCCAATGTTCATCGCAGCACTATATACACTAGCCAAGACATGGAAACAACCCAAATGTCCATTGACAGAGGAGTGGGTCAAGAAGATGTGGTACATATACACAATGGAATATTACTCAGCCATTAAAATGAAAGCAATAATGGCATTTGCAGCAATGTAGATGCACCTATAAATTATCATGGTAAGTGAAGTCAGTCAGACAAAGAGACGCCAAAATCAAATGCTATCACTTACATGTGGAATATGAATAAAGGACACAGTGAACTTCTTTGCAGGACAGATACTATCTTTGAAAAACTTATGTTCTCCAAATGAGACAGGTTAGGTCTGGGGGGATGCACTGAGCTTTTAGGTTGGAAATGATCTAAATATTGGTTGTGAAGATTGTTGTACAATTATAAATGTAATAAATTTCATTGAGTAATTTTAAAAAGTAAAAAAAATAAAATGTTTAAAAAAATTTCAAACGATTCAGTTGACAAAGGCTTAATCTCTGAAATAGGCAAACAACTTATACAACTCAAGAGAAAAAAAAATCAATACAATGGAGGAATGGGCAAAAGACCAGGATATACATTTCCCCAAAGAAGATATACAAGTGACTCACAGGCACATTAAGAAATCCTCAACATCACTGATTAATAGAGAAATGGAAATCAAAACTACTATGAGATAACAACTCACACCACTCAGAATGGCCAGCATTAACAAGGCAACAAATAAGAAATGGTGGGGCAGGTGTGCAGAAAAGGGAACCCTCCTACACGGTTGGTTGGAATGTAAATTGGTACAACCACTGTGGAAAACAGTATGGAGGTTCCTCAGAAATCTAAATATAGAACTACCATATGACCCAGGAGTCCCATTTTTGGGCATATATCTAGAAATGACTTTCCTTGAAAAAGACACACACACATGAACAATCATTGCAGCACTATTCACAATAGCCATGACATGGGAACAACATAAATGTCCATTGACTGATGAATGGATTAAGAAGATGGGTATATATATGAAATGGAATACTACTCAACCATAAAGAAGAACAAAATAATGCCATTTGCAGAAACATGGATGGAACTAGAGATTCAGACAAAGTGAAGTAAGTCAGAATGAGAATGACAGATACCATATGATATCACCTATATCTGGAATATAATACACAGCACAAATGAACCTATCCTCAGAAAAGAAAATCATGGACTTGGAGAACAGATTTTGGTTGCCAAGGGGGAGGGCTAAGGAGTGTGTTGGACTGGGAATCTGGGTTTAATATATGTAAACTATTGCCTTTGAATGATAAGCAATGAGATCCTGCTGTATAGTACAGGGAACTATATCTAGTCATTTATGAGGGAGCATGATAATGTGAGAAAAAAGAAGATATATATATGTGTGTGTATATATATATATATATATATATATATATATATATATGTATGTATGTGAGAGACTAGGTCACTTTACTGTACAGTAGAAAATTGACAGAACACTGTAAACAACTACAATGGAAAAAAATAAAAATCATTAAAAATAATCATAGATCAAATAAAAATTTAAAAAATAAAAATAAAATTTAATAGTGAATGTGTTCATTCAACAAATGATCACCTAAAAGTTAAAAATTTAAAGTAGATTCATTTATGGATATTTTATGTGCTCAAAGTATTCATATGCATAAAAGTAAAAATGCAAATAGTAGTAGAGTAAATTCTCATGGAAAAATAAAGCTATAAAGTAGATATAAAAACAAGTGGATTTAGGAAGGGGAGGGAGTGGAGTGGATTGGGAGCTTAGGGTTAATAGATGCACACTATTGCCTTTGGAATGGATTAGCAATGAGATCCTGCTGTGTAGCCCTGGGAACTATGTCTGGTCACTTAAGATGGAATGTGATAATGTGAGAGAATAGAATGTGTACATGTATGTGTAACTGGGTCACCATGCTGTACAGTAGAAAATAAATAGTATTGGGAAAAGAACAATTAAAAATAAATAAACCTGAAAGATAAAAAATGAATATTGGAAGGCTGAAGTACTTTGATTTATCCTTTGTTTTCATGTCTGTTTTATTTGATTTCCATCATGAAGCAGAATTAATTTTAAAAGTGGTAAATATAATAGAAATCTCTGCTGGAGAAAAAAAATCCCTCTTCACATACCTGGCTATGACCTGTCAGGGGAATCATGAATCTGGTAGGAAGGGCCAGGAAGGAGGTCTCCCCACATCTTCTCCTGGGCTCCCACACACAGGGCATCTCCCTGAGGTTCTTCCTAAGGACAGTGTTGCCTCACATTCTGCCCTGAGAACCATCTGCCTGAGAATAACCTGACCCCAGGTCTCATGAATGTGCATCACTACATGTGGAGCTGCGATCTGTATCTTTAACAACCTCCCTAGGTGATTCTACAGAACATCCCAGTTTAGGGACCACTGCCCTAGGGCATCTGTCCTGTAGGCAGGAGGGAGAAACCTGAGCAATTAACACAGGTTTAATGCATATCTCTTACCAAGAGCTTGGTGCCCTGTCCCCTTGTGTCTTCTCCCTGTTGGGTAGAGCATAGTCTTCACCTCTCCATTTCTGAAGGGGGTGAACTCACTAAGGAGTATGCTCCTGGCTCATGATTTTTCTCTCTGATTCTGGTGAGAAGTTCAGGACTACAGATGTTGTGGCTACATCTTGTCTCAGGGCATCATACAGAAAAAGTGAGAAGCCAGTCCATACTCCTGGCAGCTAGATCACTTGAGCATAGATTTCAGAGCAGAATCTTTTACCAGAAGCGTGTGTGTGTGTGTGTGTGTGTGTGTGTGTGTGTGTGTGTGTGTGTGTGTCTGTGTCTGTACACTAGTGCTCAGAACTTCTCTGGGCTCCTGCTTAAGCCACTTCTTTTTTTTCAGTTTTTAAAATTTTTATTATTGTTGATTTACACTGTTGTCAATTTTTGCTGTACAGCAAACATGGCAGAAATTAAGCCAATTCTTAGTCCTAGTTCCTAAAATGGATAGAGGAGACGTTCTTTGCTTCTCTCTTTGATATCTCTTGATAATAGCTCTTTTCATTTCAGAATGTGCCTGTTAATGAGGTCATGAGAGTTTGGGTTTATTTTTGCAGATATATACTAGAATTATATTAGAATTATTATTAGAATATAGTTGATTCACATTGTTGTGTCAGTTTCTGCTGTACAGCATAGAGACCCAATTTTTTATATACATATATATGTGTTTATATATATATATATATATATATATATATATATATATATATATTCTTTTTCTTATATCATCTTCCTTCATGTGCTATTCTAAGAGATTGATTGTAGAGGTTGCTGAATCAGGAGAGGTAGGAGAATGATGAACTATTAAAGTTACCATTGAAAATGTATATAACTTGTAATATTTTTAGTTTTTCAAGCAGTGATATTGCAAGGCTAAAAACCAAGACACTTTGAGTCCACGTTACAGGTATGTTTCCTTCTTCTTCAACCTTTATGTATAAAATGGATATTTTGACTATGTATATATTTATTTTATTTTATTTTGGGGGGACTGCATATATGGAGGTTCCTATGCTAGGGGTCTATTTGGAGTACAGCTGCCACCTACACCACAGCCACAGCAATGACAGATCCGGGCCGTATCTTCCACCTACACCACAGCTCATGGCACTGCTGGATCCTTAACCCATTGAGCAAGGCCAGTGTGTGAACCCACAATCTCATGGTTCCTATTCAGTTTCATTTCCATTGTGCCATGACAAGAACTCCCATTCTGACTATTTTTGATCCAATTTGCCTTGAGTATATGCTGTGGAAATTTTCACCACATACTACTGAATACTGGGATTTAGATTTCAAATGTTCAATATTTTACAACTTGAATCAATAATTATGAGTGTTTTGATATGTAGAAAATGTAAATTATGTAGATTGTAATTTAATATCCCTCTGCAAAGGCATTTTTTTCTTTACAAACTAGATGTTGCTGCAAATGATGACTGGCTCTCTCCTAGATGATGGAAAAATGTCACTGAGCCAGTTTCTCTGCTAAATCAAACTCTCTTATTTGATACTAAGTTCTCTTAGTTCACATGATGATTCCACCATTCTAAAGGATTTTTTGTAGGGTCAGGGATGCAGACAGCATTGGCATATACACTAGTAGAAAAGCCTACATTTTATCGGGCTGCTGTAAATCATATTGTGATGGTTTTGCTTCTCTCACTGTCCATTCACCCCATCAGACAGAAGAGGAGCATGAGGATGGAGAACCAGAGCACCATCTCTGAGTTCCACCTCCTGGGGCTCTGCATCCAGACAGAGCAGCAGGGCATCTTCTTTGCCCTGTTCCTGAGCATGTACCTGACCACAGTGCTGGGGAACCTCCTTATCATCCTGCTCATCAGGCTGGACCCTCACCTCCACACCCCCATGTACTTCTTCCTCAGCCACCTGGCCTTCTCTGACATTTCCTTTTCATCTGTCACTGTCCCTAAGATGCTGATGAACATGCAGACTCAGGATCAATCCATCTCCTATGCAGGGTGCATAGCACAGATGTATTTTTTCATATTTTTTACTACTCTGGATGATTTCCTTCTCACCTCAATGGCCTATGACAGGTATGTGGCCATCTGTCACCCTCTCCACTACACCACCATCATGAGAGAGGAACTGTGTACCTTACTGGCAACTGTATCTTGGATTCTTTCCAGCGCCAATGCTCTATGTCACACCCTCCTCCTGACACAGCTGTCCTTTTGTGCTGACAACACCGTTCCCCATTTCTTCTGTGACCTTAGTGCCCTGCTCAAGCTCTCCTGCTCAGACACATCTCTCAATGAGATGGTCATTTTCACATTAGGACTTGCAGTCATCACCCTCCCACTAACATGTATCTTGGCCTCTTATGGCCGCATCATGGCCACCATCCTCAGGGTTCCATCTACCAAGGGCATCTGCAAAGCCTTGTCCACATGTGGCTCCCACCTGTCTGTGGTTTCTCTATATTATGGGACAATTATGGGGCTGTATTTTGTCCCCTCATCCAGCACCTCCAGTGCCAAGGCCATAATTTCCTCTATGATGTACACAGTGGTCACCCCATTGCTGAACCCCTTCATTTACACCCTGAGGAACAGGTACATGAAGGTGGCCCTGGAGAAACTCTTCCACAAGGCAGCAGTCTTGTCTCAATGATGTTTGCTCATCTTTATTACAGACACATGAAGTCACATAACCTCATATCCTGCAAGTCTAATCTTGAGTCCAGCCTGGGATGGATACTGAGTAAATATTTGGTAACTTGAATTGCAGTTTGTTACAGTTATTCTTTCTTTTCCTAGCAACTCATTAGTATAAATTGTGAATTCTCAATCAATATTATGGATTATTGCTTATTTACAATGTTAAGGAATTACATAGCTCTGAGATCTTATGTCTCTCCTTTTATTTACCAGGAATTTATTGTTCTCTTAATATATTTATTGAGGTTAAATTGATATATAAATTGTGTATATATTTAACATGTTCAGATTGATATTTTTATGTGTATACATTGTGAAATCACCACCACAATCAAGTTATTTACTATACTCATCATCTCCACACACTTAACATTTTCATTTATTTGTGTGTGCAGTGAGAGGACTTATGATCCACTTCACTAGTAATTACTATGTATACAATACAGTCTGATTTGCTATAATCATCATGCTGTCCATTTGACCTCAGGAGAACCTATTGCTCTTGCATAAATGGAACTTTGTCCATTATGCTAGTGAAAGAAGTCAAACTCTAAACAAGACAAATACTGTATGATATAATTTTTCTTCAAAACTAATAAAGTCAAATTGATAGAGAAGAGGATAGGATGGTGGTAGCTAGGGCCTGTTGAGGAAGACATGAGTGTCCTTATGAATTTGTGGAAGCTCCAGGCTGAACAGGTTCCTTTGGTATAGAAAGGTGACAGATGGGACTTGGTAAATATGGCCTTTCCTTTCCTTGCTTGCCATTCAGTGTTCTTTGAATTTTTTGTGTTGTTGGTGCTGATGATGGTGGGTCAGGTGAAGAGCAGCCTTCATTGCTCCAGGAAACAATCCACAGCTATGAGTTCAGTTCCTCCACTTAGGGCCTCATGTCTTCTTCTGGATTTTAGAAATAATGATCACTCTAAGACAGTGCTGTTCCCATCACTCAGCAGTTCACTCTCAGATTAGTTGTTTCTGGAGTGTCTGATGGCATGAGTGTGTTTGGAAAAAACTCCAGCTCATTCCAGACTGGGAATGAGAGGACAAAGAAAGCACGTGTGGTCTGGAGTCTTCCATTGCCCCCAGTGAATTTTGTGTCTGTCATTCAATGTCTTCATTATGAATCTCCATGAAAATCATTTCTACTCACCTTTTATACCAGTGTTATGTTATTAGACTAAGTTATAATCTCTTTTGTTCTACATCCAATAATGGGTGACATAGTTCTCCTTCTTCAGACTGTACTTAGTTAAAGATGAATATGATCAAATCTGCTTCCGAGGCTCAGCACCAAATAGCTGTAGGAGAAGAATATTTGGGAAAACAGATCTCAATTGTAGGCTGTACCTGCCAGAGTGTGTGGCCTGGGGCAATTCCCTTCACCCCTCTAAATATCCATTTCATCTTCTGTGGAAATTGAAAACATTGCAAAATATCTAAAATATGTTTGATTTGAAACAAATGCAATAAGAAATTTGGCTTAACATGACCACGGGCCAAGAATAATGAACTTTAGCTTTCCCTCAACAAAGGTGATGTATCAGTTTCACCTTTGTCCCATGTATATGTTCATGTTTATATCTCTGCATCCAACAATTTATTGGAAGAAGTTTTTGTTTTTCTTTTGCTTAATTACCTAGGAGTGGAATTGCTGGGTCAAGAGTACATTGAATTTTAGGAGAAACTGACCAACACATTCTCATCAAGTTTCAACATTATGCATTATGGCCCCCCACATATGAGCGAGAGTTCCATTTCCTAATAACATCCTCACTGCCTCTGGTATTGCTAGTCATCTGATATCAGCCATTCTAGTGGGTTTGCCATGGTATCTCACTGTTGTTTTCATTTCCATTTATCTAATGACTAATGATGTTGGATGTCTCTATACAGACTGATGTGCTATCTTCTTTAGCAAAATATGTTTTCAAATCTTTTACCTCTAGTTTTAAAAAAGAATTGTCTTGCTTGTCTCATATATGTGTTCTGGATTCACATCTTTATCAGAAATAGGTTGTATAAATATTTTCTTGCATCTGAAGCTAGTTCTTTTATTCTATTAAGAGTTTTTTTTTGAAGATTAGTTGTATCTTATTTTTATAATGTCCAAATTATTATTATTTTTTCTTTTCTAGGTCATGACTTTTGTGTCCTATTCAGTAAATTTTGATAGCCCATATTTTCCAATTATGTGTCCAATGTTCTCTTCAATATAGTTTTCTCATTACAGTTCTTATCCATTTGACATATTTCTAGTTATATGTTTTGCATGTGGTGCAACACAGGACTGTTCATTTAAGACATATTGATATTGAATCATGCTGACACCATTTATTGAAACACTATCCTTTCCACATTCAAATACCTTTGTGCATTTGTAAAATACTATTTGACCTTATATATATATTGTTCTAGTTCAAACTTATTCACTCTATTCAAATTATTAATCAATCTATATTCATATCCTCATGCAATTATTGTTGTTTCCATTGCTATGCATTAAGAAACAGTTTTGATATTAGGTCAGGGAAATCTGGTGGTTTGTTTCTCATTTTTAAGTTATTTTGTCTATTTTGATTCCCTTTCACTTCAATATAAAATTAAGAATTAACTTCTAAATCAAGCTCATTATTTTGATTTTGATTACCTTGAGTCTGTAGGCTAATTGTGGGGTGAACCCCATCTATAATTTCATTGAGTAATACAATTTATGTGCAAAATATATCTATTTTACTTATGTCCTCTTTAATTTCACCCATGAATGTTTTGTAGTTTTTAACAATGTATATTGCACACATTTTGATAAATTCATCCATGTGTATTTTTTGGTTTTTCTACTTCTATAATGGTATATATAAATTCTCCATTTGCAATGCTACTGCTGGGACACAGACATACCATGAATTTTTTGGTTTAATTCATTAACCTTGTTTCATGCTACCTTGTTAAACACATGCAGTTCAAATAGATCTAGAGGGAGATTTTTTGTTTGTTTCTTTCACTATTTTTCTAACTTTGCTTAGATTGATTTGGTTTGTATCAGTCATTTCTTTTTATTGTATTGGCCTCACCAATGTCATATGGAGGTTTCTTGGCTATGGGTCAAATCAGAGTAGTAGGTTCATGTCTATACCACAGACACAACAGCAAAGGATCCGAGTTGCATATGCAACCTATACCACAGCTTAGTGCAATGTGGGATTCTTATCCACTGAGCAAGGCCAGGCATCAATCCCAAATCCTCATGGATACTAGGCTTGTTCTTTTCCAATGAGCCACAATGGGAACTATCTGTATTATTCATTTTCTCTATTACTATCTCTATTATCTTCTTAGGTAAATATCTTTTTATGAACCTCAGGTTTTTTCTTCAGTCTTCCCAAATTTTGATATTGTCTGAGTGAGTGCGTGTGTGTCCCCTATGCTAAACACACTAAGTTTACAAATTTTATATGTAAATATAAGACTCAACAGCATGAAACTAGCATTTGGACTGACATTTAAGGATGTGCTGATGTTCCACCTCTAGTCTGTTTGGAGTGTGAAGATGGGAATCAAATTTTTGTTGTTGTTGAAATCTATTTATTTATTTGTTTGTTTTTAATTTGTATAATGATTTTTATTTTTTCCACTATAACTGGTTTACAGTGTCCTGTCAATTTTCTACTGTACAGCATGGCAACCCAGTTACACATACATGTATACATATCTTTTTCTCACATTATCATCCTCCATCACAAATGACTAGACATGTTCATTGCAGCACTAGTAACAATAACCAAGACATGAAAACAACCCAAATGTCCCTGGAGAGATGATTTGATTAGGAAGATAGTGCTATATATACACAATGGAATACTACTCAGCCATAAAAAGGACAAAATAATGCTTTTGCAGCAACATGGGTGGAAATAGAGACTCTCATACTGAGTGAAGTCTGAAAGAGAAAGACAAATACCATATGATATCACTTATATCTGAAATCTAATATACAGCACAAATGAACCTTTCTGCAGAACCAAAAATCATGGAGTTGGTGAATAGACTCGCAGTTGCCAAGGGGGAGAGGGAGGAATTGGAATGGATTGGGAGCCTGGGGTTAATAGATGAAAACTATTGCATTGGAATGGATTAGCAATGAGATCCTGCTGTGTAGCACTGGAAACTATGCTTGTTTTTTGTTTTGTTCTGTTTTATATTTCAGAGCATTGCAGAATTACATTTTCTCATTTTCTGACCTGCAAACAGATACCCTAAATGGAATTTTTTTTTAATTAACAAACTGTGTACATCCAAAAATGCAATAATTACACATATGACAATGAATTCACAAAGTGTAATTTACCAGGATGTATCCTAAGAATTTAGAAACAGTCTTTCAGTCAGGAGAAATCTGTCCAAATTTAGCAATCAACTATTTACATGTTCAAAGACAAACATATCTAAACTCCCAAGACAGAAGTTTGAAAGTTTTTAAGCCTCCATTAAACAAGAGAGTGACAATTCAAACCTAGCCAACCTTGATAGTCTTAATTCCCCTATACTGTGCTATTTCCCCAGTATGGAACTCTACAGCAAGAATCTCAGTTTGTCAAAATATTAAGTATCAAACTCTTGGACCATTATGCACATAGAAGGGCAAAGTGTGAATTAATTAAAAAACAAGTGGTCATTAAACATTCAAACTATTCCCCTAGGTCACCAGCCCTTGTATGATCCCAAATATGCAACCTGTGTCACACAGTGACAGGCTATATTTTGTATGTGTATGTATCTATGTATATATATATATATATATATATATATATATATATATATATATATACACACATATATGTACACATGTGTACATATACACACACACAGTACTAGGTACAAATGGCAATTAACAGTCCCTGCAAAAATTCATTTTCAGTTGAGGCTATGCCTCATGTGCCTTGGGATGATTTTAGACTTCAAAACTGAAAAACACTGCTAAAATCTCACTTCCTTAAGACCAAATTTGATTCCTTGTTCAGTTTAAGCTTCTTGGTCTAAAAATGGCTCTAAGGTTAAATATAATAAAGCAACCAGAGCTCCTGTCATGGCTCAGTGGTTAAGGAATCCAACTAGGAACCATGAGGTTGTGGGTTTGATCCCTGGCCTTGCTCAGTGGGTTACGGATCCGGTGTTTCCGTGAGCTGTGGTGTAGGTCACAGATGCGGCTCGGATCAAGCATTGCTGTGGCTGTGGCTGTGGCATAGGCCAGCAGCTACAGCTCCAATTCGACCCATAGACTGGGAACCTCCGTATGCCACAGGAGTGGCCCAAGAAAATGGCAAAAAGACAAAAAAAAAAAAAAAGCAACCAAGTGCAATTTCTCTTTCCAGTTTGATCAAGCTATTTTGTAGACTAGAAAATCTGTGGCATCTTCCAAAGGTTCTTGCCTACCTTACTGTCCATGTTCACATTTCAAACTGTGTCAACAGAGCCCACACTTCAGGGGTCAGCTGCTTGGCACCCTTAGCTGCCTCTGTGATAGCCTTGTGATACAGGCCTTTTCTTTTCTTATTAAATCGTGACTGGAAGATTTCTAAAAAGGGAGAGAGTTGTGAAAGAGCCAGGAAAGATGTTGTTGGAGACCCAAATCATGAAATACGGGCCTTCTGTCAGACTAAAAGGTCATCATCTTTCTGGCTCACAGTTATAGTAAGAATACAAGCAGGCCACCAGGGGAAGTCATATATCTTGGCCCAAACAATGTCCCCTACACATATGGTCCTGCCATCTGGTGTGATGCACTTAGAGACATTATTAGAAAAGACTTTCATTTTCAAGGAATTACTGAGCTTTTTCTCTTCCTTTGAAGAGGAAGAAGTGGAGGAGGTAGAAGGTGCATGCATACACCCTGGAGGAAAATCAAAGCTTTCAGAAGAACTAAACTCAGAGTTGGAGGATTTCAAATCATCTCTGCTATCAATGCACTGGAGGAGTCAGATTTCTTTTGATTTAGGGTCATATAAACAGAGATATTGCTTTTGCTGCCCTTTTTTGCCCAGTGTCTGTGGTTCACCCAGGTCACCAGGCACAAGCACTTCAGTTGTGTCCTGAACCTCATTATTGGCCTCTTCAGGGCCTTTGGAAGGACTCTGATTTTCTGAAGCGGCCTCACCTGCTGAGCAGGTAGAGGTGCAGCGGGCCTGAGGCTAGGGTGCCACCTGGCCATTCCACATTTCCTCCAGTCGTGTCTTCAGAGAAGAGCCATTTTCTTCATTCTTATACCTCAGTGATTTTAAACGAACCTGGGGTAGAAAGGAACCTGACCTAGGATCTGATATGGATGTGTGAAATGGACTTTTGAATGCACACTTCTGGACATAGAGGTGTCACTTTGCTTCTTCTGTGCCTTTTCTTTGGCAGTTTTCAAAACTTCCCGAGCTTTTGCATGATCTATGTTCTTACTCCAGAACACTTTTTTAGTACTTAACTGAGCTTTTGATGTATTTGCCTGAGGAGAAACTTTGACTACTCTGCCTCTGCCACGAGCAATATTTGAAACCTTAACAATTTTTCTTTTCTGGCTTTCATTTTGGTTTTTTCCATCCACTTTATGGTCAGTTTCAGTTTTTTGTTCACAGTAGTTACACTTTCATTTCTCTGCTTTTTATCTTCATATCTAGAAGAGTCACTTGCACTACTACCTTTTCTAATTCTTTTTTTTTTTTTTCAGCAACAGTACTGTTTATACATTTGTCACACAAGACTTGCCTGGGTCATAGTTTAATAGCATTCATTATTGAAGTAGTTTCTTCCCTGTACATTTTCTGTTTGGGTCACTTAATTTTCTGAGGAGGTGGCTGAAGTATTGATTGGTTATATGTGTTCCTGATAAACAAAAGGGGAGGATAAGGTGCTCCTTCATGGGAGAGAGGTAGTGGTTTGGAAGTCCACAGGCTTTCCACCAAGCTCAGCTCAGGAGGTGTGGGACAGGAGAAGGGACATCAGGGACAGCACCATTCACTTCATGCTTCACTTCTGTCCCTGCTTGGAATGTATTACTTTGGAGTTGCATGGCCTCAGGTTTATCCTTATATCTCCTTTTGGAATATATTGTCACAGGGATCCCATGGGGCCCAAACTGCTCCACCAGAATGGCTGTATGTTTTTCCCACCAAAAGTACAGCTACTGCACCATACAGTTCATGGTCTCTTTTAGACAGATCCATGAGGACCCCGGAGAAGAGCTTCTCCCAGAGGTGGAATGATAGTAGGAGGGCATCCTCAATGATGTCATCCAGCGTGACCCGTACCTCAAGCTGGGGATCAGTTGCTACACCGTGGAGTCCCTGCCCACCGGCAGGAGAGCTGGGGCTGCAGGCTGGGGCAGCTGTTGTTCCTGGCACTCTTCCAGAGCCTGGGGGCTGCTCTGGCGGTGGTGCAGGGGAAGGTGGAAGGTCAGACCCTTCCTGAGGGGGGGGTCTGCCGCCACCTCCATCACTCGGGCAGGTATTTCCTCCACCTCCAGCCCCAGCCCCACCACCTCCAGGCTGCAGGAGACCTCCTCCGATGGCAGCAGTGGTGGCAGTGGGAGCCGAGCCTTGTCAGCCTGAGGAGAGGAGTGCTACCCATCAGCCTAGGTGTCTGACACAGATGCTTCAGTGGCCTTGACTGGGAGGGGGTCAGTGCTGGCCTCGCTCCCGGGGATGGTCTCCATCCCCCACTCGACCTCCCAGGCGCTCCTCTCCCTAGGGGTCGCTGCAGTCTCTGCTGCCTCTGCAGCCATGGGCACCATTTTCTTCCTGGCTTCTCCCTCCTCCAACTCTGGCTGCTGCTCAGTCACTTCTTATTACTAATTGCTAAACATGGATAGAGGAGATGTTCTTGGCTTCTCTCTTTGAACTTTCTTGATAATAGCTTTTTTTCAATTCAGATTGTGCATGTTGATGAGCTCATGAGAGTTTTTTTTTAATATATGTATATAAGTAAGTACATAATTTTATTTTTGTTAGAGTATCATTGATTTATATTGTTGTGTCAATTTTGCTGGATAGCGAAGTGACCCAGTCATAAATATATATACATTTTAAAGTATTTATATATTTTATATATTTTATAACTATGTATATATATACACACACACACATTCTTTTTCTCATATTATCTTCCATCATGTTCTATTCTATGAGATTGGATAGAGAGGTTGTTGAATCAGGCAAGGTAGGAGAATGACAATCATGAGTACTAATAAAAACATATAACTGGCAGTAATATTTTCAGTTTTTCAAGACATGCTATTTTATTGCAAGACTTAGCTCTAGGACACTTTGACTCCAAGCAACAGGGATCCTCTTTTTTCTTTAACTTTTATACATAATGTACAATTTCACTATTTTGGATCCACTTTGCTTTGACTATATGTCATTGACACTACATTCGAATACAACTTATTAATGTCTTTTAGATTTCAAAACATCAGTATTTAACAACTTGAAGGTCAAGACTTAATTTGTTTTTTAATGTACAGAAACAAAATGTAAATTATTTAGATTTAATTTTATATCCCTCTCCTAGGTCATTTTTTTCTTTACCAATTATACGTAGCTGCAAATGATGACTGAGAGGCTGACACTCTCCTAGATGATGGAAAAATGCCACTGATATATTTCTCTTCTGTATCCAAATCTCTTATCTGATAGTTTTCTCATTTCACATGATGATCCCATCCACTTTAAAGGATATTTGTAGGGTCATGGCAAAGCAGACAGACCTTGGTATATGCAGCAGTAGAAAAGCCTCCTTTGTATCTGGCTGCTGTAAACCATAATATGATGGTTTCTGCTTCTCTCAACCTCCGTTCATTCCCAGAAGACAGGAGAGGAGCATGAAAAGGGAGAACCAGAGCCTCATGTCCAAGTACCTACACATGGGGCTCCCCATCCAACCAGAGCAGCAGGGCATCTTCTTTGCCGTGTTCCTGGGCATGTACCTGACCATGGTGCTGGGGAACCTGCTCATCATCCTACTCATCAGACTGGACCCTTACCTCCACACCCCCATGTACTTCCTTCTCAGCCACTTCACCCTCACAGATGTATCCTTTTCATCTGTCACTGTCCCTAAGATGCTGATGAACATGCTGACTCAGGCTCAATCCATTCCCTATGCAGGGTGTGTAACACAGACCTATTTTTTCTTATTATTTGGTTGCATTCTTAATCTTCTTGCAGGTATGTGGCCATTTATAACCCTCTACATGATGCCATCAGCATGAGGGAGGAGCTGTGTTTGTGTCTGTTGACTGGATCCTGGCTCCTTTCCTGTGCCATTGTCCTGACCCACACCCTTCTGGCTCAAATGTCCTCATGTGCTGACAGCATCATCCCCCACTTTTTCTGTGACCTTGCTGCCCTGCTTAAGCTGTCCTGCTCAAACATCTCTCTCAATGATCTGGTCATATTCACTGTAGGGTCTGAAGGTCTCATTTTTCCACTAAGTGGCCTCCTGGTCTCTTATGTCCATATTGGGCTCTATATCCTCAGTATCCCCTCTACTAAAGGGATCTGCAAAGCCTTGCACACCTGTGGCTCCCACCTCTCTGTCATGTCTCTATTCTATGGAATGAGATAGCAGTGTACCTTTTCCTCCTCATCAGGCCCGTTCCATGACAAAGACATCCTTGCTTCTGTGATGTACACAGTGGTTACCCCCATGCTGAACCCTTTTGTCTACAGCCTGAGAAATAGAGACATGACATTGGCTCTGGGGATTCTTTTCAGAAAAAAACTTTGCCAAGTGAGAATCACCTAACCAAAGTTCTTATTTCACACACTGACCGTTTCAGAAAAGCCTTGAAAACATTGTGTGTTACTTACTCATGTCTCTAGCACTTTTCCTCACTGTCCTGTAAATGATCATTGTTATTGGAAAAATCTCTTTCCCTTCAGTCATATCTCTTGTCCATTTATTACTCCATAGCCATAAATGTGACATTACCCAAATCATACATTCAACTTTTGGTCTTCAGTACACCTAACTCCTTTGCGTGTGTTTGTAAGTGTGGTTAAATTTTGTTTCTTTCAATGAGTTATATTATTATTAAATTTGGCTTTTTTACATCTCTTTAAAGTGTGTATATATATTTTAATTCTTATTATGGTCATCTCTTGGGCATTGGTTTTAAAATTTTTAATTGATTTATTAATTAATTAGTTAATTTGAGGTATAGTTGACTTATAATGTATTAATTTCAGGTGTAGAGCATGATGATTCAGTTTTAAATATATTAAATATATTATATGTATTTTTCAGATTGTTTTCCATTATATTACAAAATATTGAGTATAGCTCCAAGTTCTGTATAATTGATACTTGTTAGTTTTCTGTTTTATATATAACAGTGTGCCAGAGGCCAGCTCCGGTGGCCAGGGAGTGTACACTTTTTCCTGAAGGAGAGGGATTTGTGTTGGAGAAATGCAAGGGAGACAGCCTTTTGTCCCTTCTTTCAGGGTGCTGGACTGCTCAAATTTTATTGGCATAAGTGGTTGATTATATAGACAGCTTTTCACTACAGATTACATCACAGTGTTAAAAGTTCATTGGTTAACTATTACATGGTATAGAAGCTATAAATTATGTTTTAAGATATTTATCTTAACTGAAGTTAGTGAGTACAATTTAAGGGCAATTAGGTACAATACATCATGTGGAAAGGAGGAGACTCAGTACAAATCATCCCATAGCCAGACAGTCTTTACAAGTTGAAGAGGTCACAGACATAAGAATTTGGCATTCACAAATGTTGTCTTTAGAATGGTGCTTATCTTTAAATCATTATGGCAGGGAAACAGTGTAAGAAAATATAAACCAACCTAACTAGCTATCACTTAAAAGCTTTTAAAATCAAGGACAAAACTCACAGCTAGATTTCATGGATAATATATGTGTAACTTCTATGAACCTCATTAAAATCCTAACTCTAAAGTTTACTGTAGAACTAGTTAATAGATAAACACTATGTTTTAACTAAGTTGGATTTAAATAGGGGAAAGTCCTTCAGGATGAAATTCTTATTATATTATTGTTGTAATTTTGTTAAATCACAAATCACCACAGGAAAATAAGAATGGAAAATAAGAATAATAAGCAAATAACCAGGAAAGACTGAGGAAAACTGAATAACAAATAAAAAAACAGGAAAGTCTAGGTCACCTGAGAAACAATCTATGTTCTCCAGTGCAAACATGGAAACTGTTTTCCCAGGAAAGCCCCAATTCTTCCCCATCAACATCAAAATGAGATCTGTGTAACCTGAGGCCTACCCTCGGTTTGTACCATACATGCAGGCTTTCATCCTGACCAGAAGCCCACCTTCAGCATGTACCATTCAGGCAGGCTTTTATCCTTCAGCCTGTACCATTGAGGGGAGCTCCCATCCTTGTTTAGGAATCTGCCTTCAGGTTTTTCTGCCATCAGGTAGGTACTTTTTTTGAGTCCCTGCATCTCCTTGGCTCCACACAGTAGTGTTTATATGTTAACCCCAAACTCCAAATTTTTACTCCCCCTTTCTTTTTTTTTTGTAAACATAATTTGTTTCTATGTCTGTGGGTCTCTTTCTTTTTTGTGTATAAGTTCATTTGTGTCATTTCTTATTAGATACCCTATGTAAGCAATATCATATGATATATGATTTTCTATATGTGGTTTACTTCATTTAGTATGATAATCTCTAACTCCATCCTTGTTGCCACAAATGTCATTATTTCATCCTTTATATAGCTGAATAATATTCTATTAAATATAGGTACCACTTCATATTTATCATTCATCTGTTGATGGATGTTTTCATTATTTCCAGTTCTTGGCTTCTTGCCTTCTAAAGCTACAAACATTCAGTTGAGATTCCAATATTTACTTATAGTAGAGTCAAAAATGCTTATCTTTGCAACACAGTATCAGGTTAATAAGGTACTTTGCTATGTTGTGATTCCATCTCTTGCACCTAATTATGTGTATCTTTGCACATTTAACTAATGTATACTTTTGTTTTCTTATGGTCAAAATGTGTATAATAATATTTATTTGGGTTACTGGGAAGATTTATTTTGAATGTGCTTGTAAAATACTTGGAACAGTGCCTGGAACTATTGACATTGGCTTGGAAGCCTGTATTGGACATTTTTGATAACAGGGGATTTTAAGGGTCTCAAAACAAGTACGATGCAGCAAACTATACCAAAAGCCCATGGCATAGCTTCCATAATTCTCTTCAAATGATTTTCATATCTTTTTTAAGAGGAAATGCATGATGGATACCTCTTACCTTGCACCCTGTTCACATTTTCATCTTAGAAAATTATAGAGGTTTGACCTGGCTTGATGTAAAGATATAAACTTGAGCATAGAGAGTTCTCAGGTCTTGTGCTCAATATGGTACAAAGCAGTTGTTCAATAACTATTTATTGAATGAAGAATAAATATCCATTGGCTTCTTTGGGAAAGGAGTTGGTTAATGTGACTTTTTGATATATTATTGGAGCCAGAATTGGAAAGACTGATTCATTCACCAACAATTAAGATAAATAAAGTGAGAGTAGCAAAAATTAAGACTTTTCATAGGACAGAGGACATGACTAGAGCACTAGGGCATGTTCATTGACATTTCTGCCTTTTGCTAATTCCCAGCAGTGGCAAGAAGTGCATGAGGAGGGAGAACCAGAGTCGTGTATCTGAGTTCCTCCTCCTGGGGCTCCCATCTGGCCAGACCAGCAGGGCTTGTTCTTTGCCCTGTTCCTGGGCATATACCTGACCACAGTGCTGGGGAACCTGCTCATCATGTTGCTCATCAGGGTGGACCCTCACCTCCATACCCCCATGTACTTCTTCCTCAGACACTTGGCCCTCACAGATGTCTCTCTTTCATCTATCACAGTTTCTAAGATGCTGAAGAACATACAGACTCAGAAACAATCCATCCCCTATGCAGGGTGCATTTCCCATATATATTTTTTCATACTTTTTGGTTGTCTTGATGGTTTCCTTCTCACAGTGATGGCTTATGACAGGTATGTGGCCATTTGTCAATTTCTCCACTACAGCACCATCATTAAACAGGAATTGTGTGTCTCCTTAGTAGCTGGGTCCGTGTTTCTCTGCTGAATCCACACCCTGTTGAACACCCTCGCCTTTGTCCAACTGTCTTTCTTTGTGGAAAATACCATCCCCCACTTCTGTGACCATAGAAGTTGAGCTGTTCAGACACCTCCCTCAATTTGCTGGTCATCTTTGCTGTGGGAGGAACCCTTTTCTTCCTGCCTTTGAGTAGTATCCTGGGCTCATATATTCATATAGGGACTGCAGTTCTGAGAGTCTCTTCCACCAAAAGACTCTTTAGAGTTTGTTCCACCTGTGGCTCCCATCTCTTTGTGGTGTCTTCATACTATGGGACACTTGTTAGTATTTACTTTTTCTCTTCATCATGGGACTCTAATGACAAAGACATAATTTCTTCCATCATATATGTAGTAGTTACTCCCATACTGAACCCCATCATCTATAGCCTCAGGAACAGAGACATAAAGCAGGTGCTAGAGATATTTGTCAATAGGGCTAATTTCTTTAAGTGACAATCCCTAAACCCTCTTTTTGCAATCTTGAGCACAGTGAGATATATCTCCTAAAATCATCATATGTTTAGCAACTCTGTAACTTCAAATGAATATGTGTTCAGCTGTCATATATCATATTAATAAGTCAATATAGTCTAGTTTGTGATTTGCATTTTTAAACATTCTTGATCTTGAATTTTTCTGCTTCTTTATCATCGCTTACAAAATATGTGAAAAATCCTATACAAAATATGTCATCTAATTATGATTGTGTTTTTTTTTTTTTTTTTGCCTTTTTCTCCCTTCGGGTATGTCTATTTTTGCTTATATATTTTTTATACTATGTTATTGAGAACACACTGATTTAGCATTATGTTCTGCTCCTTGTGGACTTATTTTTCTATGTATGATGTGCTGAAATTGGCTCATAGTGGCTTCATGCTGGTTGTGAACATCTCTTTTCAATGCCATGATATACGACAACATTCTGGTGTATTGAAAGCAGCCACAAGGGACATAATTACATTATGGAAATTGGCTAATGCTGCAAAGTAATGTTCTCCCATGATAGGGAACCTTTTCTCATTCACTGAATATCACACTGTTGCAGTTAGAGTGAGGGGAGCTTTCTCTTTAGTCATGGCTCCTACCCTCGCATCTCATTTACTTCCTCTGATATGAGTATAGATATACAGGGATCTTTTATTTGATGTTTACATGGCATATCTTTTCCATCATTTAAACTTTTTGTGTCCTTATAGCTCTAAAGTGTCAGTTGTCAACAGTGTAAGTTGGGTTTTGCTTATTTTATGTAGGTTGATGATCATTGTATTTCTGGAGAATTTGATTTATTAACATCTAATATAGTCATATTGTATCTGAATTTATGTTTTCTGTGTTTTTGTATGTTTTCTAATTGAGACATCTGATTTCATATTTATTTTCACTTCTCTTTATATCTTTTGATTAAATACATATTTTGCTATTTGATAACCCCAATTAACTTATTAATCATACTTTTTCATTATTTTATAGATCTTTTCTGTGCTTTATGTAGAGATTCTTTTTTATCATTTAAATATATATATGTATATATATACATATATATATATATATATTTCTATTGTAGAGCATGGTGACCCAGTTACACTCACATGTATACACTCCTTTTTATCACCTTACATGTTCCATCATAAGTGACTAGACAGAGTTCCCAGTCTACACAACAGGATCCCATTGCTAATCCATCCCAAAGGCAATATTATGCCTCTATATATCCCAAGATCCCAGTCCCTCCCACTCCCTCCCCTCCCCCCTTGGCAACCACCTTTCCTTAAAAAAAATTTTTATTGTGGTATAATATCCTACACAACATGAAACTTATTATTTTAATCATTTGGGGTACAAAATTAGGTAGCACTTAGTACATTCAACACTCTGTTTTATTCTAGGGCCTCAAAAGGAAACTGTGGAGCATCAGTGCAGTTGTGTACTTGGCAGCTATGAAAAGTAATGGCAAAGATACCTATGAATCAATATGGAGGGTTTTCCAAGTTATATTATCAAACAGAAAAAGTAATGTGTAAAAGACATCTATTGCTTACTACTTCCTATGTGAAAAAGAAGAGAGAATAATATATACATGTATATTCCCATTTAGCAAGAAGAAATACATGAGGAATATTTTAAACTAATGAGATGGCTTAACTACAAGGGATAAGGTGGGAATAGGAAAAAAGATGGAGAGACGGGTATATTTATTTGTATCATTTGGCCTATGTTAACTTTTACCTACTAAGAAATAAAAAGAAGGAAATGGAAAATAAAGCAAAATAGTATAAAGGAAAAAATGAGCCTATGTTTCGAGTTAATACCATAACCAGACTAAGGGGAAAATAAAGAAATTAGATTATTATTGAATATAATTTTTTTATAATCTACTCTCAAAATAGCTAAAAAACCATAAGCATATTTTTGGAAGAAAAATTTGGGGGCTGAAGTTAACTTGCCATTAACAGTGGTTTGGTCTCAAGATTCTGAAATTACATGTATTCAAAGATTTGGTAAATAAATAAACTTGTCCTGGAAAAGGGACTGACTTCTCAATGGGGAAAAGTGCTATGTACATAGAAAAAGAGAGGCTAGAAATAACTTTATGGTGTCAAACTAGAATTGAAGATATCATTTTGAAATCATGGGTTGTAATGTGTATAAACAGATTGAAATTATATGTCAACATTTGTCTGGTCCCCTCTCCTATTCTTTCTATCTCACTCCTGACCCTTCTCCAAGGAGGAGTAACCATTCTTTTACTTTCCTGGTTTCTAGTTTCTACATCCTGTGTTTTTTATATATATATATGTTTCCTGACTGTACTATCTGAGATCACATAGAAGCCTTGTAAGCAACAAACACACATAATGCCAAATTTGAATTTTTAATATCAGTGTCTTCTAACAGGAACCAAAGTGACTTAGAAAAATGGCTGACTCTAGGGCTGGGGCCAGGACATGATAAGACCAGGGAAATTTTGCTGAGCTTGAAAATTAAAAGTACTCAATGAATCATGGGGACACAGGAGCCAGCTGGAATGGGCTCCCATTGGTCAAATCTGGAATAATTAGAGATTCAAAATGAATAACATCAGTAATTGCTTACAACTCAGGGAGTAAATAAGAATTCATGAGTCCATGATAATATAAATAAATCAATGAAAGAAATAAGGGGAAGTTCCTTCATATATGACAATACAGCTAATCAACATAGAGGAAATGATCAAATTAGAAAATCACCATTTGGCCACCACATTTGCAATAGGTTTTTCAATATAAGTATCATCAATGGATGTTAGATGTAGTGGGTGACATTGTATTAAGAAAAGTGTTTTGGTTATACAACTCAAAATATCTACCAAATGAAACTTAGTTAATTACAAAGTTTAAAATTGTAACTTACTGTAGAGAACATGGCCGAGGGCATCTTAACCAGTTAATCAATGCTGAAATCACTAATAATTCAATTTTTTTTTCTTTTTAGGGCTGTACCTGTGCCATATGGCAGTTCCCAGGCTAGAGGTAGAATCAGAACTACAGCTACCAGCTGACACCACAGCCACAGCAACAGCAACACAGGATCCAAGCTTCATCTGCAGCCTACAATGCAGCTTGTAGCAATGATGAATTCTTAACCCAATGAGTGAGTCCAGGGATACTAGTCAGGTTTGTAACCCTCTGAGCCACAAAGGGAACTCCAAAGAATACAAATTCTTAATGAAGCTCCTACAATTTTTGAAAAAATCTTGGAATGTAAAGCCTACATTTGTTTATGGGTCCAACTAGGAACCATGGGGTTGTGGGTTTGATCCCTGGCCTTGATCAGTGGGTTGAGGATCCGGCATTGCTGTGAGCTGTGGTGCAAGTCACAGACATGTTGCTGGGATCCTGCATTGCTGTGGCTCTGGCATATGCCAGTGGCTGCAGCTCCCTTTAGACCCCTAGCCTGGGAGCCTCCATGTACTGTGGGAGCAGTGCTAGAAAAGGAAAATAAAAGGACCAAGAAGCTGCCCTAAAATTTTTTGTTAACTTACCTGAGCTCTCACACACTTCAGGTGAGTTTCTGAGCTCATATCCTATCACCAGGGTAAATTCCCTGCCTGAACTTGTCTAAATGAATGTTTATCTTCTTGCCAAGTAATAAACCTTAATTCAGTGCATGTACCTCCATCAATCTTCATATAAACTTGTTCCTCCATGTCATCTCAGTAATGGATATTCAGCATTAGGAAGACACCTGAGATTTGAGATGGGGGTCTAAGAGCTGAGAGATCCTGAAAGATCAGGGTGTCTATTAGAATTCAGTGACCTGATTGACCAGCACTATTTCCCAATATTGATCTTCACACTGATAATAACTGACAGTTAATGAACTCTATTGTACACAAATACTAAAAAAGTTGAGAAACAGTTTAAAAATTAAAATTTAAAAATAATAAAAACATTAAAAAATTTGAATGTGGGTGGATACAACAGCTATGGTATATCCTTAAAATAGAATACTACTTAGCATTTAAAAGAATGAGCTATTGATCCATAGTACAACCTGAATAAATCTCAAAATACTAACACACAGTGAAAGAAGGCAGCAAGAAAAGAATACACACTGAATGTTTCCACTGAAATAAGTTTCTAGTTGATGCAAACTAATCCATGTGACAGAAACAGAATAGTGGTTCCACTGAGGACAGTTGGGAGCAGCAAAGAGAGGGCAGAAGGGTAGACATCAAGAAAATTCCTGATCTTGATGACTGTGGTAGTAATCTCATGGGTATGTACATATGTCAAAACTAATCAAATGATATACTCTATTTTCTTTACCTTTTTTTAAATTAAAGTTGATTTACATTGTTGTGCCCTTATTTGCAGTATAGCAACAATACCCTGTCCCATATATATACATTCCCTTTCTGATATTCTCTTCCATCATGGTCTATCCCAAGAGACTGGATGTAGTTCCCTGTGCTATACAGTAGGACCTCATTGCTTATCCTTTCTGAATGTAAATTTGGCATCTAATAACCCAAAACTCCCCATTCATCCCACTTCTCCCTCCTCCCCCTTGGCAAGCACAAGTCTGTTCTGTATGTCAGTGACTGTTCCTATTTTATAGGTAGGTTCATTTGCGTCATGTTTTTGATTCCACATGTAAAAGATGTCCTATGATGTTTGTCTTTCTTACTTCACTTAGTAAGAGACTATCTAGATGTATTATATTGCTACAGATGACATTACTGCATTCTTTTCTATGGCAGAGTAGTATTCCATTCTCTCTATATACCACCTCTTATGTATCCATTATCTCATAATGGATATCTAGGTTGTTTCCAAGTCCTGGTTATTGTGAAAATTGCTGCTATGTACACAGTGTTACGTGCAAGTTTTTGAGTTGTAGTTTTATCTGGATACATGCCAAGGAGTGGAATGGCTGGATCACATTGTAGTCTTATATTCAGTTTTCTGAGTCAAATAGTAAGTTTAGGTATTAAAGTTTATTGTATGTCATTTATACCTACAAAAATCTGGGTGTTTGTAAAGAAACAATAACAAAATCAAGTATGGCTCTGTTATCCCTCTATTGAATCCCTTCCAGCGGGTTTTCAAATCAGACTGAGAACCAAAAATGCAAATATGATGGATAATTTTTTATGTCAACTTGGATAGGTTGCAGATATTTGATCAAATGCACTTCTAGATGTTTCCATGGAAGTATATTTGTGGGTGAGATTAACATTGTAATCCACAGACTCTGAATAAAGCAGACTGTCCTCCATAATGAGGGTGGGCCTTATCAATAAGTTAAAGACCTTAAGAAAAAGAATGAGCTTCTTCAAAGAAGAGGCACTTCTGTCAGCAGCCTGTCAGCAGCCTGTCAGCAGCCTGTCAGCAGCCTGCCTTCAGACTACAAATTTTCCCTGGGATTCCAGCCTGTTGACCTACCCTGCAGACTTTATACATGCTGGCCTCCATAGCCAATTTCTTCCTTACTTTCTTTTCTTTTTTATTTTTCTCTTTTCTTTTCTTTTTTCTTTTCTTTTCTTTTCTCTTCTTTTCTCCCCTTTCC
>CM052682.1:236207380-236219793 GCA_028533215.1 Babyrousa celebensis | reverse complement strand
TCTTTCTCTTTCTTTCTTTCTTTCTTTCTTTCTTTCTTTCTTTCTTTCTTTCTTTCTTTCTTTCTTTCTTTCTTTCTTTCTTTTTCTTTCTGTCTTTTTTGCTTTTAAGACCACACCCATGACCTATGGAAATTCCCAAGCTATGAGTCACATTTAGTTGTATCTTCTGCCCTAAGCCTCAGCCAGAGCAATGTAGGATCCAAGCTGCCTCTTCAACCTATACCACAACTCACAACAACCCCAGATGCCTGACACTCTGAGCAAGGCCAGGAATTGAACTCACAGTCTCATGGATGCTAGTAAGATTCATTTCCACTGAGTCAAACAGGAAATCCTAGCCAATTCTTTAAAATCAATCTCTCTCTCTCTCTTTCTTCTTTTTTTGGCCATCCCATAGCATACAGAAATTCCTAGGCCAAGAATCCCATAAGAGCTGTTGTTGCAGTCTACACCACAGCTGTGAAAACTGGATCCTTTAACAAATTGCAGAGATGCCACCAATCCTATACTGTCACAACAGGAACTCCATAAATCTCTTTATCTTACACACACACACACACAAACACACACACACACCCTCTTTGTTCTCCCTCTCTGTAGAGTCTTGGCTAATACATTTACTATTACATTAAGTGCCCTATGAATCTGGTCCTCTGATATCTCTGAACTTATCACCCACCATCCCTCTCCCACTTAATCCTGTCCAGGTACAGAGGCTCCAATAATATCCATCCCTGGGATAGACCAGGCACCCTCTCCCTTCAGAGTATTTGTAGGTGCTGATCTCCATGCTTTTGCCCAGGTAATCCCATGGTTCACTTCCCTGTCCTTGCAAGTGTCTTTGGATGTTACCTTCCCCATGAGCCCTACCTAGACCACATGGTCTTAAATTATGAACCCCACAGCAGCACTCTTCCTCTCCCACCCACCCCCATTTTTGTTTTATTTTAGGGCCAAACTGCTAACTTATGGAAAATCCGAGGCTAGGGGTAGAATCAGAGATGCAGCATCTGGCCTATACCACAGCCACAGCAAGACAGGATCAGAGATGAGTCTGTGACCTACACTGTAGTTCACAGCAATATTGGTATATGTGTAAGTATATCAGTGCAGGCAAAAAAGTATGAAAAAAATATGTCTGTGTTACACACTCTCCTTGAGTAATGAATTGATCTTGAGTCTACTTCTTCATTAGCCTCTTAGGGACAATGGTATGTGAAAGAGAGATATCTGTGAGGACCCAGTGGCTGAGGAAGTAATATACTGGGGTTGGGAGGAGAGGTTCCAGCCTGATGAGCAGGATGATGAGCAGGTTCCCCAGCACCATGGTCAGGTACATGCCCAGGAACAGGGCAAAGAACATGCCCTGCTGCTCTGGCTGGATGGGGAGCCCCAGGAGGAGGAACTCAGACACACTTCTCTGGTTCTTCCTCCTCACACTCCTCTCTTGTCTGCTGGCATGAATGGAATATGAGAGAAGCAGAAAATATCACTAATGATTTACAGGAGCAAGGTAACGAGGAGGCTTTTCTACTGCTGCATATACCAAGGTCTGTCTGCTTTGCCATGACCCTACAATTACCCTTTAAAGTGGATGGAATCATCATGTGATATGAGAGAACTTACTATCAGATAAGTGAGTTGAATACAGAAGAGAAACTGGATCAGTGGCATTTTTTTCATCATTTAGGAGAGAGTCAGCCTCTTAGTCATCATTTGCAGCTATGTATAATTTGTAGAGAGAAAAAATGACCTGGGAGAGGAATATAAAATTAAAATCTACATAATTTACATTTTGTTCCTTCACTTTTAGAAACAGACATAAGTCTTGACCTTCAAATTGTTAAATACTGGGGTTTTGAAATATAAATCCATTAATAAGTTTATTCTGAGGAAGTTTCTATGACACATAGCCAAAGCAAAGTGGATCAAAAATAGTCAAAGTGTACATCATATAAAAGTTGAAGAAAAAAGAAGCAAACCTGTTGCTTGGACTCAAAGTGTCCTGGAGCTCAGTTTTGAAATACCTCTGCTTGAAAAACTAAAAATATTACTTCCAGTTATATATATTTTGCTAGTACTTATGTTTATCTTTATTCTACATCTTCTGAATCAACAAACTCTCTATCCATTCTCATAGGATAGAAAATGATAGAAGATAATATGCAAAAAAGAATGTATATATAGTATATATATAGTTATATAAATAATATATATATAAAGTATATATAAAGTGTGTGTGTGTATACATATATGACTGGGTGAGTTAACTCTCCAGCAGAAATTGACACAACAGTGTAAAGCAAATATACTCTAAAATATAATTATATATATACATATATATATATATATATATATATATATATATATATACCAAAAATACCCTCTCATGACCTCATCTACATGCACAATCTAAAATCTAAAAAGCTCTTATCAGGAAAGTTCACAGATAGAAGCAAAGATTGTCTCCTCTATCCATCTTCAGGAAATAGGAGTAATAAGTTACTTAAGTAGTTCATGGAAGTGCTGAGCACATATGTTCACATACACATGCACACACACACACACACACACACACACACACGCACACACCCCAGCTTTTTATGAAAGATATGCTATTCTGCTCTGAAATTTATGCTCAAGTGATCTAGCTGCCAGGAGTATGGACTGGCTTCTCACCTTTTCTGTAGGACACCCAGAGACCAGATATAATCACAACTCCTATGGTCCTGAATCTCTCACTGGGATCAAAGAGAAAAGTCATGAGCCTGGAACTTTCTCCTCTTTTAGTTAATCCCCTTAAGAAATGGAGAGGTGAAGACTATGCTCTACCCACCAGGGAGAGGACACAAGGGGACAGGGCACCAAGCTCTTGGTAAGAGATATGCATTAAACCTGTGTTAGTTGCTCAGTATTCCTCCTCCTGCCTCCAGGACAGATGCCCTAAGGCAGTGGTCCCTAAACTGGGGAGCTTGTTAAAGAAACAGATTCCAGCTCCACATCCAGTGATACTCATTCATGAGGCCCAGGGCCAGGTGATTCTCAGGCAGATGGTTCTCAGGGCAGACTATGAGGCAACACTGTCCTTGGGAAGAATTAGCAAGAAGATGCCCTGTGCATGGGAGCCCAGAAGGAGATGTGGGGAGACCTCCTTCCTGGCCATTCCTATGAGATTCTTGTTTCCCATGATAGATCATAGCTGAGGATGGGAAGAGGGATTTTCCTCCCCAGTGGACATTCATATTTGATTTACTGCTTTTAAAATTAATTCTGCTTCCTGATGGAAATCCAAATAAAACAGAATTGAAAATAAAGGACAAGGTCAAAGTGCTTCACCTTTCCATTCATTTTTATCTTCCTACCATGGTTTATATCAATTTTATGTTTTCATAAATGGAACTTATTTTATGTGGTATTTTATACTATTTTATATGATAATTTATGATAATAGTATTTGCATTTCTACTTTAATGCTCATCAGTACATATGTCTACTTATTATTAGCTGATAATTTGTTGAATTAACACAAAGATTCATAGTGAAACTTTACTAAAGATTATATTATGCTTTGAAATCTCTTTTGACAGTTATCTGATGAAGGTAATACTGTTTTATTAAATTCTGAAATTTGATACTAGTTTTGGGGGTATACATATCCTCTCATACAAATAATCTATTTATTTTTTGGTGTTTATTTGATGCAGGACAGTGTTTTTATGTATTTATGCCTAACAAATTAGAATCCTTTATGTTAACTCTATGACAATATGATGATGATGGCATTTTCACATTTAGAGGGACCACACAAGGCCAAAGAGAGATTTAGCATGCCAAATCCTAGAGCGAGAAAGGGGAGGGAACAAAATCATAACACAGTGAATCAGGCTTCAGGTTTACACCTTTATTTAGTCCTTGGTCAGGTGAGCCCTCTAGAGTTAGTATCCTGAGGAAAGAGGTCCTGTATGTTGTATTTATTCTTCTGCATCCAAATAGTAGCATAGTGTCAGAAACATGGTTGATTAAAAAGAGAAAAAGGGAAGAATATTCTCTTATTTTCATTGAAAGGGATCATGTTGAGTATTGAGCTTGCATCACCTGATTTGACAACACTAGGTGATAAAAGAAATGCAGGCAGTTTTTCTTTTTCTCCATGAGAAGGTGAGAGACCTAGTGTTGTGGCCACAAACATGAATTCAAAGCCTCAGATATTCCCACTCCCCTCCTTCCCCAGCAGACAGGAGAGGAGGATGAGGAGGGAGAACCAGAGCCATGTGTCCAGGTTCCTCCCTCTGGGGCTCCCCATCTGGCCAGAGCAGCAGGGCATGTTCTTTGCCCTGTTTCTGGGCATGTACCTGACCACAGTGCTGGGGAACTACTCATCATCCTGCTCATCAGGCTGGACCCTCACCTCCACACCCCCATGTACTTCTTCCTCAGCCACCTGGCCCTCATGGACATCACCTTTTCATCTGTCACTGTCCCTAAGATGCTGATGAACATTCAGATGCAGGATCAAACCATTTCCTATGCAGGATGTGTAACACAGACCTATTGTTTTTCATGTTTTTTGCTTGCATTGGTAACTTTCTTCTTGCGGTGATGGTCTATGACAGGTATGTGACCATTTGTCACCCCCTATGTCAGGAACAGAGACATAAAATAGGCCTTAGAGATATTTGTCAACAGAAGTTAGCCCTATTGAAAATATCTATAAGGCTTGTTTTATGTCTCTGTTCCTGAGGCTGTAGATGAATGGGTTTAGCATGGGAGTAATTACTACATACACAATGGAAGCAGTTGTCTTTGTCATTGGAGTCCCATGATGAGGAGAAAAAGAAAACACTAGCAAGTGTGCTGTGGTATAAAGACACTACAAAGAGATTGGATCCACAGGTGGAACACACTTTAAAGAGTCTCTTGGTGGAAGAGACACTCAGAACTTTGGTCCCTATATGAATATATGATTCCAAGATACTACTCAAAGGCAGGATGAAAAGTAACAATCTCTAATTCCTCTTATTGCAATCATGAGCACAGTGAGATTATCTCTTTAAGTTGTCATAAGTTTGGCAATTCTAACTTTAAATGAATATGCATTCAGCTGTTATATATTGTGTTAATATATCAATAAGGTCCAGTTTGTGATTTGCATTGCTAAACATTCTTTAATTTTTTCTGCTTCATCATCTCTTATAAAATATTTGGAAAAATCTATACAAATTTGTCACATAATTGTGACTGTGCTTTTGCCTTTTTCCCCTTTCAGACATGTCTGTTTTCAAATATATTTTTTATAATATGTTATTGAGAACACACCGATTTAGCATCATGTTCTGCTTTTTGTGGTCTAATTCTTCTCTGTACGATGTGCTGACATTTGCTTGCATTGACTTCAAGATGATTGTGAACATCCCTTTTCAACTCCACCATCTATGACAACATTCTGGTGGATTGAAATAAGCCATGATGGACATAATTAAACTATGGAAATTGGCAAGTGCTACAAAGTAATTCTGTCCTATGATAGGGAGCCTTGTCTCATCCACTGAACAGCACACCATTGCAGTTATAAAGAGGCGAGATTTCTCTTTAGCAATGGCTCCTACCCTCACATCTCATATACTTCCTCTGATATTAGTGTAGATATACCAGCTGTCTTTTGGTTGGTGTTTATATGGCATTACTTTTCCATCATTTAAACTTTTTAATATCCTCATAGCTGTAAAGTGTCAGTGGGTAACAGTGTAGGATGTGTTTTATTCTTTTTATGTAAGTTGCCAATCATTGTATTTCTGGGGAATTTGATCTAACGTCTAATATAATCAGATTGTATCTAAATTTATGTTTTCTGAGATTCCACATGTTTTCTAAATGAGACGTCTGATTTCATATATATTCTCACTTCTTTGATCCTATTTGACTAATTAAATATGTATTTTGTTATTCCATATCTCCTTGATTAACTTAGTAATCATACATTATTATCATTTTATAAATCTTTTTTGTTCTTTATGTAGAGATTATGACTTGTTTTTCCTTAATTTTTTTATTATGGTATAATATCCTACAAAACATGAAATTTACCATTTTAACATTTTGAGGTATATAATTATGTGGCCTTTAGTACATTTCTCACTGTTATTTTATTCTAGGGCTTCAAAAGGAAACTCTGGAATATAAATGCAGTTGAGTACTTTGGTAATTTGTGGCTATGAAAAATAATGGCAAATATACTTATGAATCAATATGGAGGGATTTCCAAGATATACTATTAAATGAAAAACAGAAATGCATAAAAGAGCATCTATAGCATGCTACTTCCTATGTGAAAAAGAAGGGAAAATAATATATACATATATCTTCCCATTAAGCAAGAAGAAACACAAGAGGAATCAATTTTAAACTAATGAGACTACTTGCCTACAAGGGGTGAGGTGGGAATAGACTAGAAATATGGGGAGGTGAGTATATTAGTTTGTATAGTTTCAACTATTTTAACTTTTACCTACTAAAAAATGAGAAGAACTCAATGGGAAATAAAGCAAAATATAATAAAATAAAAAAATGAGCCTAAATATATTTCGAGTTCACACCATAATCCGACTAAAGGGGAAAATAAAGTAACTAAGTTATTATTGAACACTGAGTTTTGTCTATAATCTAGTCTCAGAATAACAAAGGAACTGTATGCTCATTTTTTTGGTAATCCAATGTTATGGGCTGGAATTAATTTGTTATTAACAATGGTTTGGTTTCAAGTTTCTGAAATTGCATGTATTCAAAGATTTAGTAAATAAGTAAATTGTCCTGGAAAAGAGAATGACTCCTGAATGGGAGAAAAGTGAGATTCATGTGGAAAAACAGAGGCTAGAAAGAACTCTATGGTGTAAAACTACAGTTGAAGATCCCAGCTTGAACTCATAGGTTGTAATGTGTATAAAAAGATTGAAATTAGATATTGATATCTGTCTGGTCCCCATCTCCCATTCTTTCTGTCCCACTCCAGGCCCATCTCCTAGGGGCAACCATTCCTTTAGTTTACTTGTTTTTCTTTCTACATCCTGTTTTTCTTTTACATATGTTTCCTGGCTGTATTCTCTGAGATAACTTAGAAGCCTTGTAAGCAACAAAAACATGTAATGCCAAATTTGATTTTTGAATATCAGTCTCCTCTAACAACAACCTAAGTTACTTAGAAAAATGGCTGATTTTAGGGCTGGGGCCAGGACATGACAAGACCAAGAAAAGTTTGCTGAGCTTGAAAATTATGAGGGTTCTATAAGTCTATTCAGGGGAGGGTGCAGGAGGGACTGGGTGCTTGGGGTAAATAGATGCGGAATATTGCCTTTGGACAGGATCAGCAATGTGATCCTGCTGTGTAGCATGGAGAACTCTGTCTATTCACTTATGTTGAAACATGTAATGTGAGAAAAAAGAATGTATACATCTAATTGTAACTGGGTCACCATGCTGTACATTAGAAAAATATATATATAAATTTTTAAAAAAGTGTTCTATAATCACTGGGGCACAGTAGCCAGCTGGAATGGACTCCCATTGGCCAAATCTTGAATAATTAGAGTTACAAGAGGAATAACATCAGTAATGAGTTACAACTCAGAGAATAAATAAGAATTCATGAGTTCATGATAATATAAATAAATCAATGAAAAAACACATGATGTGGAGTAAGGCAAAGCTCCTTCCTATAGGAGAATTCAGCTAATATGCATAGAGGAAATAATCAAATTAGAAAATAACCATTTGGCCACCACATTTGCAATTGTTCCTTTCAATATGAGAGTCATCAATGGATGTTAGATACAGTGGGTGAAACTATATAAAGAACAGTGTTGTGGTTATACATTTTCAAAATATCTACCAAATGATAGTTAATTGCAAAAGTTGAAATAGATATTTACTGTAGAGATCCTTGAAGACTCCATATTAATCAACTGATCAAGGATAGAATCACTATTAATTAGAATTTTATTTTTCTTTTTATGGCCACACCTGTGGCATATGGAAGTTCCCATGCTAGGGGTAGAATTGGAGCTGCAGCTGCCAGCCTACACCACAGCCACAGCAACAAGGGATCTGAGCCACATCTGTGGCTTACAATGCCCACCTGCAGCAATGCAGGATCCTTTACCATTGAGCAAGGGCAGGTATGGAACCCGCATTCATGGATATTAGTCGGCTTCATAACCTATTGAGCCACAAAGGAACTCCAAAGAAAATAAATTCTTAAAGCAGCTGTGCAATTTTTGAAAAAAAAATCTGGGAAAATAAGGCTAATGTGTGGTATTAATTAGGTAACATGGGTAAAGTCTTTAGCCTAGAGCCAAAACATTCATTAAAATGTTCAGCATTCTAGCACCAAGCAGACTTACATATTTTTATTGAGATAGTTTGCAGTGCCTGTGTAGCTCAGTTAGTAGAGCATCATGCTTTTAATCTGAGTGTCCAGAATTCAAGTCCCTGTCCAGTCTCTGTGAAGTATAGTTCATGAACAATATTACCTTAGTTTCAGATGTTTTATGTAGCGATTTGACATTTTCATACATTATGAAATGATCACCTCAATTATTAAACTATTAACTATCTGTCCCCAAAATATTTTACAGTATTATGGATCACATCCTTTATGCTGTATATTAAATCACCATGATTTATTTATTTTATGACTGGAGGTTCGTTTCTCATCATTCCCATCACCTATTTCATCCCTCTCCCCGAGACACTACCCACTCTGGAAACCAGTAGTTTCTTCTCTGTATTTATAAGTCTGTTTTCATTCAGTCTTGTTGATATGTTGTTTTAATTTGATGTTTATCATTGTCGCTCTGTCATATTTCACAGAACATAATACCTTCTAGATCAATCCTTGTTGTTGGAACATGGCTGTGAATTGTGAGATGCACTTGATTAACTCCCTCATGTCCAAGTTTTTGCCAACAAATGTGGCAAACATTTATGTCTCCATAATGGGATGGCACAGACAGTTGTTTTTACTGTTGGGGATTCACTTTCATTCTTTGTGTGGATATCCAGTTTCACAGCACCATTTATAGAAGAGACCATCCTTTCTACATTGTGTGGTTTTGGTTCCCTGGTTAAAGATCGATTGATCATACATGCATGATTTCTGGGATCCATATTCTGTTCCATTTTCACATGTGTATTTTAATGTCAGTAATATTCTGTGTTGATTTCTAATGGTTGGAAGTATAGTTTGCAATGAGGCAGTGTGATGGGATGCCTACAGTTCTGTCCATTTTGCTCTAGATGGCTTTGGATTTTGTGGGTCTTTTGTGGTTTCACATGGATGGAATAAATGATGGTGATGGGATGTGAGCTCCAACACACTTCAGGGTCAGTAGTATGGGAAACTCAAGATCTGGTCCTACTCTGGTCTATTCTGCAGTGGATGGAATGGCAGATTTCCATTATAGGTTCTTCAAAGTTGAAGAGTGTTCCTGGCCTCTCCTTCTCCTCATGAGCAGGCAGAGGGAAGACTGATGTGACGTTAGAGAAATCTTCTGGGACTCCTGTAGTTTAGCCCTGTTGGTCCCTGCACTGGATCCATCTCAAGAGGAAGGCAAGAAATTGGACAATTAACTCCATTGTCTTCTTCTCTAACCAGAAGCTTGGGGGTGTGGCCCCTGGGATCTCAGTCCTGTCGGTAAATGTGGAAATTTCCATCATTGTTTTAATTCATGTAAAGAGGTGGGGAAGTGCTAAATATCCTCCTACCATGGAGGCATAAGAGATCATTTCTCAGATAGTAACCTGGTCTAGCACAGATAACAGCAAGTTTGGGAACCATCACTTGGCCTAGATGTGTGTGTTGATGTGAAGACTAAGAGAAAGAGGTAGAGAAAATGTGTGTTTATGTTGCTTGTATAACCATGTGCTTTTAATGACTGATTCACACACTGGCATATGTGGTGCCACCAACCTCAAGTGGCCATAACATTAAAATTAATTTAAATGATCTAAAATTAAAATGTGGGTTCTTCTGTTGCACTACTTATATATCAAGTCTCCAGTAGCCACATGAGACGGATGCTGCTGTATTGGGCAACACAGCTCTAGAGTATTTCCCTCCTTGTGGAAAGTCCTATTGTACAGTTCTAATAATAGACCATGGAGTCTGAAAATATGCAATACATGTGTGTGTGTACTTGGGTTTCTGTGTGCATGTTTCTTCTTTTTATGTTATTTGTGTGTTTGGTTTGTCCATAAGTGATTCTTTGTTCATATAGTGGAGTTTCTGTGTGTGTCAGTGGTTTGTGAGTTGTGTGGGTGACTGGATGTGGTCTTGGTGTGTTATTTATTTTTAAACAGCTTGTGAGATACAGTTGATATACACAAAACTCTACCTATTTAATGTATATTATTTTGAGGCCATTAGAAACACTTGTGCACACACTTATGAAACTACCACCAAAATCAAGATCATCAATATATCCATTTCTTCTCAAAATGTCCTTGTGTCCTTTACTTATGGTAAGAAAACTTAACATGAGATCTACTATTTTAAGGAATTTTTAGGTGCACAGTATAGTATTTTTGACTCTAGGCATGATGCTGTATAGCAGGTCTTTAGAACTAATTCATCTTGCATAACTGACACTTTATTTCAATTAAATATCAACATTTCCCCTTCCTCCTACCCTTGGTGACTGTCATGTACTCTCTGATTCTGTGAGTTTCTCAAAGTGAAATCATGCAATATTTGTCCTTGTAGGACTGGCTTATTTCAATTAGCATAACATCCTCCTGATTCATACTTATTGTTGGAAATGGCAGGATTTCCTTTTTTAAAGGCAAAATTATAGACCATTGTGTGTATATGCTATATTTATCCATCCACCTGTTGATGGACATGTGGATTTTGTCTATACTTATCTATTGTGAACAGAGCTGTAATGCACATGGGAGAGGAGATACATATCGAGATCCTTATTCCAGTCTTTTCTGGTCTACACCCAGAAGTAGGATTGCTGGATCATGTGGAAGTTCTAATTTAAATGTCCTGGGGAATCTCAATACCGTTTTCTATAATGGCCGCACCATTTTACATCCCCACCAACAGTGTAGAAGTGTTCTTATTTACATGTTTTTTTAAGTTGTGTGACAAATGATTTCATTTTAAACGTAAATTTTTTGGTATGAATCCATATAAACTTCACTTCCAACTCGGATCAGCCTATATTGGAGAGGGCCAAAAAGGAGCACCTGGGCTTTTGTTTTTATGTCACTATGTGTCATGCTGAGTGTCTGTTTCTTTGTATAACACACTCACAATCTACTTTCCTCTCCTTGGATGTCTGTAGAGGAGAGAGTGCCAAGTGAGGGTCTTGGTAATATGCGTATGCATTTGACCTGCTTAATTACCTCAAGGCTGACTGTCCCTTTCTCACACCTCTGGACATAAACAGGCAGCAAAGTCCTATTTATTCTAAGTTGTTGGCACTCTGTCAAGATGGTTTGAAGGCAACTGAACTTTTCACAATATTCACTATTGATGTTTAATGATTTCCACATTTCCACTCTGGGGAACAAAGTGGGGTCAATTTAGAAACCTTGTCTATTTAATCAGATGACTGTGAATTCTGATGTAGGCCCACGGTCTTACAGCAGCTCTAATATCTTGGAGCTCTGGTCACTGCATCAGGCAAATTCTCATGTCCCCCACTTTGCATGTATGCTCAGAACTGAGCCATTTTAAAGCCCTGGTAATGAGAGTGAGAAAGAGTCAACGGCATATACGAAGGAAGCTATTCCTTTGAAAAAAATTTAAAAATGCAGTGAGTCAAGTTCTGTGAATCCACCAATCTTCAAGGGCCATCCATGTTCTGGGCCTGTATTGTTTTCTGGATGTGAGAGTTAGACCTCAAAAGTAAACACATATTTTTGGGAAGCTACTTTATCTTGATTGATGGCCTCCTGTAAGGAAAGAGAAAAAACCTACTACATGAAGACTAAACAACATGCTGCTAAAAAACCAATGGGTCAATGAGGAAATCAAGAAGGAAATTAAAAACTACCTTGAAACAAATGATAATGAAGACACAACCTCTCAAAATCTATGGGATGCTGTGAACGCAGTGCTCAGAGGGAAATTTATATCAATACAGGCCTTTCTCAAAAAAGAAGAAAGATTTCAAATTGACAACTTAACCCACCACCTAAATGAATTAGAAAAAGAAGAACAAAAAAGTCCTAAAGTCAGCAGAAGGAAGGAAATTATAAAGATCAAAGAAGAAATCAATAAAATAGAGACTCAAAAAACAATAGAGAAAATGAATAAAACCAAGAGCTGGTTCTTTGAAAAGGTGAACAAAATTGACAAACCCCTGGCCAGACTCACTAAAAAGAGGAGAGAAAGAACCCAAATAACCAAA
>CM052682.1:236139936-236206880 GCA_028533215.1 Babyrousa celebensis | reverse complement strand
CTTACAGCCTGCCAAAACTGAATCAAGAAGAAACAGACCAACTGAACAGACCGATCACTAGAAATGAAATTGAATACATCATAAAAAACACTCCCTACAAATAAAATCCAGGACCAGATGGCTTCACAGGTGAATTTTATAAAACATATAAAGAGGAATTTGTGCTCATCCTCCTCAAACTCTTTCAAAAGATTGAAGCAGAAGGAAGACTCCCAAAGACATTCTATGATGCCACCATCACGCTAATTCCAAAACCAGACAGAGATACCACCAAAAAAGAAAACTATCGGCCAATATCATTGATGAATATAGATGCAAAAATTCTCAACAAAATTTTAGCCAACCGAATCCAACAACATATCAAAAAAATTATACACCTTGACCAGGTTGGGTTCATCCCAGGTTCACAAGGATGGTTCAACATATGCAAATCAATCAGCATCATACACCACATTAAAAAAAAAAGTCAAAAATCATATGATCATCTCATCTTTAGTTTCTAATGTCTGCTTATCGATCCTGCCCAAATCATGAGATTATTTATCTATTTATTGGGTCATTTTCATTTTGGTTGCTATTTTTTTCAATATTTGTTGACTCATGATATATTTTCCAAATTAAAAAGTGTTGTGATAAAATATATGTAACAATATTTAACATTTCAATAATTTTTGCATACATTTCTGTGGAATTACGTAATTCATGTTGTTCTACAACCACCACCACCATCCACCTCCAGAATTTTTACTCTTCCCAAAGGGAAACTCTGTAACCACTGAAAAATAACTCCTTATTTTCCACCCCACACCACCCCATGGCAATCACCATTCCATTTTTTGTGTCTATTAATTTTACTCTTCTAGGAATATCATATGAATGGAATATTTCAGTATTTACACATTTGTGACTCCATGATTTTACTTAGCATTAGGTCTTCAAGGTCCATTCATGTTGTGGCTGTATCAGCATTTCTTTCCTTTTATAAGGCATAATCGTATGCTGTCTTAAATATGGACATATAAAAACCTCTTTGGCCCCTGCTTTCAATTATTCTGGGTATACAAGCAGAAGTAAAATTCATTAGTCATATGGAAATTCCATTGAATTTTTTGAGGAACTTTTTTATTTTTGGCCCTCAGCTTTATTTTAATTTTTTACATTTATACATTCTTTTTTCCCACATTATCATGCTCCATCATAAGTGACTAGATATAGTCCCCATTTCTATACAGCAGAATCTCATTGCTTATCCATTCCAAAGGCTATAGCTTGCATCTATTAACACCAAATTCCCAGTCTACCCCACTCCTTCCCAAGCTGGGGCCATTTGCTTTGTTGGGAACAATAGCAGAGCCTGATCTCTGCCCCCCTCCCCTCGCTCATCATTTTTTTTTCCCTATAATGAATTTTACTATTTTCATTATAGCTGGTTTACAGTGTTCTGTCAATTTTCTACTGTACAATGTGATGACTCGGTTAAACATAAGGTATAGATTCATCCCAAGTTATTAGACATAGATCCCGGTGCTATACGTCAGGATCTCATTGTCTATCCATTCCAAAGGCAAAGATCTGCATCTATTAACCCCAGACTCCCAGTCCATCCCACTCCCTCCCACTCCCTCTCGGCAGAGGAACTTTCTTAATGTTTGTCTTTTCCTTCCTTCCTTCCTCCCTCCTTCCCATCTTATTTCCTTCCTTCATTTATTTCATCTTCTTTATCTTTCTTTCCTCCATTTTTTCTTCTTTTTTCTTTCTTTCTTCTTTCTATCTTTCCTTTTCCTTTCTTTTATCTTTATTTCTTTCATATTTCTTATACTCATGTTAATAACAAAAAGTAACTTCTGTGTTGACCACTTTTTTTGTACATGGTACATTAATCTACCAAATAATGCTTAAGTGGTGTGCATGTGTATATAATATCCATCCATGTCTGTGTGTGTGTGTGTGTGTGTGTGTGTGTGTGTGTGAAACAGACAAAAGCACATAAGCAGCCTGAATATAGAGCCATTGGAAGGACTGTGCTTATTTATTACTCCCTCCCTAATGTCTCTCATAATATTTCCACATTGTAAAAAAGATAATGAGCTGTTTTTTATATCTACTGAAGGTTTTGATTGAAGTCATATATTTTCTCCATGTGATAGAGTCAGTGTCCAGACAAATCAAGTTGTGTTGCTTTCACCAGACTGGATGAGCCATCAGTGTGTGAGTGCTGTGCAGGGAGATCTGTCTGTACACTGACACACTCATTCTGAGAAACCTTGTGACACTTGATAACTGATATGCTCAGTACTGCTAAGTTCTTGGAATTTCTGACCTCTCTTAATTCTCAGAAGAGAGAAAAGCAGCATGAGGAGGGAGAACCAGAGCAGCGTGTCCAAGTTCCTCCTCCTGGGTCTCCCCATCCATCCAGAGCAACAGGGCCTGTTCTTTGCCCTGTTCCTGGGCATGTACCTGACCACGGTGCTGGGGAACCTGCTCATCATCCTGCTCATCAGGCTGGACCCTCGCCTCCACACCCCCATGTACTTCTTCCTCAGCCACTTGGCCCTCACGGATGTCTCCTTTTCATCTGTCACTGTCCCTAAGATGCTGATGAACATGCAGACTCAGGATCAATCCATTCCCTATGCAGAGTGTGTAACACAGATGTATTTTTTCATAATTTTTGCTTGTATTGATAACCTTCTTCTTGCAGTGATGGCCTATGACAGGTATGTGGCCATTTGTCACCCTCTACATTATACCATCATCATGAGGGAGGAGCTATGTCTGTATCTGTTGGCTGGATCCTGGCTCCTCTCCTGTGCCATTGCCCTGACTCACACCCTCCTCCTTTCTCAACTGTCCTTCTGTGCTGAAAATATCATCCCCCACTTCTTCTGTGACCTTGCTGTCCTGCTCAGGCTGTCCTGCTCAGACACCTCTCTCAATGAGCTCATCATATTCACTGTAGGTTCTGTGGGTCTCATTGTTCCACTGAGTGGCATCCTGGTCTCTTATGGATGCATAGGGCACTCCATCCTGAGGGCCCCCTCTACTAAAGGGATCTGCAAAGCCTTGTCCACCTGTGGCTCCCACCTCTCTGTTGTGTCTCTATTCTATGGGACATTTATAGCCCTGTACTTCTCCTCCTCATCTGGCCAGTCCCATGACAAAGACATCATTGCTTCCATGATGTATGCAATGGTCACCCCCATGCTGAACCCTTTCATCTACAGCCTGAGAAACAGAGACATGACATTGGCTCTGGGGAGTTTTTTTAGAAACAATAATCTTTTTTCCAAGTGAGAATCAGCTAACCATGTGATTACGTACCCTCTACCTTGTCAGAAATGCCTTAAACATTTATATTGGTCATTCATGTTTCTAATACTTTCCTAACTGTCCTTTAAATGGTGATTGTTATTGGATCAATCTCTTTCCTTTTAGTCATATCTCTTGTCTTTTAATTCTTCTGTAACCCTAAGTATATCATTTGCAACAACACACATTTAATTTTTTGTTTTGAAAACAGTGAACTCCTCTGTTTGTATCTGTATGTGTTTTTAAATTTTGTTTTTTTTTTTCATATGTTATTATGACATTTGGCTTTTTACAGTTTTAAAATTATATATATATAAATTATATATATACATAATTATATATATGTATACATTTGAAGTCTTATGGTCAGCTATTGGCCATTGGTTTTCATTTTTTTAATTGATTAATTACTGTAATATACATACACATATGACTTACAATGTTGTATTAATTTCAGGTGTAGAGCAAAGTGATTCAATTTTACATATATTATATGTATATATTTTTAAGGTTGTTCTCCCTTATATGTTATTACAAAATACTGAGTGTAGTTCCATGTGCTATACATTAGGTCCTTGTTCATTATCTACTTTATACACTGTAGTGTGAATATGTTATCCTCAAATTCCTAATTTGTCCCTTCCTCCTTTCCTCTTTGGTAACTATTTTCTCTATCTGTGAATCTTTTTCCATTTTGTGTGTAAATTAATTTGTATCATTTATTTAAATACCACATAAAAACAATGTCCTATGATATATGATTTTCTCTGTATGGTTTACTTCATTTAGTATGGTAATCTATAGTATCATCCATGTTGCTACAAATGACATTATTTTATTCTATATATGGATGAGTAATATTCTATTATAGTATGTACCACATCTTCTTTATCATTCATCTGTTGATGTATATTGAGTTTGCTTCCATGTCTTGGCTTCATGGTTTCCAAAGCTACAACAATTCAGTTAAGTTTCTAATGTTTAGATTTAGAAAAGCTCAAAACTCTTACCTTCTAAATCTAGTATCAAGTTAACAAAGTACTTTTGTTCATTTTCTAAACCTAAATAAACTTTAATTTGATTGTGATTTGACAATAGAGGAGCACACAGTAGTCAATCTAATTACAAAGTTTCCACATTCCAGGAAGACTAATTCCTCCCCCAAATTAGATGTTTATGTTTAGAACAGTCTATAGCTCTTGGATTAATTTACATCTTGGAAATGAGTTTGTCTTTTCTCCAGAAATCTCACTTTTAATATGAAAAATCTTAATGCATGAATTTACAATTTATGTACACCAAAATATCTATTGCATTACCACTATGTGTCAGGCAATGTTCTATATTCTGGGAATACACATAAAAAATATATTACCTCATAGAGTTTACATTCAAGTGCTCCTGATCCAGCTCATCATGCTCCCTTTACTCCATACAAGGTTTTAACCTTCTAAAACACCATAAAGTTTTCTTATTTTTAAAATTGTCATGATTAAAAAAAAAATGTTGGGGACTTTATGTTCTATAAATAATGATATTAATGGCATGTAATAGCTCAAAAGGGCAGTACATTGATCTAAAGTATTCATTAAAATCTTGAAATTTTATCAAAATAAAGTATTATGTATAATTAAAATGATATAGTAGAAAAAAAATAAATAAAAATAAATAAAATTGTCACTGTTTCTTTACTGAGATGAAAATTCTATAGAAGATAGGTTTCTATGTATGAAATAAATTAATTCTAATTATTTTGAAGCTAAAATTGTCTATGAAAAAAGGATCCAAAAAAATGGTGGAGGAAGGAGTTCCCATCTTGGCTCAGTGGTAATGAATCTGATTATTATTCAGGAGGACATGAGTTTGATCCTTGGCTTTGGTTAGTGGCTTAAGGATACAGAATTGCTGTGAACTGTGGTATAGGTTGTAGATATGGCTGAGAACACGTGTTTCTGTTGCTATGGTGTAGCCCGACTACTGCAGGTCTGATTTGAGCCCTAGCCTGGGAACTTCCACATGCCATAGGTGTGCCAAAACGTCGAAAAAGTAAAGGGGGGTTGTAAGAAAGGGAGCTGGGTTGTAGTTCATAATTAAATACCATGTGGTCTAGGTAGAGTTCATTGGGAAGGTAATAGCCATAGACATTAGTGATGGCAGGTAAGGCAGCCAAGGTGATATGTGAGCAAAAGCATGGAGATCAGCACCTAGAAAAACTCTGAGATGAGATGGTGCCTTGCCAATTCCAGGGACATTAATTGGGCCACGGTAGCAGGATGGGATTAAGTTGAGGAGGGATGGTGGATGATTAGTTCAGATACCAGAGATTTGGAGGCCCTTTAGGTCATGGTATGTGTATTCATCAAGATTATCCAGAAAAGTAGAACAAATACAGTGTGTGTAGTAAGTGTGTTTGTGTGTGTGTATTAGAAAGAGTGATTCATGGAGTTCTTACTGTCACACAAGGATTGTCGCATTTCTGCAGCAGGTTAAAGGATGTCATTGCCACAGATGTGGTGTAGGTGGCAAATGCAGCTCTGATATTATCTTTGGCCTGGGAACTTCCATATGCCATGGGGAAGCCAAACAAGAAGAAAAAATAGAGATAGAGAGAGAGAGAGATTTATTTTAAAGAATTTGCCAATATAATTTTGTAAGTTAGCAAGTCTAAAGTCTGCAATGTAGATTTGCAGGCTGAAAACCCAGGGAAAATTTGCAGTTTGAGTCTTAAGACAGGCTGCTGACAGAAATATCTTTTCGGTATGGGAGGTCATTCATTTTGTTAATGTCCTTAACTGATTGATGAGGCCCACCCTCAGTATGGAGCACAGTCTGCTTTATTCAGAGTTTTTAGATTACACTGTTAATCTCATCTGAAAAGAAACCTTCATGTAATTATCTAGAATTGTGTTTGACCAAAAATATCTGGGTGCTGTAGCTTAACCAAGTTGACATATAAAATTAACCATTACAGTTTATTTTTCGATTCTCAGTCTGATTTGGGAACCCACTGGAAGGGATTCAATAGCAGAATCACATGACCATACTTGATTTTGTTATTGTTTCTTTAAAAACACCCAGATTTTTGGAGGTATAAATGATGACAATAAACTTGATAGAGCTAAATATATAATATATAATTTGACTCAGAAAACTGCATATAGGACTACTATATGATCCAGCCATCCCATTCCTGGGTATATATCCAGATAAAACTATAATTCAAAAAGATACATGCACCACTATGTTCAAATAAACCCTTTTCAAATTAGGCAAGACATGGAAATAAAGAACCAAAATGACCATAAATGAATGAATGGATACAGATATGTGAGATAGAGAGGAATACTATTCAGCCATTAAGAAGAATTAAATATGCCATTTCTAGCAACATGATGCAAGTACATATTTTTATCCTAAGTAAAGCAAGTCAGAAAGACAAAGACAAGCATCATATGATACACATATATGGGATCTATAATGCACAAATGAACCTGTTTACCAAACTGAAGCTGACTCAGACATAGAGAAGAGATTTGTGGTTGCCAGTGGGGAAAAGGATGGACAGGTAGTTTAAGGTTAATAGATGCAAACTATTACATTTATAATGGATAAGCAATGAGGTCCTACTGTACAGCTCAGAGAACTATATCCAGTCTCTTGGGATAGACCATGATAGCAGAAAATATAAGAAAGGGAGTGTGTGTGAGTGTGTGTGTGTGTGTGTGTGTATAAATATGCATGCCTGGGTCACTTTGCTATGCTGCAGAAGAGGGCACAACATTGTAAATCAACTATACATTTATAAAAAAGGTAAAAAAATGAAGTATACCATTTTACTTGTTTTGATATATGTATACACTCATGAAACCATCACCACAGCCATCAATATCAGGAATTTCCCTGATGTCTATACTCCTACCCTCTCTTTGCTTGTCCCAGCTGTCCTCAGGGAAACCACTAATCTATTTCTGTCATATGGAGTAGTTTATTTCAGTGGAATCATATAGTGTGTAATCTTTTCTTGCTGCCTTCTTTCACTCAGCATAATCATTTTCAGATTCTTTTATGTTCTACTGTGTATCAGTAGCTCTTTCTATTTGTTACTGAGTAGCATTCCATTGTATGTATGTACCACTGCTGTTCTGTCCACTCACATTTTATAAGAACACTGTAAACCAGCTATAATGTAAAAAATTAAAAATCATTATATATATTAAAAAATGTAATTATTTTTCATTTTAAAAGTTTCTGTTTATCTTTTATTTTACTTTAATTTGACATTATTTTTATTAAAGTATGGTTAATTTATAATGTTGTGTTAGTTTCAAGTGTAAAACAAATTAAAACTAAGTTCTGCACACACACAATTTATATATTCTTATTATTTTAATTTTTTTTGGTCTTTCGTATTCTTAGGGCTACACATGTGGCATGTGAAGGTTCCCATGTTAGGGGTCGAATCAGAACTGTTGCTGCTGGCCCATGCCAGAGCCAAAGCAATGCCAGATCTAGCTGCATCTGCAACCTGTACCACAGCTCATGCAGCACCAGATCCCTAACCCACTGAGTGACTCCAGGGATCGAACTCACAAACTCATGGTTCCTAGTCAGATTCACTTCCACTGCTCCATGATGGGAACTCTTATATATTCTTTTGATATTATTTTCCATGAGGGGTTATTACAAAATATTGAGTATAGTTTCCTGGGCTATATTGTATGTCCATTCACTTACTAACAGTAAGTCCATTAATGAACATCTGGGCTTTTCCTGTACATGGCTATCAAATAGAGCTGTATGAACATTCTTGAAAGGTCTATGTGTAAATATACACATTCTTTTTCTTTGTACAAATACCTAGTTATGTACTAAGGATATGTTTAACTTTTTAAAAAATGTTCAAACTGTTTTGTATTCCTATGAGCAGTGTGTGAGTGTGCCAGTTCCATCCTATCTTTGGTGACAACAAGAGTGGCAGTCATTTCAATTTTAGCCCATCTAATAAGTATGTAGTGGTGTAAACGAGCATACAGATGGGGAGCCACTTTATTGAAGGGGTTTCTGTGTTCTTGAAAAAGAATCCTGTTACACTGGGTATTTAGTGAAATAGCTCCTTGCATGATTTTCAGCATTCTGCAGCACTTGTCACCATTTACATGCCATTTATTTTGCATAAATAATATTTTATGCACTCTCCCCACTTGTATGAGGTTTCTAGGAGAGGGATTTCTATTTATATTATTAACTGTTATGTCTCTAGAGAATATATCAGTATTATATTTGTGGGAACCTTAATGGTTATTTAAGTGAGTAAGTGAATGAATGAGCTGATGAATTCATTCAACAGTTACCAATCACATTAACATGATCACCATAGGTGATCTCTAGTGATACAAAGACTTTGACAATAAACCTTAACATTCAGTAAGCTTTCATTAAGTGCTCATTTAACCATCCTTCAATTTCAAGTGAAGAGAACAATTATTATGTCCATTTGAAGAAATTGAGTCTCAATGGCCTTTGATAAATTGCTCACATATGCTCTCTTAGTAGGCGAAGAACACAAAGTCTTTTTTTCCAGAGTTTTATATTCAATCCCCCTTCTCCTGAACAAGGCATAGACCATGCCCTGCAACACCTTCCAGTGGAGTGTGGATATGTGTACATTTTAAGGGCCTTTGCGTTGTAATGAAAGCCTGTGTCAGTGGTGGGGAACCTGAAGAAGCCCTTCCACTGCCTGTGACATATACTGCCCTTGGGAGAAGCTGTGGTCATGAAACAGAGGAAACGGGAATGGGGGAACTCCCACTTCTCATCAGAGACTTGACCAGAAGCCTAAGGTACCACTCATATCAGAGACACTTTCTCCTGTGAAACCAGGTGGAGCTCAGCCCCTGTGGACCCTAATCATCCTCATTCCCAAAGGGGCAGGAGGAAGTTGGGCAGTTGCCCCAGTGGAATCCTTCTCTAGTTGGGGATGCTGCTGGATTCCCTCCAGGGTCTCTTTAAATGGAGAAAGGGAGATATCCTTGCATATATTTTTGAAGCAGGGGAACTGACAGGAGAGACCATAAGGTCCTCAGGCCACCAATTTTTGCTATTTTTCTTTGGATCCTGGGTCTTCTGGACAGAAAGTGAGGATTCAGGTAACAGAATGAAGTATAAGATATTTGAACCCAAGCTGAGGTATAGCTTAGAAGGATCCCAGAAACCTCCATAGTCATGCAGGGCTGATAGGATAGTTAATTTCCTCAGGGCCAACAGTTAATTAGGAGCAGAGCCCAGACTCAGTTCTTCTGAATCTGAACCCAATGACTCAATTTATATCATGTACCTTTTCCTGGAAAAGATTTCTGGAAAACCTTTGTGTTCACTGGTCAATGTGTGTTTGCATGTATCAATCTCTATTCAGAGTCTGAGTTCATATATGATATGTGAGTTTTAGGTGTCCTTGGTATTTTTATGTTTGTTGAGGTTATACAAGTATTGTATATTCATAGTTATATGGATTGTTTTGTGTGTAACATCTCATGTGTTATTTATGTAATTATTTTTGTGAATCTTTGGGTAACTGAGCCATGAGCCATGGGTATTGTCCTATAGATCATGGATGATAAGAAATTACATATAGTAATTTAAGTGTGCACATTAGGGTGGTTTCACATACAAGACTTAGGGACTTCTATTTTAATGCCTATGAGCCCAAATAATCTTTTAACTATTTTTCAACAGTGGCTGTATCACTGAATTGGTGAGCAAGTTCAGGTTAATTTCCACCCCTGAGTAGGTGCTGTGTACAAATGGATATGAACTCAGTGTCTTCACTGTGTCAGACTGGGGCCCAATCCTCATTCTGGTCATTAAATGGTTTTGTGATGTTAGGAAGTGACTTCCATTCTCTGAGGGTCATGAATCCTCACAGGTGCAGAAGACTTTACTCTTCCTAAATTAGAGTGTTATTTTGGGGAATAAGTGAGAAAAACATACAAATTATTCAACAAGAAGCCTGACACATAATTGGTACTCACTATAAAGGAGGTATTTTTATTATCTTGCTCCAAACTCCATGTTTGTGTCATGGAGATTCCTCTTTCACCCTTGTCTTCATCAGGACATGTAGAGGTCTGAGAAAAGAGGTCCATCCAAAGGTTCCTTCTCAATCTTCAAGGTTACATTCTAAGCTCCTCTCCAGGGATCATGGCCCAGCTGCCTCCTTCACAATGTCCTACCTGAATCAAGGATACTTGTTGCTTCCGCTCATCTTGTTCTCTTCCATTTTCTCTGTGAGGACTAACACAGTACATGTCAGGGAGTATCCATGACTCTATAAGTAGTCATCATTGTCCTCCTTGGTGGCCATGAACTGAAATAACAAGTGACACAAGCAAGATCTAGTCCTGTTACTATGTCCAAACTTGTATTCCTTGCTTCATGACAGGCCAGTAAATTGAAAGACCATTTGTTGGGACAAGGACTAGGTATGTATTTGGAAAGCATGCAGACAGAGAAGATGGTGTCCCAAAGAACCATCTTCCCTGAATTAGAATTCAGGCTTCTCTTTTCTTAAAGGTGGTTAGCACATGGGTGGTTTCTGCAAACTTCTTGGTGTTGTAATCTTTTCTTCTTACATTTGTCCACATAGGTCAGGACAAAATGCTCCTATAAACTTCCAAAGAGGCAAATGTTATTCTTATTTCTGCCTCTTTTTATGATCATATTAATGGGAAAGTGTTACACCATTAAAGATCAGAGGCTTGTGAAATGGCACTTCTATATATTTCAGGCTAGAGGTAAAATTCCTCACTTGTAGCAAAACAATAGATATACAAAAGTGAAAGTAAAAGACACAAGTGCAATATGGAGTCAGATTTATTCTTTTGTTTCAGTCTGAGGTGGACATGCTCTCCTGTCCCTATACTTGAGCGAGATTTTCCATCTTGAGTCCTTTTCAGGGCTATGTGGTTGGTAATTCTAACCTCTAACTTTACTTCTAAAGAATACTAAACTGGAAACCACCATCAAAAAGCCAAGCCACCTGAGGTAAGTAATTTATCCCTTAGCTATACTTTACACATTTATAAAATGAAGACATAAGATTTGCCTTGTGTACCAAGCAGTCCTAAAATATAATTACTGTTTTGAGAGGTAAAAGCATGTGAAAATACTTTGTATGATGTATAAATAGGAGTCATAAATTTTTCTTAAAGGGAGTTAGGAACATTTTGGAGATAGTTAGCAGACAAAATAGAGCTTCTCTGGATATTTTAACTACTGAGGATGTATTTTCCATGCTGAGGGGTTAAAACATGGATCTTGGTCAGACAGATATGTGTTGTGATTCCAGCTGATGCACTTAATTGTGTCTATCTTTACACATTTAAATAATGTATACTTTTGTTTTATTATGGTTAAAATATCTGTAAGAATGTTTATTAGCACTACTATGAAAATTTCATTTGAAATTTCTTGTGAAACAGTGCCTCAAACTACTGATGTTGGCTTGGAAGCCTGGATTGAGAAATTTTATTTATTTATTTATTTATTTTTCATTTTATTTTCCCACTGTACAGCAAGGGGATCAAGTTATCTTTACATGGATACATTACATTTTTCCCCTTCCTTTGTTCTGTTGCAACATGAGTATCTAGACATAGTTCTCAATGCTATTCAGCATAATCTCCGTTTGTAAATCTATTCCAAGTTGTGTCTGATAACACCAAGTTCCCAATCCCTCCCACTCCCTCCCTCTCCCATCATGCAGCCACAAGTCTATTTTCCAAGTCCATGATTTTCATTTCTGTGGAAAGCTTCATTTGTGCTAGATATTAGATTCCAGTTATAAGTGATATCATATGGTATTTGTCTTTCACTTTCTGGCTCATTTCACTCAGGATGAGATTCTCTAGTTGCATCCATGTTGCTGCAAATGGCATGATGTCATTTATTTGATGTCTGAGTAGTATTCCATTGTGTGTATATATCACATCTTCCTAATTCAATCCTCTGTTGATGGACATTTGGGTTGTTTCCATGTCTTGGCTATTGGGAATATTGCTGCAATGAACATGCAGGTGCATGTGTCTCTCTTAAGTAGAGTTTAGTCTGGATATATGCCCATGAGTGGGATTATGGGGTCATGTGGAAGTTCTATGTATAGATTTCTAAGGTATCTCCAAACTGTTCTCCATAGTGGCTGTACCATTTTCCATTCCCACCAACAGTGAAGGAGGGTTCCCTTTTCTCCACAAGCCCTCCAACATTTGTTATTTGTGGACTTAAGAATGATGGCCATTCTGAGTGGTGTGAGGTGGTATCTCATAGTTGTTTGGATTTGCATTTCTCTTATGATCAGCGATGTTGAGCATTTTCTCATGTGTTTTCTGGCCATCTGTATATCTTCCTTGGAGCATAGTCTATTCAGGTCTTTTGCCAATTTTTCCATTGATGGATTGACTTTTTTGCTGTTGAGTTGTATGTGTTGCTTATATATTCTAGAGATGAAGCCCTTGTCCATTGCATCATTTGAAACTATTTTCTCCCATTCTTTATTTTGCCTTTTTGTTTTCTTTTTGGTTTCTTTTGCTGTGCAAAATACTACAAAGCCACAGTCATCAAAACAGTGTGGTAGCAGTATCAAAACAGATAGACAGACCAATGGAACAGAATAGAGAACCCGGAAATAAACCCTGACACCTATGGTCAATTAATCTTTGACAAGGGAGGCAGGAACATAAAATGGGAAAAAGAAAGTCTATTCAGCAAGCATTGCTGGGAAACCTGGACAGCTGCATGCAAAGCAATGAAATTAGAGCACACCCTCATGCCATGCACACAAATAAACTCAAAATGGCTGAAAGACTTAAATATAAGACTGGACACCATCAAAGTCCTAGAAGAGAACATAGGCAAAACACTCTCTGACATCAACATCATGAATATTTTCTCAGGTCAGTCTCCCAAAGCAATAGAAATAAGAGCAAAATTAACCCATGGGACCTATTCAAACTGAAAAGCTTTTGGATTTGGAAATTTTCTAACAGGGGATTTGAAATGACTCAAAACATGTACGATGGTGATAAGTACCCTGAAAACATATGACATAGATTTAGTAATTCTCTTCTTATGTAAGTAATTTTATATCCTTTTTGGGAGGAAATGAATGACTGATACCTCTTATCTGGTGCCTTTTTCATATTTTCATCTTAGAAAATTACAGCGTTTTAAACCTCCTTTGATGTAAAGATGTACATTTGAACAGAGAGACATCTCAGTTAGTATTTACTCCTGTGTACTCAATATGGGAGAAATCTGTTGTGCAATAATTACTTATTAAATAAAGAATAAATGTCTGTTGGTTTCATTGGGAATAAAACTAGGTTAATGTGAGGGTTTGATGTATTATTGAGGCCAGAATTGGAAAGACTAATTCATTCACCAATAATTAAGAGAAATAAAGGGGAATGTAGCCATAATTAAGATTTTCATAGCGCAAAGGACATGACAATAATATTATGGCATGTTTTATTGATATTTCCCATTTTTTTTGTCTTTTTGCTATTTCTTGGACTGCTCCCGTGGCATATGGAGGGTCCCAGGTTAGTGGTCCAATTGAAGCTGTAGCCACCAGCCTATGCCAGAGCCACAGCAATGCAGGATGTGAGCCACATCTGTGACCCACACCACAGCTCACGGCAATGCCAGATCCTTAACCCACTGAGCAAGGCCAGGGATCAAACCTGCAACCTAATGGTTCCTAGTTGGACTCACTAACCACTGAGCCACGAGGGAGCTCTGATATTTCCCATTTTTGCCATTCCCCAGCTGAGGCAAGAACAGCATGAGGAGGGAGAACCAGACCTGTGTATCTGAGTTTCTCCTCCTGGGGCTCCCAATCTGGCCAGAGCAGCAGGGCATGTTCTTTGCCCTGTTCCTGGGCATGTATCTGACCACAGTGCTGGAGAACCTGCTCATCATCATGCTCATCAGGCTGGACCCTCACCTCCACATGACTGTGTATTTCTTCCTCAGCCACTTTGCCCTCACACACATCTCCTTTGTCTCTGTCACTGTCCCAAAGATGCTGATGGGCATACACACTGAGTACAAATACATCCCCTATGTCGGGTGCATAATACAGATGATTTTTTTCATATTTGCTGGCCTAGACAATTTCCTTCTCACCTCAATGGCCTATGACAGGTAGTCCATGATTTTATGTTCTCTGGATAGTTCCATTTGTGCTGTATTTTAAATTCCAGATATGTGATATCATGCAGTATTTGTCTTTCTCCTTATGACTTACTTCACTCAGTATAAGCAACTGTATTTCAATCCATGTTTCTGCAAATGGCATTATTTTGTTCTTTTTATGGCTGAGTAGTACTCCATTGTGCATATATACCACATATTCCTAATCCAATCATCTGTCAATGGACATTTGGGTGGTTTCCATGTCTTGGATTTTGTGAATAGTGCTACAATTAACATGTGGGAGCACATGTCTTTTTTAAGGAAAATTTTGCCTCACATTAGTCAGATGGCCATCATTACTAACTCCACAAATAAATTCTGGAGGAGGTTTGGAGAAAAGGGAAACCTCTTTTACCATTGTTGGGAATGGAAGCTGTTATAACCACTATGGAGAACAGTATGGATATACCATAGAAAAGTATACATAGAACTAACATATGACCAAGAAATCCCACTCTTGGGCATATATCCTAACCATATTCTAACCATAACCACAATTTCCACTCTTCCCTAACTTCTATCAGAGCCATGAATTAATTGACCCTTGATCGAATTCTAATCCAACTGTTAGAATTTTAGGAATGAACTCATGTATGTTTTGGTGCTGCTTAGTATCCTGAGAGATGGAATATGTAGCCTAAAAGGGATATTTGCCTCACCCATTTCTGTTCCATTCATTGGCATTAGAGTTTCTGAGGATGCTCTTTTGGGGCTAAGGTGAGCAGGAGCAGTCTCACTGGTTATAAAGAACCTTAAAAGAGCAAAAATTTGGAGATGATTGAGGCCATAAAGCTCTTACCTGGTGTATCTGGGAATGAGCCTCTTAGAAGTTCAAGTGGTGGGAGTTCCCTTATGGTGAAGTGGGTTAAGGATCTGGGGTTGTCACTGCAAAGGTGGAGGTTAGACCCCTGTCATGGGAAGTTGCATATGTAGCAGAGGTGGCAAAAAATAAAAGGAAAAAATAAAACAAAAAGAGGAAAAGTACAAATGGCAAGTAAACCAAGTATTGCACCTGATAATAAGCAGGAACATGTGTTTTTTTAACATTGAGGAACCTAAGGCAATTTAACAGCAAATTAATCTTGGTTCTGTTGCTATGTCTAGATTACTCAAGGTTCCTGCCTCCTGTCTGTAAGCTTTGCTTTCTCATCCTTTGCAGCCCCTCAAACAATTTAAGACACCCAGACAGAGGAACACCCTTCTTTACTCACAGCAACAGGGGCCAGGAAGGGCATCCTCATTTCTTCAGGGTCAGTCCTAACCAGCCTGATGTGACCTCTTACCCATGCACATGCTACAGACAGCAGCACTGGCTCCTGGTCCTTCTGAGAACCTTGACCTCTTTGTTGTGGAGGCTGTAGATGAGTTGGTTGAGGGCTGGGATGACAAGGGTGTAGAACACAGATGCCATCTTGTCACTGTACAGGGCATAGCTGGAGCTGAGATGAAGGTACCTGAATATTAGTGTCCAGTACAGCATGGCCACAGCTGTGAGGTAGGAGCTACAGGTAGAGGCTGCTCACCAGTGGCCCTTGACCGAGCCCATGCACATCACAGTACCAGCAATGAACCCATATGACACAGCAATAGTCAGTACCATGGCTGTTTGGATGAAGCCATGGATAGCAAAGAACAGGAGTTCATTCAGACTGGTTTTATTGCAGGAGATGGCCAGAGTGCAGGGATATCACAGAAGAAGCTGTTCATCTCCTGGGAGACACAGAAGCTCTGGCAGAAGGTGAAGGTCACATGGACCATGGCAGTCACTGTCCACCCAGTCCAGATGCTCCCAGCAAGGCAAGGCACAGACACCAATACATGGCCATGGTGTAGAGAAGAGGGTTTCCTATGGCCACATTGTGGTCATAGACCATGGTTGCCAATAGGCAACACTCAGCATCAACCAGCCCTGAAAACACAAAAATCTACAGGACACAGGCTGCTTAGGGGATGGTGGTGAAGGGCAGCAGCAGGCCCACCAGCATCTTGGGGCCAATGGATGAGGAATAGCAGGCATCCAGCAGGGAGAGTTTGGCCAGGAAATACATGGGTGTGTGGAGATGGGAAGCCATGAAAATCAGCAACATCATGCCCGCATTTCCCAGCAGCCTCATCAGGTAGATGGGCAGGAAGACCAGGAAGAGGGTGATGTGCAGGTCCCAGCAATCTGTGATGCCCAGATGGATGAATTCAGCAGAGGCATCCCTGGTCCAGGTGAAGTTCTGTGGCCTCATCTTGATGAACAGAAAATGAGGAAAGACAAAGCAGAGGGAGGTAAGGTAAATATCATGACCATCATGAGGGAGAAAGCATTTTGTACTGGTATCAGGACTTGGGTGTTAGTCCTACCTGGTAACAAAATTGCTCTGTGACCTTGGACAAGCCATATCACCTCTTAGAACCTTTGTTTCTGATGCTGAGAAGTCAATGCCATTTAACTTTCATGAGGGAGGAAATCTTTCCTGTCTTCATCAATTTCATACCCACAAAACTTAGAACATAGCCTGGCACATTGTAAGTGCTCAATTGTTTTATTGAACTTTGCTTTATTGAATTTGGCTTTATCATGCTTTACAGATAGTGCTTTTTTAACAAATTAAAGGTTTGTGGTACTATTTTAATTTTTTATATTTAATTTAAAAAGTTTTATTGAAGTGTAGTTGATTTCTGCTACACAACAATGTGATTCAGTTATACATATACACACATCCATTCTTGTCTCACATTCTTTTCCCATACAGATTATCACACAATACTTGATAGAGTTCCCTGTGCTGTATAGGTCTCCATCGGTGGCTTCATTATTCCAACAGTGTTTGCTTACTTTGAGTCTCCATGTCACATTTTGGTAATTCTTACAGTATTTCACACTTTTTCATTATTATTAACTTAGTTATTGATGATTTGCGATTGGTGAACCACTTTCATTTGTTCCCTGAAGGCTTAGAAGATGTTTAGTTTTTTAGTTTTTTTTTGTTGTTGTTGTTGTTGTTTTTGTTTTTGTTTTTTTAGCAATGAGGTATTTTATTTATTTATTTGCTTTTTAGTGCTGCATCAACAGTATATGGAAGTTCCCAGGCTAGGGGTTGAACTGGAGCTACAGCTGCCATCCTATGCAACAGCCACATCATATCTGAGCTGCATCTGTGACCTACACCACATCTCACAGCAATGCTGGATCCTTAACCCACTGAGCAAGGCCAGGGATTGAACCCACAATCTCATGGTTCCTAGTTGGATTCATTTCTGCTGTCCCATGATGGGAACTCCAGCAAGTAGTATTTTAAAGTTGTGGTACATACATCGCTATTTTTAGGGATGATACTCTTGCATACTTAATAGACTGCAGTATATCATAAATGTAATTTTATATGCAATGGGAAGCCAATCATTGGTGTATTGCTATATTGCCTTCATCTGGAACTAAACCCACATCTGCTTGGATTTGTTACATGAGTGAATGATGAATAGGGTAGTAGTTAGTGTCTAAGTCAAGAATTGAAAACCTCATGATTCTTTTTTTTTTAAATTTTTACAGCACACTTGTGGCATATAGAATTTCCCTGGATAGAGGGTGAATCTAAGCTGCAGCTGAGGCCTATGCCACAGCCATGGCAACACCAGATCCAAACTGCATCTATGACCTATGCCTCATCTGTGGCAATGCTGGATCCTTAACCCACTGAGCAAGGCCAGGGATCCAACCTGCATTCTCACTGAGGCTATATTGGGTACTTAACCTGCTGAGCGACAAGGGGAACTGCCAAACCTCATTATTATATGTGCCTTCTCCTCTCCAGTTCCCCAAGGAGGAAAAGAGGCGATGAAATTGGTGGAGTCTCCTGATAGGAAAGGTAACTAGCTATGGGTCTTGAAGTTGGCTGGGAAGACATCTTCCCATTGGAGTAAGAGCTGGGATGGGATAGTGCAGCAGTGGCTGGCATCTGGGGGAGATGGCCAGGAGGGGAAACAATAGATTTGAAAATATTCCAAGACTGGACTCTTCTCACCAAGCCTCAATTTTCTCATGTGTCTAATGAGAAAAATAGCTGCAGGTATGTGATAATGCATGTAAAGCATCTCACACAAAGCCTGGCACATAGCAGGCTTTTAATGCAGTATCAATTAATATAATTGAATTGAGCTAGATGTCTTGCCTTGATCCTGGAAGGAAGCAACTTTATGGCAACCAGAGGTACTGTGGTTTCCAGAAAATATAACATTGCTTCAAATTCCTGTGCCTTTTCACTTGTTCCTTTTGCCTAGAACCCATTTCCTCCTTTTGTGTTTGACAAAAACTATCCTTCAAATGCCTCAGAGGAAAGTAAACTTCTCCCTTCTTTGTGCTAGCTGCACTGCAGCTTATGTCTATCACAGTATTTCCTCATTCTATTGCACATATTAATTATGTGACTGTCCTGTGGGCTTTGAGCTCTTTGGTTCAATATTCATTCAAGAAACATTTACTGAGTCCTTGTATGTGCTAAGTATGGCATTGTGATTCATTTTTGTCCCCCCAGGGTATGGTATGTAATCAGTGCTCAATAAATTTTAGTCAAATATATGAAACTGAAAAGAATGTGAATGTTAATAGCATGCAGACTTGCTTTAAGGCTGGGTTCCACCACTTTGTGGTGTGTAACTTAGGACAGGTCACTTCACCATTTGCAGGCTGATTTCTCATTGTAAAATGGGAGATGTAATATCTATGTTGGAGGCAAGCAATATGCAGCACGTGGAACTGAGTAAATGCTCTTTCACCTTTCTTTAAGAGGAGTTTAGGTGTTCCTTGGTGGCTCAGCAGGTTAAGAACCTAGTGTTGTCACTGCTGTAGCTCAGGTCACTGCCATGGCACAGGTTGGATCCTTGGCCTGGGAACTTCCACATGGTGTGATTGTGGACACACAGACTAGTTTAAATGTTTGGGACCTTACCTGTGATTGGTGAGGATGACGAAGAGCTTCCTACAGAGCATTATTTGGATAAAAATTGTGATTATATCAAGTTCCCATCTTGGCTTACAGGCAACAAACCCAACTAGTATCCATGAGGACTCAGGTTTTATCCCTGGCATCACTCAATGTGTTAAGGATCTGGTCTTTCCTTGAGCTGTGGTGTAAGTCACAAACAGTTTGGATCACCCATTGCTGTGGCTGTGGTGTAGTCTGGCCACTGTAGCTCTGGTTCAACCTCTAGCCGGGGAACGTCCATAAGTGCAGGCCTAAAATAGACCACAAATTCATTATATTACATGTTTGTGAGTTTGTGCTCTGAGAATGTAAACTGAGCAATTTGGTGGACAATTTGGCAATGATTTACCCACAAGCATTCATATGCTATGTCTTAGACTGCTTGAGATGATGTCAGAAAGTACCATGGACTGGGTTGCATAAGCAACAGACATTTATTTCTTGTAGTTCTGGAAGCTGGGAAACCCAAGATCAGGATGTCAACCCGGTTGGATTTTGGCAAGGGCCCAATTTCAGACTTGCTAATGTCTGCCTTCTTACTTTATCTCATATTGTGGAGAGAGAGCAGGTTGTCTAGATTTTTCTTCTAAGGACACTAATTCCATCATGAGGACCCCACCCTTCTGACCATATCTAAACCTGATTACATCCCAAAGGCCCCTCTTCCACATACCATTACATTGGGGGTTAGTGCTTCAACATAGGTATTTTGGGGGGTGGAAACATATTCTCCTCCTTGGTGGGGTTCACTGCTAGATATCAGACAGTATCTTGGAGTAGAAATATGTGGACCTCCAGCTCCACCCAACCACACATTCTCCATGAATTAAAGCTTGCCAGCTGAAGTTCTGCATCCAGAACCCAGTTGATAACAAAGCCCTGGTGTGTTTCCATCTCTTCACATGGAAACAAACACTACTTACCATCACAAAGTCAGGAGCATCTGTAAAATGGGTACCATGAGACTTCAACACTTTGAAATTGCTTTGAAATTTTGGGGTGCAAGGATCCCAAAACATTAGTTAAGCAGTTACCATGGAGTGTGTGTGTGTGTGTGTGTGTGTGTGGACACATGCACAAAACATAAAGTGAATTATCCATTAATTTCTCTCTGTTGCCTTACTGCCCATGAGGAGTAATCTTGACATTCAGGGACATTCATTTTTTTCCTTGAAGGAAAGAAGATGGAATTCCAAAGATGGAAGGAGATAAGGAGATAAGATACACAGCTATGAAGGTATGGAGTTGAGGCTTGAACTCAGATATGGCTCCAAAACAAGTTTCTTTGTCTCTCGGCAGAGACCCTAATTAGATCTCTTAAAAGATGACCAAATTAGTGTTGCTAGTGTCTTGCCTCAGTCCTATCATTTTTAGATGAAGCACATTGGGCCAGATCAGGTGTTACCAGTCTACTATGTGGACCTCTGTCACTGGAATTACTGGTGGAGCTTTATGAAAAACTGCATGGCTCTACACAGTGGTCAGAAACTGATTCAGGGCTCATAAATTTGTACTTGTAAGAAAATATTCCAGGTGACTCTAATATGTAACTTGATTTGGGAGGGACCCCTGAGTGTCCAGAACTTCTCATTCTTTTTCTTTTTTTCTTTTCATTTCTTTTTTTTGTCTTTTTTCCTTCTAGGGCCTCAAATGCAGCATATAGAGGTTCCCAGTCTATGATTTAATTGGAGCTCTTGCTGCTGGCCTATGCTAGAGCCACAGCAATGCCATATCCAAGCCCTATCTGTGACCTACACCACAGCTCATGGCAATGCCAGATCCTCAACCCACTAGGCAAGGCCAGGGATCAAACCCACAACCTCATGGTTCCCAGTCAGATTCATATTTTCAGCACAATGATGGGAACTCCAGAGCTTCTCAAACTTTAATGCACCCAGGTAGTTAAATTCAGGATCTTCCTCATAAGGATGGGTAGGGGCCTGAGATTTTGCATTTCTAAAACACTCCCAGGAGATGCTGATGTTGCAGGTTTGGGTACCGTGCTTGAGGTATCAAGAGCCTAGGTTGTATTGAACATCATTCCAGGTTCCAACATATTTTTTCCTCTTTTTTTTTCTTTTTAAGGTTGCACCTGCAGCATATGGGAAGTTCACAAGCTAGGGGTTGAATCAAAGCTGCAGCTACTGGACTATGCCACAGCCACAGTAACACTAATCTGAGCTGCATCTGTGACCTATGCTGCAGCTCATAGCAATGCTGGATCCTTAACCACTGAAGGAAGCCAGGGATCAAACCCCCATCCTCATGAAACCCATGATGGGTTCTTAACCTACCAAGCCACAATGGGAAATCCCCTGGCTCTGAAATCTTAAGATTCTAGCTTGCTTGAGGGTTCTCAGCTCCTCCTGCTATCTCCTTTCTCTCTGCTGATGACTTTGTCTTGACTCCTCCTCTCTTCCCAGGCCCCACTATACTCATGCACACTTTTCAGTCTAGTGAGGCTAGACTCCTGGTATTTATCCGGATGTGACCTCCTCATTTCCTAATGAGCCCCTGTTCTTAGCTCATTTCTTCTCAGCACACAGACATTTGCTACGTCTTGGGCTGCTGTCACTGTGATGGTGCAGGGTTAGGGGAATGGTAGGACATAACTAGAATCTATAGGTAGGTGGGGAGTTCTTCCCACAGAGCAGATTTTGTCCAGCCATGGGGTGATGATGGGAGGGGTAGGTGGCAGCAGCATGCCCCACCACAGACATAGAAACTGGGGGACTTGTATTCACCTTGGACACTGAGGGAATGGTCTCTATTTGCCTGTCAACTCCTCTTCCCCTCTCTGCTGTCCTGAACTCCACAGAGTGGTGGACTTGGTGATTCCATGACAGGTGGTGACAGGGGAATGCCCAGGATGATGCATGGTTTGGATCCTGGGGAGGTTGAAAAAGTGTGGCTGAGTGGATCCCCAAGCTCTGTGTGGGAATGACAGTAATGCTGCGTGTTTAGAGGCATCCTCTGGGCTCCTTTTCCCCAGCCATTTTCCCTGCCCCCACCCCAGACTCCAATCCATTCTTGGTATTCCATATTTTTCTTATGCTTTATAACATTTTACTCAAAACAAATTCTTCCTGTGGGTCTCCTAACACTTCACATTTCCCTCTTGCCTGGAATTGCCCAGCCTCTTTCTTTTTTTTCTTTTTAATACTGCACCCATGGCATATGTGGCATATGGTAGTTCCCAGGCCAGGGCACTTATCTGAGCTGTATCTGCCAGCCTACACCACAGCCACAGCAATGCCAGATCCTTAACCCACTGAACAAGGCCAGGGATTGAACCTGGATCCTTATGGATACTAGTGGGCTTTGTAACCTGCTGAGCTACAGTGGGAACACCAATGTTGTGTTAATTCCTACTCTAGAGCAAAGTGATTCAGTTATACATATATACGCATTTTTTTCAAATGTTTCTCACAGGATATTGAACATAGTTCCCTGTGCTATACAGTAGGACCTTGTTCTTTATCTATTTTATGTATAATTGTTTGCATCTGCTAATCCCAAACTCCCAATCCATCTATCCTCCACCCACTTCCCCCTTGGCAACCAAAAGTGTGTTCTCTCTGTCTGTGAGTCTGTTTCTGTTTGGTAAACAAATTCATTTATGTCATATTTTAAGTTCCACATATAAGTGACATTATGTTTTTTTGTCTTTCTCTTTAGAACACTATTGACCCATTTGATATTACCATTACTGATCCAGGAACTTGGCCTTGGGCACACACAGTCAATAACATTAGGTATCAGTATTTTTGTGTGTAAATCACAGTATGCAGACAACCCATTGATCTGCTAACGGGGGAAGTTCCTTGGTGGTTCATAACATTAAGCAACTGGCTTTATCACTCTTGCAGCATATTCCTGGCCTGCAGCCCTAAAAAAAAAAAAAAAAAGATGGCCTGGACAACATTATCACTGTCTTGCAAGGAGGTGCTTGTGCAATTTTCCAGAGTGTTGTGTGTTCATACCTGATGAGTCTATGAATGTATAATTTTATTAAATCACATGAGGGCACATGGACTATCCTGAATCTCCATTCTAGGGGACTTAATAAGTGATTCATATCAAAGGCTTGTGGTGGAAAAATTTGTTACTTACTTTGGAAATCATTATCCTAAACTGTGGATTTTCTTGCAGGAACTTCTACTGTTGCTTTGATATCTGTCTCCAAATGCAGCCAGATAGGCACCAAATGAGCCACCTCCAAGAAAGTGACACCCATTCCTGACCATTCAGGGCAAACTGCAGAAGAGAGAGGCGTGTGAGATCATAGGAGCTGGTCACCAGATTGTTGCTGTCATCAAGCCAAATTTCAGTCTGTTTGCCTTTGGGCAGTAAAGCCTCTCCTGACCCTGGGATGTGGTGAAGGAAAGGGTGATATTTGTTGCAGGGCACCAAGGTGGATGATGCTCAAAAAACCCAGTGGCTGTGGAGTTTCCATCATGGCTCAGAGGAATTTAATCTGACTAGTAGCCATGAGGATGCAGTTTTGCTCCCTGGCCTCGCTCAGTGGGTTAAGGATGGGCTGTTGCCCTGAGCTGTGGTGTAAATTGCAGACACAGCTTGAATCTTGCATTGCTGTGCCTGTGGCATAGTTCAGAGGCTACAGCTCCCATTCAACCCCTAGTCCAGAAACTTCCACATACCATGGGTATGACCCTAAAAACAAAACAAACAAAACCTGATGGCTTTTATGGAAATGTTTTTAAAGACAGAGGGAGAGGGTTGCAGGTATAGGACCAGCTGAGAGACATTCCTATGGTTGGTGGTGAGGTAATCAGGAGTCAACATCATCAGCTTTCAGTTTCAGCCTGGTCCACGTGCTTGTGATTAGCAAGCAGTTAACTTTTCCACCTTGTAGGAGATTCAGTGCCTGCCAAACAGCTCAAAGGATATGGCTCAGAATATTACCTGTAGCCCTTTAGGAGGAACTAAAAGTTCTTGACTTTGTTTCATGGCTAAATTATTCTTTTTTTTTTTTTTTTGGTCTGGCTTGATTGTTTCACTTTCTTTCTGTATTTTTCTCACTTCTCTGCTTAAATCTATTCTTTGGAACTCGGGGAAGCCCTAGGAGGCTAATATTTGCCTACAAACCAGCAGCAGGCTGAGGACATGGGGTGGAGCCGGGGAGGGGAATGGGGTTGTTTCCCAGGAAAACCCCCTGTGGTCCTGTTCAGTTTAATTCTGAGATGTCACAGAGAGGAGAGAGAAGAGGTGATTGCTGATTGACCTGCAAATTGGACTTGGGTGATTGGTGGCACCATGACCCTACCTTTGTCTGAAATGTACACTCTGCCCTTGGTTCCCAGGCTGGGAGCCATTTTCAAGGAGGCAGCCTTGAAGGAACAGTGTGTTGCTGAGTCTCTCTGGACAACATGTGTGTGAACCCACTGAGAGCCTCTGTAAAAGTGTTCAAGTTCCTGGCCAGTGAGAGTGGAGAGCTACTTTTGGCAACCAAGACAAGCCTTGTAAGTAAGCTCCCTTGCTTATTAAAACTGTCTGCTACCATTCTGGGGCAGGTGGATGGTGGCTGGCTTTTTTTCAGGGGCCTGTTTTTGAACAGACAGATGAGTTTTCTGCCCCCCTCTCACATGAATTACACTTTATGTGAATGGAGGGGCTTGTGTGTGGGTGTCTTTCCTATCCTCTTTATCTTTCATAAGCATCTTCCCTAATATATTTTTCCCTTAACTAGGTTTTGGTATTAGTTTATTATGGGCCTGAAATGATACTACAATTAATGGAAAATTTTCAACAATTGTGTGCTTTTTCAAGTGGTTTCTGTTCTTTGGTTATTACGAATAGTGCTGCTATGAACATTCATGTACAAGCTTTTACGGGGACATAGGTTTTCTTAGTTATATGCCTAGGAATGGAATTACTGGGTGGTATGGTAACTCTATGTTTGACCTTTTTGAGAAACTGCCTTCATTTTCCAAATTGGCTGCATTATTTTAAACATTATTACCACCAATATAGAAGGGTTCACCCTCCTCTCATTCCTTGCTAACATTTTGATATTGTCCATTAAAATTATTTTGAAAAATTTAACCATCCTAGTGGAAGTGAAGGGGTATCTCATTGTGATTTTGATTTGTGTTCCCTGATGATTAATGATGTTGGGTATTGTTCATGTGCTAATTGGCCATTTGTATTTTTCAATTTGGAAAAATGTAACTTTAAATCCTTTGTACAGTTTAAAATTGTGTTACTAGTCTTTCTTGAAGTGTAAAAGTTCTTCATATATTCTTATACCAATATCTTATCAAATATATGATTTGCATACATTTTATACCTTTCAATGGGTTTTCTATTCACTCTCCTGATGGTATCTTTTGAAGTATAAGACCTGGTGATTTTGATGAATTCCTGTTGATCCATTTTTTCTATTACCACTTGTGCAGACAAGCAGTTTGGTGTCATGCCTAAGATACCATTGCCTAATCTAAGGTAGCAGAGAATCTCACTCCCATGCTTTTCTCTAAATGTCCTGTAGTTTAAGCTCTTGCATTGAGCCCTATCATCCTTTTGACTTAATTTTTGCATGAAGTGTGAGGTTAAGGTCCAGCTTCGTTCCTCTGCTTCTGGCCATTTCATTGTCTTGGCACAGTTTGTCAAAAGCACTGTTTTTTCCTGCTTGAATTTCCCTGGAAGCCTCCTTGAAAACAAATTGCCCATAAATGTGAAGGTTTGTTTGTGGATTCTCAATTGTATTCCTTTGTCTAGTATTATGCTAGTATGACATTGTCCTTTTCAATTGAAGTCATTTCTGTATGGAAATTATATAGCATACAGGTGTGCTATATATAGTGATTCATAATTTTTAATGTTATACTCCCTTTATAGTTACTGTAAAATATTGGCTATATTCCCCATGCTGTACAATATATCCATGTGGCTTATTTTATACTAATATTGTGTACCTCTTAATCTTCTGAACTTTTCTTGCCCCTCCCCTCTTCCCTCTCCTCACTGGTGACCACTAATTTGTTCTCTATATCTGTGAGTCTGCTTCTTTTCTGTTATGTTCATTAGTTTGTTATACTTTTAAAATTCCATATAAAAGTGATGTCATATGTTATTTGTCTTTTTCTGACTTTTTCACTTAGCATTATGACCTACAATAACATCCATAGTGCTGCAAATGGAAAAATTTTATCTTCTTCATTGCTGAGTAGTAGTCCATTGTGTATATATATATATATGTATATGGATGTGTGTGTGTGTGTGTGTGTATACACACACATTCATTTGTTGATGGACACTTAGGTTGCTTCCATATCTTGGCAAATGTAAATAATGCTGCTATGAATATTGGGGTGCATGTATGTTTTTGAATTAGTGTTTTGATTTTAGAATTGTGGGGGGTGTTATACACCCAAGAGTGAAATTGTTGGGTCACAGGGTAGTTCTACTTTAGTTTTTGGAGAAACTACTATACTTTGTTCCATAATGGCAGTACCAATTTATAGTCCCATCAATAGTGTAACAGGGTTCCTTTTTCTCCACGTCCTTGCCAACAGTTGTTATTTATTTTCTTTTTAATGATGGCCATTCTGACAGGTGTGAGGTGATATCTCATCACAGTTTGATTTGCATTTCTCTGATGATTAGTAATGTTGAGCATCTTTTCATGTGAAGTACTAAGCATGAATTAGTACTTAGTTACTTAGTTTGTAGTAAGTTTTGAAATTGGGAAGTGTGAGTCTACCAATTTAAGTCTTCTTTTTCAAGAATGTGTTGGTTATTCTTGTTCTATTAAATTTCCATGTGAATTTTAGGTTGAGCTTTTCATTTTCTGCAACAAACATAGCTGAGCTTTTTAATGGGGATTGTATTGAATTCATACCATTTATTATTTCTGCTAGGTACTTTGGGGGGTTGATTTCTTAAGAATTTAAAAATATCAAGCATTTGCCATTTGCAAGTAGAGATAATTTTCCTTATTTACAATCTAGATGCCTTCTATTTCCTTTTCTTACTTATGCATGCTAGTTGGAACCTCTTGTACAATGTTAAATGGAAGTGGCAAGAGTTACTATTATCCTCAGTATTAGAAGGTCAGGAATAGGAAGACTAGCTAAAGGGATTGTGGAGCTCACAAGAAAAGGAGATCATGTCCAATGATTAGAGTGGGCTGGTGTGAGAGGGTAATTTTTGAAGATAACATGGCACTTTTACTGGGTGGGCTTGCAGTAAAGCATCTCAGAGGAGGAAATCATAGTAGAAAGGCCATGAGGGAAAATGTATATGCTATATAGGAGTGAATGAGAGCTCCACTGTAGTCAGCAGCATCCTGGTTTTGAATAATGATGGGACCTTAAGTGGAAAACAAACTCTTTTTTTGCCACACCCATGGCATGTGGGATTTCCCTGGCCAAGAATTGAACATGTGCCATAATTGTAACATGTATCACAGCTGTGGCAAAGCTGAATCCTTAACCTATTGTACCACAAGGGAAATTCCAGGAAATTCTGGAAGAGGGTGAGATGTGTAGGGAGGGAGTTCCACTTAAATATGTAATATCTTTCTAAAAGTCATGTATTGTTTCAGTAAAATTAAATAACAGGCTGGAGTTCCCTGGTGGCACAGTGGCTTAAGGATCAGGTGTTGTCACTTCTGTGGATCAGGTCACTACTGTGCCATGAGTTTGATGCCTGTCCTGATAAATTATGCATGCTGTGGGTGTAGCCATAAAAAAAAAAACACCACATACTGAAAGCCACTGAATTATAGACTTTAAAATGTAATTTTTTCTATATAAATTATATCTCAGTAAGACTCTTCTTAAAAAAATTACACATCTTACTGCAATGAAAAAAAATATTCCTCACATGAACTCTACACGGAGGATTTCCAATGATAATACTGGCAGAAGAGTTACAAGGAGGAATATTTTTTATCAGTTTAATTTTTCTAAACTGAAAACCCATTTAGGTCAACATTTCAAAGAGAAAATTGAAGGATCAATACTGACTGGGGAAAGTTTGCCCTAGGAGTATGAGAGTGCAAAGTTTAAAACTTTAATATAAAGAGTACTTGGCACAAGTCTTTAAAGGAGTCAAACAACATGAAAAAATGATTAGGAACAATAAACAAAATGTATTTACTGTGAGTTCCCATCATAGTTCAGCAGAAATGAATCTGACTAGGAACCATGAATTTGCTGGTTCAATCCCTGGCCTCGTTCAGTGGGTTAGGGAATAAGTATTTGTGGGGAGCCATAAGGCTGCTCCAGTAAAGAAAACAAAGCCACAGTCAGCACCTGCGTGAGGCTTGTCTGGTTAGCAGAGCTACAGACAAGCTGAAGAAAGAAGGATTGCAGAGCAATTCCTTGAAAAATTTCGGATTCCTAGAAGAGAAAATGACACCCCCTAAAATATGTTAATCTATTTTTTGTGTGTTTATCCTTCTCTTTCTTTGATTCACAGTTTTCTTATAGCTAGGGATTTGCCCTGGGTACATAAACACCTGGACCAAAACAGAGTGAAGTCACTTAAGCAGTGTAATGGAAAAAGCCTTTGTTTTGGAGTAACAATTTATGGCACCTATTTTGTAAGAGTATACAGGGGAAACATTTATGATTTCAGTCCCTTCACATGAAAAGAAGTCTGGGGCTGATAAAAGTGTTGTATGGCTTACAAGTTTCCATTTTTTACAACAAATGTATTTTTTATTAAATAACAGTGTCACCTGTAACTTTTATCATCCCTTGTGGGGGCACTTGACAATTTTCAGGTATAATACTCCTCTCTATTGAAGTTGGTGGTTTGGAGCTTATGTAAGTCAGGACAATAGGTTATATGCTTAGCTTGCTGGTGCCAAATAAACCACTGCCTCAAGAATGTCATGAGCCTAAGGCTTTCATGTGTTTTTGTTAACTACATATGTCTCTAGCTAAAGAATGTTAGGTATCACAGTTTATTACTTATTAAAGCTTTGTTCTTAATATAGAATAGCTACTGTTGTTGACCTTTTTAGAAAAATACAGTGTGAAACTTTAAGTTTGTAATCTTGAAGAAAAATCTAAAACTGAAGGAACATGTTTAACTACCTTTTTTATCTCAGATGGAACAGAAAGGGCTTTAAATCAAATGTTAATGTCAAATCTTACACAAGACTTGATTGCAAAGTGGTATAAAATCTGATGCTTTTCATTTAATAAATTGGGTCATCTGCAGCATGCAGCTGAGGAGTTGGCTCCAATTCTTTCCATGCCATTTGTAGTCCATCCTCTCCTTTGTTACTCCCTGGCTGCTGGGGCTGGACCTCAGCAAGTATTGACTTAAGCTGTGGTGTAGATCACAGATGTGGCCTGGATCCCATATTGCTATATCTGTGGTATAGGCTGGCAGCTGTATCTATGATTTGAGCCCTAGCCTGGGAACCTCCATATGCCATGGATGCCAACCATAAAATGCAAAAAAAAATAAAATTTGAAAAGATAAAATGTATTTATAGACTTACAAAAGCAATCAGTAAGCAAAAATTCAAACAGAAAAAGAAGTACAATTTTTAGCTTATAATAGTTGTAACAGTTGAGTCACAAATTGGAACACAAACAAAACAGAGAAAGATCACTCCCATAAGACCATCAGTTGGGATGTAAATCATTAACATTGTTTTTTTCCTTCATTAACAGTGTTATAACTATTTTAGGAACATGTATCATGAGCCTGAAAAATGCTCCACCTGGCAACTCCAGGTCTTGAAACTTAGTTCAAGCACATGGGAAAATCTCTCTCTCTCTCTCTCCATGGTTTATTCACAATGATCTCTGCATTATTACTTATAATATGGATAATTAGAAAAATCTAATTATCCCAAATGGAAAAAGATTATATTAAAAATGGCAGCTGCTTCTGCTATAATATTAATTATGAGACTGTATATAAAAACTTATAGCAATGTGGATAAGCATAGTGTGGAAAACATTCATGCTTTAAGATTATGTGAAAAGTTATCATTTTAACAATATAAAATAAATGCACAGAAGAAAGGACCATAAGAATTTGTGTAAAGTATTCATAGTGGTTTCTTTCAAGAAAGGATTTGAAAAAAAATTTCTTTATATTTTGGACACTCACAATAATGAAATTAATGATTTTTCAGTGGGAGAAAAAAAATGAACCACAGTTTAAAAAAATAAAGACTGATCACAGCTAACAAAAGACAAAATCACCTACCAGAGACAAAGATCTAAGCCCAGATATATGATCTTGGACACATCTCTTCATCTTTCTTTCCTTTTCTAGACTATTTTGCCCCTCCCAGGCCACACACAGATTCTGTCTACTTGGTGTGATATTTTCCATGTTGATGTTGGTCCCCATGAGTGAGTTTCATCTCAGGCAGGGTCAGTATTTGTTCTGAAGCCTAGTGACCTGTGTGGCTGAGGTCCTAACTTGCCTAGTCTTGCCAGGATTTGTGGATCTTGGGGAAGAATTTATAGTCCTACATGTGCTTCTACTGGAATTTTTGATGTTCCCAATCTTGGTTGAATCTGCCTGGATACATATACCCACACATTAAGTCACCCAATAAGGACTGCTCATCACTCCCTTTCTCCAGACTGCAGTTCTGACCTTGGTCTGTTGGCCCTATTTCAGTCCTGCAAAAGTCTAGGTGCTGAGACCAGCTCAGCAGGATGGGGCTGAAGAACAGGTGCTGTGAAACTTAAGGAAAAAAGTTAACATAAAACAAGACACAGAGACATTTATATTAAGTAAAGGTGGGAACCAGGGGACAAGAGCGCCACCTCAAGAAACCACACTGCTTTTATTGATAGGGATTCCATTGCATCTGTAGATTGTTTTGGGTACTATGGGCATTTTAACAAAATTAATTTTTCCAACCTAGGAATATGAAATACATTTCCATTTATTTATGTCTTCTTTAATTTCCTTGATTAAAGTTTTATATTTCTCAGCATATAAGTCCTTTACATACTTGGTCAGGTGTATTCCCAGGTTTTTGATTTTTTGGGGTGAAATTTCAAAGGGTATTTTATTTCTCTATTCTTTTTCTAATATTTCATTGTTAGTATACAGAAGTGTGCCTGATTTCTGAATGTTAATCTTATATCCTGCTACTTTTCTGAATTTGTTAATCAGTTCAAGTAGTTTTTGGTTTGAGTCCTCAGGGTATTATCTGTATAGTATCATGTCATCGACGTAAAGTGACAGTTTTATCTCTTCTCTTCCTATTTGGATGCCTTTTATTTCTTTTGTTTGTCTAATTGCTGTGACTAGGACTTCCAATACTATGCTGAACAGCAGCGGTGAGATTGGGCATCACCGTCTTGTTCCAGATTTTAGTGGGAAGGCTTTAATTTTTCTCCATTGAGTATTATATTTGCTGTAGGTTTGTCATAAATGGATTTGACTAATAAGTAATGTTCCCTCTATACCCACTTTGGTGAGGGTTTTGATCATGAATAGATGTTGTACTTTGTCAAATGTTTTTTCTGCATCTATTGAGATGATCACATGTTTTTTGAGTTTTTTTTTTTTTGTTAATGTGATGTATGATTCTGATTGATTTTCATATGTTGAACCGTCCTTGTGCACCTTGGATGAATCCCACCTGGTCATGGTGTACAATCTTTTTGATATGTTGTTGGATTCAGTTGGCTAAAATTTTGTTGAGAATTTTTGCATCTATATTCATCACATATATTGGCTGATAGTTTTCTTTTTTTGGTGGTATCTTTTCTTTTGGAATTAGGGGAATGGTGGCATCATAGAATGTCTTTGGGAGTGTTCCTTCTTCTTCAACGCTTTGAAAAATTTTAAGGTGGATGTGCACCAGTTCTTCTATATATGTTTTGTGGAATTCAGCTGTGAAGCCATCTGGTCCTGGACTTTTATTTTTAGGGAGTGTTTTTGTGATGTATTCAATTTCATTTCTAGTGATCAGTCTCTTCAGTTGGTCTATTTCTTCTTGATTCAGTTTTGGCAGGCTGTAAACTCTAGAAAGTTGTCCATTTCTTCCAGATTGTCAAATGTGTTGGTATATAATTGTTGACAGTATTCTCTCTTTTTTTTGTATTTCTGCAGTATCCATTGTGATTTCTCCTTTTTCATTTCTTATTTTGATTATTTGGGTTCTTTCTCTCCTCTGCTTTGTGAGTCTAACCAGAGGTTTGTCAATTTTGTTCACTTTTTCAATGAACCAGCTCTTGGTTTTATTGATTTTTTCTATTTTTTGAATCTCTTATTTTATTGATTTCCTCTTTGATCTATGATTTCCTTCCTTCTGCTGAATTTACATTGTTTTTTCTTCTTTTTATAATTCATTTAGGTGGTGGGTTAACTTGTCAATTTGAATTCTTTCTTCTTTTTTGAGGAAGGCCTGTATTGCTATGAATTTCCCTCTGAACACTGCTTTTATGAGATCCCATAGATTTTGAGAATTTTTGTCTTCAGTGTCATTTGTCTCAATATATTGTTTAATTTCATGATTTCCTCATTGACTATTGTTTTTTAGTAGTATGTTGTTTAGTATTCATGTAATAAGTTTTTTCTCACTTCTTTTCCTGTGGTTGTTTTCTAATTTCATGCCATTGTGGTCACAGAAGATACTTGAAATAATTTGTGTACTTTTAAATTTGTTGAGGTTAGCTTGTACCCCAATATGTGAACAATTCTTGAGAATGTTCCATGCACCCTTGAGAAGAATGTGTATTCTGATTTTTTTGGATATAATGTCCTGAAAATGTCAATTAAATCTAAAATTTTTATTGTTTCCTTTAGGATATCTGTTGGTTTTTTGGTTTCCTATGTAGAGGATCTGTCCATTGATGTGAGCATGCTGTTAAAATCTCATACTGCGATTGTATTCCCATCAATTTCTACTTTTATATCTGTTAATATTTGTTGTACCTGTTTGGGTGCTCCTATATTTGTAGCATGTTTGTTGATGATGGTAATATCCTCTTCTTTTTTTTTTTTTTTTTGTCTTTTTGCCCTTTCTAGGGCTGCTCCCATGACATATGGCAGTTCCTATGTTAGGGGTCTAATTGGAGCCGTAGCCACCGGCCTATGCCATAGCCACAGCAACACAGGATCAGAGACATGGCTGTGACCTACACCACAGCTCATGGCAATGTGGTTCCTTCACCCATTGAGGAAGGCCAGGGCTCGAACCCACAACTTCATGGTTCCTAGTCAGATTCATTACCCACTGAGCCATGACAGGAGCTCCAATATCCTCTTCTTGAATGGATGCTTTAACCATTAAATTGTTTCCTTTGTCTTTCATTATAGCCTTCATTTTAAAGTGTCTTTTGTCTGATATGAGTATTGAAACGTCTGCTCTCTTGTCTTTTCCAATGGCATGAAATATATTGTCCCACCCCCTCACTTTCAATCTATATGTGTCCTTTGATCTAACATGAGTTTCTTGTAGGCAGAAGATGGAAGGTTTTTGCATATTTATCCAATCTGCCACTCTGTGTCTTTTGATTGGGGCATTCAGTCCATTGACATTTAAGGTGATAATTGATAAATGTTTATTTTTTGTCATTCTAAACATTTTCCAGTGGATTCTATGATACTCCATTTTTTTCCATATTTTTTGGTTTGACAGTCTCCAATTATTTTGTGCTTGAGCACTTTTCTTTTCATTTTTTGTGAATGTAATATTCGGTTTTTATTTGTTCTTGCTCTGTTTTTTTAAGTGTTAACCCCTTCCTATTATTGCTTGTTTTAGCCTGATAGTCCTATAGGTTCAAACACTTCATTACCATAATATAATTTCAAAAAAGATAAAAGAAAAAAATCTATTCATTTTCTTACTTCCTTTGCCCAAATTTTATAATTTTGATGTCTTTTATTAAAAAAATTATTTGAAGCATCTTCATGATTAGATCTGTCTTCTGGCTTATTTAAGTGACTACTCTCTGATGGTTTCCTCCATCCTAGTTCTCTCTCTCTTTTTTTATTTAGAGAAGCCCTTTCAATATTTCTTTTATAATGGGTTTTGTATTGCTGTATTATTTTAGCTTTTGTTTTTTGGAAAAAAAATTATTTCCCCTCTGTTTTAAATTATATTCTGGCCGGATAGAGTATTCTAGGTTGCATATTTTTTTCCTTTCAGTGCTTTAAGTATATCCTGTCATTCCCTCTTGGCCTGTAGAGTTTCTGTAGAGAAATCAGGGAGTTCCCTTATAAGTGACACTTTGCTTTTCTCTTGCTGCCTTTAGGATCCTCTCTTTTGTTTGTTTGTTTGTTTATTTATTTATTTATTTATTTTAAATTACTCAAATTAATTTATCATATCTATAGTTATATAATGATCATAACTATCTGATTTCACAGGATTTCCATATCACAGCATAAGCACATCACCCCACCCCTGAAACTGTCTCCTCCAGAGACCATACATTTTTCAATGTCTCTGAGTCAGCATCTGTTCTGCAAAAAAGTTCAGTCTGTCCTTTTTTCAGATTCCACATGTCAATGAAAGCATTTGATATTGGTGTCTCATTATATGGCTGACTTCACTTAATCTGATAGATTCTAGGTCCATCCATGTTGCTAAAAATTCCCATATTTTGTTCTTTTTAATGGCGGAGTAATATTCCATTGTGTATATATACCACATCTTCTTTTTTTTTTTCTTTTAATTTTCCGACTGTACAGCAAGGGGATCAATTTATCCTTACATGTATACATTACATTTTTTTCCCCATCTTCTTGATCCACTCCTCTCTCGATGGATATTTAGGTTGTTTCCATGTTTTGGCTATTGTAAATAGTTCTGCAATGAACATCGACGTACATGTGTCTTTTCAAGTCATGGTTTTCACTGGATAGATGCCCTGGAGTGGGATTGCTGGATCAAATGGTAGTTCTATTTTCAATTTTCTGAGAAATCTCAATATTGTTTTACACAATGGTTGCACCAATTTACAATCCCACCAACAGTGTACTAGGGTTCCTTTTTCTGCATACCCTAATCAGCACTTACTGTTTGTAGACTTTTGGATGATGGACATTCTGGCTGGTATAAAGTGGTCCCTCATAGTGGTTTTGATTTGCATTTCTCTAATAATGAGTGATGTGGAGCATCTTTTCATGTGTTTTTTGGTCATCCATATGTCTTCTTTGGAGAACTGTCTGTTTAGATCTTCTCTGCATTTTTTGAAGGGGTTGTTTGTTTTTTTTTGTATGGAGTTGCAGAAGGTGTTTATAAATTTTGGAGATTAGTTGCTTGTCACTTGATACACTTGCAAAGATTTTCTCCTATTCTGTGGGTTGTCCTTTCATTTTGTTTAGGGTTTCCTATGCTGTGCAGAAACTTTGAAGTTTGATTAGGTCCCATTTGTTTATTTTTGTTTTTTTCCTTTCACTACTCTAAGAGGCGGATCTGAGAAGATGTTGCTGTGGTTTATGTTGGAGAGAGTATGGCCTATGTTTTCCCCCAAGAGTTTTATAGTATCTGGTCTTAAATCTATGTATTTAATCCATTTTGAATTTATGTTTGTGTGTAGTGTTAGAGAGTGTTCTAATTTCATTCTTTTCCATGTGCCTGTCCAGTTTTCCCAGCACCACTTATTGAACAAGCTTTCCTTTCTCCATTGCATATTCTTGCCTCCTTTGTCCTAGATTAGTTGGCTGTAGGTGCATGGGTTTAATTCTTGGCTTTCTATCCTGTTCCACTGATCTGTATTTCTGTGTTTGTGCAGGTACCACATGGTTTTGATGATTGTTGCTTTTTAGTATAGTCTTAAGTCTGGGAACCTGATTCCTCCAGCTCCATTTTTCTGTTTCAGGATATCTTTGGCTATTCTGGGTCTTTTGTGCTTCCAAACAATTTTTAAAATATTTTTTTTGAGTTCTGTGAAAAATATCCTTGGTAAATTGATAGGGATTGCATTGAATCTGTATATTGCCTTAGGTAATATAGTCATTTTGATAATATTAACTCTTCCAATCCAAAAGCATGGTGTGTCATTCCAACTATTTGTCATCTTTGATTTCTTTCATCTGTGGCTTATAGTTTTGAGAGTACAGGTCTTTTCTCTCATTAGGTAGGTTTACTCCTAGGTATTTTATTCTTTTGGATGTGATGGTAAACAGGATTGCTTGCCTAATTCCTCTTTGTGATCTTTCATTTGTGGTATGTTGAAATTCTGTCAATTTCTGCATATTAATTTTGTATCTGGTGACTTTGCCAAATTCATAGATGAACTCTACTAGTTTTCTGATAGAGTCTTTAGGATGCGCTAGGTATAGTATCATGTCATCTGCAAATAGTTATGGTTTTACTTCTTCCTTTCCAATGTGGATTCCTTTGATTTCTTTTAATTCTCTGATTGCTGTGGCTAGGACTTCCAAAACTACGTTGAAGAGTATTGGTGAGAGTAGACATCCTTGTCTTGTTCCTGATCTCAGAGGGAATTCTTTCAACTTTTCATCATTGAGAATTATGTTCACTGCGGGTTTGTCATATATGGCCTTTATCATGTTGAGGTAGGTTCCCTCTATGCCCACGTTCTGAAGGGTTTTGTAAGGAATAGATGTTGGATTTTGTCGAAGGCTTTTTCTGCATCTATTGAGAGGATCATATTGTTTTTATTCCTCAGTTTGATAAGGTGGTGTATCACACTGATGGATTTGCAGATATTGAATCCTTCATCTTTGGGATAAATCCCACTTGATCATGATGTACCATCCTTTTAATGTATTGTTGGATGTGGTTTGCTAGTTGTACCATCCTTTTAATGTATTGTTGGATGTGGTTTGCTAGTATTTTGTTGAGGATTTTTGCATTGATGTTCATCAGTGAAATTAGCCTGTAATTTTATTTTTTTGTGGCATCTTGGTCTGGTTTTGGTATCAGGGTGATGGTGGCCTCATAGAATGAGTTTGGGAGTATCCCTTCCTCTGCAATTTTTTGAAATGGTTTCAGAAGGAGAGGTGCTAGCTCTTTTCTAAATGTTTGATAGTATTTGTCTGTGAAGCCAACTGGTCCTGGACTTTTGTTTGTTGGAGGTTTTTTAATCACAGTTTCAATTGCAGTACTTATGATGGGTCCAATCATCTTTTCTGTTTCATCTTGGTTGAGTCTTGAAAGATTGTACTTTGCTAACAATTTGTCCATTTCTTCTACGTTTTCCATTTTATTGGCATATAGTTGCATATAGTAGTGTCTCATGATCCTTTGTGTTTCTGTGATGTCCGTAGTTACTTCTCCTTTTTCATTTCTAATTTTATTGATTTTAGACCTCTCTCTTTTATTCTTGATATGTCTGGCTAAGGATTTATCAATTTTGTTGACCTTTTCAAAGAACCAGATTTTCCTTTCATTGATCTTTTCTATGGTTTTCTTCATTTCTATTTCATTGATTTCTGCTCTGATCTTTATGATTTCTTCTATTTACTTTAGGTCTTGTCTGTTCTCTCTCGAGCTGCATTAGAGGTAAAATTAGCTTGTTTATTTGGGCTTTATCTTGTTTCCTGAGTTGGGCTTGTATTGCTATAAACTTTCCTCTTAGAATGGCTTTTGCTGCATCCCATAGGATTTGGAGTGCCGTATCTTCATTTTCATTTGCTTCTAGGTATTTTTTAATTTCCTCTTTGATTTCATCAGTGATTAGAAGCATGTTGTTTAGTCTGCACGTGTTTGTGTTTTTTGCAGACTTTTTCTTGTTGTTGATTTCCATTTGTATAGTGTTGTGGTCAGAAAAGATGTTTGATATGATTTCAATTGTCATAAAGTTACTGAGGTTGGATTTGTAGCCCAGGATGTGCTCAATCTTAGAGAATGTTGCATGTGCATTTTAGGAGAATGTGTATTCTGCTGATTTTGGATGGAATGTCTTAGAAATATCTGATAAGTCCATCTAGGTTAATGCATCATTCAGGGCCTGATTCTTTATCGATTTTCTCTCTGAGTGATATGTCTATTGCTGTAAGTGGGGTGTTAAAGTCCCCAACTATTATTGTGTTATTGTCGATTTGTCCTTTTAAAGTTGTTAATAGTTGCCTTATATATTGTGGGGAACCTATGTTGGGTGCGTAGATATTTAAAATTTTCATATCTTCTTCTTTGATCCTTTGATCATTAGGTAATGACCTTCTGTGTCCCTTAATATATTCTTCATTTTAAAGTCTATTTTGTCTGTTATGAGTATTGCTACTCCAGCTTTCTGTTGATCCCTGTTTGCATGAAATATTTTTTCCATCCTCTCACTTTCAATTTGTATGTGTCCCTAGAAGTGAAGTGGGTCTCTTGAAGACAGTATATACATGGGTCTTTTTTACATATCCATTCAGCCAATCTATGACTTTTGGTTGGGACATTTAGTCCATCAACATTTAATGTAATTATTAATATTATGTTCTTATTGCCATTTTATTAATGACTTTGGATTTGTTTTTGTTGCTCTTTTTCTTTCCTTCTTGTTCTCTGCTCTTCTGGTTTGATGACTATCTTTAGTGTGTATTTGAGTTGATTTTTCTTCATTTGTGTAATAATTGTAGATTTTTGGTTTGCAGGTATTCTGAAGTTTTGATATGAGTCTATATGTATATGAGATTGTTTTAAGTTGTTGTTCTCTTAATTGCAAGTTCATCTCCAGTGTCCTGCATTTGTACCCACCTCTTCTCATGACTTCTGATTTTGGTGGTACAATTGTGCATGGATGATTTTGTATATTTACTGTATATGTACCGTTACTGGTGAACCTTGTAATTTGTGGAATTTTTGTTTCCTGATGTTGTCTTTTCTTTTCTTCCTAGACAAGTTCCTTTAGTATTTGTTGTACTGCTGGTTTAGTGTTGCTGAATTCTCTTAACTTTTGCTTATCTGTGAAACTTTTGATTTGTCCTTCAAATCTGAATGAGAGCCTGGCTGGGTAAAGTAATCTTGGTTGGAGGTTTTTTCCTTTCCTCACGTTAAGTATATCCTACTACTCCCTTCTGGTCTACAGAGTTTCTGCTGAAAAATATGCTGATAACCAAATTGGGGTTCCCTTGTATGTTATTTGTACCTTTACCCTAGCTACTTTCAAGATTTTCTCTTTGTCTTTAATTTTGGTCAGTTTTATTAATATGTGTCTCAGTGTATTCCTCCTTGGGTTTATTTTATATGGTGCTTGTTGTGTTTCCTGGATTTGAGTGAGTGGTTCCTTTTCAGTGTTAGGGAACTTTTCAGTTATTATCTCTTGGAATATTTTTTTTTTTTTCTGTTCCCTTATCTCTTTCTTCTGGCACCCCTATAATACGGATGTTGGGTGAGTTTAATGTTGTCCCAGAGTTATCTGAGACTCTCTTCATTTGTTTTCAATCTTTTTTCTTTTTTCTATTCTGCATCCATAATTTCCTCTAATCTGTCCTCTACCTCCTTTATTCGTTCTTGTGCCTCCTGTATAATGCTGTTAGCTGCTTCTAGTGAATTTTTTTATTTCAGTTATTGTATTTTGCTCTCTTCTTGTTAAGTTTTATATCTGTATCTCTTTGCTCAGTGTTTCCTGTGAGTTATCCATCTTTATCTCCAGTTTATTTCCAATGGCTTTCATCATATTCAGCATCAACAATCTAAAGTCTTTTGCCTGGAGGCTGAGAATCTCCTCATCCCTTAGCTGATTTTCTGGGTTTTTTCCTTTCTCCCTCATCTGAGTTATAGTTCTCTGTCTTTTCATTTTTATATGTTTTTGGTGTGGTGACCTTCTTATAGATAATAGGGTTGTAGCTTCTCATACTTCTGGTGTCTTCCCCCCTTGTGGCTGAAGTCAGTATGGGGGCTTTCTGTAGGATTCCTGATAGAAGGTGCTGACTCCTGACTACCTGTAGGTGAAGCTGATTCTAATCCCTCTGGTGTGCGTGGCTTAGTCTCTGGATGGGATTAGAGGCATCCATGTGCCTGATGGGTCTTTAGGTAGCCTGTTTACTGAGGGGTGGGGCTATGATCCCACCTGGATTGTTGTTTTCCCTGGGGCTTCTCAGTGCTAACTGATGTATGGGGCCAGATTTTCCCAAAATGTCACCTCCAGAGAAAGGCACTGCTACTGAATATTCCTGAGTGCATTGTTTTCAATGTCCTTCCCTCACAACAAGTGGCATTCACCCTTCATTTCCCAGGATGTCCTCTAAGAACTGCCATCAGTTTTGACCCAGATTCCTATGAAGACTTTGCTTTGCCCTGGGACCCAGTGCACATGAAAGTCCATGTGCTCCTTTTAAGAATGGTGTCTCTGTTTCCCCCACTTGCATGTAGCCCCTGCACACTAGACCCACTGGCCTTCAATGCTAGATGCTCCAGGGGCTCTTTCTCCCAGTGCCCTATCCACACATATGAGAGTTTGATGTGTGGCTCAGAACTCTCACTCCTGTAGGTGAGTTTCTGTGAACCAGTTAGTTTCCAGTCTGTGGTGCTTCCCACCTGGGAGGTTGGGTTTGTTTATATCATGAAATCACCCCACCTACCTCGTGATGTGGCCTCCTCTTTTTCTTCTGGATTGGATATCTTTTTTAAGGTTTCTGGTCCATTTGGGTAGAGATTGCTCATCCTTTAGTTGTGAATTTTTTGTTTTTAGGAGAGAAGTTCATTTATTCTATTCCACCATCTTAATCCCATCTCTTGTTTTGGTATTATTTAAGGTATATGGGCAAAGCCCTTATCCTAGGACCCAAATGTCATAAAATTTTTCAGCATTATGAATTATTATGGATGATAGTTTCTGGAATATTCTAGCACCAAGCTGCTTTACTAAAATTTCCTTATTGAAATATAATTTGCAGGGCCTGTGTAGATCAGTCAGTAGAGCATGAGACTTTCAATATGAGGGTCCAGGGTTCAAGTCTCTGTCCAGGTGCTGTGTGAAAGATAATTCACAAAAATATTATGTTAGTTTCAGGTGTATTATGTGGTTATTTAACATTTTAATACATTATGAAATGAACATCATAATTATTCATTTAGTATCTATCTGTCTCTAAATGTATAATTGATCATATACCTTATGCTGTATATTGCATCCCAAGGTTGTTTATTTTATAACTGGAGGTTTGTTCCTCTTCATCTACATCACCTACCTCATCCCTCTTCCCGAGACACTGTCCCCTCTGGCAACCACCAGTTTCTTATCCGTATTTATGAGCCTGTTTTCATTTTATTTAGTTGATATATTCTTTTGATTTTTAGTCTCCAGATAATTGTGAGATTCCATGATATTAATCATTGACTCTCTGCCTTATTACACAGGGAATAATAAATACTGTATCCATCCATGTTGTTGGAACATGGCTGTGAACTGTGAGAAGTATTTGAATATCTAGCTATGGCCACCTTGTTGCCAACGAAGTTGTTAAACATTTTTTGTGTCCATAATGTGATGACATAGACAATTTTTTTCACTTTTGTGTATATACTTTCATTCTCGTGTGTGTGGATATCCAGTTTCCCAGCACCATTTATTCCCATTGTGTGTTTTTGGCTCCCTTGTCAAAATCAGTTGAGCATATATGTGTGGGATTATTTCTGGGCTCCTTATTCTGTTCCATTCTTTTTATTTGGTTATTTTAATGCCAGTAACATACTATGTTGATTTCTAAAGGTTTGTAGTATAGTTTTACTCAGGAAGTGTGATGCCTACAGTTTTGTCCATTTTGCTCAAGATGGCTTTGGCTTTTGTGGTTTCATATGTATAGAATAAAGGATGATGATGGGAATTGAACTCCAACACATTGCAGCGTCGTTGGTGTGGGATCTCAAGGGTTGGTCCTACTATTTGGTCCTTTCTGCAGTGTACAGAGTGCCAGATTTCATTGTGTGTTCTTCAAAGCTCCAGGGTGTTCATGGCCTCTCCTTTTCCTCATGAGCAGGCAGAAGGGAGGCCAATGTGTCACTGACATTAGAGATATCTTCTGGGACTCTTGTAGATCAGCTCCTTTGGTCCCTGCCCTGGATACATCTCAAGAGGAAGGCAAGAAATTGGGCAATTAACTCAGTTTTATTCTTCTCTAACCAGAAGTTTGGGGGTGTGTTCCCTGGGGTCTCAGTCTTGCTGGTAAATGCAGATCTTCTCTGTTCATTGTTCTCCTTCTTGTAAACAGGAGTGACAGTGCTAAATATCATCAGGCCATGGAGGCATAAGGGATGAGTCCTCAGTTAGTAGCCTGGTCCAGTGGAGATCAGAGCAAGGTGGGGTACCATCACGTGGCCTAGATATGTGCATTGATGTGAGGTCTAGTAAAGATAGAGAAAATGTGTGTTTATGTTGTTCCTATAATCATGTGTTTTTAGTGACTGATTCACACACTGACCTACATTGTGCTACCAGCCTCAAGTAGCGTGAAAATAAACTAAAATTACCTGAAATTAAAATTTGGGTTCCTCAGTTCCACTAGCTATATTTCAAGTCTCCAGGAATCATAGGAGACTGGAGCTGTTTTATTAGACAACACAGCTATAGTGAATTTCCATGGTTGTTAAATGCCCTATTGTACAGTGCTAATAATAGATAATGGAGCCTGGAAATCTGCAGTAAGTGTGTGTGCTTAGGTTTCTGTACACATGTTGGTTCTTTTTATGCATTGTTGTGTCGGGTTTGACCACACATTTTAATTAGTGTGTGTAGTGGAGTTTCTGTGTAAGTGTGTATGGTTTGTGAGTTGTATGGGTGACTGCATATTGTCTTTGCATATTTATTTAAAATAGCTTGTGAGGTGTAATTTATATACAAAATCTGCACATATTTAATGTATATAATTGGAGGAGTTTGGACATGTGCACACACTTGTGAAACTACCACCCCAATCAAGGTCATCGACATATCTCTCTCCTCTCAAAATGTGCTTGTGTCCTTTTTATGTGGTAAGAAAACTTAACATTGAGATATACACTTTTAAGGAATATTTAGGTGCACAGTATAGTGTTTTTCACTTTAGGCATTATGCTGTAGAGCAGGTCTCTAGAACTAATTCCTCTTGCATAACTGAAGTTTTATTTCAATTAAATAGCCACACTTAATTTCTCCTTCTCTCCTAGCCCTTGGTGACTGGAATTTATTCTCTGCTTCTACGAGTTTCTCAAAGTGAAATTATGCAATATTTGTCCTTGTAGGATGGGCATATTTCACTTAGCATAATATTCTCTGTTTCATCCATCTTATCAGGAATGGCAGGATTTCCATTTTTTAAGCCCAAACTATAATACATTGTTTGTATATGCCACATTTATCCATTCATCTTTCGATCGACCTGTGGCTTGTTTCCATAGCTTATCTATTGTGCATAGAGCTGCAATGCACATGGGAGAGTTGATACATCTCTGAGATTCTGATTCCAGTTCTTTCTGGTCTACATCCAGAAGTGGAATTACTGTATCATGTAGTAGTTCTATTTTCAATGTCTTGGGGAATCTCCATACTGTTTTCTGTAATGGCCACATCATTTTACATCTCCACCAACAGTGTAGAAGTGTTCTTATTTTTGTGTTTTTTAAATTTTGATTGACAAAAGATTCCATTTTATTATTTTTTTAAATTTAATTTTTTTTGTCTTTTGTCCTTTTAGAGCCACACCCACAGTACATGGATGTTCCCAGGCTAGGAGTCTAATCAGAGATGTAGCTATTGGCCTATGTCAAAGCCACAGCAATGCCATATCTGAGCCACATCTGTGACCTACACCACAGCTGGATCCTTAACCAAGTGAGCAAGACCAAGGCTAGAACCCACAACCTCATGGTTCCTAGTCAGAATTGTTTCCACTGGGCCAGGATGGGAACTCCAGAAGATTCCATTTTAAAGTTGTAAGTTAGTTTCATTGAATGCATACTAAACTCATTTCTGACTAGGATGAGCATAGGTTGGAGAGGGCCAAAAAGCAGCACCTGGGGTTTTGTTTTTGTGTCACTGTGTGTCATGCTGTGCGTCTGTATCCATGTATAACACACACACAATATCCTTCTCCTCTTCTTGGATGGCTGTAGAGGAGAGCAGAGAGGACCACGTGAGTTCTGGGAAATATGTGTAAGCTGGTCAGATAGCCTCAGAGGCTGAGTCTTCCTTTGTCTCAGCTATAGACATAAACAGGCAACAAAGTCCTCTTTATGCTAAGTTGGTGGCACTTTGTCCATATGGTTTGAAGGCTAGCTAACTTCTCACAATGTTCCTCACTGATGTTTAATGACTTCAAAATTTCCACTCTGGGGAACAGAGTGGGGTCTATTTTGAACTCTGTCTAGTTAATGAGACAACTGTGAATTCTGGTATAAGTCCTTTGCCCTACAGCATCTGTAATATCTCAGCTATCTGGTCACCTCACTGGGCAAATTCACATGTCCCTTACATTGCCTGTATGCTCAGAACTGAGCCATTTTAAATCCATGGTGATGGAAGTGGAGATGGAGACAATGACAGATGTGAAGGAAGCTATTTCTTGCAAAAAAAATTTAAAAATACAATAAGTCAGGTGCTGTGGACCTACTAATCTTCAAGCAGTGTCCATGGTCTGGATTTGTACTATTTTCCGGATGTGAGAGTGAGACCTCTTAAGTAAACTCACGTCTTCATGATGCTACTTGATCTTGCTTGATGGCCTCCTGTATCTCTGTCATCTTTAGTTCATAATGTCTGCTTATTCATCCTGCCCAAATAATGAGCTGATATTTAATTTTTTGGTCACTCTACTTTTAATTGCTATTTTTAGTCAGTATTTATTGACTATATATTTTCTAAATTAAAAATTTTATTGTGTAAAATATATGTTACAACATGTAACAATTCAATACTTTTTGTGTATATTTTGTGGCACTAAGTAATTCACATTGTGGTACAACCATCGCCACCATCCACCTCCATAATTTTTTATCTTCCAAAATATGAATTCTGTACCCACTGAAAAATAGCTCCTCATTTTCCTCTCCACACCAGCCCCTGGCAGTCAAAATTCCATTTTTTGTCTTTATTATTTAGACGATTCTTGGAATCTTATATGAATGGAATCTTACAGTATTTATAATTTTGTGATTGCATGAATTTACTTAGCACAATGTCTTCAAGGTGCATTCATGTTGTGGCTACATCAGGGTTTCTTTCATTTTTGCACTAGTATTCCACTGTATATATAGACCACCGACATTAGCTATAAGACATGGGTTGTTTCTATCTTTTGGCTACTGTGAATAATGCTGTTAAAAACATGGGTGTATAAATACATCTTTGTCCCATGCTTTCAATTATTCTGGGTATATAAGCAGAAGTAAAATTCCTTAATCATATGGAAATTTTTTGAGGAGCTTTCTTCATGTTTGCCTTTTCCTTCCTTTCTTCCTTCCTTTGCCTCCATTCCTTGCTTCCTTCCTTCCTTCCTTCATTTCTTCATTTTTCTCTTTCATTCCATCTTTATTTCTTTCATTCTTTCTTCTATATTTTGTATTTTTACATTCATTCTAATGGTAAAAATAAGATTTTGTGTTGAGCACTTTATTTTGTACATGGTAAAATTCTCTTCCAAATAATGCTTTAAGTGGTTATTGTGTATTTGAGTGTGTGTGTTTGTGTGTATTAGAGAGACACAAGCACATAAGCAGTCTGACAGTAGAGCTATGGAAGGTACTGTGTCTTATTTATTATACCCTCCCTACTGTCTTTCATGTAAAAAAGAGAATGAACTCTTCCTTATTTCCACTGAAGGTATTGATTGAAATCATACACTTTCTCCATGTGACAGAGTCAGTGTTCAGACAAATAAAATTGTCTTGCTCTAACCAGACTGGATGAAGCATCAGTGTGTGAGTACTGTGCAGGGAGACCTCTATGTACTGACAGAGTCACTCTGAGGATCCATGTGACTATGTGGTAACTGATATGCTCAGTACATCTGAGTTCGAGGAATTTCTGATTTCTCTGTATTCCCAGAGCAGAGAAAAGCAGCATGAGGAGGAAGGACCAGAGCACTGTGTCTGACTTCATCTTCCAGGGCCTCCTCATCCGGGAAGAGCAACTGATCATGTTCGTTCCCCTGTTCCTGGCCATTTACCTGACCACATTGCTGGGGAACCTGATCATCATCCTGCTCATCAGGCTGAACCCTCGCCTCCACAACCCCATGTACATCTTCCTCAGCCACCTGGCCTTCACAGATGTCTCCTTTTCATCTGTCAATGTCCATAAGGTGCTGATGAACATGCAGACTCAGGATCAATCCATTCTCTATTCAGAGTGTGTAACAGATGTATTTTTTTCATAATTTTTGCTTGCATTGATAACCTTCTTATTCTTGATGGCCTATGACAGGTATGTGGCTATTCATCACCCTCTACACTACATCATTATCATGAGGGAGGAGATGTTCTATGTCTATTGGATGAACCCTAGATCCTCTCCTGTGCCATTGCCCTGACCCAAGCCCTCCTCCTGGCTCAACTGTCCTTCTGTGATGACATAATCCCCCACTGCTTCTGTGACCTTGCTGCCCTGCCTAAGCTGTCTTGCTCAGACACCTCTCTCAAGGAACTGGTCAAATTCACTGTAGCATCTGCATTTCTCAATTTGCCATTGGGTGGCATTCTGGTCTCTTATGGTTGCATTGGTGTCTCCATCCTAAGGGTCCCCTCTACTAGGGGGATCTGTAAAACCTTGTCCACCTGTGGCTCCCACCTCTCTGTGGTGTCTCTGTTCTATGGAACAATGATGGCAGTGTACTTTTCCTCCTCATCAGGCCAGTCCCCTAACAAAGACATCATTGCTTCCATGATATACACAGTGGTTCACCCCCATGCTGAACCCTTTCATCTACAGCCTGAGAAACAGAGACATGACATTGGCTCTGGAGATATTTTTCAGAAATATTAACCTTTTTCCCAATTAAGAATCACCTAATCATATTCTTATTTCACTCACTGACCTTATAGAAAAGCCTAAAAAATTGTGGTTTGAGCACCCATGTCTCTAGAACTTATCCTCATTCTCCTTAAAATGTTCACTGTTATTTGATCAATCTCTCTCCCTTTAGTCATATCTCTTGTCGATTTATTTTTCTATAACCCTATATGACATTACCCGCAATGCAAATTCAACTTGTTTTCAAAGCATCAAAATCCTTTGTATGTACAGGTAAGTGTGTTTAAATTTTTTTTTCAGTGTGTTATTAATACTTTGGGCTTTTTTACATCTTTTTAATGTACACATATATTTAAATCTTATTATGGTCATCTAATGGGTATTGGTTCTTAAATTTTAATTGATTAATTAGTTAATTTGAAGTATAGTTCACTTATAATGTTTGATATTTTCAGGTGTATAGAAAAGTATTTATGTTTTATTTACTGATTGATTTTTTTATTTCTCTCTCTATATATACTTTTTTTTCCTATTGCACAGCATGGTGACCCAGTTACATATACATGTATACATTCTTTTTCATAACATTACATATTCCATCGCAATTGACTAGACACAGTTCCAAGTGCTACACAGCAGGATCCCATTGCTAATTCATCCCAAAGGCAGTATTCTGGATATATTTACCTGAAGCTTCCAAGCACTGCTACTCCCTCCCCTTCCCCCTTGACAACCAAAAGTCTATTTTCCAAGTCCATGACTTTTTTTTCTGTGGAAATTTTCCTTTGTGCCATATATTAGATATCAGGTATGATTTATATCATATGCTATTTTTATTTCTCTTTCTGATTACTTCACTCAGGATGCGAGTCTTAAGTTCCATCCATATCACTGCAAATGGCATTATTTTGTTCTTTTTAATGGCTGAGTAGTATTCCATTAAGTATATATACCACATCTTCCTGATCCAATCATCTACCAGTGGACATTTGTGTAGATTCTATGTCTTAGCTATTGTAAATAGTGCTGCAATGAACATGCGGGTGCATGTTTTTTTTAAGGAGAATTTTGTCCAGATATGTGTCCAAGAGTGGGATTGCTGGGTTACATGGTAGTTCTATGTATAGACTTCTAAGGTACCTCCATACTGTTCTCCATAGTGGTTGTACCAGCTTTCACTCCCACCCACAGTGCTGGAGGCTTCCCTTTTCTCGACATCCCCTCTAGGACTTGTTATTTGTGGACTTATTAATGACAGCCATTCTGACTGGTGTGTGGTGGTTTCTCATGGTTGTTTTGATTTGCATTTCTCTAATAATCAGGGTTGTTGAGCATTTTTTCAAGTGCTTGTTGGTCATTTGTATAACTTCCTTGGAGAAATGTCTATTCAGGTCCTTTGCCCATATTTCAATTAGCTTGTAGGCTTTTTGCTGTTGAGTTGCATAAACTGTTTGCATATTTTAGAGATTAGGCCCTTGTCAGCTGCACAATTTGAAACTATTTTCTCCCATTCTGTAAGCCATATTTTTGTTTTCTTTTTGGTTTCCATTTCTGTGCAAAATCTTTTCAGTTTGATTATGTCCCATTGGTTTATTTTTTATTTTATTTTTGTTGCTTTGAGAGACTAACCTGAGAAAAAATTTGTAAAGTTGATGTCAGAGAATGTTTTGCCTATGTTCTCTTCCAGAAGTTTAATGGTATTTCTGTTTCAAATATATTATATACTACATAAAATTTTTAGATTGTTTTCCCTTTTGTATTTTTACAAAATATTGTATATAGTTCCACATTCTATACAGTTTGTACTTGTTATCTATTTTATATATATAATGGTATATATATTATCCCCAAACTCCTAATCGAACCATCCCTCTTTACCCTTTTCGTAACCATAAGTTTGTTTTCTATGTCTGTGGGTCTATTTATGTTTTGTGTATAAGTTCATTTGTATCATTTTTCTTTTTAGATATCACATATAAGGAATAACACATTACATATGTTTTGTTCTATCTGGGTTACTTTATTTAGAATGATAATATCTGGCTCCATCTATGTTGCTACAAATGGCATTATGTCATTCTTTTCATGGCTGAGTACTATTTTATTAAATGTATGTACCACTTCTTCATTACCTTTTATCTGTTGAAGAACATTAAGGCTTCTTCCATGTCTTGGTTGCTTATTTTCCAAAAGTACAAACATTCATTGAAGATTCTGTTGTTTACATTTGTATAGTCCCAGGTGCTTATCTTTGCAATGAAGTATCAAGTTAATAAAGTACATTTGATGGTTTGAAATGTGATTCCATCTCTTGCATTTAATTGTGTGTATCTTTTCACATTTAAATAGTGTATATTTTTGTTTTCCTATGGTTGAAATGTGTGTAATAATATTTGTTTGGGCTACTGGGAAGATTTAATTTGAAAATGTGTGTAAAACCATTGGTACAGTGCCTTGAAGTATTGGCATTGTCTTGGAAGCCTGGATTTGACATTTTTGATAACATGGGATTTTACGTGACTCAAAAAAAGTAGGGTGTAGCAATCTACACTGAAAACTCATGACATAGTTTCAATACTTTTGTTCAAATATAAAGAATTTTGGAGTTCCTGTTGTGTCACAGTGGTTAACAAATCTAAGAACAATGAAGTTGTGGGTTCAATCCCTGGCCTTGCTCAATGGGTTGAGGATCTGGTGTTGCCATGATCTGTGGTGTGGGTCACAGATGATGCTCGGATCCCACATTGATGTGGCTCTGGCGAAGGCCAGTGGCTACAGCTCCAATTTGACCCCTAGCCTGGGAACCTACATATGCTATGGTAGTGGCTAAAAAAAAGGCAAAAAGACTAGTTTAGAAATACCAGTATTTTGTTATTTTTTATATATATGTGTATGGAGTTTCATATTGTTTTTAAGAGGAAATCAATGATCGATAGCTCTTATTTGGTGCCACTTTTCCACTTTCACCTTAGCAAATTACAGAGGTTTGAACCTGGCTTGATGTAAAGATATGAACTTGAACACAGAGGATTCTCAGTGCTTGTTGGCTCTTATGTAATCAATAGGGGACAAATCAGTTGTTCAATAAATATTTAATGATTGAATAATAAATATCCATTGGTTTCTTGGGGATAAGTCTTGGTTAATGTGATTGATTGATATATCATTGGAGCCAGAATTGGAAAAACTGACTCATGAACCTTCAATTGAGTAAAATAAAAGGAAAGGTAGCAAAAATTAAGGCTTTTCAAAGGATAGAGGACATGACTATATTATGGCATGTTCTTTTTTGACAACTGAGGCAAGAACATCATGAGGAGGGAGAACCAGAGCAGTGTGTCCAAGTTTCTCTTCCTTGGGCTGCCCATCCAGGCATAGAAGCAGGGCATGTTCTTTTTGCTGCTCCTGGGCATGAGCCAGACCATGGTGCTGGGGAACCTGCTCATCATCCTGCTCATCAGGCTGGACCCTCACCTCCACATGCTCATTTATTCCTTCCTCATCACTTGGCCCTCACAGATGTCTCCCTTTCACCTATCATGTTTCCAAAGATGCTGATGAAAATGCAGGATGGCAACAATCCATCCCATATTCAGGGGATGTATTTTTCTCACTTTTTGGGTGTCATGACAATTTTCTTCTCACAGTGATGGCTTGTGACAGGTATGTAACCACTTATCAGCCTCTCTATTACACCGACGTCATGAGGCAGGAACTGTGTGTCTCCCCAGTAGCTGCATCCTGGTTCTTCTGTTGTATCCATGCCCTGTTACACACCCTCCTTTTGGTCCAACCAGCCTTCCGTGCTGACAATGTCATCCTCCACTTCTTCTGTGACTTCACTGTCCTCCTGAAGTTGAGCTGTTCAGACACCTCCCTCAATTTGCTGGTCATCTTTACTGTGGCAGGAATGCTTTTCATCCTATCTTTGAGCAGTATCATGGGCTAGTATATTCATACAGGGACCACAGATTTGAGGTCTCTTACACCTGTGGCTCCCTTCTCTTTGTGGTGTGTTCATACTATGGGATGCTTGCTAGTGTTTAATTTTTCTCCTCATCATGGGGCTCTAATGACAAAGACATAATTGCTTCTGTTGTGTATGCGGTAGTTAGTCCCATGCTGAACCCCTTCATCTCCAGCCTCAAGAACAGAAATATAAAACAGGCCTTAGAGATATTTGTCAATAGGGCTAACATCTTAAAGTGACAATCATTATATCCTCTTGCAGTCATGAGCACAGTAAGATGTATCTCCTAAAATTATCCTTTGGTTGGCAACTCTGTACATTTAAATGAATATGCATTCAGCCATTATATGTTAATATGTCAATAAGGCCAAGTTGTTACTGAGCATTGTTAAATATTCTTGATATTTATTTTTTTCTGCTTCTCCATCATCTCTTAATCAATATGTGAAAAATTATTTGCAGAATATGTCACAGAATTGTTATTGTGGTTTTGCCTTTTTCTCCTTTTAGATATGTCAGTTTTTGCTAATATATTTTTTATACTATGTTAGTGAGAACATACCAATTAAGCATCATTTTCTGCTCCTTGTGGATTGATTTTTCTCTGCAAGCTATGCTAAAACTGGCTGGCAGTGGCTTCAAGCGGATTGTGAACTTCTCTTTGCAAGCCCATGGTCAGTCACACAATGCTGGTGGATTGAAATCAGCTGTTATGGGCATAACTACACTATGGAAATTGGAAAATGCTACAATGTAATGCTATTTTTGATAGGGAGCCTTTTTCCTATTCACTGAGCAGCACACAAGTGCATTTAGAGTGAGGGGAGATTTCTTTTTAGCCATGGCTTCTATCTTCACATCTCATTAATTTCCTCTGATATTCATTTAGAAATACCAGTATTTTGTTATTTTTTAAAATGCACTTATTTTCCATCACTTTAAACTTTCTTATGTTTTTATATCTGGAAAGTGTTAGTTCTTAACAGTGTAATGTTAGGTTTTGCTCTTATTATGTAGGTTGACACTCATTGTATTTCTGGAGAATTTGATCTATTAATATCTCATATAATTGGAATGTATTTGAATTTGTTTTCCATGTTTCTATCTGTACTCTTTTTTTTTGTCTTTTTGCATTTTCTAGGGCCACTCCCACAGCTTATGGAGGTTCACAGGTTAGAGGTCCAAACAGAGCTGTAGCTGTCAGCCTATGCCAGAGCCACAGAAATGCCATATTTGAGCTGCAACTGTGACCTACACCACAGCTCACAGCAATGCCAAATCCTCAACCCACTGAGCAAGGCCAGGGGTTGAACCCAGAATCTCATTGTTCCAGGTCAGATTCGTTAACCACTGAGCCATCACAAGAACTCCTCTATATGTATTCTAAATGAGATAACTGATTTCATATTTATTCTCACATCTCTCTATAATTTTTTATTCCATATCCCTTCTACTAACTAATTAATCATACATTATTATTATTTTATTATTCTTTTCTGTGCTTTTTTTAAGAAATTATCACTTGCTTTTTCTTTAAAAAAATATTGTGGTATAACTTATTACACAACATGAAATTTACCATTTTAACCCTTTGGGGCAGACAGGTGACATTTAGTACATTCATCATGGCAATTTTGTTCTAGGGCTTCAAAAGGGAAGTATGGGACATCAGTGCAGTTGAGTACTTCACAGCTATGAAAAAAATAATTGCAAAGATAGCTCTGAATCAATATGGTGGGATTTCCAAGATATATTATTAAATGGAAAAAAGGCAATGCATAAAACTGCATCTATAACATGCTACTTCCTATGTGAAAAAGAAGGGAAATAATATATACCTGGGTCTTCTCATTGAGAAGAAAAACACAAGGAATCAATTTGAAACTAATGAAAATACTAAGCTACAGGGGGTGAGGTTGGAATAAGAAAGAAAAGATGAGGCAATGAATATATTTATTTGTATAGTTTTGAATATGTTATCTTTTACCTACTAAAAAAATTAGAAAGTGATGGAAAATAAAGCAAAATAGAATAAAACAAAAAAATAAGCCTAAATATGATTTGAGGTAATACAATAATCAGTATAAAGGGGAAGATAATGTAATTAAGTTATTATTGAACAGTGGGTTTTGTCTATAAACGACTCTCACAATAACAAAAGCACATTTTTTTTGGTAAGGAAATTTTTTGAGCTGAAGTTAGTTTGTCATTAACACTGGTTTCAGATCTAGATTCTTAAATTGCATATGTTAAAAAAAATAAGTAAATAAGTAAACTTGTTCTGGAAAAGGGACTGACTCCTGAATGGGGGAAAGGTGCAATTTACATGGAAAAAGAGAGACTAGAAAGAACTCTAGGTGTCGAGCTAGAATTGAAGATAGCAGTTTTAACTCATTGGTTGTAATGTGTATAAACAGATAGAAATTATATATCAGTACCTGTCTGGCCCCAATCTTCCATTATTTTTGTCTCACTCCTGACTCATCTCTTAAGGGTAACCATTCCTTTAATTTGCTTGTTTCTAGTTTCTATATCTTATGCTTCTTTTTTAATATAATGATTTTTATTTTTTCCACTATAGCTGGTTTACAGTGTTCTGTCAATATTATACTGTAGAGCATGGTGACCCAGTTACACAAACATGTATACCTTCTTTTTTCTCATATTATATACATTTCCTGGCTGTATTCTCTGAGATCACTTAGAAGGCTTGCAAGCAAAAAACACACATAATGCCAAATTTGACTTTTGAGTATCTGTCTCCTCTAAGAGGAACCAAAGTTATTTAGAAAAATGGCTTATTCTTGGCTGGGGCCAGGACATGACAAGACAAGGGAAATTTTGCTGAGACTGAAAATAAAAAGTGCTTAATGAATCATGGGGACACAGGAGCCAATTGGAAGGGCTCCCATTGGCCTAATCTGGAATAATTAGAGCTTCAAAATGAATAACATCAGTAATGGGATACAACTCAGAGAATAAATAAGAATTGATGAGTCCATAATGATATAAGTAATTAATGAAAAAAATGAATGTGGAGTAAGGGGAATTTCCTTCCTATAGAGAATACAGATAATCAATACAGAAGAAATGGTTGACTTAGAAAATCACCATTTGGCCACAATACCTGCAATAGTTTGTTTAATATAAGAATAATGAATGACTGTTAGATATATTGGGTGAAATTATAAGAAAAGTGTTGTAGTTATCAAAATATCTACCAAATGATACTTAGTTAATTACAAAGGTTAAAATAGTAACTTACTGTAAAAACCTGGCAAATAACACCTTAACAAATTGATCAAGGATAAACCCATTAATAATTTGAAAAAAAATTCTTTTTTAGTTCTGCACCTGTTGCATTTGGAAGTTCCCAGGCTAGTGGTAGAATCAGAACTGCAGTTGTTAGCCTACACCACAGCCACAGCATCGGCAGCCTACAATGCAGCTTGTGGCAATGCTGGATCCTTAATCCAATGAGTGAGACCAGGATACTAGTCAGGTTCTTAAACTGCTGAGCCAAAAAGGGAACTACAGAGAATAAAAATTATTGATGAAACTTCTGCAATTTTTGAAAAATTAAAAAAATTAAAGCCTATGTTGCTATTAATTAGGAAACATGGGTAAAGCCCTTATCCTAGGACTCAAATATTCATAAAATTTTTCAGCATTATGAACAAACAATAGTTTGTGGACTATTCTAGCACCCAGCAGCTTTACTAACTTCTTTATTGAAATATAATTTGCAGGGCATCTGGATTTCCAATCACAACTCAGTGGACAAAGGACCCAACAAGCTTTGGGAGACTGACCTGAGAAAATATTTGTAAGGTTGATGTCAAAAAAATATTTTGCCAATGTTCTGTTCCAGGAGGTTCATGGTTTCTTGCCTCATGTTTCAGTCTTTCAGCCATTTTGAGTTTATTTTTGTGCATGGTGTGAGGGTGTGTTCTAGTTTTGTTTATTTGCATGCAGCTGTCCAGGTTTCCAGAAATACTTGCTAAAAAGACTGTCATTTTCCCATTTTATGTTCTTGCCTCCTTTGTCAAAGTTTAATTGACCATATGTGTCTGGGTTTATTTCTGGATTCCCTATTCTGTTCCATTGGTTTGTATGTCTGTTTTGGTAGCAGTACCACACTGTCTTGATGACTGTTGCTTTGTAATATTGCCTGAAGTCTGGTAGAGAGATGCCTCCTGCTTTGAAATTGTTCCTCAGATTTACCTTGGAAATTCTGCATCTTTTGTGGTTCCACATACATTTTTGGATTGTTTGTTCTAGTTCTGTGAAAAATGTCATGGGGAATTTCATAGGGATTGTATTGAATCTGTAGATTACTTTGGGTAGTATGGCCATTTTTACAATATTCATTTTACCAACCCAGGAGCATGGACTATCTTTCCATTTCTTTACATCTTCTTAAATTTCCTTGATTAATATTTTATAGTTCTCAGAATATACCTATTTCATCAGGGGTATTCACAGGTATTTGATTTATTAGAGTGTAATTTTAAAAGGTGTTGCATTTCTGTGCTCCTTTTCTAATATTTCCTTGTTTGTATACAGAAATGTGACTGATTTCTGAATGGTAATCATATATCCTTCTACTTTGTTGAATTTGTTGATCAGTTCAAGTAGTTTTGGTGTTGAGTCCTTGGGGTTGTCTATATATAGTATCATGTCATCTGCATACAGTGACAGTTTTATCTATCCTCTTCCTATTTGCCTTTGATTTTTTTGTTTGCCTAATTGTAGTGCTAGGACTTCCAGTACTAGATTGAATAACAGTGGTGAGAGTGAACATCCTCATCTTGTTCCAGATTTTAGTGGTAAGGCTATCAGCTCTTCTCCATTGAGTAGTGTATTTGGTGTGGGTTTGTCATAAATGTATTTTATTATGTTAAGGTATGATCCCCCTATATGCACTACACAAAGAGTTTTTATCATGAAAGGATTTTGGACTTTGTCAAATGCTTTTTCTGCATCTATTGTGATGATCATGTGGTTTTTCACTTTTGTGAATGTGGTGTATGAAGTTGATTGATTTGCATATGTTGAACCATCCTTGTGAACCTGGGATGAACCCCACCTTGTCATGTTGTACGATCTTTTTTAAATGTTGTTAGATTCAGTTAGCCTAAATTTTGTTGAGAATTTTTGTGTCTATATTCATGAAAGATATGGGTCAATAGTTTCCTTTTTTTGGTGGTATCTTTTTACAGAGAACAGTATGGAGCTACCTTAGAAAACTATACATAGAACTATCATATGACCCAGATCTTGGGCAACCCAACTCTTGGGCATATATCCAGAAAAGTCTTGCCTTACAAAAGACACGTGCACCCACATGTTCATTGCAGCAATATTCACAATAGCCAAGACATGGAAACAACCCAAATGTCCATTGACAGATGATTGGATTAGGTAGATGTGGTACATATACACAATGAAATACTACTAAGCCATAAAAAGAACAAAATAGTGCCATTTGTAGCAACATGGATGGAACTAGAGACTCTCATCCTGAGTGAAGTAAGTCAAGAAGAGAAAGACAAATACCATACGATATCACTCATATCTCATATCTAATATATAGCACAAAGGAACCTTTCCACAGAAAACAAAATCATGGACATGGAGAATAGACTTGTGATTGACAAGGGGGAAGGGGAAATTGGGGCTAGTAGATGCAAACTCTTGCTTCTGGAATGGATTAGCAATGGGATCCTGCTGTGTAGCACTGGGAACTATGTCTAGTCAGTTATAATGAAGCATATTACTGGGAGAAAAAAATATATGCATATATGTGCAACATGGTTACCATGCTGTACAGTAGAAAAAAAATTGTACTGGAGAAATAACAATTATTTTTTTTTAATTTTTAAAAATGAAAAGCCTTGTGGTTTTTCCCAATAGATAGGGAGGAGTAGTGGGCCTAACTTGGAGTTTGGGGTTAGTAAATATAAATTATTGCATTTATAATAGATAAGCAATGAGGTCCTACTGTACAGCACAGGGAACTATATCCAATATCTTGGGATAGACCATGATTGAAAATAGCATGCAAAAAAGATTATGTGTGTGGGGGGGTGGGTGGTGTCACTGTGCTCCAGAGCAGAAATTGACACAATAGTCAATCAACACTACTCTGATAAAAATAAAATTAAGAATTAAAAAAGAAACCAACAAGCATCCATGAGGATGCAGCTTCAATCTCGAGGCTCACTCATTGTGATAAGGCTCAGGCATTGCCTTGAGCTGCGATGTATGTCACCAATGTGCCTCTGATCCCATGTTGCTGTGGTGCAGGCCTGTAGCTATAGCTCTGATTCAACTCCTAGCCTGGGAACCTCCATATGCCACAGATGCAGCCCTCAAAATACAAAATATTTGTATTTACAGGGCCTGGATAGTTCAGTCACTAGAGCATCAGCCTTTTAATCTGAGGGTACAGGGTTCAAGTCCCTGTCCAGGTGCTGTGAGAAATATAGTTTGCAAGCAGTATTATCTTATATTCAAGTGTATTACATGGTGATTTGACATTTTCATACATTGTGAAATGATCACCACAATTGTTAATCTAGTGACTATCTGTCTGCAGATCTTTTACATTATTATTGATCATATGTTTTATGCTGTATATTACATCCCATGGTTTCTTTAATTTATAACTTGAGGTTTGTTCTTCTTCATCCACATCACCTGTTTCATCCCTCTCCACGAGACACTATCCCCAGTGGCAACCACTGGTTTCCTTTCTGTATTTATGAGTCTATTTTCATTTTGTTTAGTTGATTTATTGTTTTCCTTATTAGGCTCCAGACATAAGCAAGATACCATGATATTTATCATTGTCTCCCTGCCTTATTTCACAGAGCATACTACCTTCTAGACCCATCCATGTTGTTGGAATATGGCCGTGAAATGTGAAATGAACTTGAATATCCCCCTTATGGCCACGTTGTTTACAATGAAGGTGGCAAACATTTTTAGTCCCCAGGATGGGATGGCACAAACAATTGTTTTCACTGGTGGAGATTCACTTTCAAAGTTTTGTGTATGGATACTCAGTTTCCCAGCACCATTTATTTAAGAGGCTAACCTTTCCTGTGTGTTTTTGTCTCCCTTGTCAAAGATCAGTTGAGCATATTTGCATAGGATTATTTTGGGCTCCATATTCTGTTCCAATTTTATATGTGTATTTTAAGGTCAATAACATACTGTGTTGATTTCTAAAGGTGTGTAGTATAGTTTCTAATCAGGAAGTGTGATGCCTTCAGTTTTGTTCATTTTGCTTTACATGGTTTTGGCTCTTGTGGGTCTTTTGTGGTTTAATATGGATGGAATAAGTGATAGTAATGGGATGTGAGCTCAAACACACTTCAGGGTCAGTGGTGTGGTATCTCAAGGGCTGATCCTATTTCATTTGGTCCTTTCTGCAGTGAATGGAGTGGCAGATTTCATTGTGGGCTCCTCAAAGATCAAGGGTGTTCATGGGTGCTCATTCTCCTCATGAGAAGGCAGAGGGGAGGCCAATGTATCACTGACATTATAACACCTTCTGGGACTCCTATAGTTCAGCCACTTTTGTCCATTAACTGGATGCATCTCAAGAGGAAGGCAAGAATTTGGGCAATTAACTCAGTTGGCTGCTTCTCTAACCAGAAGCTTGGGAGTATGTTCCCTGTGCATAAGTCCTGCTGATAAATGTGGATTTTCCCATTCCTTTTTCTCCTTCTTGTAAACAGGCATGGAAATGCTAAATATCATTAGGCTATGGAGGCACAAGTGATGTATCCTCAGATAGTATCCTGGATCAGCACAGATAGGGACAATATGGAAAACCCTCACTTCACCTAGATATGTGTATTGATGTGAGGAATAGGAAAAAGAGAGAAATTGTGTGTTTACATTGCTCCTATAACCTTGTGTTTTTAGTGACTGGTTTACACACTGACCTACATGGTGCCACTAGCCTTAAATGGCCATAATATTAAAATTAATTAAAATGACCTAAAATTAAAATTTGGGTCCTCAGTTTCACTAGCTATATATTTCAAGTCTCCATTAGTCTCAGGAGATCGGTGCTGCTGTATTGGGCAACCCAGCTATAGAGTATTTCCATCCTATTATACAGTACTAATAATAGACCATGGAGGCTGGAAATCTGCAATATATATGTGTGTACTTGGGTTTCTGTGTGCATTTTGCTTCTTTCTATGTTATTTGTCTGCTGGGTTAGATCACACATGATTCTTATTGTTTGTAGTGGAGTTTGTATGTATGTGCATGTGTATGGTTTGTGTGGGAAACTGGATGTGGTCTTTGGATATTTTTTAAAAACAGCTTGTGAGGTATATTTGGTATATGAAAAAATAGCACATATTTAATATACACAATTTTAGGAGTTCAGACATGTGTGCACACTTGTAAGGCTACCACCACTATTAAGGTCATCAACATTATCTGTCTCCTCTCAAAATATCCTTGTGTCCTTTTTAAGTGGTAAGAAAACTTAACATGAGATTTACTCTTTTATGGAAGTTTTAGGTGCATAGTATAGTATATTTGATTTTAGGCATGCTATAAAGCAGGTCTCTTGAACTAATTCATCTTGCATATCTGACAATTTATTTCAATTAAACAACAACAGTCCATTTCAACTTCCCCCTGGCCAAGTGACTGCCATTTATTCTCTGCCTCTATGAATTTCTCAAAAGAAATCATGTGATATTTGCATTTGTAGGGCTGGCCTATTTCACTTAACATCATCCTATTTCATCCTTGTTATCACAAATGTCAGGATTTCCTTTTTTTAAAGAGAAATTATAATCCATTGTGTGTATATGCCACATTTATCCATTCATATTTCAATGAACATGTAGCTATTCTCCATAGTTTATCTATTGTGCACAGAGCTTCAATGCACATGGAGGAGCAGATACATCTCTGAGATCCTGATTCTAGTACTTTCTGATGTACACACAGAAGTTGGATTACTGTGTCATGTGGTAGTTCTATTTTGAATGTCTTGGGGAGTCCCCATAGAGTTTTCCATAAAGGCCACACCATTTTACATCTCCAAGAACAGTATAGGAGGGTTTTTGTTTGCATGTCTTTTAAGTCATGTGTGGCCAAAAGTTTCATTTTAAAGTTGTAATTAAGTTGGTATGAATCCATACCAACCTCAACATGTCCAAGTATGAAGAGTATGGTTAAGAGATAGTCAAAAAGTAGCACCAGGGATTTTGTTTTTGTGTCACATGTCATGCTGAGTGTCTATTTCTGTGTATAACACACTCACAATCTACTCCTCTCTTGAATGGCTGTTGAGTAGAGAGGACCTCGTGAGGACCTTGGAAATATGTATATGCATTTGACCTGGTCAGACAGTCTCACAGCCTGAATCTTCCATTGTCTCAGCTCTAGACATAAAAAACAAGCAAAGTTATCTTTATGTTAATTTGGTGGCACATTGTCTAGGTGGTTCAAAGGTTACTGAATTTTTTGCAATGTCCCTCATTGATATTTAATGATTTTCATATTTCCACTCTGTGGAACAGGTGGGGTCAATTTTGCAACCATGACTAGTTAATCAGATGGCTCTGAATTCTGATATAGGTACCCATTCCTATAGCATCAGCAATATCTTGGCTCTCTGGTCAAATTCTAGGGCAAATTCTCATGTCACTCACTTTGTATGTATGCTCAGAACTGAGTCATTTTTAAGCCTTGTTATGGAAGGGGAAATATAGAGAATGGCAGATGTGAAGGAAGCTATTTATTGACAAACTTATTAAAAATGCAATGAGTCAAGTGATGTGGACCTACTAATCTTGAGGGGCAGTTCATGGTCTGGACTTTCACTATTTCCTGGATGTGAGAGGAAGATCTCAGAAGTAAAAACATTCTTAGGAAGCTACTTTATCTTGATTAATGGCCTCCTGTATCTTTGTCATTGTTAGTTCCTGATGTCTGCTTACTCATCCTGCCTAAATAATGAGTTGATTTATTTTTGTAGTCACTCTCCTTTTGATTGCTAATTTTAGTCAATGATTTATTATCTTGTGACATTTTTGGAATCAAAAATTAGTAATTCTGGTAAAGTATATGTAACAAAAGTTAATATTTCAATGTTTTTTTAGTATATTTCTAGGGAACAAGTAATTCACATTGTTACAAATCCATCACTGCCATCCATCTCCAGAACTTATTATTTCTTAATTTTTAAAATTTTTAATTTTTTTTAAATTGCTATTTTTTATATTGATTTTTTGGTATTTTTTAACATACATTTATATTTTTTCTACTGTACATTATGGTGACCCAGTTACACATACATGTATACAATCTTTATTCTTACATTATGTGTTCCATCATAATTGACTAGAGATCCCAGTGCAACACAGCAGGACCAAATTGCTAATCCATCAAGAAGACAATATTCTGCATTTATTTACCCCAAGCTCCAAGTCCCTCCTGTTTTCACCCCTTCCCCCTTGGCAAACACAGGTCTATTCTCCAACTCCATGATTTTGTTTTCTGGAAAGGTTCATTTGTGCCATATATTGGATCCCACATATATGTGATATCATATGGTATTTGTCTTTCTCTTTCTGACTTACTTAACTCAGGATGAGAGCCTCTAATTCCATCCGTTTTGCTACAAATGGCATTATTTTGTTCTTTTTCATGGCTGAGTAGTATTTCACTGTGTATACGTGCCACATATTCCTAATCCAATCATTTGTAATTGGACATTTGATTTGTTTCCATGTCTTGACTATTGTGAATAGTGCTGCAATGAACATGTGGCTGCATGTGTCTTTTTTAAGTAGAGTTTTGTCTGGATATATGCCCAAGAGTGGGGTTGCTGAGTCATATGATAGTTCTATGTATAGTTTTCTAAGGTACCTCCATACTGTTCTCCATAGTGGTTGTACCAGCTTCCATTCCCACCAATAGTGCAGGAGGGTTCCCTTTTCTCCACACCCCCTTCCAGCATTTGTTATTTGTGGACTTATGAATGATGGCCATTCTGACTGATGTGAGGCGATACCTTCTGGCAATTTTGATTTACATTTCTCTAATAATCAGAGATGTTGAGCATTGTTTCAAGTGCTTGTTGGCCATTGGTATATCTTCCTTGGAGAAATGTCTATTCAGGTCATTTGCCCATTTTTCCATCAGATTGTTTGTGTTTTCTGCTATTGAGTTGTATGAGTTGTTTGTATATTTTAGAGATTAGGCCTTTGTCAGTTGTATTGTTTGAAACTCCTCTATTCCATTCTGTAAGTTGTCTTTTTGTTTTCTTTTTGATTTCCTTTGCTGTGCAAAAGCTTGTCAGTTTGATTATGTCCCATTAGTTTATTTTTGCTCTTATTTCTATTGCTTTGGGAGACTGACCTGAGAAAATATTCACGAGGTTGATGTCAGAAAATGTTTTGCCTATGTTCTCTTCCAGGTGTTTCATGGTGTCTTGTCTTTTATTTAAAGCTTTCAGACTTTTTCAGTTTATTTTCATGCCTGTTGTGAGGGTGTGTACTAGTTTCATTGATTTGCATACAGCTGTCCAGGTTTCCCAGCAATTCTTGCTGAGCATACTGTCTTTTTCCCATTTTATATTCTTGCTTCCTTTGTCAAAGATTAATTGGCCATAGGTGTTAGGGTTTATTTCTTGATTCCCTATTCTGTGCCATTAGTCTGTCAGTCAGTTTTAGTACCAGTACCACATATCTTGATAACTCCGGCTTTGTAATATTGCTTGAAGTCTGGAAGAGTTATGCCTCCTGCTTGGTTTTTGTTCTTCAGAATTGATTTGGCAATTATGGGTCTTTTGTTGTTCCATATAAATTTTTGGATTATTTGTTTTGTGAACAATGTCCTGGATAATTCAATAGGGGTTGCATGGAATCTGTAGATTGCTTTGGGTACTATGGCCATTTTTACGATGTTAATTTTTCCAACCAAGGAGCATGATCTGTCTTTACATCTTCTTTAATTTCCTTGATTAATGTTTTATAGTTCTCAGCATATAAGTCCTTTACCTCCTTGGTCAGATTTAATCCCTGGTATTTAAATTTTTGGGGTGCAATTTTAAAAGCTATTGCATTTATGTATTACTTTTCTAATATTTCATTGTCAGTAAACAGAAATGTGCACAATTTCTGAATGTTAACCTTATATCCTGGTAATGTTCTGTATTTGTTGTTCAGTTCAAGTAGTTCAGGGGTTGAGTACTTGGGGTGTTCTATATATAGTATCATGTCATCTGCATACAGGAACAGATTTACCTCTTCTCTTCCTATTTGATTCCTTTTATTTCTTTGGTTTGTCTAATTGCTGTGGCTAGAACTTCCAGTACTAGGTTGAATAACAGTGATTAGAGTGGGCATCCTTGTCTTATTCAAGATTTTAGTGGTAAGGCTTTAAGCTCTTTTCCATTGAGTAGTATATTTCCTGTGGATTTCTCATAAATTGCTTTGAATATACTAAGGAATGTTCCCTCTATGCTCACTTTGTTAAGAAATTTTTTCATGAATAGATGTTGGACTTTGTTAAATGCTTTTTCTGCATCTATTGAGATGCTAATATGATGTTCGACTTTTCTTTTGTTAATGTGGTGTATAATATTGATTTATTTATGTATATTGAACCATCCTTGTGAACCTGGGATGAATCCCACCTGGTCATGGTGTGTAATCTTCTTGATATGTTATTGGATTTGGTTGTCTAATATTTTGTTGTGAATTTTTGTGTCTAAATTCATCAAATATATTGGTTGATAGTTTTCTTTTTTGGTGGAATCTTTGTCTAGTTTTGGTTTTAGGGTGATGGTGGCTTCATAAAATATGTTTGGGAGTATTCCTTCTTCTTCAACTTTTTGAAAAAGTTTAAGGAGTATGGGTATGAGTTCCTCTTTGTAAGTTTGGTAGAATTCACCTGTGAAGTCATCAGTTCATGGACTTTTATTTGTAGGGAGTTTTTATGACATACTCAATTTTATTTCTAGTGATTGGTCTGTTCATTTGATCTATTTCTTCTCAATTCAATTTTGGCAGGCTGTAGGTCTCTAGAAATATGTCCACTTCTTCTAGGTTGTTGAATTTGATGGCGTATAATTGTTGATAATATTCGCTCATTGTTTTTTTTTTTGTATTTCTGTAACATCTGTTGTGGCTTCTCCTTTTTTATTTCTTATTTTATTTGTTTTTTTTTTCTCTACTCTTCTTGGTGATTCTAGCTATAGGTTTGTCAATGTTGTTTACCTTTTCAAAGAACCAGCTATTGGTTTGATTGATTTTTTTCTATTGTTTTTTGAATCTCATTGATTTCCTCTTTGATCTTTATGATTTCCTTCCTTCCGTTGACTTTATATTTTGCTTGTTCTTCTTTTTCTAATTCATTTAAGTGATGGGTTAAGTTTCTGATTTGAGATTTTTCTTCTTTTTTGAGGAAGGCTTGTATTTTTTATGAACTTCCCTCACAGAACTGCTTTTGTGGCATCCCATAGATTTTAGAGGTTGTGTCTTCAATATCATTTGTCTCAAGGTAGTTTTTAATTTCCTTCTTGATTTCCTCATTAACCCATTTGTTTTTAGTAGCATGTTGTTTATTCTCCATGGAGTAGGTTTGTTCTAATTTCTTTTCCTGTGATCAATTTCTAGTTTCATGCCATTGTTGTGAGAGAAGATAATTGAAATAATTTCTATACTCTTAAATTTGTTGAGGTTCCCTTTGTGCCCCAATAAATGATCATTCTTGATAATGTTCCATGTGCACTTGAGAAGATATATTCTGAGCTTTTTGAATGTAATATCCTGAAAATCTTGATTAAGTCTCACTTTTGTATTGTTGCCTTTAGAATCTCTGTTGCTTCATTTATTATCTGTCTAGAGGATCTATCCATTGATGTGAATGGGGTGTTAAAGCCACCTCCTCTGCTTTTATTCCCATCAATTTCTCCTTTTATGTTTTTTTCTATTTGTTCTAGGTATCTGGGTGCTCCTATATTAGGGGCATATATATTGACGATTGTGATATCCTCTTCTTGAATGGATTCTTTAACCATTAAACAGTGTCCTTTTTTGTCTTTCTTTATGGCCCATGTTATAAGTCTATTTTATCTGATATAAGTGTTGCAACTCTTGCTTTCCTGTCTGGTCCATTGGCATGAAACATCATTTCCCATCCCCTCATATTCAATCGATGTGTCCTTTGCCCTAAGGTGAGTCTCTGGTAGGCAGCAGATTGTAGGTTATGCTTTGCTTTTTTTTTTTTCTTTCCTTTTTGCTATTTCTTAGGCCACTCCCACAGCATATAGAGGTTCCCAGGCTAGGGGTCAATCAGAGCTGTAGCTGCCAGCCTACGCCAGAGCCACAGCAACGTGGGATCCGAGGTGTATCTGCAACCTACATCACAGCTCACAGCAATGCCAGATCGTGAACCCACTGAGCAAGGGCAGTGATCTAACCCACAACCTCATGGTTCCTTGTCGGATTCGTTAACCACTGTGACATGACAGGAACTCCAGGTTTTGCTTTTTTATCCAATCTGCCACTCTGTATCTTTTGATTGGTGCAGTCAGTCCATTGATATTTAGTGTGATTATTGATAGATATGTATTTTTGCCATTTTAAAACTTGATTTCCAGTTGACTCTATGTTTCTCTTTTCTTCCTTTCTTTTCTTGGCTGGATGATTTCCATTTATTTTATGTTTGATACTTTTCATTTTTTGTGAATATAATGTTTGGTTTTGATTTGTGATTGCCCTGTTTTTAAGGATTTTAACCCCTTCCTATATCTGCTTGCTTTAGCCTGATATTCATATAGGCTAAAACACATCCCTAGAAAAAATGAAAAAATATTCTATATATTATTACCTCTCTTGTGCACATTGTATCAATTTGATGTCGTTTTATTATTTCTTTTTTCTTTTTTTATTTTTATTTTTTATTTATTATTTTTTGAAAGTTCACAAATTTTTATTTTTTATTTTTTTTTAATTTTTTTTATACTCCCACTGTACAGCGGGGGGGTCAGGTTATCCTTACATGTATACATTACAATTACATTTTTTCCCGACCCTTTGTTCTGTTGCAACATGAGTATCTAGACAAAGTTCTCAATGCTATTCAGCAGGATCTCCTTGTATATCTATTCTAAGTTGTGTCTGATAAGTCCAAGCTCCCGAGCCCTCCCACTCCCTCCCTCTCCCAACAGGCAGCCACAAGTCTCTTCTCCAAGTCCATGATTTTATTTTCTGAGGAGATGTTCATTTGTGCTGAATATTAGATTCCAGTTATAAGTGATATCATATGGTATTTGTCTTTGTCTTTCTGGCTCTTTTCACTCAGGATGAGAGTCTCTAGTTCCATCCATGTTGCTACAAACGGCATGATGACATTCTTTTTTATGGCTGAGTAGTATTCCATTATGTATATATACCACGTCTTCCGAATCCAATCATCTGTCGATGGACATTTGGGTTGTTTCCATGTCCTGGCTATTGGGAATATTGCTGCAGTGAACATGCAGGTGAATGTGTCTCTTTTAAATAGATGTTTGTCCAGATAGATGCCCAAGAGTGGGATTGTGGGGTCATATGGAAGTTCTAAGTATAGATTTCTAAG
>CM052682.1:236109936-236139436 GCA_028533215.1 Babyrousa celebensis | reverse complement strand
CCTTTCGGGAGTGCCCATCCCACTCGGATTCACCTTCTCTCACTCTCCTCTTTTCTCCCATTCTCCCCAGTAATGTCACAAACTTCTTGCTGTTATTGGGGTTTAGGTTCTTCTGCCAGCGATTGGTTGCTGTTCTGTGCGAGTTATTTGTTCTGTAGATGTGCTTTTTTTGTTGTACTTGTGGGAGAGGGTGAGCGTGTCCCCCTACTCTTCCACCATCTTTTCCACCTCCTCTTTTTCTTTTAACATATTCATGTTTAGATCAGTATGCTGGTGTATTTAAGTGAATGTTTTAGAATTGTGATTTCCTCCATCCTAGATTGTCCTTTCTTTAAATTTATAGAAGTCTTTTCAGTATTTCTTTTAGAATGGGTTTTTTATAGCTGTACTCTTTTAGCCTTTGTTTGTTGCAGAAATTCTATTTTAAGACATATTCTTGCTGGATAGGGTATTCTATGTTACAAATTTTTTCCTTTCAGCAATTTAAATATGTCTTGCCACTCCCTCCTTGCCTGTACTGTTTCTGTATAGAAATCATCTGATAGATTTATGAGGATTCCCTTATAAGTAATGCTTTGTTTTTCTCTTGCTGCTTTTAGAATCCTCTCTTTATCTTTAAATATTGCCATTTGTATTATAATATGTCTTGGTGTGGGCCAGTTTGGTTTCAGTTTGGCGCCCTCTGTGCTTCCTGTATCTTGATATCATTATCCTTTAGATTTGGAAATTTTTCAGTAATAAGTTCTTTAAATATACTTTCAATCCCCTTTATCTTGACCTTCTTGAAATCCTATTATGTGTAGATTGAGTCCCATAGGTCTCTTATATTACTTTCCTGTTTTTTCATTTGGTTTTCTGTCTGCTGTTCTGTTTGGTTGATTTCCATTATTTTATCTTCCACATCACTAATTGATTCCTCTGCATTATTCATGCTGGTCTTTATTGCCTTTAGTTCAGTTTGTATCTCTGCAGATGAGTTTTCTAATTTTTCTTGGCTCCTCCATATATTTTACAGTTTCTTTCTGAGGGAATCTGCATTACCATTCATATCCTGTCTTAATTCCTTCAGCATTTTCACTATCTCTCTTTTGAACTCCAAGTCTGTCAGACTGCAGAGATCTGTTTCATTGTTCACTGCTTTGAGTTCTCCTGTTGTTTTAACTGGGAATGTTCCTGAGCTTCTTCATCTTGCTTCCATTTTTTTTTCCCTTTGATTTTAGGGAAGATAAACTGTAGTCTTATTGTTGCGAAAACCGCAAAAAACTGTGGCAACAGAAGGAGACAAACAGCACTCGGAGATATGGAAAAGCAAGGTTTATTCAGCACCAGTGTGGGCTCAGAGGAGTCACCTCCAGAGTCTGAGCACCAAGTCTTTGTTCTCAGTAACTTTTATACACTACAAGGTCTTGATTTTCCCATGTAATCATCATGGACCTCCCCCATCCCCAAGCAGAGAGTGTTCCTCCCTAAGAAACTGAGCAAGCAAGGTTACAGAAGCAGAACTGATAAGCAATGCTGGGTACCTAATTAGCAGGGCTGCTGGCTTGGACAGAGAGCACACAGTTGTTACATTACAAGAAGGGTGGTATAGTGATGAGCACAGCTGGAAAGGCTTGCAGCTGCCTTCTTAGCCAAGGGGGGGGGTTGTTCTTTAGTTAAAACTCCATTTCATTATAAGTCTATTTCTATTCAAGAATACCCCTTTGTATTTTTTAGGGGAGGTAATTTTTTTGGGGGGGGTAGGCATTTGAAGTTTTGCTGTTTCTTTCTTTGATGTTAGCAAAAATTATCCCCAGGATTCCCAGTGTGTTTTAAGGGAAAAGGGGGCAATGAGTAGGGCCAGCATTCAGGGCCTGATTGTTGGGCTATCAACACTTAAGAAAGACCTGCAGGAAGATAGCACAAGTTACTCCTATTTTCAGGGTCCTGGGCAGTGGTAATGAGCTCTAGAAAGATTTGCAAGGTGACCAGAGAATTTGGCTGTAGCTGCAGCAGAATGTGTGAGTTCCCAGGGGACTGAGAACAATAAAAGCTTGTGTTTGATTGCAGTGCCTTCCTTTGAGATGGTTTTAACCACCAGTGATGCCAGTTCAGGGACCCTCAGTGGGAGTGGGCCAAAACCATCTCTAGCTTCTTTGATAACTGCCATGATTTGCCTCTGCCACCTGTATACCACGTATGAGGTGATGGGTCTTACTTAGCCCACATAGGAGGTGCTGCACAGGCTCTTCCTAGTTGTATCATCCTGGGAAGTGACAGAGATCTGGCATATGGGTACTGCCCTGAACATTCAGCAGTAGCAGGAGCCAGGCCAGTGTGTTTGCAAGGGTGAAGGAGAACCAATATTTGATTCAGTCACAATGCCTTCCTCCATGATGCCCTTGAGGTGAATGGGACTACAAGTGGTGCCTGTTCACCAACCCCTAGTGGTGGGCAACTGCCACCACTGGAGCCAGATATAACTGTGGTGGTTTGCCCCTACCACCTCTAAATCATGTAAGAAGCACCTGGTCCTGCTTAGCCCCCACAGGATGTGCTGAACAAGGCAATCTTAGTTTCAGGTTCTTCAGAAGGGACAGTGATCAAGCATCTGGGCCCCTCCCAGAATGTTTGGCAGTGGCAGGTTCAGGGTATGTGTGGTCCCAGGGAAGTGAGAGCAACATCAGATTGTGTTCACTTGTAGTGTCCTTCTCTGTGATGCCTTCTGAAGTGGTTGGGGCTGCAAGTGATTTTTGTTCATATATCCCTAGCTGTGGTAGCACCACACCCACTTCTGGAGTCAGGGATAATGCAGTGGTTTTCTCCTAGCACTGGCACGTCCAGTCCATCATGGGCTAGCAAGTGGCTTCCGACTGCTGGAGACAGGAGGTATATGGTGGGCCAGCAATTGACTTTGGGTCATGAGGGGCTGCACCTGAGAGGCACAGTCTAGGGTAGGTAGCATGGCTTCCTCTGAGGTGAGGTGGCCTGGAGCGATGTGGGTTTCCATGGATAGGGGCTGGGCCCAGAGTGCCTCAAAGAAGCATGCAGCTTCTCACAGGGTTGGGGCAAGGGAGCAGGGTGCTATGTAGAGCAGCACACAGATTCCGCAGGTTGGGGGCAGGCTGGATCACACCCAGAGCACTGAAAAGCCCCAGTGTTTGGCTTCTCACTGGTTGAGGCAGGGCCCTGAATGAGGCAAAGCAGCGCATGGCTTCCTGTGGGGTGGGGCAGGGTGGCTGGGAGGAATGTTGAGCAGTGCAGGGCTTTCCCCAGATTGGGGCATGGCTGAGCATGCTACAACATGGTGAGTGGCTTCTTGCAGGTCAGGGTGTGGCCCGACTGTGTATTCTCCACTTCTGGGGGTAGTGTGCTGTGCCAGGGATGGTCTCCCCTTTGAAATTGCAGGAACAAGGACGGGCATGCTTGGACACAAGGAGTTTTCTATGGCATTGGCCCACCCTTTCTGCTCTCTCTGCCCCAGTAATGCCACCTTATCTCTCCTGTGGGTCTGGGCCTTCTCCCGTGTTCCCCCTGCCTTGGCTTTCCATATCCTAGCCCTTAGTGTACTGCTTACCCCCCACAAAGACACACCACTCCCTAGACTCATAGGCTTTCTCCACACCTCAAACCCAAGTCAAACCTCCATCCCAAGCCTGCTCCCAGGGTCTGACCTCTAAGTCTCAGTGCTGAGCCCCCACCATGAGCTTCTCAAGCTGTGGTGTTTGCACAAGTGGTTCAGATTATCTGTGATTCTCTCACTCTGATTTTTGATTCTCAAATTGGTGCTTTCCTCAGCATCTTTGAGATCCCTCTGATTCTGCTGATTTTTCAGAGGGTTAGGTGGCTTCCCAGGGTGTGGGCTGCCTTTCTCCTTCACAGCTCCCTCTCAGGAATGCTTGTCCCATCCTGATTACTTTTCTCGTTCTTTCTTCTTTTCTTCTACCCAGTTATGTCGAGTTTCTTGCCCTTTTTTGAGGTTTAAGTTCTTCTGCCAGGATTCAGTTGGCAGAATTCAGTGTGAGTTGTTTTACAAGTAGATTTTTTTTTATGTGTTTGTGGGAGAGGGTGAGCATGTCCTCTTACTCTTCCACCATCTTGCCTCCTATTTCTATATATTCATTTTTTTTCAATTATAGCTGGTTTACACTATTTTGTGAATTTTATACTGTACAACATGATGACCCAGTTACATATACATGGATACATTTTTTTTTCCTCACATTCTCATGCTCCATCATAAGTGATTAGATGTATTTCCCAGTGCTACAAAACAGGATCTCATTGCTAATCCATTCCAAAGGCAATAGTCTGCATCTATTAACACCAAGCTCAGAATTTTTTTTAATGCTTTGCACCTATGGCACATGGAAGTTCCTAGGCTAGTGGTTGATCCAGAGCTGCAGCTGCTGGCCTATACCATAGCCATAGCAATGTGGGATCCCAGCCATGTCTGCTACCTACACTGCAGCTCATTACAACACTGAATCCTTAATCCCCTGAGCAGGGCCAGAGATTGAACCCACATCCTTGTGTATGCTAGTTGGGTTCATTACCACTGAGGCAGAACAGGAACTCCAAGAGCTTTTTAATCTTCCCAAATGGAATATCTAAACCCAGTAAATATTAGATATCCATTTTCCTTCCCCCACTGCCCCTGGCTGTCACCATTCCATTTTTGTCTCTATTAAATTGACTATTAATCCATTTCATATAAATGGAATCGTGAGGTGTTTACGCTTTTTTGATTGTGTGATTTTAACTAGCATAAGGTCTTCAAGGACCATTCATGTTGTGGTTTTGTCAGGATTTATTTCCTTTTTAAGGTTAATAATATTCCATTGTATGTATAGACCACAATTCATTTATCCATTCATTTGTTAAAGGACATGGGTTGTTTCCAGCTTTTGGCTATTGTAAATAATGTTGTTTTGAACATGGCTGTATAAATAACTCTTTGGGTCTTCCTTTAACTCCTTTGGTTATATAACCAGATGTAAAATTTCTGAATCATATGGTAATTCTATGTTTAATTTTTTGAGGGGCTGTCATAATGTTTCTTCCTTCCTCCCTTCCTTCCTTTTCCTTCTTTTCTTTCTTTCTTTCTTGTAGTCCCTCTAATGAGAAGAAGTGAGTTATATGTTTGTCAATTTATTTTGTACATGGTACACTAATTTTCCCAATAATGCTTTAAGTGGTGTGTGTGTGTGTGTCTGTGTTCATCCATGAGTGGGTGTGTAAGACAGACACAAACACATAAGCAGCCTGACTGTAGATCCATTGAAAGGACTGTGTCTTATTCATTACTCTCTCCCTACTGTCTATCATGTGTCTCGACTATGGAAAACAATGAATGAGCTATTTCTTATATCAACAGTAGTGTTTGATTGAAGTCATATATATTTTCCACATAACAGTCAGTGTTCAGACAAAGCAAGTTTCTCTGTTCTCACCAGACTGAATGAGGCATCAGTGCATGATTGCAGTGCAGTACGACCTGTCTGTACACTGACACAATCACTCTGAGAAAGCATGCGACCATGTGGTAACTGATATTCTCAATACATCTAAATTCCTGACATTTCCCATTTCTCTTCATTCTCAGAAGAGAGAAAATGAGCATGAGGAGGGAGAACCAGAGCCATGTGTCTGAGTTCCTTCTCCTGGGGCTCCCCATCCAGCCAGAGCAGCAGGGCATGTTCTTTGCCCTGTTCCTGGGCATGTACCTGACCACGGTGCTGGGGAACCTGCTCATCACCCTGCTCATCCGTCTGGATCCTCTCCTCCACACCACCATGTACTTCTTCCTCAGCCACTTGGCCCTCATAGACATCTCCTTTTCAATTGTAACTGTCCCTAAGATGCTGATGAACATGCAAGCCCAGAACTCATCCATTTCCTATCAAGTGTGCCTTTCACAGGTGTATTTTTATATGATTTTTGGTTATGTTGATAATCTTCTCCTCACGGTGATGACCTATGACAGGTATGTAGCCATCTATCACCCTCTCCACTACACCTCTGTCATGAGAGAAGGACTCTGTGTTCTGCTGGTGACTGGCTCCTGGATTCTCTCCTGTGCCAGTGCCCTTCTTCACACTATCCTGCTGGCTCAGGGATCCTTCTGTGCTGACAGCATCATTCCCCCTTTTTCTGTAGCCTCCCCAAACTACTCAAGCTGTCCTGCTCAGACACCTCTCTCAATGACCTGGTCATATTCACTGAAGAGTCTGCAGTTTTCATTTTTCCATTGAGTGGTATCCTGGTCTCTTATGGCCACATTGGTGTCTCCATCCTGAGGGCCCCCTCTACTAAAGGGATCTGCAAAACCTTGTCCACCTGTTGCTCCCACCTCTCTGTGGTGTCTCTATTCTATTGGACAATGACAGCTGTGTACTTTTCCTCCTCATTAAGCCAATCCCATGACAAAAACATCATTGCTTCTGTGATGTACACATTGGTCACCCCCATGCTGAATCCTTTCATCTACAGTCTGAGAAACAGAGACATGACATTGGCTATGGGGAGTATTTTCAGAAAAAGTAACCTTTTAGACAAGTGAGAATCACCTAACCATGTTCTCATTTCACTCACTGACATTTTCAGAAATTCCCTTTAAAAAGTATGTGTTGATCACCCATTTCTCTAGTACATTCCAAATTATCCCTTAATTGGTCATTGTTATTGGCTCAGTATCATTCCTTTTAGTCATATCTCTTATCCATTTATTCCTTCATAACACTAAATGTGGCATTACCCACAACATACTTTCAACTTGTTGTCATCAAAGCACCAAACTTTTTGTGTGCATGTGTTTGTTTTAATTTTGGTTTTTGCAATGCTTTATATTATTATTATATTTGGATTTTTATAGTTTTTGAAATATATATATATTACATCTTATGGAAAATTTATTTTGAAATATACATACATAACTTTTATTTTTAATGTTATTTATTATTTTTATTTCTATTTTTTCAAAATTTATTTTGAAATATACATATATTACACTTTATTATTAAGCCCATTTATTGGGCTTTTATTTCTTAATTTTTAAAACATTATTTATTTATTTGAAGTATAGCTGTCCTAGAATATCGTGTTGAAGTGTATAGCAAAGATATTCAATTACACATATATTTTTTCAGATTCTTTCTCCTTATATGTTATTGTAAATATTGAGTATAGTTCCCTGTGCTATACAACTAGTCCTTGTTAGTTATCTATTTTATATATAGCACTGTTTACATGTTAATCCCAACGTCCAAATTTATCCTGCTCCCTTTCCCCTTTAGTAAGCCTAATTTTTTTCTGTCTGCAGGTCTGTTTCTGATTTGTACCTAAGTTCATTTCTGTCATTTTATTAGATCACAAATATGAGTGATATCATAGAATATTTGTCTTTCTCTGTCTGCCTTACTTTACTTAATATGATAATCTCTAAGTACATCCAGGTTGCTGAAAAAGGCATTATTTTATTCTTTTTTATATTGAGTAATATCACCCTATGTATATGTACCAGAACTTCTTTATTCCATCTTCTTTGGATGTACATTTAGGTGGCTTCCAAGTCTTGGCTTCTTACCTTCCAGAGCTACAAACATTAATTTCTAATATGTAGTTTTAATAAAGTCCAGAATGCTTATCTTCTCAATGTAGTATCTCATTATTAAATTACTTTTGATGGTTTGCTGAAAAATAAATAAATGTTAATTTGATAGCACATGGGACAGTAGGATAGCACAGAGTAGTCAATCTAATTAACAAATTTTCCTATTCTAGGAGGACTGATATTTCCCCCTAAATTGAATTTTGGTCTTGAGAAGAGTCTGTAGCTATCAGATTAATTTTAATCTTGGAAAATGAGTGTTGTCTTCCTCCAGAGATCTCACTTCTAATATTAAAAGTCTAAATATGTGAATTTATAATTTATGCACATAAAAATATTTATTGCATGACTATTATGTGCCAGGCAATATTCTAAATTCTGGGACTACGAGTTTAAAAAATGTATCCACTGTAGAGTTCATATTCTAGATTTCCTGATCCAGCTCATCATGCTCCATTTTTTATGGCAGATTTTAACTTTATAACATACCATAAGCTCTACTTATTTTTAAAATATCATTATTTCTTTACTGGGGTTAAAGTTTTATGGGACGTAGGTTTGTATGCCTGAAATAAATAAATTGTAAGATTTTTGCAGGTAAAAACTGTAATGAATAAAGCAGGCATAAAAATGGGGGAGCAAGAGTACAGGAGTGGGTTCATAATTTAACATCATGTGTTCCAGGTAGAGCTCATTGGGAAGGTAACATCCAAACAAGACATTAGTGAGCACAAGTAAGTGAGTCATTGTGATACATAGGCAGAAGCATGGAGGTTGGCACTTAGAAATACTCTGAGGTGAGATGGTACCTGGTTATTCCAGGGACACTGAGAGCGCTTCTGTATCTGGACAAGTATGAGTAATTGATTGATGGTAGGTGATAAGTTTTAGAAATATCAGAGGACCAGATTTGTAGGGCACTGAAGGTCATAGACAGTCACAGAACTCATTAGTCAGGATTCTCCTGAGAAATAGAACCAATAGGATGTGTGTGTGTGGGAGGGTAAAAAAGAGAGAAATTACAGAGTTCCTGCTGTGATGCAAAAGGATTGGTGGCATCTCTGCTGTGGTTTAAAGGTTCCAGCATTGCCACAGATATGGCACAGGTTGAAACTGTGGTTCGTATCTGACCCCTGACCTGGGAGCTTCCATAAGCCACAGGGTGGCCAAAAAAGAAGGGAAAAATAGATTAAGTGAAATATAGAAAGTGAGAGTGAGAGAGAGAGAAAGTTTGATTTAACTTAAAGAATTGACTAATATAATTGTGGAGGCTAGCAAATGTAGTCTGTAGAGTAGGTTTACAGGTTGGAAACCCAGGAAAAAGTTGTAGTTTAGTTTGAAGGAAGGCTGATGACACAAATGCTTCTTCTTTGTGGGAGATCATTCATTTTCTTAAGGCCCTAAACTGATTAGATAAAGCCTACTGACATTGTAGAGAACAATATATTTTATTCATATTCTGATGATTTCAATGTTAAACTCATCTATGGAAGCATCTAGAATTCTGTTTGACCAAATATCTGGAGACTGTACATTAGCCAAGTTGATACATATAATTAAGCACTATAATAGAATTTTTGGTTTTCTGTCTAATTTAGGAACCCACTGGGAGGGATTCAATAGAGGAATAACATGTCCATACTTGATTTTGTTATCATTTCTCTAAAAAACACTTAGATGTTTTGAGGTATAAGTGACAGAAAATCAACTTCAAATAACTGAATTATACAATTTGAATAGTTTTGACATACATATACACCAATGAAACCTTCAACACAGCCATCAACTTCATGAATTTCCCTGATGTCTACACTCCTGCCCTCTTGTTGCTTCTGCCATCTGTCCTCAGGGAAACCACTGATATATTTCTGTTTCTTGGATTAGTTTACATCTACTAGAAGCTTATTTCAGTGGAACAATGAAATGTCTACTCTTTTCTTGCAATCTTCTTTTACACAGCATAAGCATTTTGGGATTCATTCATGTTGTAATGTGTATCAATATTTCATATTTTTATTGCTGAGTGGTATTCCATTGTATGGATATATCACAGCCCTTGGGTTTACTCATCTCATTTTTTTTAACTTTTAAATTTCTTTTAATTCATGAAATTATTTACTAATTTTCATTTTTAATTTTTTCCTATTTTTTATTTTTATGCTTTCATTCAATTTTTTTTATTGAAGCATAGTTCATTTACAATGTTATGTTAGTTTCAAGTGTTCAGCAATGTGATTCAGTTCTATACACACACACAAACACAGACACACACACGTATATATTCTCAGGAACTTTCCCCTGATTGTTTTTTACAAAATAATGAGTAGAGTTACCTGTGTTATACAATAAGTCCACTGAGGAACATCTGGGCTGTTTCCAGTTTCTGGCTATTAAATAAGGCTGTTATGAACACTCTTGTTTAAGTCTATGTATAACTATATACTTCCTTTTCCTTTGGACAAATACCTAATCACTTGCTAGGTATGTGGTATGAGAGTTTTAGTTCTACCATATCTTCACTAATACTGGAGAGAAGGAGTCCTTTCAATTTTTGCCAGTCTAACAGGGGTGTAGTGGTGTAAACCAGTTTGCAGATCTAGAACGATTTGATAGGAAATGTGTCTGGGTTTCATGTATATGAATCCTGCACAGGGAACTATGTCTAGTCACAATGTAACATGATAATGTGAGAAAGAAGAATGTATACATGCATGTGTAACTGTGTCACAATGCTGTACAGTAAAAAAAAATAATAAATGTAAAAAAAATAAATACATAAATTCACACATACACACAAAAAGAATCCTGTAACACTGGATATTTTTGAAAAAATATATTTTTTTGACTACACACATGGCATGAAGAAATTCCCAGACCAGGGATCTAACATGCACTACAGCAGTGATCCTTAACCACTAGTCACAAGAGAACTCCCTGAACTTCTTGAGTCTCCTTAGCTCCATGCCATATTTTTATCATACCCCAGAATTTTTTACTATTTACCTACCCCTTGTTTTGCCTTAATAGTTTTTTTTTTCTGCCACAACTTTCCCTTGGATGTGTGTTCTAAGAGAGGGATTTCTGTTTATATTATTCTCTATTATGTCTCTCAAGGATATATCAGTATTACTTTAGTGGGAGCCTTAATGATCATTTAAGTGAATGAATGAATGAAAAGATAAATTCATTAAACAGTTACCAGTCCCAATTATCTGTTGTGAGCCATAGTTGATCCTATAGTGATACAACGATATTGATAATAAACATTAACATTTAGTAAACTTCCATTAGGTGCTCATTGACCCAACATTCAAATTCATTTGAAGAGAAAAATTATTTCCACTTTGAGGAAACTGAGACTCAGTGGTCTTTGATAAATTTGTTCAGGTATGCTCTCTTAGTAGGGGAAGAACCCAGAGTCTTTTTTTCAGAGTTATAGATTCATACAACCTTCTCCTGAAAGAGGCACAGACAGTACCCTACAAAACTTTCCAGAGGAGTAGGGAGATGTGCACATTTTTTAATAGCCATAGCTGTGGCATAAATATGGAAGTTCCTGAGCTAGGGGTTGAATTGGACCTGCAGTGGCAGGCATATGTCACAGCCTCAGAAACACTGAATCCAGGCCACAGCTGCAAACTATGTTGCAGCTTGCAGTAACTTGGAATCCTTAACCCACTGAGCAAGGCTAGGGATTGAACCTAAATCCTCACATACATTATGTCATGTTATTAACCTGCTAAGCCACAATGGGGACTCTGAGACCTGTGCATTTTAAGGGCTTTGTGTACTAATGAAAGCCTGTGTCAGTGTTGGGGAGGCTGCAGAAATTCACAAAAATCTTTACACTGTCTGTGCCATTCACTGCTGTTGGGAGATGCAGTAGTCATGACACAGAGGCCACAGGCAAGGGGGGGCTCCCACTTCTCATTGGGAATAAAAGCCCAAGTTACCACTGATATCAGGGACACTTTCTCCTGTGAAACCAGGTTCACCTCAGCCCCTATGTGCCCTAATCTTCTTTCCAAAGGGGTCAGGAGGAACTTGGGCATTTTCCCCAATGGACTTCTTCTCTAGTAGAGGACTGGGGATGGATTCCCTCCATGGTCTGTTTAGGATGGAGAAAAGTAGATCTCTTGTGCATCATTTTGAAGCTGGAGAACTAGCATGAGAGTCTGTAGGTTCCTCAGGCCACCAAGATTTGCTGTCTTTATTTGGATCCTGGGTCTTCTGAACAGAAAGTGAGAATTAAAGAAACAGAATGAATCAGAAGGTATTTGAACTCAGAGCACAGGTGAGAAGGAGCCCAGAAACCCCTCTAGTCATGCATGTGTGTCTGTGTGTAAGTGTGCACATGAACATCAGAGAAGATAGGTGTATTTGTGTGTGTTGTGTTGTTTGAGTCTATGTGTGTATATGTAGTGTATGTGTAACTGGCAAACACACTGAATGACACACACTGGGATATACAGAGTTCACAAAAGCCTGGACATTTGCTCAGTGTGTGCTTATTCTACATCCATCTGCTGCTTGTGTGCCATGTGTAAGACCTTGTGCAATGCCTGTGATGCAAATATGTATTCTTTCTTGTGTCAACAATGCCTCTGGTCTAGGATGCTTGACATTTCCCTTTGCATAGCTGTGTTGTATATGTGTATTTTTTTTGTGAGTTTTCCATAGATTTGTGTGAAGCTGACTCAAACTCTATATTTATCTAGTGAGTGTATAAGCCAGAGAAATCTATAAAACTCCATTTGGCAGGTGTGTTTCTGTGATGCTGTGTGAGTACTTTTGTGTAACAAACTCACACCTTGACTTCATTCACACAGCAGAAATAAATATGTGTGTGTGTGTGTGTGTGTGTGTGTGTGTGTGTGTGTGTGACACTCTTACATTTTTTACTCTCCATTTGCCTGAGACCAGAGTCTACATAGGCACTGCCTCAGGGAACCAAAATTGCTGAGCTATTGGCATCCATTTTTCTGTGATTTGATTACTCCAGCTTGGACCCTGGAAGCTTAATTTTTTCCCACTGTACAGCACACTCTTCTTCACTTTTAGTAAAACAGTTTATAAATGAAATGCTCATTTCTAGAATCACATACTTTGACACTCAGATCTTTGTCTTTTCCTCACTTTATATTTTGGTGGCCTCAGGTAAATCTCAGCATCCATTGTTGCTCCAGGGAGTCTTGCTAATTTCTGATGGATCTTGTGTGTAAGGTGCTTAAGAAGCTAGACACATTGTTAGCACTTAGCAAATTGTAGTAAACTGTGTCATGGAGACCCAAACACCTGACTCTCTATGTCCTGATTTTGCTGGGTACAGTATTTGGTATGAAGACAGGAAAATAAAGCCCATACCTAGTCTCTCTCAATGCCCCACCCTCAGGTCACACACATCTTCCCTTCCTCACTTCTAAGCAATTTCCCAGCCACCTCTGTTCACATGGTGCTGATAGAATCAAAGAACCATGTCTGTATTTTTTTTCCTTCTGCTCACATTGCAGCGTCTGGGTGTCATTAGGAGTTCTGATTCTCCTTCAGGATATCTGTGAGATCCTGGGCTATGTCTGATCCAGCAGCTTTTGGTGAGAGGTCTGTGCTTGGTGGGAAGGTCAACTGCCTACTCCCTCCTTTGCCCCATGAACTGAGTCAGTTAACAACCCAGAGAAACTCCCCGGCCTGGAGCAAGCATATACTGACAGATTCTTTCACAATATCAAGTTCCTCTCCCAAGCATATTTACACATTTAACTTTAAGTGTTCACATTTAACAGTTGATGTTAGTCTCTCTACCCCCTATAAAATAAAATGGGTTGTTTCTCTCTCTAAAATGATCAAAAATTAATTTTGAGCACAGAATTCATTATGCAATACTTATGTGAGATTTTTTATGTGACTTCAGTACTCCTGTTAGTAAAATGAAGAAAAAAAGTCACATTCTCTACTTTCCAGACACAAATGAATATTGATGGATTGAATGAAATTGAAGGCACATGAAAGCCATTGGAAAACTAGAGGGTTGCTGGAATATGAGTGTGGACCATTATCTGAGCAGGGGTCTCAAATCCTGAAATAGTTCTTTTTAAGGTCCTGCCTGTTTGTCTAACTAAAGAGAAGGAAGAACAGTAGGGTCATAGGAGCAAAGATTCCCATATATTTAATGACATGAAGAGTATTGTGACTACAGAAGTTACTAACTCCATGATCATGCTAGTTTTCAACTCCGAGTATATTGAAAATTAAGGCTTTTTTTAGATTTTTATTTTATGGCTACACCTTTGGCATATGGAAGTTCCTGGGCTAGGGGTCAAATCCAAACAACATCTGTGTCCTAAGCCACAGCTTGCAGCAATGCCAGATCCTTAAGGCAATGAGAAAGGGAAGGGATTGAACCAACATCCTCAAGGAGACAATGTTGGGTTTTTAACCCACAGAGCCAGAATGGGAACATTCCCATCCTAGGACTATTGAAGAATTTAGTGAGGCAATCATGCAAAAATATTTTTTCTGACATAGTGTTCATTAACTGTCAGTTATTATCCGTGTGAAGACCAATATTGGGAAATTGTGCTGGTCAATCAGGTAATTGAATTCTAAGAGACACCCAAATCATTCAGTATTTCTCAGCTCTCAGACCCCATCTCAGATATCAGGTGTCTTCCTACAGATGAATGACCAGATCTGAGCCAACTTGGAGGGTCAGATGGAGATGGAGATAGATGGAGCTACATGCACTGAAGTAAGGCTTATTGCTTTTTTATGTATAATTTTTCCATTACATTTGATTTACAGTGTTGTAAATAAGGTTTATTTCTTGACAAGAAGATAAACTTGTATTAAGAAAAAATTCCACCAGGAAACTTACCCCAGTGATAGCATATGAGCTCAGAAACTCACTTTAAATGTTTGCGAGCTCAGGTAGGTTAACAACATAAATTTTAGGTTAGCTTCTTGGTCCTTCATAAACCAACTCATAATATTGGTTTATTAAACTCCTTAATGTGATGTTGGTTTTTTGGGGATACAGGTTCTCTCATAAAAATAACTTATGCAATTTTGGTGTTTATTTGATGCAGGACAGTGTTCTAGGTATACATGGGTAATGAATCAGAATCATTTTTATTAACTCTATGAATGTGTAATGCTATCATCTTCATGCTATAGAAAGACAACATAAGGCCAAGAGAGATTTAGTATCCCAAGTCCTACAGAAAGAAAGCAGTGACACCAAAATCATAACACAGGGACTATGGTTTTAGGTTCACATATTATTCAGTCCTTGTTCAGTTGTGCTCTTGAGAGTCAGTATCATGAGGGAAGGGGTCCTGTATGCTGTATTTATTGTTGTATATACAATTCATAGCTTAGTGCCAGAAACATGGCAGATTACAAAGAAAAAAAAGGAGTTACCATTGTGGCTTAGTGGTAATGAATTGAACTAGTAACCACAAGACAGCGTCTTTAAGACTTATTGACTCTAAGACCCATATTGACTCTAATAATCCCAGGGCTCCATGTTATTTGTTCCATGACATCACATTCAGAGAAGTACGACTTAAAAGACAAATGTAAAATTTAAAAGGAATTCTAATCTTTTCAGGGTCTCTAGTATAGCCTAGGAGAAATTTACTTACTAATCCAAATCAATATTTCTCAAAATTTGTATATATTTTTAAAGGAGATGGTATGGATACACTATAGCCTATCAAATGTTAATATAAAGCTAAATTGTTAACAAATAATGTATTGTCACAAACATAAACCATTGCAACAGTAGAGGAAAATAGAGAGCCTAGAAACAGTCTGATTGTAATGAGGACTTGACTTCAACATCACTTTGTCAACTGGATTCAGAAGGCAGCCACATATCAGCAGTCTTGGTCCCCCACTCTGATCTGAGTGAAGGGAAGAGTGTATTATCAATGAAATTATTGCAGTAGGTGAACATTCATGTCAAAGGATGACTTTCAATGACTAGAGCAAAGCAACCATCTGTCTCTTGATAATGTCAGAACCAGATATAAGATTAGAATATCTATGAATTATTTACCATTATATATCTGAGAAAGAGGTGAAAGATAGTTTGTTATTTAGTCCTAAAGGCAGAAGGCTTTCTCAGTAGAGTCTAGTATCTTGGATCCAAGGCTGACCCCACAATCATCATGGATTATAGAAAATAAGAACTGGAATACTCTCCCTAATTTTCTTAAGATTTTTTAGATTATTTGGGGCAATTTTTCTTGGGGGAAAACTTGCAGAATTATGCCTGTGTAGTATGATTTTCAGATCAGCATTGAGTCTTCCATATTTCTACATAAACCCCACCTTCAAAGGGTGACTGGATTCTTACAGCAAGAGAAAAAAACTTTGAGTTCCCAACTATAGATTAGGTTTAAAAGTAGAATTCCTGGGAGAAAGAGCCCTATGGCCAACTCACAGAGGTAGAATAGCTGGGAAGAGTTCAATATTTAGGGACAAGTTTTGGATGGCCAAACAAGGGCACTGACCACTCCAGTCAAAGTGAGGATGGAAGCAGATTGGGGATTATAGGCAGAATAAGGGCAGGGGCTGTGGACACACTGAAAACAAATGCACTAACTTTCTAATTTGACTGAATGACTGCTATATGGCTAGAAATAGTAACATTGTTAATAAAATCTGAGTTAGTACCAAATTTGCACCAGGTGCTTTTCAAATACTATTTCATTCTTCTCCATATCTTGCAACATAGACATTCTGCTCATCATTTTTGAGATGAAACCATTGGGAGGCAGTGACAAAACTTGCCCTATGTTATAGCACTAGTATATGGTAGACCTGGGATTTGATACAACATGTCTCTGGCTTCAAAGACCACATTCTTCCCACTATATTGCATGCCTTAATTAACCATACTGCATGAGAGCATTCAAGAATTTCAGGAAGTAAAGTGGGAACATGATGATGAGTGAAAAATCTATGATTTCAAGATATTAGCATAGATGGTAATGTCAGTAATAACAACAATATTATTTTAACAATCATTCATTAATCAAGTGTTTATTGTATGACTACTATAGGCCAGCTGCTGTGACATGTACTTTATATCAGCCTAATAACCCAAAATAAAGGCATTGTTCTCATTTATCTTGTTGGAAACCAGAAAATAAGAGCATAATAAATTTGCCATAGATCACATATCATAAAAATTATGGACAAGTCATTCAATCCCATATTTATCTGATTTTGAATCCATGTTTCCAACCACCATGCTATATTGACTCCTGTAATGTGTGATTTGACCAAAAAGAGACATCTGCTTATATGCTCCTCATTCAAGAGAAGATGGGGTCTGTCATTTCATCAAAGATTTTGGTGAATGTGTTGCCTCTGTCCTTAATCAGATGATCAGACATGAATAGAGAGACTAGGAGAACAGCTACTGGATTTATAAGACAGGTACTCATAAAATGAATTTCTCATGGCTCCAGGACAAAAAAAACCTAGATAAAGATTTTCTAGGAAAACTTAGAAACAATAATTGGAAAGTTAAGGCAACTATGTTACATATCCATTGGAAGTAATGTCATGTAGCTAATAAAATTAATTCTTGAAGCTTATGAATTCATTTATGAAGGAACATAATAGAAAATTATATATAGGGCATGTTTATAACTATGTGATAAACAATGCGGATACCATCACATCACATCATCATCTTTATCATTATTAAACCTTGCAGGCTTTTCTCACAGCCCACATACATACCAGACATTTACCAAATTTGTACCAGAAGAATTTCTTAGAGGGGAAAGAATAAACCCCAGGGAATTGTAATTTATTATTCCTCCATAATTTATTTGATATGACACATCAAAATTATAAAAGTGCAAGGCATAAGTATAATTATCTGCAATATTTCACAACAGACCACTCATATGTGCGCACACACACACACACACACACACACACACACACAGCTGAGTGAGGTCTAAAAGCTCTGCCATTACCTAGATCAAGAGTGATCAATTCAAATTCTGTCAGCTCCAAGATGTGAGCCAATTTTTTCATTTTCCCTCCAGAAGACATAGATCTAGAATGGGGAGAGCCACAAGCTCAACCTGGAAATGAGGAGGTGGTACACTCTCTTTTCAACCAGACTAGGGTGGTGACAAAAGTGTTTTTATCAGCCAGAATGGGACCCAGGGGACCAAGGCCAAAAATTTCTGTTGAGGGACAATTTGGGAGTGATAAATACACTTCCCTTAACTATTCCCCATGGAGGTGTGCCTTTGTCAGATACTAAAGATAGTCATCTCCTTTGGGAATATAAATGAGGATTCATTATTTGCAGATTCATTTAAAGAATATTCACATTGATAATCTAATTTAATATCCCAATCACTCCTGAGGTAGATAGTATTTTTCCTATTTCACTGTAATGAGAGTGACTCAAAAGCAAATGGGCAAAGGAGGAGCTTTCAAATTCAAACATATCAACTTCACATCTAAAGCCCTGTTTTGTTTCATTACAATGGCTCTCCTGCAGCAGTGGGCTCTGTATCCTGTGGACTTCTTCCTTCTACATTCTGTCCAGACATAGGAGCAGAGTTGCTACTCATCCCTGCGGAATAAAAACATTTAGAGAGGAATAACTGGGCTTCTGTTTTTCAGAAATAGAGATTGTCTTCTTCTTATAGAAGCATACAAATGCCTAAAGGGATTTTTTCTTTAGTTAATGCACATAATAATATTTGGCACATAGTCAGGGTTCAAAATATACTTTTTAACCCTAAGAATGTTTGTGAGAAGGCTGCAATTCAGATTTGCAAAAATAAAGACATAGAATCAAGTGGAAAATAGCATTTTATCTTTTCCAAAAATTTTCACTCTTGCATAAAATTATTTTGCAACTACTATGTGCCAAGAGTTTTGTGATGTGCTGTGATCAAAGATTTTAAAACACATTTTAACAGAAAGTAATAATGCCATTTGCAGCAACATAGATGGACCTAGAAATTATCATACTAAATGAAGCTATTGAAAGACAACAATCATATCATATCAATTATATGTGGAATCTAAAAAAGGATACCAGAGTTCCCATCATGGCACAGCAGAAACAAATCTGACTAGGAAACATGAGGTTGTGGGTTCAGTCCCTGGCCTCACTCAGTGGGTTAAGGATCTGGCATTTCCATGAGCTATGGTGTAGTTAACAGACACAGCTCTGATCTGGCATTGCTGTAGTTGGGGGGTAGGATGGCAGCTGTAGATCTGATTACACCCCAAGCCTGGGAACCTCCATATGACATGGGTGCAGCCCTACAAAGACAAAAGACCAAAAAAAAAAGAAAAGATTATACAAATGAACTTATTTGCAGAACAGAAGCAGATTCACAGACTTTGAAAAACTTATGTTACCAAAGGGAAGAGGTGGGGATTGAGGGAGAGATGGACTGGAGGCTTGGGACTGCCATATGCACACTGAGGTATATGGAATGTCTGGCCAACAGGGACCTGCTGTATGGCATGGATAACTCTACCTAATATTCTGTGATAATCTATGTGGGGAAAGAATCTGAAAGAGAATGGATATGTATATATGTATAAATGAATCACTTTTTTGTACAGCAGAAATTATCACAACTTTGTGAATCAACTTCATTTCAATACAACTTTTTTAAAATGAAAAGATTTGAAAACAGTTTTTTTCCTCTAAAAGGGCTCCCAACCTAGTGAGTAGAATATACAAAATAGTGTGTGTCAAATTATATACTAAAGATGAGGCCTGAGTCCTATAAGCACAGAGGAGGAGTGTTAAACACAAATTTGAGGGGTTATGAAATAGGCTGCAGTGATTTATAAGTAAGCAGACACTCACGATATTCTAAAGAATTAAAAGTTGATTTTGACAGTGTAGAGATGGAAGGGAGAAAAACAGTGGAACAGGAAAACACATGGAGAACAGAAAAGTCGATAAATTATGGAAACAATTATCAGGAAAATTAGAGTGACTGAAATGTATGTTTCAAGAGGGGAAGAAGTTCAAGATGAGGCCAGAGAAGCTATCAGGAATGAATCATGTAGAACCTTGAAGACCATGTTGAACAATTTGCACTTTTTCCCAAAGGAAAGGGAAACTTTAGAAGTATTTGCTCAAAGACTGATAGTGTCTTGTTAAAATGTATGTCTGTAAGTGAAGAATGGATAATGAGGCAGTGTTTGCAGTGGATGGAGAGAATGTTTTCAGGGCAAAGATGGAGGGATGAGATATAAGACCAGCAGCAGGGAGATGAGTTTGGAAGTGGTCACAGATGCTCAGGTAAGAGATTATGGAAGTCTGTCTGAGGCAGTGGAGGTGGAGAGAACTCTGTGGATATAGGTCTCCTTCAGAATCAGAATCTAAAGAATGTATACTTGTAACTGGGTCACCATGATGCACAGTAGAGAAAAATTGTATTGGGAAAATAACTATTTAAAAAAGAAAAAAATAATAATTTAAAGGATGTGGTAATTTGGGAGTGAGCCCAATTTGACAAGACTCTGAAACATGAAGCCATTAAAAACCTCTAAATTTATGGCTTCAACAGCTGAGTGTATGCTTGTGCCATTTACTGAGATAGGGGACCTAACAGGAGAAACAGATTTGAGAAGTTTTTAAGACACCTAGTAGGAAGTACCTGTGGGTCATTCACAAGAAGACATTCAGGAGGCAGGTGAATATATTTTAGATCCAGATAGATATTCATGGCCCATCAATATAGCAGATGGTGAGATTGTAAAAATAACTTAAATGAATAAGAAATATTGAGAAAAGAGGGCAAGACTGGAGAGAATAAAAAGAGGGGAAGAAAGTAAGGAAAGAATGAACAAAGAGAAAGGAAAGAACAAAGAGAAAGGGAGGTGAACAGAGGTGAACACAGACCAAAGAGAACACTGACAATTAAGGAAATGACAGAGAAAGGCTATCCCCAAAGGACATCAGAGAAAGAGAGACATAGTAAGAAAATTAAAAACAAACAAACAAACAAAAACAAACAAAAATGGGACTATGGGAGCAAAGGGGAGGGAAAATTAAGTGGTGAAAATGATGCACTGAATTTGGTAATAAGGAGAATTTTTGTGATGTAACCAGGAGCAATGTCAGTGAGTGGTGGGAACAGAATCTGGACCACAGCGGATAGAGGACTAAGTGGAAAGTAAGGAAGCATAGAAGGTGAAAAATTGGATTGATCCAACTTGGAAGCTTTGCTAGATGGGCAGGGTGGAAGGTCATTTGAGTAATGTCTTTGGTGATAGGCAAGAGAGTGAGAAACCATCAGATCTTTAGCAGAGAGGAAAATGGATGATCAGAGAATGGACTGATTTATGAGACCAAAGATTCTGTGTAATGAATGAATAGAGGGCAAAGTGAGAACAAGGTATTGAAAGTTTAATAGTTAAAGCAATCTTCCTAATATAACCACAGGAATATATGTCTAAAGTACAATGGAGGTTAAAATGACTGAAGATGAGGTCAAAGGATAAATATGTCACATTGTTGAATGATTCGATTATGCAGATGCAGGCACCCTGTTAAATTGTAGAGAAGTAAACTGATCTGGGCACCAACATTTGTAACAAAATAAGAGCCACTGGAGTTGGTAGGTATGGCTATAGGATCTAGGACAGTTTCTACTCTTTGCCCAATACTGAAGAAAACCTTCTGTAGAATTAGAACTAGAATTCAAAAGATATTTCTCTGTGGTATTATTTATTTTATTTTTTATAAAGGATTTTTATTTTTTCCATTATGGCTGGTTTACAGCATTCTGTCAATTTTCTACTGTACAGCATAGTGACCCAGTTACACATACATTTATACATTTTTTTTCTCACTTTATCATGCTCCATCATAAGTGACCAGGCATAGTTCCCATTGCTACACACTTGATCTAATTGCTAATACATTCCAAAGGCAATAGTCTGCATCTATTAACCTTAAGCACCCCATCAATCCCACACCCTCCCCCTCCCCCTTGGCAACCACAAGTCTATTCTCCAAGTCCATGATTTTGTTTTCTTTGGAAAGGTTCATTTGTGCCATATATTAGATTCCACATGTAAGCGATATCATATGTTATTTGGCTTTCTCTTTCTGACTTCGCTCAGGATTAGAGTGTCTTGTTCCATCCAAGTTGCTGCAAATGACACAATATTGTTCCTTTTTTATTCCATTTTGTATATATACCACATCTTCTTAATCTAATCATCTGTAGATAGACATTTGGGTAGTTTCCAGCTCTTGGCTATTGTGAATAGTGCTGCAATGAACATGTGGGTGCATGTGTCTTTTTCAAGGAAAATTTTCATGGATAATGCTCAAGAGTGGGATTGATGGATCATATGGAAGTTCTATGTAAACATTTCTAAGGTTTCTCCATACTGTTCTCCATAGTGGCTGTAAAATCTTAAATTCCAACAAACAGTGCAGGAGGGTTCCCTTTTCTCCACATCCTCTCTAGAATTTGTTATTTGTGGACTTATTAATGATGGCCATTCTGACTGGTGTGAGGTTGAATCTCATGGTAGTTTTGATTTGCATTTCTCTAATAATCAGGGATGTTGAGCATTGTTTCGAGTGCTTATTGTCCATCTGTGTTTCTTCCTTGGAGAAATGTCTATTCAGATCTTTTGCCCATTTTTCAATTTGGTTTGTTGGTTTTTATTTTGCTGTTGAGTTTTATAAATTGTTTGTATATTTTAGAGATTAAGCTGTTGTCAATTGCATCATTTGAAACTATTTTCTCCCATTCTCTATGTTGTCTTTTTTTTTTCTTTTTGGTTTCCTTTGCTGTGCAAAAACTTGTCAGTTTGATGAGGTTCCACTGGTTTATTTTTGCTTTTATTTCTGTTGCTTTGGGAGATTGACCTGAGAAAATATTCATAAGGATGATGTCAAAGAATGTTTGTCTATGTTCTCTTCCAGGAGTTTGATGGTGTCATTGTGGTATAATTTTAAAAGAGAATAACTAGCTATAGCCTATTTTCCATCAATGAGGGAAGGGTTAAGGTAATTGTGGTACACATCCTTTATAATATTACACTACTGGTTTTTTTTATTCATTTTTTAAAAAAAATTATTGAAGTATATTTGATTTACAAGGTTGTGATAATTTCTGCTGTACAACAGAGTTTGAGTTATACATGTACATACATCCATTCCCTTTCACATTCTTTTCCCACGTAGATTATCAAAGAATATATTTTTTTACAGAACAAAATACATATATTTAAACACAATTACATTCAGACATTATTAGATCATGGATTTTAAGAAACAGATTAAGTGTCTCCCTCTGAAGAAGTGGAATGGAAAATATGCTGAGACAAATAGGAAATATATTATAGGCTTTATCCCATTTTGTATGGCTTTCATCTTTACCATTTAGTATCATACATTACATTTCAATTTTTCCTTAAAAATTAGCATTATATTAAAATTGTGTATATTATGCAACTAAAATTTATAAAGAAAGCCATATATACCATTAAATATTTAATATAGCATAATAAAAAGAATAACAACTGGTATTAATAACAAAAATAACATACCCTCTGAAAATAAGTAAAATATAAAATGCATAAGTTGTTTAAAAAACAGTGTAACTATATAAATATGTCCTCACAATTTGTTACATCTCATTGATTCTTCAATAAAGGCATTACACAATTCTAGGTGATGTGATAAACAAGACATTATATACCTCTCATTGTAACATGGACAGAAATGGTTATTAATAACACAATTGTAGAACATTATTATTTAATTGTACAGTTGCATTATTTAATTATAATTATCATAAATTCTTTGATGGAGAGGAAATCATAATGAGATCTAAGAAGACTTCAGCATTCCAAGAATGATGTCAAATTACCCCATTCATGGTGGATTATGCACTTATTTACTATGAGATATATTTCTTCTCCAGAGATTCCTTGTTTGTGTATCAACTGTAGACTTTTGGTTTGCAGGCATTCTGAAGTATTGATATAAGAGTCTATATGTATATGAGATTATTTTAAGTTGTTGTTCTCTTAATTGCAAGTTCATCTCCATTGTCCTGCATTTGTACCCACCTCTTCTCATGATTTCTGATTTTGGTGGTATAATTGTGCATGGATGATTTTGTATCTTTACTTTATAGATACCTTTATTGGTAAGCCTTGTCATTTGTGGAATTTCTGTTTCCTGTTGCTGTCTTTTCTGCCTAGAGAAGTTCCCTTAGTATTTGTTGTAAGGCTGGTTTAGTGTTCCTGAATTCTCTCAGCATTTGCTTATCTGTGAAGCTTTTGTCTTCTTCAAATCTGAATGAGAGCCTTGCTGGGTAAAGTAATCTTGGTTGGAGGTTTTTTCCTTTCCTCACGTTAAGTATATCATGCCACTCCATGCTGGCCTGCAGAGTTTCTGTTGAAAAATCTGCCAATAAACTTATTGGGGTTCCTTGTTACTTGTTTCTTTTCCCTAGCTGCTTTCAAGATTTTCTCTTTGTCTTTAATTTGTTCAGTTTGATTAATATGTGTATTGGGGTGTTCCTCCTTGGGTTTATTTTATATAGTACTCGTTGTGCTTCCTGGATTGGAGTGAGTGGTTCCTTTCCCATGTTAGGGAAGTTTTCAGCTATTATCTCTTGGAATATTTTTTTCTGTACCCTTCTCTCTTTCTTCTGGCACCCCTATAATATGGATGTTGGTGCATTTCACATTGTCCCAGAGTTATCTGAGACTCTCTTCATTTGTTTTCAATCTTTTTTCTCTTTTCTGTTCTGCATCCATAATTTCTACTAATCTGTCCACTACCTCACTTATTCGTTCTTCTGCCTCCTGTACGTTTCTGTGAGCTGCTTCTAGTGAATTTTTTATTTCAGTTATTGTATTTTGCATCTCTTCTTGTTTAAGTTTTATATCTTGTATCTCTTTGGTCAGTGTTTCTTGTAAGTTAACCATCTTTGCCTCCAGTTTATTTCCAATGGCTTTCGTCATCTTCAGCATCAACAATCTAAAGTCTTTTTTACTGGAGGCTAAGAATCTTTTCATTGCTTAGCTGATTTTCTGGGGTTTTTCCTTTCTCTCTCATCTGAATTATAGTTCTCTGTCTTTTCATTTTTATAGGTTTTTGGTGTGGTGACCTTTTTACAGATACTAGAGTTGTAGCCTCTCGTACTTCTGGTGTCTGTCCCCCTTGTGGCTGAAGTCAGTATGGGGGCTTGCTGTAGGCTTCCTGATGGTAGAGGCTCATCCATGCCTACTGGTATGAGGATTAGAATAAGGTGGAGCTGATTCTAATCCCTCTGGTGTGTGTGGTTTAGTCTCTGGATGGGATGAAAGGCATCTGTGTGCCTGATGCGTCTTTAGGTAGCCTGTTTACTGATGAGTGGGGCTGTGATCCCACCTGGATTATTGTTTCCCCTGGGGCTTCTCCACACTGCCTGATGGGTGGGGTGAGATTTTCCCAAAATGTCCACCTCCAGAGAAAGGCAGCTGCTGAATATTCCTAAGAGCTTTGCCCTCAATGTCCCTCCCTCACAGCAAGGCACATTCACCCCTGTTTTCTCAGGATGTCCTCCAAGAACTTCAGTTAGGTTTGACCCAGATTCCTATGGAGACCTCGCTCTGCCCTTGGATCCAGTGCACGTGAATGTCCGTGTGTGCCTTTTAAGAATGGGCTCTCTGTTTCCCCCAGTCCTGTGGAGCTCTTGCACACAAGCCCCACTGGCCTTCAATACCAGATGCTCCAGGGGCTCTTTCTCCCAGTGCCAGATCCAAGCACCTGAGGTTTTGATGTGGGGCTCAGAACTCTCACTCCTGTGGGTGAGTCTCTGTGAACCAGTTAGTTTCCAGACTGTGAAGCTTCCCACCTGGGAGGTATGGGGTTGTTTATATCATGAAATCGCCCCTCCTAACTCTTGATGTGGCTTCCTCTTTTTCTTCTGGAGTAGGGTATCTTTTTAAAGGTTTTCAGTCCATTCGGGTGGAAATTGCTCAGCATTTAGTTGTGAATTTTTTGTTTTTAGAAGTTGAGCTTCAGTCCTTCTATTCCGCCATCTTAATCCTCTCTCCCAAAGGGATCTCTACACCACTGTTAAAATGATGTTTATGAAAATTTTATGATGTATTTTTTTATCTTTGTCTCATTAGTTTTGCACCTGTGGCATGTGGAGTTTCCCAGTCTACTGATCCATTTGCAACTGTAGCTGCCAGCCTATGACACAGCCATTGCAATGCCATATCTGAGGCACATCTAGAATCTATGCTACAGCTAATGGCAATGCCAGATCCTTAACCCACTAAGTGAGGCCAGGGATCAAATCAACAACCTCATGTTTCCTAGTAGAATTTGTTTCCACTGCATCATGATGGTAACTCCTTGAGGTAATTTTTGAAAGACAAAATAGAAAATTTGTATAAAGGCATGTTTACATCTATTTTCAAATATGCCAATTGTTTTCTGAAAACCTGGAAGGATGTGCTCAAGAATGTTAAAGTATTGTGTTTTGGGGAGTGGAGATATTTATATATTAAAAATTTCCCAACCATAATATTTATATAACCATGTCTTTCTTTTATGAGTAATGAAAATATGAGTTTTGTGAACATATGAAGAATTTCATAGGAAAGAGATAGTCCAGGAAGAGAAGTCCATGTGTTGACAAAGTACAAGAGGAAGGCAGCTGACCCTGACAGGCACCATTGCTCTGTCTTATTTCTCTGCTTCTCACCCCTTTCCACTCATATAGGAACCTGAGCATCAAGGCATGAAACATTCAAAGGACAAGTTACTGGAGCCTCTGGGAACAGTCTCTCTCCTAAAAACAACTTTCAGCAAATAAGCAAAAGCTTATTGCCACTAGCAAATTGTTTCTATTCTATTGTCACATAGGACTTAAGCATTTCTAAATACATGAGCCAAGAGAGAACAAAGCAAGATCTTTGGCTTATTTATCCCTGAAATTTATCCTTTATTATCAGGCACATAAAGACACACATTTAAAAGTGCTCTCTGAATCATATTAAAGAGAGTAATACTGTTTCTTAACAAAGAGTCAATAATAAAAATCACTAAGTCATAGAGGAGTGACTAACTTGCATTCCTCCAGAAGCCAATCCTGAACCAAGAATGAAGAATAAGTACTTTATTTGTGTATCAAAGTAAGCAGCCATAGGACAGTGGGAAAAGAAGATAGGGAGAGGAAGGCTATAGACAAAGGACAAATATTAACACAACCATCACTTGGGGAAATTAAGCTAATTCCATGGAGGAAACACTAGCATCTAGCACACCTCAGATTTGTCCACTTTGATTTTGCAAATCTGCCATTGGTCACTATTCAGGTTACTTTCTTTTCTGGCTTTCATTTAAATGCTGTTGGATTTCAACAGTTGTGAGTTGAGAGACTCTCCGGTCCTTCTCCTCTGATATACATGAAATTGTGGCAGTAATACAGAGTCATCACAGCTAGAAAAAAGCTGCCCAGATAAACCTTTCCTGTATCTACTATCTTTTAACCTCAGATATCAAAAAGGGCAAAAATAAACCCTCAAAGATGATCTAAAGTTATACATATTTCTTCGTCCTGTATATCTCAATCCTAGGAATCACTAGTGCTGCATTAATAATTTCTTCAAAAGGTTAATTTTAGAGAAACTGAAGCTTTTAAATTTTGAGTCAACTTTTCTGCATTGTGTGGGTCAAAATTTTTTTTCCCTATGTTCAAGTTTGTTTTCTTTGTGGTTTATGTTACTTCTATTTTCCCTTCCTTCTTTCCTTCCCTCCATTATTGTTCCTTCCTTTAATCTATTTTTATTTGATTTATTTTAATTATTTGTTTTATTCGATGTAAGCAAACCTAAGTTTGTCTAAAGAAAAAAGTAATTATCTCTGTCTCTTGTCACTTTGCATTTCATAATGATCACTAAAGAGAATAAACACAAGATCATTTTCTTTGGGTCACCTTGTGGGTATGGCTCAATAAGAGCCTTTGGATTGGGGTATTGTTCTACCTAATTCTCAGAAACCATTTAGTCCTTTCACCATTTGGATTTTATTATAGGTAGTAATTCTTTTTTAAACGCTCTGGAGCATATATTATGTAGTAGTTTTTTTTTTTTTTTTTCTCTTTCCTTTTCCCAGGGTTGATTTCTAATTTCATGGCATTGTGGTCAGAGAAGATACTTAAGATAATTTTTAAGCTCCTAAATTTATTGAGGTTAGCTTTGTGTCCCAATATGTGGTTGATTTTGAGAATGTTCCATGAGCACTTGAGAAGAATGTGTATTCTGATTTTTTTGGATGTAGTGTCCTGAAGATATCAATTAAGTCTAAATTTTCTATTGTTTCCTTTAGGATCTCTGTTGCTTTATTGGTTTTCGGTCTAGAGGATCTGTCCATTGATGTGAGGGGGGTATTAAGTTCTCCTCTATGATTGTATTCTCATCAATATCTCCTTTTATGTCTGTTAATATTTGTTGTATGTATCTGGGTGCTCCTATATTTGGGGCATATGTGTTGACGATAGTAACATCCTCTCCTTGGATGGATCGCTTAATCATTAAGTAGTGTCCTTCTTTGTCTTTCTTTATGTCTTTTGTTTTAAAGTCTATTTTGTCTGATAGGAGTGTTGCGACTCCAGCTTTTCTGTCATGTCTATTGGCGTGAAATATTTTTCCCCACCCTTTCTCTTCCAATCTAGATGTATCCTTTGTCCTAAGGTGAGTTTCTTGCAGGCAGCATATTGAAGGTTTTTGCCTTTGTATCCACTCAGCCACTCTGTGTCTTTTGATTGGGGCATTCAGTCCATTGACATTTAAGGTGATAATTGATAGATGATTATTTATTGCCATTTTGATCCTCACGATCCAGTTGATTCTATGGCTCTCCAGTCTTCCTTTATTTTATTTTATTTTTTTTGGTTGGATGATCTCCTGTTATTATCTGCTTGAGTGTTTGTTTTTTTTTTTTTTTCATTTTTTTTGCAAATTCAATGTTTGGTTTTGGCTTGTGGTTGCCTTGTTTTTAAGTATGCTAACCCCATCCTATAATTGTGTGCCTGATGGTCCTGTAATTTCAAACAATTCATTACTCTATTAAAATTAAGAAGAGAAACATACAAACAAACAAAAAGGGTTATTTATTTCCTAACATCCCTTGCCCACATTTTATGGTGTTGATGACTCTTAATTTTCCTTTTTAATTTTATTTTGTTTGATGTTTGTTCATGATTAAATCTGTATGCTGGCTTATTTGAGTGACTGCTCTCTGATTGCGGTCTCCTCAGTCCTAGTTCTTCCTCTTCTTCTTCTTCTTTTTTTTCTTTTCTTTTTTCTTCCCTTTCCTTCCTTTCTTTTTGGTTTAGAGAAGCTGTTTCAGTATTTCTTTTAACCTGGGTTTTGTGTTGCTGTATTCTTTTAGTTATTGTTTGTTGGAAAAAAAATTTTTATTATCCCTTCTATTTTAAATGATATTCTTGCTGGATAGAGATTTCTAGGTTGCATATTTTTTTCCTTTTAGCACTTTAAATATCTCTTGCCATTCCCTCCTGGCCTGTAGTGTTTCTGTCAAGAAATCATCTGATAATCTTATGGGGGTTCCCTTGTAGGTAACATTCTGCTTTTCTCTTGCAGAAAGCAAGAGGATCCTTTAGGATCCTCTCTTTATCACTAACTTTTGCCATTTTTATTATGATGTGTCTTGGTGTGGGTCTATTTGGGTTCAATTTGTTTGGGGCCCTCTGTGCTTCTTGTATCTTGAACCCAGTATCCTTCAGATTTGGGAAGTTCCCAGTGATAATTTCTTCAAATATATGTTTCATTCCCTTATCATTTTCTACTCCTTCTGGAATTTCTATTATGCGTAGATTGGCCTGCTTTATATTATCCCATAGGTCT
>CM052682.1:236072541-236109436 GCA_028533215.1 Babyrousa celebensis | reverse complement strand
CTGTTTCATTGTTGACTGTTTTAGGTGAGTTCTCCTGTTGCTTTGACTGGGGGTGGTTTCTCAGCTTCTTCATCTTGCTTGTTGTTTTCTTTCTCCTGAGGGAGTTGTACTCTCTGTGATCGGGCAGTGTTTGCCTTGTCACTGCCGTGGAATATTTCCTGAGAGCTGGTGTTGTTGGTCAGTCTTTTTTGAGGCAGTGTGGCTTTTCTGGAGTGTTGATGGGGCTAACAGGGTCTCTTTGAGGCAATGGAGGACTTCCTGAGGGCAGACAGGCCTGGGAGGTCCACACCACGATGGTAGCAGATTTCACTCGGTCAGGCAGAGCTTGCTCTGGTGTTTTTAGGCTGTGGGGTTCTTGCAGGGGGTTGGTGGTGTCAGGCAGCTGTTCTTCAGTAGTGCAGCACCCCCTGAGGGCTGGAGCAGCTATCTGGGTCACTGAGAACCTAAGAGGCTCTTCCCTCGGGCAGCCTAACTCAGAAGGATGGTCTGAGAATGTTAGGCAGATCTTTTCATAGTCTGGGCAAGCTTGTTGTAGCTCTTCTGGGCTGCAGGGGATCCTGCAGAGAGCTGGAAGTCCTTTGCAGATGTTCTGCAAGAGTGTGGCTCCCCCCAAAGGCTGGAGAAGCTAGCTGGGCTGCTGAAAACACAAGAGGCATTTCCCCAGGGCAGCCAGACTCAGAAAGACTGTCTGAGAATTAGGCAGATATTTTCATGGCCTGGCCAGTCTTGTTGTAGCTTTTCTGGGGTTTGGGCGGTCCTGCTGGGAGCTGGCAGTCCTCTGCAGCTGTTCCACAACAGCTCGGCACCCCCTGATGGCTTGGGCGGCTAGCTGGGCCACTGCCAACCTGAGAGGCTCCTTCCCAGGGCAGCCCAACTCAGAAAGACAGTCTTAGAATTAGGCAGATCTTTTCACGGCCTGGCCAGGCTTTTTGTAGCTTTTCTGGGGTGCAGGGGTCAGTGGGAAGCACAGCTTTCTGATAGCTAGTGGGCCAGTAACCTTGCTGTGGCATGGGGAGTATTCTATGGGGACCCACCCTTTCTTCTCTCCCTTCCCCAGCATGGGCACAGACCAAGCTCTTCTCCCAGGTTCCCTCTGATGTGGCTTTCCACTTCCCCATCCCTAGAGTATTTTTCCCTTCCTCTGTGACAGCTTTGTTTTCTAGTCTTCCAGGCAGTCTCTGCCCCATCAAACTTGACAGACCGGTTTCTAGACCTCCCAAGCACTCTCTGCTCCACCCCCCCCCCCAGCCCTTACCCAGGGACTAACCTCCAGAGCCTAGGTCTCGGTGCCCAGTCCCCACCCAGGCATCTCAATTTTTGGTGACTGTGCCTGTAGTTCAGATGGTCCCTTTTGTTCTCAATCTGCTTTTAAGAACTCCAACTTACTGCTACACTCTTCTCTGCATCTGGAGATTCCTCCGGTTCATTTGATCTTTCCCCCGAGTAGGTGACTTTCCAGGGTGCAGGATCCCTTTCTCCTCTGCAGTTCCCTTTCGGCTGTGCCTGTCCAGCTTGGATTCACCTTCTCTCACTCTCCTCTTTTCTCTTGTTTTACCTGATAACGTCACAGACCTCTTGACATTATTGGAGTTTAGGTTCTTCTGCCAGTGATTGGTTGCTCTTCTGTGTGAGTCATTTTTCCTGTAGAGGTGTTTTTTTGGTGTGTGTTTGTGGGAGAGGGTGAGGATGTCCTCCTACTCTTCTGCCATCTTGTCTCCTCCCTGGAGCTTATATTATGCTAAATAGTGATTAAGGTTGGGAAACAGAGCCTGGAAAAGAAGGAAAACTGATGATGGCTGAGGTCCTTCCTCCATTGGCTCATTCTCTAAGGTCCCCAGCACAAACCCTTCTACACTGGGACACCTGTCCTAGAGGAATCAAGGGGGAAATGAGACAATTAATCCAGGTCTGATGGATGTATTGAACTGGAAATTACAAGTTCATCTCCCTGCCCAAAAGGGCTTTCTCTTTGGCTAGTTATACTCCTCAGTTCATACATCTGGGGCTGGTAGACAGCAGTAAGAATATGAGCTTGTTGCTTTTATTTATGATGCTCAAGCGGTGTTGAGGAACTTGGAGGCTAATATTCAGGTCCCCTAAAAAGTCTCTTGGGGCATATTTATCCAACACACACTGGATTATAAATGCAATCAAGGTCAGTATTGGGGATGGAATGGACATTGTTTTCTCAGCAGCATATGTGCTTATATGTTGGTCTAGAAGAGGAAATGTCAGGAAGAGTAAATATCAGGAAGCTGAATTTGACATGAAAGAGAAGAAAATAAAAAAGAAAAATTAGAGAAGGTGCAGAACATATTTAAAGACATGGAATGACAAATAATGAAGATGCAGTGGCAGGGAGAATGAGAACTGAGAAAGGAGGAAGGAGAAAATGACAGAAGGAACAAAGTGAAGAAATAAACAGGAAAAGAGAAAACAAGAGATAAAAGTGAACCAAGAGATAAAGCACAGATACAGTGAAGCAGATTTTTTCAGGAGGAATTTAACTTGCTTTATATTCTGACATAGTCCACTTACTGAATATATGAGAGAGGGTGGTTTTGAGTCACCTTTGTGACCAAAGGCAAACACTTCTAACAAGATAATAAACTCATTTCTTTCCATGTTAGGTAGGAGTTAGCTCTGTAAAGCTACTGATGTTTTATTGTATATAAGGTGGACATTGGAAAAGAATGCAAGGATTTTGTTTCATACTGGTGCCCAGATTACCAGAGTACGTTAATATACCTGAAATCTTCTCATTACTGCTGTATCAGTTTCCTATTGCTGCTCTAACAATTTGGCACAAATACAATGGTTTTAAAACCCACAAATTTATTATCTTACTGTTATAGAAGTCAAAAGTTTAATTGTTGGCATTTCCTCTGAAAGCTCTGAAGGAGAATTGTCTCTGTGCCTTTCCAGCTTCTAGAGGCCATGTGAGCCCACCTTCACTCAGTTTTTGTGTTCTTTTCTCCATCTTCTGTGCTAGAAGTATAACATCTTAAAATCTCTCTCTGACTGACTCTACTACTTTCTTCTACATTTAAGGACACCTATGATTACACTAGGCCCAACCTGATAATTTGGCTAATCTCATATTGAAGTCAGCCTTAATAAAGCAGCCTTAATTCCACCTGTGCCTCAACTCTCCCTTGCCAGGTACAAGATGAGATGCACAGGTTTTGGACATTGGAACATCTGGACATAACATTGGTGCCTATTATTTGTTCTTATCATAACTAACAAGAAGGTGTTATGTTAAAGGGCAGGACCAACTGATAGGGAGATGAAAACTTGGGATAAAATTAAATCTCACTTATTTTGGCAATTTTGATCATAGTCTTTACTTTTGTTACAGGGTATTACTATGTTGCATAGGGAGGAATGAAAATGCACTTAAAACTGTATAGTTTGCATAGATAAAGATGTTCTTATTTAAATTTCTCTGTGTTGAAAATAAAAAATAAGCCAAAAACAAAATCACACAAAACATTTGCTGGGAGTCATATTGGTCTTTGCTTTCCCAACATGACCCGAGACCTCAGGGAACCCACAGCCACCAAGGGAGAGGGAGTCTAAATGACATCAAATGGAAACATTCTTTGCCAGGGAAGTTGGAATGAAGACATCAGCAAGAGTCAATGTGGTGGGGATGAGGAGAAAAATATTGGAAATGTAGCAGAAACAGATTGCTCAGGGTCTTTAAGCCATATTAAGGCTATTACCCTTCATCTTAAGATAAGTGGTAATCCTTGACAGTTTTTAAACAGAGAAGTTGTTTAGGTTTTTTAAAAAGGAATATTTTTAAAATCCTTCATTGGCTGCAAGGGAGAATGGGTTACCATATCTGAAGGACCCTCTCTGAACTGAAAACAATAGAATGTATGCATATCAATGAGTGTTTTTTAACAAATAACAATACCATTCTTTGCAATATTTTATTCAAAAAGTCTGCTTCCCATCTTAAATTTAACAGTGACTGTTGAACTAAAATCTTCTACAGGTTTCTGTGCAATGGTTGATGATTTGGAATAATTACCACAAAATATTCTTGGGCCAATAACATGGATAAAACATCATTTTCCATGTGCTAGCCCTCAGAAACACAAATTCTTATATTCTGTTTTGTCATGAACCAAGAAAATGTGGCTCTCTCTAACCTTCCTTCATTGATAATTTTTCTAATTCCCTTATGTTTCACTGTAAAAGGAATATATGAGCCAGGTTAAGTTTCTCTCTTTCCAAAATAAAACATTATGTTTTTCTTCTGACTGCTAAAATCAAGTAATTCAGTACTTAATATCCTCAAGCATTCTTCATCTGATCAAAACAGAGCAGTATGAGGAGGGAAAACCAGAGCAGCGTGTCCAAGTTCCTCCTCCTGGGGCTCCCCATCTGGCTAGAGCAGCAGGGCGTGTTCATTGCTCTGTTCCTGGGCATGTACTTAACCACAGGGTTGGGGAACTTGTTCTTCATCCTGCTTATCAGGTTGGAACCTCATCTCCACACCCCCATGTACTTCTTCCTCAGCCATTTGGCCCTCACATACATCTCCTTTTCATATGTCAATGTCCCCAAGATGCTTATGAATATGCAGACACATAATCAATCCATTCCCTATGCAGGACGTGTGACACAGATGTATTTGTTCATATTTTTTATGCACTTGGACATCTTCCTTATTACATCAATGGCATATGACTGCTATGTTACCATATGTCACCCCATTCACTATGCAACCATCATGAGGAAGGAGCTGTGTACCTTCCTAGTGGCTGTATCCTGGTTCCTGTCTGGGGCCAGCTCCCTTTACCACATTCTTCTCCTGACCCAGTTATCCTTTTTTGCTGACAACATCATCCCTCATTTCTTCTGTGATCTTGGTGCCCTGCTCAAATTGTCCTGTTCAGACATCTTCCTAAATGACCTGCATGTTCACTGCAGGGGTGGTGGTCATTACTCTGCTATTCATATGTATCCTTGTATCTTATGGGTACACTGGGGCCATTATCCTGATGATCCCTTCAACCAAGGGTATCTATAACACTTTGTCCACATGTGTCTCCCATCTCTCTGTAATGTTTCTGTATTATGGGTCAATATTGAGCAGTACCTCTTCCCAACATTAGGCAATTTCATCGATGAGGACATCATCGTGGCTCTCATGTACACAGTGGTCACACCCATGTTGAACCCCTTTATCTACAGCCTTTGGAGCAGGGACATAATAGAGGCCTTTGAGAAACTCTTCAGTAGAGAAACATTTTTCTCACCATGACATCCATCTTGTACTTAAATCAGGACTTCATTTGGGATCATCTCATATATTTGAATTCCCATTTGAATATATATCAAAACTTTTGTGTCTCCAAGACCTAGGACAAATGATGGAATGATGAATGTACTTGGTAAATGTTGATCAGAATTTCATTACCTTATTAACAATTTTTCTCTTTCATAAATAACTTTTCATCAGCAAGCAAATTTTTTTAATTTTTAATTTCCCAAAGATATTATTTTTCTTCTGTACAGTAAAGCAAATGCTAAATTAATTTTATTACTTATTTTTGCAACTTGGGTACATAGATAATATAATAACATACAGTTGGTTATTCTTTATTTGAGGAGGCATTTGGAAAGCCAAATATTCTGGGCTCATATCTCAGGATTTAACCCCAGAAACTAAATAATTAGCTATATTAGTATACTATACTTTTATGCAGACACTGCAGGGTTTTCTTTTCATCCTTATGGTTATTATTAAGTTGCAACTTAAATAAGAGGATTTTTTTTTGCTTATTTTAGGGACAGAAGTGTGGCAGATGGAAGTTCCCAGGCTAGGGGTTGAATAGGAGCTGCAGCTGCCAGCCTACACCACAGCCACAGAATTGCCAGATCATTAACCCTCTGAGCAGAGCCACGGATCAAACCTACATCCTCATACTAGTTGTGTTTGTTTCATGAGCCACAAACAGGAACTCCAAGAGGAAATTTATTACTCTCTTCTCATGGTATATAATGTTACAAAAACAACTCTGAAGATGGAGGGCCCTCTAGAAGATCAGTTCGCACCAGGGGTTTCCCGTTTGGCAACACTTTGTGGTTGACATTGCTTAGACCCCAGACATAGTCAGTAATTAAAGCACACTTGAGGCTGGCCTTATTTGTACATATAGTGTGTAGTACCTGAAATGTCATTGCTTTGCTACACATGTAACTGCAGATTCAGCACTGACTATTCTTCATGGACTTCTTGCCTCCCCAAATGAATGAAATGAAGAACAAAGAGATTCTCAAACTTTAATCTACATAAGAATTCTGGTATATTTTCTTAAAACAGGGATCCCCAGAATCTACCTCCATGAATTCCAATTCCATACGTCTTGTTGGGGCCCATGAATATGCATTTCTAACAAGTTCCCACATAACGCTGATGCTGCAGCTGTGTGAATTGTGATTTGAAGAGCACTGGAATGAAGAATTAAAGCATAGAAGCTATAGGAGGCACATTTACAACATATTCTATGAATTATTGTAGTGAGTAGAATGGAACAAGAAAATGCTAAAATTATTTTGATAAAATTATTTTGATAATCAAAAGTTCACGTTGACATTTTCAGATTAATTCTGTCTATAGGAAGTTCATTTTAGCAATCTTGAATATAAGAGGATACTTCCTGAACAATCATATTTTCCTTGCCCTTTTGTATATAATATAGATATATTAGATACTGCATGCTTCATTTCATCACACCAGACTGATTTACTTTGCTGTACACTGAAATAGTACAATTGTGTAAATCAACTATACTCCAATAATTTTTTTCATTATTATTATTTTTAATAGTTACATTATCATGCTCCATCATAAGTGACTATAGACATAGTTCCCAGTGCTACACAGCAGGATATCATTGCCAATCCATTCCAAAGGCAATAGGTTGTATCTATTAACGCCAATCTCTCCAAACATCCCACTCCCTCCTCCTCCCCATTGGCAATGACAAGTCTATTCTGTAAGTCCATGATATTCTTTTCTGTTGAAGGTTTCCTTTGTGCCATATATTAGACTCCAGATATAAATGATAGCATATGGTATTTATCTTTTTCTGAGTTACTTCACTCAGGATGAGAGTTATCTATTTGCATCTATGTGCTGCAAATGGCATTATTTCATTATTTTTTATGGTTTATTAGTATTCCATTGGATATATATACCACATCTTCCTAATCTAGTCATCTGGTGAGGGACATTTGGGTTTTTTAAAGCTTGGCTTTTGTGAATAGAGCTGCAATGAACATGCGGGTGCATGTAAGGAAATTTTTGTCTGGATATATGCAAGAGTGGGGTTTCGGGGTCACGTGGTAGTTCTATGTTTAGACTTCTAAGGTATCTCCATACTGATCTCCAAAGTGGCTGTAACAGCTTCCATTCCCACCCACAGTGCAGGAGGGTTCCATTTTCTCCACACCCCCACCAGTGTTTGTTCTTTGTGGAATTATTGATGATGGCCATTCTGACTGGTGTGAGGTGGTTTCTCATGATATTTTTGATTTGCATTTCTCTAGTAATCAGGGATGTTGATTATTGTTTCATGTGCTTGTTGGCCATCTGTATATCTTCCTTGGAAAAAAGTCTATTCAGGTCCCTTGCCAATTTTTCCATTGGGTTGTTGGCTTTTTTGTTGTTGAGTTGAATAAGTTGCTTGTATATTTTAGAGATGAAGCCCCTGTCAGTTGCATCATTTGAAACTTTTCTCCCATTCTTTAGGCTGTCTTTTTTATTTCTTTTCAGTTTCCTTTGATGTGCAAATGCTTGTCATTTGATTAGGTACCATTGGTTTATTTTTGCTCTTATTTCTGTTGCTTTGAGGGACTTACCTGAGAAAATATTCATAAGGTTGTTGTCAGAGAATGTTCACTATGTTCTCTTCCAGAAAATGGAATTTTAGTTTCTCTGCCATTTGAGTTTATTTTTGTGCCTGGTGTGAGGGTGTGTTCTAGTTTCATTGATTTACATGCAGCTGTCCAGGTTTCCCAGTAATATTGCTAAAAAGACTGTCTTTTTCCTACTTTATGTTCTTGCCCCCTTTGTGAAGTTTAATAGACCGTAGGTGTCTGGGTTTATTTCTGGGTTCTCTATTCTGTTCCATTGGTCTGTATACCTGTTTTGGTACCAGTACCACACTGTCTTGATTACTGTGGCTTTGTAATATTGTGTGAAATCTTGGAGAGTTATGCCTCCTGCTTGGAAGTTGTTCCTCAGATTTACCTTAGCAATTTTGGGTCTTTTGTAGTTCCAAATAAATTTTTGGATTGTTTGTTCTAGTTCTGTGAAAAATGTCATGGGTAATTTGATAGGAATTGCATCGAATCTGTAGATTGCTTTGGGTAGTGTGGCCATTTCACAATGTATATTTTTTTAATTTTTCCAACTCTTGAACATGTAATATATTTCAATTTCTTTACGTCTTCTTTAATTACCTTGATTAATGTTTTAAAGGTCTCAGTATATGTCTTTCATCTCTTGGTCCAGTGTATTCATTATTTTTTGATTTTTGTGAGTGCAATTTTAAGGGTATTATATTTTTGTATTCCTTTTCTAATAGTTTATTTTTAGTATACATGAATGTGCCTGATTTCTGAATGTTAATCTTATATCCCGTACTTTGCTGAATTTGTTGATCAGTTCAAATATTTTTTGGGTTGAGTCCTTAGCGTTTTCTACATATAGTATCTTACCATCTGCATACAGTGACAGTTTTACTTATTCTCTTCCTATTAGGATGCCTTTTATTTATTTGGTTTGTCTGATTGCTGTGGCTAGGACTTCCAACACTATGGTGAATACCAGTGGTGAGAGGGGGCATCCCTGTCTTGTTCCAGTTTTTACTGGGAAGGCAATCAGCTTTTCTTCATTGAGTGTTATATTTGCTGTGGGTTTGTCATAGATGGCTTTGAGTGTGTTCTGTTCCTTCTATACCCACTTGGGTAAGAGTTTGATCACGAATGGATGTACTGTGTCAAATGCTTTTTCTGCATCTATTGAGATGGTCATGTGGTTTTTGACTTTTGTTGATATGATATACGATATTGATTGATTTGCATATGTTGAACCATCCTTTAGCACCAGAGATGAATCCCATCTGGTTGCTTGTATTATCCTTTTGATATGGATTCGGTTGGATTCGGTTGTCTAAAATTTTGTTGAGAATTTTTGTGTCTATATTCATCAACGTTATTTTCATATAGTTTTCTTTGTTGGTAACTTTGTGTGCTTTTGGAATAAGGGTTCTTGTGGCATAATAGAATGTCTTTAGGAGTGTTCCTTCTTCTTCAACTTTTTGAAAAAATTTAAGGAGGATGGGTAGAAATTCCTCTTTGTATATTTGGTAGAATTCATCTGGGAAGCCATCTGGTCCTGGACTTTTATTTTTAGGGAGTGTTGTTATGACATATTCAATTTCATTTCTAGTAATCAGTCTGTTCAGTTGATCTATTTCTTCTTGATTCATTTTTGGTAGGGTATGAGTCTCTAGCAAGTTGTCCATTACTTCTAGGTTTTCAAATTTGTTACGATGCAATTGTTCATAGTATTCTCTATTTTTTTTTGTATTTCTATAGTATCTGTTGTGACTTCAACTTTTTTATTTTGTATTTTGTTTATTTGAGTTTTTTCTCTCTTCTTGTGAGTCTAGCCAGAAGTTTGTCTTTTTTTTTTTTTTTTACCTTTTCAAAGAATCAGCTCTTGGTTTTATTGATTTCTTCTCTTGTTTTTTAATCTCTATTGTATCAATTTCCTCTTTGATCTTTATAATTTCCTTCCTTCTGCTGAGTTTAGCTTTTGTTTTTCTTTTTCTAATTCATTTCGATGGTGGGTTAAATTGTTGATTTGAAATTTATCTCTTTTTTAAAGAAGGCCTGGCTTGCTATGAACTTCCCCTGAGCACTTTTTTTGTGGCATCCCATAGATTTTGAGCGGTTTTGTCTTCATTATCATTTGTCTTGAGGTATTTTTTTTTTTTAATTTCCTTCTTGATTTTCCTCATTGACCCATCGGTTTTTTAGTAGCCTATATTTAGACTCCATGTAGTAGGTTTTTTTCTCATTTCTTTCCCTGTTGTTGATTTCTAGTTTTATGCTATGTGGTCAGAGAAGATATTTTAAATAATTTCTCTACTTTTAAATTTGTTGAGTTTAGCTTTGTGTCCCAGGATGTATTCAGTTCTTGAGAATGTTCGATGTGCACTTGAGAAGAATGCATATTATGATTTTTTTGGATGTAGTGTCCTGAAAACATCAGTAAAGGCTAACTTTCTATTGTTTACTTTAGAATATCTGTCGCTGTATTGATTTTCTATCTAGAGGATGCATCCATTGTTGTGAGTGGGGTGTTAAAATCTCCTACTATGATTGTATTCCCATTAATTTCTCCTTTTATGTCTGTTAGTATTTTTTGTAGGTATATTGGTGTTCCTATATTAAGGGCATATATATTGATAACTGTAATATCCTCTTCCTGAATGGATCTTTTAACCATTAAATAGTGTCCTTCTTTGTCTTTCTTTATGGCCTTCATTTTAAAGACTATTTTGCCTGATATGAGTATTGCAACTCCTGCTTTCCTGTCTAGTCCATTGGCATGAAACATCATTTCCCATCCCTTTACTTTCAATCTATAAGGGTTCTTTGGAAGGGGCAGATATCAAGCATCTGGGCCCCTCCAAGAACATTTGGCAGTGGCAACTGCAGGGTGTGTGCAGTCCCAGGGGATTGAGAGCAGCATCAGGTTGTATGCCCTTGTACTTTCCTTCTCTATGATGCCTTCTGAAGTGGTTGGGCTACAACTTATTTTTGTTCAGATATCCCCAGTTGTAGTGGGCCACACCCATCTCTGGGGTCAGGGATAACTGAGGAGGTTTGGTCCCATGACCTGCAGGTCTGCTCCACAGTGGACTAGCAATGGGCTTTCCACTGCTGTAGACACCAGGTCCAAATCAGGCTAGCAAGCAGCTTCTGGCCGTGGGGGGTTGTGCATGAGATGCACAGTCCAGGGAGGGCTGGCAAGTGGCTTCCTGCAGGTGGGGAGGCCTGGTCTGTGGCAAATACAAGTGGCTACTGGCCTGGCAGGGAGGGATGTGCTGGGACAGGGATGCTCTGCCTTCTGCAAGCTGTAGGGAAAGTGTGCACACTGAGGTGCAAGGAATTTCCTATGGTGGCCCACCCCTCCTCCTCTCCCCTCCCAACAATGGTGCCTTTTCTCTCTGGTGGGTCCACTCCTTCTCCCAGGTTCCCTCTGCCATGGCTTTCCACTCAGCAGCCTTTAGCATACTGCTCCCCCCTCCCATGGTACACAGCTCCTTAGCCTCTTAGGGTGTCTCCACATTATAAACCCCTGCCTACTCCCAGGGACTGACTTTTGGAGCCTAAGTCTCATAACCCATCCCCACCTGATCATCTCTGGCTATGGTGTCTGTGCCAGTGGTTCAGATGATCTGTGAAGCTCTCACTCTGCTTTTCAGTTCTCAGACCTGCTGCTGTGCTTTTCCTGGCATCATGGAGGTCCCTCCAACTCTTGCTAATTTCTCAATAGCTTATTTGGCTTCCCATGGTGTGGGTTGCCTTTCTCCTTCACAGCTCCCTCTCAGGAATGCTAGTCCCCTCCTGATTCCTTTCATTTTTCTCTCTCTTTTCTTTTGTTCTACCCAGGTATGTCAAGAGCTTCTTTCCCTTTTTGGAGGTTTAAGTTCTTCCACTAGCATTCAGTTGATGTTCTGTGTGAGTCATTTTATGTTTAGATGTGTTTTATTTGATGCATTTGTGGGAGAAGGTGAGCACATCCTCTTACTCTTCTGCCATCCTGCCTCCATGGCCATCATTTTAAAGTCTATTTTGTCTGATATGAGGATCACAATGCCTGCTTTCCTGTCTTGTTCATTAGCATGAAATATTTTTTTGTTTCCCATCCACTTACTTTCAATATGTATGTGTCCTTCACCCTAAAGTGAGTTTCTTTTAGGCAGCAGATTGAAGCTTTTTACTTTTTTATCCAATCTGCCACTCTGTGTCTTTTGATTGGAGCATTCAGTCCATTGACATTTAAGGTGATTATTGATAGATATGTATTCATTTACATTTTAAATCTTGTTTTCGATTCTATGTTTCTCTTTTCTTTTTTTTTTTTTTGGTTGTATTGTTTCCATTTATTTTATGCTTGAGTATTTTTCAGTTTTTGTGAATGTAATGCTCAGTTTTGATTTGTGTGTGCCCTGTTGTTTAAGTATGTTAACCTGTTCCTATATCTGCTTGTTTTAGCCTGATAGTCATATAGGCTCAAACACATCATTAAAATAAAAAAAAGAATCTATTTTTTCTTGCTTCCCTTGCCCATATTTTATGATTTTAATGTCTTTTTTTTAACATCTTCATGTTTAGATCTATATGCTGGCTTATTTAAGTTACTGCTTTCCAATTGTGGTTTCGTCCATCCTAATATTTCTTACTTTTTTTCATTTTAATTTAGATAAGCCCTTTCAGTATTTTAGAATGGGTTTTGTATTGCTATACTCTTTTAGCTTTTGTTTGTTGAGACAGTCTTTATTTCCCCTTCTATTTTAAATGATATTCTTGCTGGATAGAGTATTTTAGGTTGCAATTTTTTTTTTCCTTTCTGGACTTTAAATATATCTTTCCACTCCCTTCTGACCTGTAGTGTTCCTGGAGAGAAATCCACTAATAGTCTAATAATGAATGATTTGCTTTTCTCTTGCTGCCTTTAGAATACTCTAACTTTTGCCATTTTTATTATAATAATTTACACTTTGAGGGTTCCCTTATAATTACTGCTATGCTTTTCTCTTGCTGCCTTTAGAATTGTTTTTATATTTAAATTCTGCCATTTTTAATATAATATGTCTTGGTATGGGCCTGTTTGGGTTCAACATGTTTGGGGCTCTCTGTGCTTCCTTTATCTAGATGTCAAATTCTTTAAGATTTGGAATGTTTTCAGCCATAATTCCTTTAAATATATTTTCAATCCCCTTTTCTTTTTCTTCTTCTCCTGGAATTCCTATTATGTGTAGATTGGCCCACATTATATTATCCCATATTTCTCTTATATTGCTTTCATGCTTTTTAATTTGGTTTTCTGTTTGCTGTTCTGTTTGGGTGATTTCCATTATTTTATCTTCCACACGACTATTTTTTCCTCTGAATTATTCATTCTGGTCTTTATTGCCAATAGTTCAGTTTGTGTCTATGCAAATGTATTTTCTAATTTTTCTTGGTTCCTCCTTATATGTGAGGGAATATGCATTAATGTTCATATCCTGTCTTAATTCCTTCAGTATTTTCACTATGCCCTTTTGAAATCAAAGTCTGTCAGTCTGCAGTGGTCTGTTTCATTGTTGACTGCTTTGGGTAAATTCTCCTGTTGCTTTACCTGGGAATGGTTTCTGGAGCTTCCTTATCTTGCTTGAGTTTATCTTTTTCTGTGAATTTGTGGAAGCCAAAATGTAGTCTTTTAAGGCTACCTCTATGCAAGTATACACCTTTGTATTTTTGGGGTGGTTACTATTTATTTTTGGTGTGGGCAGTTGAATTTTTACTCTTTATTCAGTGTGAGAAGGCTGTTATCCCCAGGATGCTCAGTGTGTTTTCAGGGAGAAGGAGGCAATGGTAATGGACAGAAGTCAGTGCCTGGTCATTAGGTTCTCAGCAGCATTCAAGGACCTGCAGGAAAGTGGCACAGGCTAATCCTAGTTTCTAGGCCCTGGTGCAGGGAGCCGAGAAAATGCAGGGACTCCAAAAAAGGACCTTTCCTGATGGCAGAAAAAATCTTAAGGCAGGTTCTTAACCAAGAAACGGAGCTCAACTGAATGGTACAAACTGAAGGTGGGCTTTTGGTCAGGAAAAAAGCTCACCTGAATGGTGCATGCTGAAAGTGGGCCTCTGGTCAGGATGAAAGCCTGCCTGCACGGTACAAGCCTAGGGCAGGCCTCACGTTACACAGCTCTTACTTTGATGTTGATGGGGAAGAATTGGGGCTTCCCTTGGAAAACAATTTCCATGTTTGTTCTGGAGAACATGGAATTTCCATGTTTGTGCTGGAGAACATGGATTGTTTCTTGGTGACCTAGTCTTTGCTGTTGTTTTATTTGTTATTCAGTTTTCCTGTCTTTCCTGATTATTTACTTATGATTCTTATTTCCCATTCCTATTTTCCTGTGGTGATTTGTGATTTAACAAAATTACAACAATAATATAATAAGAATTTCATCCTGAAGGACTTTCCCCTATTTAAATCCAACTTAGTTAAAACATAGTGTTTATCTATTAACTAGTTATATAGTAAACTTTTAGAGTTGGGATTTTCATGAGGTCTATAGAAGTTAGCCATATCTTATCCAAAAATCCTAGCTGTGAGTTTTGTCCTTGATTTTAAAAGCTTTTTAGTGATAGCTAGTTTAATTAAGTTGGTTTATATTTACTTACACAGTCTCCCTGCCATAATGCTTTGAAGATAAGCACCAGTCTACAAAGTTTGTGAATGCCAAATTCTTGTGTTTTATGGCCTCTTCAAAGTACTCACTAAGCTTAGTTAAGATAGAGATCTTAAAACAGGATGTAGAGCTGCTATACCCTGTAATATTTAACCAATTTACTTTTAACACTTTGGTGTAATCTGTAATGAAAAACTGTCTATATATCAACTACTATTGCCAATCAAATTTGAGCAGTGCTGCTCCCTGAAAGAAGGGAAAAAGAGGCTGTCTACATTGCAAAAGCCGACATCCATCCATCTTCTTCAGGAAAGTGTACACTCCCTGGCGACCAGAGCTGGCCTCCAGCACCCTGGGAAGTCATAATGAGCTCTAGGCAGAACTTCAAGGTGACCAGAGAATTTGGCAGTCACAGCATCAGGGTTCATGAGTTCCCAGGGGAATGAGGGCAACAATAGCATGTGTTTGATTGCAATGCCCTCCTCTGAGGTGATTGGAAGTTCATGTGGTGCCTGTTCAGGGTCCTCTAGTGCTAGTGGGCCTTGACTCCCTTTGGGGTGAGTGATAACTGCACTTCTTTGCCCCCACCACCTGTATACCTTGCATGAAGCAACATATCTCACGTAGCTTACATAGGAGGTGCCGAATGGGCTGTTCCTAGTTGCAGGGATCCTGGGAAGTGACAGAGATCAGGCATGTGGGTACATAGAGCATTTGACAGTGGCAGCAGCAGGGCAGGTGTGTTCCCAAGGGTGTGAGGGCACCAACATCTGGTGTTTGGTCATAACGCCCTCCTCTGTGGTGCCCTTTAGGTATATGGGGCTGCAAATGATTTTTATTCAGGTATTACCAATTGCAGTGAGCCACACCCACCTCTGGAATCAGGGATAACTGTGGTGGTTTGCACACTGTGCTAAAGAAAAGGAGTCAGATATAAGAGTACATATTCTAATATGCCATTTATTTGACTCTTTGAAAAAGGCAAATCTAAAATTGCAAAATTCAGGTTTCTGGCTGCAGGAGACTGGGAGTGGGTAGAGCGATTGGTTGGGATATGGATACAGTGGACATTTGGGGGACAGTAAAATTAGCTACATGACATTAACATAATATCTTTAACCAGAAGCTTGAGCATTCTTTAAGGAAATTGTGTCATATCCCACTAAACTGTACTTGTGGAAATTGGAAGTTTCTGGATTTCTTTAAAGGAGGAACTTAGGGACAGGTATCTTGTTGCAAGGGATCAGCTATGAGATTATTTATTTACACAGATAGTGCACTTGTCAATATAGTGCATGGACTGTAGTGACAAATCAGTACAAATAGCATGAACCCTTAATGCTAATACCTATGAAGAGAAATAACCTTCCAATTTGTTTTAATGAGGCCAGGACTGGGATAATTTGGTCTGCTACATGAGCTGCAGAGTATTGCACAGTTATGACTGTTGACTCTAATGAGGCTCCAGGGAACTCCTTTCCATGATACCCTGTCTGTATATGGCCAAAGGAAAGCCCTGTTCAGCCCCTCCTGCTATTAGCTTGAAGAGCCTGCTCCATGATTCAGTCTCTTGTTCAGGTTTAAAAATACAAACATAAAATACCTCAAAATTCCTGAAGACCTAGGTTGAGTGGGGTCAGAGGACCATGAGCCCCAGATAATCTTAAACACTCTACTTTCTGTTTTTCTCTGCTCCAGCTGATACATATAACTGTGATTACTCTGACTTCAGACCTGGCTCTGGCTTGGCTTTGCAGATCTTTACTGAGCTCCTTGATGCCTCATCAGAAACCCTAGCCTCTGCTTCTAACTCTCCCTTCCACACTCTGCACATGTATTTAACAGCAGTTTAGAAATCTGACTTATGCTTCTGCCTACTTGCCATCTGTATACATTAATCTTGACCCTGAACCTGATTCTGTGAAACCCCTTTACAAAGGTTGCCAGGAAGAATATGAGGCCTTTCCTCCTTCCACCTGAATTAAGGACATAGTGCCTTCTTCCCAGCAACAAGGGCAGCAGTAAGAAGATAAATATGAGACAAATAGTTATGAGCTATTAGCTCCTGCCTTTGGAATAATCTCTCTCTCTCCAACATTTCCAACCCAGCTCTTACCTGTTTGCAGATGCAGTAGGTGAAGAAGCAGCAGTAGTAATGAAAGGGATCTCATCTCATAACACTGGCATGACAGGCAGAGTTGCCCTGAGGCTGTGGAGCATCTCATTGTTGTCTCTAAGATTAGGGTTTTCTGAGGCTATTGTCAGTATAAAGGCTGAGAAACTCAGGGAAAGAAAAAACACAATGGTATGGCAAGATAAAAATAACACAAGGCCCTTGAGTTGAAAAAAAATGACAAAAGGTTAAAAGCTGAGCTTTTTTATTTTTTTAAATTACACAATGAATTTATTACCTTTGTAGTTGTACAATGATCATCACAATCCAATTTTATAGGATTGCCATCCCACAACCCCAGCGCATCTCCCCCCACCCCCCAAACTGTCTCCTTTGGAAAACATAAGATTTCAAAGTCTGTGAGTCAGTATCTATTCTGCAAAGAAGCTCATTCTGTCCTTTTTTAAGATTCCACATGGCAGTGAAAGCATTTGATGTTGGTGTCTCATTGTATGGCTGACTTCACATAGCACAATAATTTCTAGGTCCATCCATGTTGCTAAAAATGCCAGTATTTTGTTCATTTTAATGGCTGAGTAATATTCCATTGTGTATAGGTACCACATCTTCTTGATCCACACCTCTGTTGATGGAATTTTAGGCTGTTTCAATGTCTTGGCTATTGCAAATAGTGCTGCAATGAACATCGGAGTACATGTGTCATTTTGAGTCATGGTTTTCTCTGGATAGATGCACTGGGATAGATAGATGGAGTGGGATTGTTGGATCAAATGGCAGTTCTAGTTTTAGTTTTCTGAGGCATCTCCATATTGTTTTCCACAGTGGTTGGACCAATTTACAATCCCACCAACAGTGTACTAGTGTTCCTTTTTCTCCACACCCTCACCAGCACTTACTGTTTGTAGACATATGGATGATGGCCATTCTTGCTGGTGTAAGGTGGTCCCTCATAGTGGTTTTGATTTGCATTTCTCTAATAATGAGTGATGTGGAACATCTTTATATGTGTTTTTTTGGCCATCCATATGTCTTCTTTGGAGAACTGTCTGTTTATATCTTCTGCCCATTTTTTGAAGGGGTTGTTTGTTTTTTTGGTATGGAGCTGCAGAAGGTGTTTATAAATTTTGGAGATTAGTCACTTGTCATTTGATATGCTTGCAAAGATTTTCTCCCATTCTGTGTGTTGTCCTTTCATTTTGTTTAGGGTTTCTGCTGTGCAGAATCTTTGAAGTTTGATTAGGTTCCATTTGTTTATTTTTGTTTTTTCCTGTCACTACTCTAAGAGGCGTATCTGAGAAGACGTTGCTGTGGTTTATGTTGGAGAGAGTTTGGCCTATGTTTTCCTCTAAGCATTTTATGGTGTCTGGTCTTATATCTAGGTCTTTAATGGACTTTGAGTTTATTTTAGTGTATGGTGTTAGGGAGTGTTCTAATTTCATTCTTTTCCATGTTGCTGTCCAGTTTTCCCTGAACCAATTATTGAACAGGCTGTCTTTTCTCCATTGCATATTCTTGCCTCCTTTGTCCTAGATGAGTTGGCTGTAGGTGCGTGGGTTGAATTCTGGGCTTTCTATCCTGTTCCACTGATCTATATTTCTGTCTTTGTGCCAGTACCATATGTTTTTGATGACTGTTGCTTTGTGGTATAGTCTGAAGTCTGGGAACCTGATTCCTCCAGCTCCATTTTTCTTTTTCAGGATGTCTTTGGTTCTTCTGGGTCTTTTGTGCTTCCCATCAAACTTTACAATATTTTGTTCGAGTTCTGTGAAAAATGTCCTTGGTAATTTAATAGGGATTGCATTGAAACTGTATATTGCCTTAGGTAGTAGAGTCATTTTGATAATATTAATTCTTCCAATCCAAAAGCATGGTGTGTCTGTCCATCTATTTGTCATCTTTGATTTCTTTCATCACTGTCTTATAGTTTTCAGAGTACAGGTATTTTATCTTTTTAGGTAGGTTTACTCCTAGGTATTTTATTCTTTTGGATGTGATGTTAAATGGGATTGCTTCCCTAATTCCTCTTTCTGATCTTTCATTGTTTGTGTGTTGAAATGTAGTCCATTTCTGTGTATTAATTTTGTATCTTGTGACATTGCCAAATTAATGGCAAATTTATGCCCACTTTCTGAAGGGTTTTTGTAAGGAATGGATGTTGGATTTTGTCAAAGGCTTTTTCTGCATCTATTGAGAGGATCATATTTTTTTTTTATTCTTCAGTTTGATAAGGTTGTGTATCACACTGATGGATTTGTGGATGTTGTGGATGTTGAAGAACTTTGGGATAAATCTCACTTGATCATGATGTACAATCCTTTTAATGTATTGTTGGATGCTGTTTGCTAGTATTTTGTTGAGGATATTTGCATTGATGTTCATCAGTGAAATTGGCCTGTAATTTTATTTTTTTGTGGTAGCTATGTCTGGTTTTGGTATCAGGGTGATGGTGTCCTCACCCAATGAGTTTCGGAGTATCCCTTCCTCTGCAATTTTTTGAAATTCTTTCAGAAGGAGAGATGTTAGCTATTTTCTAAATGTTTGACAGAATTCACCTGTGAAGCAAACTGGTCCTGGACTTTTGTTTGTTGGAAGTTTTTTAATCACAGTTTGAATTGCAGTACTTGTGAGTGATTCATTCATCTTTTATATTTCATCTTGGTTGAATCTTGGAAGATTGTACTTTGCTAACCATTTGTCCGTTTCTTCTAGGTTTTCCATTTTATTGGCGTATAGTTGCATATAGTAGTGTCTTATGATCCTTTGTGTTTCTGTGATGTCCGTTGTTACTTCTTCTTTTTCATTTCTAATTTTATTGATTTGAGTCCTCTCTCTTTTTTTCTTGCTAAGTCTGGCTAAGGGTTTCTCAACTTTGTTGATCTTTTCAAAGAACAAGCTTTTCATTTCATTGATCTTTTCTATGGTTTTCTTCATTTCTATTTCATTGATTTCTGCTCTGATCTTTATTTCTTTCCTTCTACTAACTTTAGGTCTTGTCTGTTCTCTCTCGATTGATTTAGATGTAAAGTTAGCTTGTTTATTTGGGCTTTTTCTTGTTTCCTGATTTGGGCTTTTATTGATATAAACTTTCCTCTTAGAATGGCTTTTTTTGCATCCTATAGGTTTTGGAGAGTCATATCTTTGTTGTCATTTGCTTCTAGGTTTCTTTTTTTTTTTCCTAATCTCCTCTTTGATTTCTTCAGTGACACATTAGTTGTTTAGTAGAATATTATTTAGTTTCCACTTGTTTGTGTTTTTTACAGTTTTTTTTTTCTTGTTGGTGAATTATAGTTGTATAGTGTTATGGTCAGAAAAGATGCTTGATAAGATTTCAATTTTCTTAAAGTTACAGAGGTTGGATTTATAGCCCAGGATGTGATCAGTGTTAGAGAATGTTCCATGCGCACTTGATAAGAATGACTTCAAAATGAAGAATATTTTAAGGGACAACTAAAGCCACTACAAAATGATGAAAGGATCAATCTAAGAAGAAGATATAAAATTTTAAATATCTACAAACCCAACATAGGTTCACCACAATATGTAAGGCAACTGCTAACAACATTAAAAGGACAAATTGACAATAACTCAATAATAGTGGGGGACTTTAACACCTCACTTACAGCAATGGGCAGATCATCCAGACCAAACATCTGTGAGGAAACACAGGACCTGAATGAAGCATTAAACTAGATGGACCTAATAGATATTTATAGAACACTCCATCCAAAAACAACACATAAGCTTTGCTTATGATAGAGACTTCTGAACTTTTTTCTCAGGATTTGTTAAAATTTCTGATGTTAAATGGTTGGTGCCATAGACAGGTGCTGCTACAGCAATAGCCTGATGAAGGCAGCACATTATGCTGGCAGAGATAATGAAAGAGAATCAGCTCTGTCCTAAAATATCCTACAATGCCCTTGATAGTCTCAATGGGAGTGAGCAGACTTTGTCACTGAATGCAGGATATTATTCCAGGAAATCACAAAATCATCTGCTGATCTGTATCACTCTTCTCTTGATGAAATACACACTCATTTGGGTCTTAAGTGCCTATCACCCTGCATGACATGGTTATTAGAATGTACCCAGTCAGAAGATACTAATCTTTGTGAGGCATCATATTCTCCATTGAATGATGAAGGGAAAAATAACTTATCTTGTGTTTTTCTGATCTCTTGGAAGAAACTATATAGTTATGAGACATGTTCCTCAATTAGGGTAGGGTTCAGGGGTAGAAAAATATGTAACAGTGTTCAGATATTCCTCTTGCTAATGCATGAAGTATTAACTTCAACATAGAAACAATGTTTCAGTAAATCTTCTATCCTATGTGGGCAAGCTTTTCTTTAGGTGTGGAATCAGGATTAGGCAAATATTTAAATCTACAAGATACTGATAACAAAAACATAATTTAAAAAGATAACTGGGAGTTCCTATTGTGGTGCAGTGGAAACAAATCTGAAGAGTATTCATGTGGATGTGGGTTCAAACCCAGGCATCAATCAGTGGGTCAGGAATCCAGGGTTTCCATGAGCTGTGGATGCAGCTCAGAACCTGCATGGCTGTGGCTGTTGTGTAGACTAGCAGCTGTAGCTCCGATTTTACCCCTAGCCTGGGAACTTCCACATGTCATGGGTGCGGCCATACAAAAACCACTAGTTGGAGAGCCTGGATCTTGTTCTATGTCTTCCTCTAAAGCATAGCATAAATTTATTCCAATCACTTCACTTCTAAACCTTAGCTTATTCATCTGTGAATCAAAGAAGTTTTAAACAATTTATTCTAATGTCTACTAAGCATTGAAATACTTGGAAGAGGATTTTGTTTTACTTTTTAAATAATACTCAATATTTAAACTGGGTACCCTAGAAAATTTAAGCCAGGAAACCAGAGTAAGTCTGAGGAGACTGTATATTTAAAAAGCATCTCATTTGGTTATGATTATGACCAATGTTTGGGGATGTCTAGACCATATGAAGTTATAGGTTCTATCTACTTCTTGAACCTCACTGTTCTTCTATAAAATACAAGTATACATGATAGGAAGGGCAAGGGATATTAAATATGCTAAAATAGGAATATTGAGAAATTAAATGTAAATCTGGTGATAGAAATTTACCTTCTTCAAGTATTGATTGGTGATGCAATTCCTGCCTTCCAATGCTGTGGGTTTGAATTCTCTCTCAAATATTTACAAGCTGTGGATGCAAGTGATTTAATTAACCTCAGCCTCACTTTTCTTCAGTATACAATCTTAAGCCTAATACTCTCTACTTCCTAGTTCTGTTGAAGGATTAAAACAGACAACCTGTAACCAATGCTTAGTTGAGTGCCTATCATACAACAAGTAGCTAGTAAACATTAGGTACAAGATTATTATGTCCATGACAAAAACTCAAAAGTAGGGAGGAAAAGCAGAACAACTTTCTAATTCAGAAGAAAATATGAGGAAATAAAGGGATATGAGTCCTTCATATGTCCTTCACTCTAAAATGAGATATGGTGAATGTTTTAAAATGAATTTTGTATGTATTTAGGGCTATGGAGAGAATGAAGGGTGTCACACATCTCTGTCCACTTGTGTCTCCATGATGCTGTGAGGATGAAACTGATTAAGGCTATGGACCAAGTCCAGGCCATGGTAATACCAGAGGTGAACATGCAAAGACAACTTGGAGGATGGAGGAATCCCCTCCGTATAAATGGTTGGCCAGAAGGAAAGAGAGAATAAAGAAAAACCTAAAATATTCATAAGAGAAAGGAAGGAAGGAAGGTCAGCTTAGAGCTGAAGTCAGGACTGGGAATGACAATGCATTTAAAGGGAGATTTGAGAGGTAGAATATTTGGGAGGCAGCATATGTAGAGTTCTAGAGGAAATCTCACATTCTAAATGTCCTGCCTACCTCCCTGATGCTGCAGAGCCATGGAAAACCAATCCAGCATCTCTGAATTTTTCCTCCAAGTCTTATCTGGTCACCAGAACAACAGAGGTTATTCTTTGGCATCTTCCTGGACATGTATCTTGCCACCTTAATTGGGAACCTACTCATCATCCTGGCCATTGGCTCTTACCCCAACCTCCACATGCCCATGTACTTAATTTGCCCAACCTGTCCTTTGTTGACATGTGTTTAACATCCTCCACAGTAACCAAGATGCTGGTAATTGTACAGACACAGCATCATACCATCTCCTATGCTGGCTGCCTCCCACAAATGTATTTCTTTCTGATGTTTGGTGACCTGGACAGCTTCATAGCAGTGATGGCATATGACCACTATGTGGCCATCTGCCACCCTCTTCACTACTCCACAGTCATGAGTCTGTGATTCTGTGCCCTGCTGCTGCCTCATGCTGTGTCTTTACCCTCATTGTTGCCCTCGCTCACACCCTCCTCATGGCTCAGCTGTCCTTTTGTGGTGTTGGGGAAATAGCTTACTTTTTCTGTGACATAATTACTGTCCTGAGGCTGTTCTGTTCTGATACCTGCATCAACAAATTGATGGTTTTTGCCTTAGGAGGCACAGTGCTCACTGTCCCCTTTCTGTGCATTGTCATCTCCTATGTACACATTGAAGCTGCCATCCTGAGAGTCTTAATTACTGGTGGGGGAGGCAGAGCCTTTTACTGCAGTTCCCATATCTGTGTTGTCTCTGGGTTCTATGGGACCCTCTTCAGTGCCTACTTGTGCCCTCCCACTTTTCCTCTGAAGGTAAGTTCTTTGCAGCAGCTGTAATGTATACAGTAGTGAACCCCATGTTGAACTCCTTTATCTACAGCCTAAGGAACAAGGACATGAAGCATGCCCTTGGAATTCCCATCATATCACAGTGGTTAATGAATCTGACTAGGAACCATGAGGTTGTGGGTTAGATCCCACTGGCCTTGCTCAGTGGGTTGGGGATCTGGCATTGCCATGAGCTGTGGTGTAGCTCACAGATGTGGCTCAGATCCCACGTTGCTGTGGCTCTGGCATAGGCTGGATGCTACAGCTCCGATTAGACCCCTAGCCTGGGAACCTTGATATGCCATGGGAGCAGCCCTAGAAAAGGTAAAAAGACAAAAAAAGAACATGAAACATGGCCTGTGGAGGCTTCTTAGTCATTGGAGAATTCTTTCTTCTTGTATAGAGTGAGAGAAAGTTTCAATGAAAAAACATAGGGTTGGAGTCAGACAAACTTGGTTCCAGATTAGGGTCTGCCACACACTAGCCAAGAAAACATAATCCTGTAACATAACCTTTCTGAGCCTTAGCTTCACATCCATAAGATGGATCATGTAACCTCTATCTAAAAGGGCGACTTGGGAATTAACCAAGATTAACTATGAAATGCATCTAGTAAAGTGGCTTGTAATAGTACATTTTCAATAAATGAGAGCTATTATTATCAATACTGTTGTCATTCTGCATACCTCCTCTGCTCAAAAATATAAAATATTTGCTCTGAGGAGTTCTAGTCATGGCTCAGTGGTCAATGAACCTGACTAGGATCCATGAGGATGTGGGTTTGATCCCTGGCCTCAGTTGGTTAAGGATCCAGCAATGCTATGAGCTGTGGTGTAGGTCACAGACATGGCTCAGATATGGCATTGCTGTAGCTGTGGTGTAGGCCAGCAGCTGTAGCTCTGATTGGACCCCTATCTTGGGAAACACCATATGCCATGGGTACAGCCCTAAAAATTTTTTTTTTCTCTGAGATTCATTCATTAGATAACTAAACACGAGATGCTTCCCAGGTGATGAGAGCTGTTATAAGTGCTAGGGATAGAACAATGAGCAAGATAGTGACCCAGCTGTCACTACAATTCCATTCTAGATTGTTAATTTGTCAGTTATAAAAAAATTAAAGGTCATTTCTCTTGTTTGTAGCAATAAGTGGAGGTTAAGACAAAAGAAGGAAAAGACAGAAGATTATATTCCAGGAGATGCAGAGTAGGGAAAGTGTTTCCCATCAGAAGATTGAAATTCAAAGTTCAGATTTCCATGCTGGTTACTTCACATCCCATTATTAGCCACAATCTCATCAAGAACAACAGTTGAGTTCCTTGGGTTTCCTCTTCACCCTGTAGCTCATAATTGTTCAGTACAAAGGTCATTTGTGTGATGTGTAGGTGTGAACAAAGCACACTCTTTCTTTAATTGCCTTCAGGTTTGGCTTCAGAGCTAAAAGGGGCACCAGCAGCTTAAATTAATTGCAGAGGTAGAAAAATTATTTATGGGCATTTAAGTTTTCTTCTGCCTCTAAGAATCTTAGAAACATTAAAAAATATTATTGTTGATCACAGACATAGAGAGCAGACATGTTTGCCATGAGAGGCGTGGAGGGCATGGGATGGTGGGGGATTTTGAGGTTGGTAGGTGCAAACCATTGCATTTGGAATGGATAAGCAATGGGATCCTGCTGAACAGCACAGGTAACTATGTCCAAAATCTATTGGATAGAAAATGATGGAAGATAGCATAAAAAAAGAATTTATATATTTAAATGATTGGTCATAGTTTAATGTATATAAGATATTCTTTTAATTGGGATCTGTTTAGGGGTGGGGTGATGAGTTTCCTGGGACCCCTTAACTATTTAGGGTACTTGACTTCCTCATGGTCAGTAACTTGCTCTCTTATGTACTTAAGACTATTACAGCTATCAAATATTATTCAAAATGACTAGCCCTACATTCCATTCTTTTTTTTTTTTAATGGCTGCGCCTGTGGCACATGGACATTACCCAGATAGGGATTGAATCTGAGCCATAGCTGCAACCAACACCAAAGTTTGTACAATTCCAGATCCTTTAGCCCACAGCTCCACAGTGACCTGGGCCACTGCAGTCGGATTCTTAACCCACTGTGCAGGGAGCAGGAGTTTCCTCCATTCTGTTCTGAAGTATCAGTTCACAGACCCAGAGACCAAAACTAATCCTTATTCTACCACCTACTTCCCATCAACTATCAAGATTGATTAGTCAAACCTCAGTGGCATTCTCTGCTCCAAATATAATCCTCTCTGGATGTGCAATGACCTTGTGATTGGGCTCTCTGTCTCCAGGTTCTCCAATCCATTTGCATAACACCTCACCCATTGGTTACCTGAGTCATCTTTATAAAATACAATCATAACCTTCTTTATGTTTAATCCCCATTCCAGTCCCAGCCCAGGTCCAGCCAGTGGCACTCAATCACTTGCAAGAAAATGTCTAAACTCCCTAACAGGGCATCCTACCTCCTTCACAATAGATTCCTTGTCTGCTGGGCCAGTCTCACTTTTTTTTCTGATAAGAAATTAATCATATTTGGTTCAAAAGAGAATCATAGCATTTGTCGACAAAAAGCCTTTTTCAGTCTGACTTGTTTCACTAAGCATAAAACTCTCTAGGTCCATCTATATTAATGCAAATGGCAGAATTTTATTCTTTTTATGGCCTAGTACTATTTCATTGTGTGTATAATCTCTTTGACTTTCACATCTTGATTTTCATTCAACTCATACACTCATAGGCTTTAGCAACATTAAGTTTTTTACATCTCTCCAAATTTACTATGCTCATTCAATGCCCTGGTTCACTCTGTTCCCTCTTCCTGGACTGTTATTGCCCCCATTATGTATTAAAACCCTGAACATCTTTAAAATCCAGCTGCAGATGAAATGAATAAAAGCCTAGGAGTCCACAGGGGATGAATAATATAAATAAATTCACATATTCATATAAGTAATTTTATAAGTTCTTAAACTTAGTACTAGAGTAGTGTCTCAGTAATTTTATAATTTATCTATCCAATAAGTAAATCACTAAAAAAGATTGAATTAAATGAGTTAGTCTTACATCTCTCTGTGGTCAAAAATACATAACCTCCATCTAATTATGAGAAAAATCTGAAAAACTCAAATTGAGAAAGCTCCTAATGATGTCCGGGCAACATCAACTCTATCCTCCCTCATGCTACCACCACTTATAATACATATTTCCTTGTTCTAAGCCTCAGTTTCTTCAACTGGAAAATACAGATAACAGCAGTATATGTTTCATGGGATTATTTTGAGAAATAAAAGAGATAATACAGGTAAAGTTTTTAATACAGGGCCTTACACATATAATCATGCATAATAAGCACAATTAGTAGTATTATTGTATTAAAGCATTTTTCACACTCATACACATCTTTTTAGTTCACCTAACTCTACATGACTAGAATATTGCCTTCCTTCAGATGGAAGTTGTGTCTTTATCCAGCACTTCATGACCAGAACTAGGTATACTGCCTGATATAGAGGAGGTAATGTACTAAATGGCTATTGAATGATAGAATCTGTAAGATAAGTACAGTCTCACTATTTGTCCAAAATTAACTTTTTATCCTTAATGACACATAAATAAAATTTTACATATACTTGAGTTCTGTATTGATTTCATTTAAATCATCTTCCCCAAAAAACCTTTCTTGGACACAAATTAATATCCAAGCTAACATTTGTGGGATTTTTCCTTCAAAAGCTAAGCAATTCTTATTCTGCAGTAGATCCACCTTTTTATTTTTTTACCTGTGACTAAATAGGATATTTTTTACTTTTAAAATTTACATATGTCAGAGATGAAATTTTACATATAGTTGTATTTTATAATAATATAATATATAAATTATGCAGCAATATATTATTTAATATATTATACATACTGTCCAAAGTTGAATTTGTAAGTATTCTAGCTCCTGGTTCTAGGGTGTTATGATCCTTCTCCTCTGAGAAAATTCTGCCTATTATCACACTTTGAAAGAATTAGTGTTATTTTTAACTTTTTTTTTGGTCTTTTGTGGCTTTACCTGTGGCATATGGAGGCTCCCAGGCTAGGTGCCAAATTGGCCACAGCCACAACAATGGCAACATGGGATCTGATCAGCATCTGTGACCTACACCATGGCTCACAGCAATGCCAGATCCTTAACTCATTGAGCAAGGCCAAGTATTGAACCCACATCCTCATGGATACTAGTCAGATTCATTAACCACTGTGCCACAATGGGAACTCCCAATTTTTAGCTTTTAAGAAGGATATAAACTAGTCTGTGGAAATGTCAATAATGACTGCCTTCCAGAAGTATTTATTAACTGGTGATCTCATTACCTATTCATGATTTTCAAAAAAGTAGAAACATTTGTTTGAAGCCCAATGAGATGCTTTACTGTGGAAGGTCATGAGTCAGGCCCTGGATGCTTCAAATAAAACTCATATTTAGAGATTTCCAAAAGGTTTATATACATATTCCTATCAATATGACTTTAGGCTGCCCACAACTAAGGAATGTCAGTATAGCAGGACAGGTGGTAATAAAAAAAATTTCCATCAGGCAAATTGATTCCTTTCCACATGTCTTGATAAAAATTCATACAGAGCAGTATCAACAGCTCATGGCTGAAAATGTGCACAACAGTGTTGACCTCTTTAGAGAATGGTTCTTACAGGGTAGGGATCCAAAAGACAGATGTCCTCTGCCAGCGGGGAAACTGAACCAGGCACTCACTGGCATGTCTGGCCAAAGGAGGCATCCTTTCTCTAGACCAGCAAAAAGGTCAAAGCCCTGTTCAGGTTTTGGCTCTGGAACTGGATGAGACTGAGCCTGCAGCCAGAGTGCCTCCATGTCTGCAGCTTAATCAGGCAGGATGGGGGTGGAAGATGCCCTTTGTTATTCTAAAAACAAAGATAGGATGTTAAATGGCAACTTCATCAGCACCAGATCAAGGGTCACTCTGAGAGAGTCTTAAGTGAGTAGAGGGTAGGATGTGCTTCTGATCTGTCTCTTCTCATCTACTCACCCACCATCTTACTCATCCATTTCTCCTTAGTCAGGTTCTATCTCAGTCAGAAAGATGTGTTGCTGTATCCTAGGACCACTGTGTCCCTCTGATTTGGGGAAGATAATCTATCTACCATGATCTCATAAGTACCATAATTCCGGAGGATGTGTCCAAAGGCTCCAAAATTCATCTCTGATTCATAGGAAGGTAAATCCAGTGATTATTTTCCTCAGTAAGTTTCCATCATAAGCCAAATTTGGTATTTTATTTCTTTCAAATCAAAAAATAGATGTTTTTTGATTTTTCTATGTACACAGAAGAGGAAATGGAAACTCAGAGGAGTTAAGTGGATTATGTGTGGTCATACAACTTGATATATACAACCTGCAACTGAAATCTGTCTTTCCCAAATATTCTTCCCTTACAGCTATATGGTGATGAGTCTCAGAAGCATGTTTTTTAAACATTACTTTTTTTTGGCCACACCCATGACATGTGGAAGTTCTTGGGCCAGGGAATGAATCAGAGCCACAGCAGTGACAGCACTGAATCCTTAACCACTAGGCCATCAAGTAACTCCTCAGAAGCATCTTTGATCCTGTTCATCCTTAACTAAGCACAGATTGAACTAAGAAAACTAGGTGGTTCACTGGAGGCTAAAAAATATGTTACTTAGACTCATCACTAAAACCTGTTGTCACTAAGCTGAGTAGAAATGACTTCCACACAGACAGATAATGAAGAAATTGAATGAGATAGGTGCAAATTCTGTGGGGGTAACAGAAGACTCCTGACCATGGATGCTTTCTTTGTCTTTCTCATTCTCTTTCTGGACACAGCCAGTGTCTTCTTAAAACTCACACCTGCAGGCATAAAATTCCATGGACAACTGGGCTGAGAGTGAACCACTGAGAGAAGGGCACTTCAGTCCGTAAGAGTGGTCAGTGTTCCCCAAACCAAGAAGAAGCTTCAAGTCTTTCTCTGGTAAGTGGAGGAACTGAACTCATATCTGTGGATAATTTCCTGGAGCTAAAAAAGGCAACTAAAGAGTTTATTTTCCTCATCCACAACTGTTATCCCTAACAAAATATAGAAGGAGAACTGAATGAGAAGTGGGGAAAGGAATGGAGATACTACAAATACCCAATTCTGCAGCCTTTCTCTGCAAAGGGAGCCTTGTTAGCCAAGATTTTCCAACAATTCATAAGAACTAATAAATTCCCAACATTAGCACATCCCCACTGCCCACCAGCAAATGACAACTGCAATTCAATTTTCTGCTTCTCTGAGCATAGAATTTTAGTTTCCATGCATAATAGGGATCACATAGTATTTGCCTTTCGGAGTCTAACATATTTCACATAGCATGATGTACAAAGTTCAACTAAGCAAGAGTTGTTGAGATCTAATGTACAGCAAAATGTACAGTTAACAACACTGAATTGTGTACTTGATATGTGTTAGGAAGGAGGATCTTAAGAGAAGTCTTTTCAACACACACACAAAAATAAAATAGTAACTACAAAGAGGTGGTGAATTCATTAATAAGCTTGATTGTGGTGAATATTTCACAATGAATATGTATCAATAACAATGTATTGTACACTTTAAATATATATAAAATTTATGTTATGACCATTTCTCATTAGAGCAATTAGAAAAAGAAGTAATACATTCTTTCTTGGGAAAGAAGAAGAGAAACACAAACCTACTACTAGCAATGTTATTGCTCAATCTAACATAGAAGAGTGATATTAATATCAACTTAGAATTCACAATTTATACTAAGGAATTCCTAGGAAAACAGAAAATAACTAGAATAGAATGAATTTCAAGTTATCAAATATTTAGTGAGCATTTATACTAACCTGGGCTCAAGATAAGTGGTGTAGGATCTGGGGTTATGTGACTATGTGTGTTTGTTATAAAGATGAGCAAACATCATTGTGATGAGAATTCTGCCTTGTGGAAGAGTTTCTCCAGGGCCCTATTCATGCCCCTATTTCTCAGGCTATAAATGAAGGAGTTCAGCAACGGGGTGACCACTGTGTCCATCGCAAAGGAAATTATATCCTTGGCACTGGAGGTGCTGGATGAGGGGAGAAAATACAGCCCAATAATTGTTCCATAATACAGAGAAACCACTGAGAGATGGAGACCACACGTGGACAAGGCTTTGCAGATGCCCTTGGTAGATGGAACCTTGATAATGGTGGCTCCAATGCATCCATAAGAGACCAAGATGCAAGTTAATGGGAGGATAATGATGGCCACTCCTGCTATGAAAATGACCATCTCATTGAGGATGTGTCTGAGTAGGAGAGCTTGAGGAGGACATCAGGTCACAGAAGAAATGGCGTATGGTGATGTCAGCACAAAAGGACAACCAAGTCAGGAGGAGGGTGTGACACGGGGCACTGGTACAGCAGAAAATCCAAGACACAGATATTAGTAAGGTACACACTCCTTTTCTCATGATAGTGGCATAGTAGTGAGAGTGAGAGATGGCAACCTACAGAACATATGCCATTTTTGTGAGAAGGAAATTGTCTAAGTCAGTAAAAAATAGGAAAAAAATACATCTGTGTTACACATTCTGCATAAGGAATGAATGGATCTGTGTCTGCATGTCCATCAGCATTTTGGGACAGTGACAAATGACAAGGAGACATCCGTGAGGGCCAAGTGGCTGAGGAAGAAATACATGGGGGTGTGGAGGTGAGGGTCCAGCCTGATGAGCAGAATGATGAGCAGGTTCCCCAGCACGGTGGTCAGGTACATGCCCAGGAACAGGGCAAAGAACACACCCTGATACTTTGGCCAGATAGGGAGCCCCAAGAGGAGGAACTCAGACACATGGCTCTTGTTCTCCCTCCTCATGCTCCTCTCCTGTCTGAAGAGGAAAAGCAGAAACCAACATATTTTGTATTATAGAAGCCAGATAAAAAAGGAGGCTTTTCTACTGCCGAATATGCCAATGTCTGAGTGCAATGCCCTGTCCCTGCAAAAATCCTTTAAATAGATGGTATCATCATGTGAAATGAGCAAATTTACCAAAAGAGAAGAGCGTATGATACAGAAGAGAAACTGGCTTAGTGTCATTTTTCCATCACCTAGGGGAGAGGCAGCCTCTATGTCATTTGCAGCTGTGTCTAGTCAATAAAGAGAAAATGTCACACTGTCTTAGCAGAGGGATAGTACATTCAAATGTCCCTAATTTTTATTCTGTTTCTGTACATTTATAAACAATCATAAGGAGTTCCCACTCTGGCTCAGTGGTACCAAATCTGACTAGAATCCATGAGGACACATGTTCAATCCCTGGCCTTGCTCAGTGGGTTAACAAGCTGGCATTGCCTTGTGTGTGGTATAGCTTGCAGATGCCTCTTGGATCACCTGTTGCTGTGGCTGTGATTTATGCTCACAGCTACAGCTCTGATTCATCTCCTAGCCAGTGAATTTCCAAACACTGTGGTTGTGGTCCTCAAATGACCAATACATAAAAAAAATTAAATTTAAAAATTCATGAGAGTTGAGCTTAGTCTTGTAAAATATGGAACTTTTAAATCTGAAACTCATCCTCAGTGGTATATAGAGGAAGATTCAACAACATATACTGAAAGCAAAGTGGATCAAAAATAAATAGTCAAAATGCCCACCACATATATCTGTTGATTTATCCAAAGAGTCTTAGAGCTCAGTCATACTTGAAAAGCAAAACATTTTACTGTCAGTTATGTATTATTAGACTAATATTCATGATTGTCATTCTCCAATCTCCTCCTGATTCAATAGTCTCTCATGAGCATATCAACATCCACAATCTCTAATGAAAAGAACTCTTTTCAAGAGAATTCAGAGATAATCACACTCTGTCCACCCTCCCCTTTAAGGAACTAATAATAAGAAATGGATTAAGCAAGAGCACAGAGATATATTGGGCACCTGTGATCAGACACACAGACAAACACACACACACAAACACACACACCTGCTTCCAGTGAAAGATATCTAGTACTTCTCTGAACTTTATGCTCAAGTGATTTAGCTGCAAGAACTATGGGCTGGTTTCTCACCTTTTCTGTAGACACCCTGAGACCAGGTTTAGCCACAACTTCTCAGGTCCTGAACCTCTCACCAGCATAAGAGGGAAGAATCATAAGCTTATAGATTAATCATCAGTTATTTCACCGCTTTCAGAAATGGAGAGGTGAAGACTATGCTGTACCTGCCAGGTAGAGGACCCAAGGGGACAGAGCACCAAGCTCTTAGTAAGAGTCAATGCATTAAACCTGTGTTAATACTCAGTTTTCCACCTCCTGCCTCCAGGACAGAAGCCCTAGGACAGTGGACCCTAAACTGGGATGTTCTGTAGAATCACCTGGGGAGCTTGTTAAAAATGCAGATCCCTGTTCCACATTCAGTGATGCTCATTCTTGAGACCTGGGAACAGATGATTCTCGGACAGATGGTTCTCAGGGCAGACAGTGAGGTAATCCTGTCCTTAAGAAGGATGTCAGGGAGATGCCATGTGCATGGGAGCCCAGAAGGAGATGTGGGGAGATCTCCTTACTGGCCCTCCATAACAGAGTCATGTTTCCACTGACAGGTCATAGCCTGGGATGTGAAGAGGGAGTTTTCTCCCCAGTGGACATTCCTATTATATTGGATGCTTTTAAATTCAATTCTGCTTCCTGATGAAAATCCGTATAAAACAAACATGAAACAAAGGCCAAGGTCAAAATACTTCACATTTCCATTGTTCATTTTTTATCTTCAAACAATGGTTTCTATTAATTCAGACTTTCCTGAAGGTCTTTGTTTCTGTTGAGAGCCTAACAACCAGGCACTGACTGCTGGCCCTATCCATTAGCTCCTTCTCCCTGAAAATGCACTGAGCATCCTGAGGATAACAGCCTTCTCACACCAAAGAAAGATAGCAAATATTCAAGCTCCCACACCAAAAATAAATAGTAACCCCCCCAAAATACAAAAGGGTATGCTTGCATAGAAATAGTGTTACAAGACTACAATTTGTCTTCCCCAAATTCAAAGAAAAAGAAAAAAACACAATCAAGATAAAGAAGCTCAGAAACCATTCTCAGTTGAAGCAACAGGAGGATTCACCTAATGCAGTCAACAATGAAACTGACCTCTTGCACTCTGACAGATTTTGAGTTCAAAGTGGACATAGTGAAAATACTGAAGGAATTAAGAGAGAATAGGAACAGTAGTGCAGATTCCTATAGAAAGAAACCAGAGAATATAAGGAGCAACCAAGAAAAAAACAGAAAATGCATTTGCAGAGATACAACCTGAGCTAAAGGCAATAAAGACCAGAATGAATAATGCAGAGGAACAAATTAGTGACATGGAAGATAGAATAATGGAAACCACCCAAACAGGACAGCAGACAGAAAAACAAATGAAAAAACATGAAAGCAATAGAGACCTATGGGATAATATAAAGCGGGCCAACCTATGCATAATAGGAATTCCAGAGTAAGAAACAGAGAAGGGGATTGAAAATACATTTGAAGAAATTATGGCTGAAAACATTCCAAATGAATGTATACTGATATCAAGATACAGGAATCACAGAGATCCCCAAACATGTTGAACCCAAACAGGCCCACACCAAGAGATATTATAATAAAAGTGGCAAAATTTAAAGATAGGATTCTAAAGGCAGCAAGAGAAAAGGAAAGCATTAACTATAAGCGAAACCTTATAATACTATGAGGTGATTTCTCTACAGAAACACTATGGCCTGATGGTAGTGGCAAGATATATTTAAAGTGCTGAAAGGAAAAATAAATTTGCAACCTAAAATACACTAAGCAACAAGAATATCATTTCGAATAGAACAGAAATATATATATATATATATATATATATATATATATATATATATATATATTGCTAAAAGAGTACAGCAATACTAAACCCATTCTAAATAAAATACTGAAAAGGATTCTCTAAATTAAAACAAGAGAGAGAACAAAGAAAAAAAAGAAGAATTTTGATGGAGGAAACCACAATTGGAAATCAATCACTTAAATAAACCAGCATACAGATCTAAACCTGAAGATGTCAAAAATAAATAAATAAATAAAAGCATCAAAAACAAAAAATATGGGGAAGGAAAGTAAGACAATATATATACTTTTTTATTTTAATGATGTGTTTGGGCCTATATGAAAAGCAGGCTAAAGCAAGCAGATATAGGAAGGGATTTACATACTTAAAAAACAGTGCAACCACAAATTAAAACCAAACATTATTATTCACAAAACTGAAAAGAAGAATACTCAAGCATAAAATAAATGGAAACTATCCAAACAAAAAAAGAAAAGAAGAAAAGATAAACAGAGTTAACTGGAAAACAAGGTTTAAAATGGCAATAAATACATATCTATCAATAATCACCTTAAATGTCAATGGACTGAATGATCAAATCAAAAGCACAGAGTGGCAGATTGGATAAAAAAGCAAAAACCATCAATCTGCTGTCTACAGGAAACTCACTTAGGGTCAAGGACAAACACAGATTGAAAGTGAGGGGACAAGAAAAGATATTTCATGCCAAAGGACCAGACAGGTAAGCAGGAGGTACAATATGCATATCAGACGAAATAGACTTTAAAATGAATTCCATAAAGAAAGACAAAGAATGACACTCTTTAATGGTTAAAGGATCCATTCAAGAAGAGGACAGAACAATCATCAATATATATGCACTTAATATAGGAGGACCTAGATACCTACCACAAATATTAACAGACATAAAAGGAGAAATCGATGGGAAAACATTCATAGTAGGAGACCTTCACACCCCACCCACATCAATGGACCATTCCTCTAGACAGGAAATCAACAAGGAAACAGAGATCCTAAAGGACATGATAGAAAAGTTATACTTTATTGATATTTTCAGGACATTACACCCCAAAAAATCATAACAAACATTATTCTCAAGTGCACATGGAACATCCTCAAGACGTGAATACACACTGGAGCACAAAGCTAACTTCAACAATTTAAGAGTATAGAAATAACTTCATGTATCTTCTCTGACCACAATTGTATGAATCTTAAAATGGAGAAAGAGAAATGAGAAAAAAAAATTACTACATTGAGACTAAATAACATGCTACCAAAAACAAATTGGCCAATGAGGAAATTAAAAGGGAATTAAATCATCTCTCACAAAAAAATGATAATGAAGACATAATCACTCAAAATCTATAGGATGCCAGAGAAGCAGTGCTCAGAGGGAAATTCATAGCAATACAGGCCTTCCTCAAAATGAAGAAAAATCTCAAATACCCAAGTTAACCTAACACCTGAAGGAATTAGAAGAAAAAACAAGACCTAAAGTCAGCAGAAGGAAGGAAAAAATAAAGATCAAAGAGCAAATCAATAAAAGATTCAAAAAACAATAGACAAAATCAATAAGACCAAGAGCTAGTTCTTTGAAAAGTTATAAATTGACAAACCTCTGGTTAGATTCACCAAGAAGAGGAGAGTAAAATCCCAAATAAATAAAATTCAAAATAAAAAAGGAGAAGTCAAAATGGATACTATAGAAATACAAAAAAAAAACAAAAAAAAATGAAAGAATACTATGAACAATTGTATGCCAACAAATTTGACAACCAAGAAGAAATGGACAGCTTTCTAGAGACTTATAGCCTGCCAAAAACTCAATCAAGAAGAAATAGATCAAATGAATAGACTGATCACTAGAAATAAAATTGAGCATGTCATAAAATTACTCCCTACAAATGAAAGTCCAGGACCAGATGAACTAAAACTCAAATTCTACCAAACATACAAAGAGAAACTTATACACATCCACCTTAAACTTTTCCAAAGATTGAAGAAGGAACACTCCCAAAGACATTCTATGTAGCCAACATCCCCCTAATTTCAAAACCAGGCAAAGATGCCAACAAAAAAGAAAACTATAGGCTGTTACATTTGAGGAATATAGACACAAAAATTCTCAACAAAATTTCAGGCAACTGAATCCACCAACATATAAAAAAGATCAAATAACTTGACCAGGAGGGATTCATCCCAGGTGCAGAAGGATGGTTCAACATATACAAATCAATCAATGTTATACACTGCATTAACAAAAGAAATGTCAAACACAACAGGATCATCTCAATAGATTCAGAAAAAGCATTTGGCAAAGCCCAACATCAAATCATGATCAAAACTATTACCCAGCAGACAAGATGGCAGAAGAGTAGGGGGGCACGCTCACCCTCTCCCACAAGTACAACAAAAAAAGCACATCTACAGAACAAATAACTCGCACAGAACAGCAACCAATCGCTGGCAGAAGAACCTAAACCCCAATAACAGCAAGAAGTTTGTGACATTACTGGGGAGAATGGGAGAAAAGAGGAGAGTGAGAGAAGGTGAATCCGAGTGGGATGGGCACTCCCGAAAGG
>CM052682.1:236015439-236064841 GCA_028533215.1 Babyrousa celebensis | reverse complement strand
CTCTTTGGCATCTATCTGGACAAAACTCTCCTTAAAGAGACACATTCACCTGCATGTTCACTGCAGCAATATTCCCAATAGCCAGGACATGGAAACAACCCAAATGTCCATCGACAGATGATTGGATTCGGAAGACGTGGTATATATACATAATGGAATACTACTCAGCCATAAAAAAGAATGTCATCATGCCATTTGCAGCAACATGGATGGAACTAGAGACTCTCATCCTGAGTGAAAAGAGCCAGAAAGACAAAGACAAATACCATATGATATCACTTATAACTGGAATCTAATATCCAGCACAAATGAACATCTCCTCAGAAAATAAAATCATGGACTTGGAGAAGAGACTTGTGGCTGCCTGTTGGGAGAGGGAGGGAGTGGGAGGGCTCGGGAGCTTGGACTTATGAGACACAACTTAGAATAGATATACAAGGAGATCCTGCTGAATAGCATTGAGAACTTTGTCTAGATACTCATGTTGCAACAGAACAAAGGGTCAGGGAAAAATGTAATTGTAATGTATACATGTAAGGAAAACCTGACCCCCTTGCTGTACAGTGGGAAAAAAAAAAAAAAAAAAAAAAAAAAAAAACTCTTACCCAAGTGTATATAGAGGGAACATACCTTAACATAATTAAAGTCAAACCCACAGCAAATTGAACATTCAAATGTAGAAGAGATGAAGCCTTCCCACTAAAATCTGGAACAAGGCTAGGATGCCCACTCTCCCCACTGTTAGCAACGTAGTATTGGAAGACCTAGCAAAAACAATCAGACAAATGAAAGAAAGAAATAAAATTCATCCAAATAGGAAGAGAAGTGGTAAAACTGCCTGTGTATGCAGATGGTATGATAGTATATATAGAAAACCCTAAGGACTCAACCCCAAAACAACTTGAACTGATTAACAAATTCATCAAAGTAGCAGGATATAAGATTAACATTCAGAAATCAGTCACATTTCTGTATACTAACAATGAAATATTAGAAAATGAATACAGAAATCCTATACACTTTAAATTTGCAAACCAAAAAAGCAAATACCTGGGAATACAACTAACTAAGGAGGAAAAGGACTTATATACTGAGAACTATAAAATATTAATCAAGGGAATTTAAGATGTAAAGAAAGGGAAAGATAGTCCATGTTCCTGAGTAGGAAAAATTAATACTGTAAAAATTGATGTACTCGACAAATAGATCTACAGATTCAATGCAATCCCTATCAAATTACCCAGGACATTTGTCACAGAACTAGAACAAACAATCCAAAAATTTATATAATAGCCCAAAAGATCCCGAATTGCCAAAGCATCCCTGAGGAACAAAAACCAAGCAGGAGGCATTATTCTCCCAGATTTCAGGCAATATTGCAAAGGCAGAGTCATCAAGAAAGTGTGGTACTGGTACCAAAACAGACATACAGACCAATGGAATAGTGTATAGAAAAAACAAAAATAAACCCAGACACCTATGGTCAATTAGTCATTGACAAAGGAGGCAAGAATATAAAATGGGAAAAAGACAATCTTTTCAGAAAGAATTTCTGGGAAACCTGGACAGCTGCATGCAATCAATGAAATTAGAACACATTCTCACACCATGCATGAACATAAACTCAAAATGGCTTAAAGACTTAAAAATAAGACAAGACACCATCATACTCCTAGAAAAGAACAAAGGCAAAACATTCTCTGACATCAACTTTACAAATGTTTCCTCAGATTAGTCTCCCAAAGCAACAGAAATAAAAGCAAAAATAAATCAATCAATGGGACCTAATCAAACAAGTTTTGCAGAGCAAAGTAATCCAAAAAGAAAACAAAAACACAACATACAGAACGGGATAATATATTTTCAAATGATGCAACTGACCAGGGATTAATCTCTAAAATAGACAATTTATACAACTCAACAGTAAAAAGCCAACAACCCTATTGAAAAATGGCAAAAGACCTGAATAGATATTTCTCCAAGGAAGATATTCAGATGAACAATAAGCACCTGAAAAAATTCTCAACATCACTGATTATAAGAGAAATGTAAACCAAAACTACCACGAGATACCACCGCACACCAGTCAGAATGGTGTACATTAATGAGTCTACAGATAACAAATGCTGGAGGGGGTGTGGAGAAAATGAAAGCCTCCTACACTGTTGGTGTGAATGGAAGCTGGTACAACACCTATGGAGAACAGTATGGAGAAACCTTAGAAATCTATACATAGAACTTCCATATGACCCAGCATTCCCACTCTTGGGCATATATCCAGACAAAACTCTACTTAAAAAAGAAACATGCACCCACATGTTCATTGCAGCTCTATTCACAATAGCCACGACATGGAAACAACCCAAATGTCCATTGACAGATGATTAGATTAGGAAGATGTGGTATATATACCCAATGGAATACTACTCAGCCATAAAAAAGAAGAAAATAATGTCATTTGCAGCAACATGGATGGAACTAGAGTCTCTCTTCCTGAGTGAAGTAAATCAGAAAAAGACAAATACCATCTGATATCATTTATATCAATTATCTAATATTAGGCACAAATGAACCTTTCCAAAGAAAACAAAATTGTGGACTTGGAGAATAGATTTGTGGTTGCCAAGTCGAGGGGGAGGGAGTGGGGTGAATTGGGAACTTGGGATTAATCAATGAAAACTATTGCCTTGGAATATATTAGCAATGAAATACTGCTGTGTAGTGCTGGGAATTATGTCTAGTCACTTATGATGGAGCCTGATAATGTGAGAAAATAGAATGTGTACATGTATGTTTAACAGGGTCTCATCCCTGTACAGTAGAAAAAAAACTGTATTGGGGAAATAACAATTAAAAATAAATATATAAATATTTTCTTAAGACATAAAAAACAAGAAAATAAAATAATAAAAAATAAAATCAATGGTGCTTCCTGAAGCATATCCAAGTAAAACAGATATGAAAAGAAATGATAAAGTCAAAGTACTTCACCCTTCCATTGTTCTTTTTTATCTTCCTACAATGGTTTTTATTACTTTTATATTTCCTTAAACAGAATTTATTTTCTATGGTCTTTTATATCTTTTTTCTGATAGTTTATTATAATATTTGCATTTCTTCTTTAATGCATATCAGTATGTCAGTCCACTTATACTTTTTAATTTTTAGCTGATCATTTGTTGAAGTAACACAAAGATTCATGGTGAAAATTTACTAAATATTATACTATGCCTTTAAATATCTTTTGATAGATATCTCATTAAATATTCTTGACTCTCCAAAGAATCCATTTTAAAGGGCTCCATTTTCTTAGTTCCTGACTGCCTGTGGATTGCTCCTTTGTTTTTATTTAATGTTTATGGCATAGAGTTGACTTACAGCATTGTGTTAGTTCCAGGTTTACAGCCAAGTGAATCAGTCATACATATACAGATGTCCATTCTTTTGCCCCACAGAGTTTATTACAAACTATTTAGATTTTCCTGTGCTATACAGTAGGTTCTAGTTAATTATCTACTTTATACAGTAGTGTGTATGTGTTATTCCCACCTCCCAATTCTTCCCTCCCCACAGTGGTTTCCCCTGTGGTAAACTGAATTTTGGTTTTTGAAATCTTTGTGCTTTTTTCTTGTTTACAAATAAGTTTTTTTCTATCATTTTTATTAGATTCCACATGATACTTGTATTTGATTTACTTCACTCAGTATGCTATTCCCTAGGTCCATCCACGTTGCTGGAAATGGAATTATTTCATGATTTTTTCTGGCTGAATAATAGAGAAGATGTAGTACAAGAAAAGAGACTCTACCATTGAAAAGATCCATAAAAATACATGAAGAATGGAAATCCAGATTGAACACCATGCAAAGAAATGCAACAGAGCCAGTGTCTTCCTTCACCTATGAGACCACCTAAGTCAGAGCCTATAGAATTTGATAATTGCATAATAAAGGCAGTCACTATTATGGTATTCTTCCTATGTGTCACCTTCCAAATATTTTGTTTTTTTTCTTCACACCACAAGTAGACTAGAGTTAGGACATAACTCAGCCTTAAATACCACTCCAAATGCTAGCAAATACTATTTAGTGTTATATTTATGTATAAAGTTTTTAACCTTACTGAATTTTGCATAGCCAGACACACATACACAAAAAGAGGAAATGAAAAGCTGGAAAGACAGAGGTAAACACTTAAGGCTCAAAAAAAGACATATAAATAAGAACACAGTAGAAGAGATAAAATGAATAATACAAACAAAATTCATCTAAACCAAGGGGGAGAGATTGAACCCCAAAGCAAAAAAATCTTCCCCCAAATCTATTTGAATTAATAAATTTTAACAAGGTATCAGGAAACAAAGTTAATGAACAAAACCCAAAAATGTATTGTACTTATATAACCTAGCAGTGAGCGTTGAGAATTTCTATATATTATTATCAGTAAAAAAGGTAAAAAATACATATGGATGAATTAACTTGCGATAAAGGTACATTAAAAGGCATAAAACCTTCACAGGTGAAGTTAAAGAAGATGTAAATAGAGATATAACTTACATGTAAATTGTATAACTTAATATAATTCCGGAGCCTGCTCTCCACTCAGTTGATCTACAGAGTCAATGCAAACAAAGGCACAATATCAGCAGCCTAATTTCAAAAAGGATCAGTAAGGGTCCAGCATTGCCATGAGCTGCAGTGTAGGTCATAGATGAACCTTGGATCCCATGTTGCTGTGGGTCTGGTTTAGGCCCACAGATGCTGCTCCACTTTGACCCCTAAACTGGGAACTTCCAGATGCTGTGGGTGCAGCCATCAAAAGAAAATAAAACAGAGAGAGAGAGAGAGAGAGAGAGAGAGAGAACTGCCAGACTTCCTCTATCTAATTGCACAATAGTTTATTAAACTATAGCAATGAAAACAACAATAATTGCATGAGAATAGGAATATAGGTCAATGAATAATTTGAATAGAATGAATAATTTTTAAGTAGATCAGTATCATTAAGGTCACAATATTTTACAAATGCAACAAGGCAATTGAATGTGGAAAGGATACTGTTTCAATAAATGGTGCCAGCATGAGTCAACAAAAATATGTCTTAAATGAACCACCCTTATGTTGGACCACATGCAAAATGTAACTAGAAGTGGGTCAAATGTGTAAACCTGTAATTACAAAACTGTTTTTTGAAGAGAACATTGGATACCATCTTGGAACATATGGAGTAGGCTATATTTTCTTAAATGGGACACAAAAATCGTGAACTTAAAAGGAAAACTTATGATTCAGACTTCATAGAAATAAAATGCATCCACTCTTGGAAAGAAACTCAATAAAATGGAAAGATTAGCTTCAGACTGGCTTAAAATATTTGTTAAACATATTTCTGATAAAGAGCTGAATCTAGAGCATATGCAAAATATAATAATGCAATTATGATTAAAATCATATATAAAAAATTTAAAAGGATATTTCACAAGAGAAGACAGTAGATAGGTCTGTAGAAAGAAACACATCTTTAGTCATTGGATAAATGAAAACCACAGCAAAACCATCAGAATGGCTAAAAACAGATGACTGGTAATACCAGAGGCAGTGAGGATGTTATTAGAAATTGGAACTCTCATACATGGTCTGCAGTAATGCACAACATAGAGCCTTGTTGAGAAATTGGTCAGTTTCTCATAAAGTTAAACAAACTCTTGACCCAACAATTCCACTCCTAGGAATTTCTGCAAAAGAAATAAAACCCTGTTGCCCTAAAGAGTTGGATGCAGAGCTATAGGCATGAACATATATATGGGACAAAGGTGATACTGCTGCACAGGCAGAGAAAGCAAATGTTCATTACTCTTGGTCAGTGGTCATGTTAAGCCAAACCTAGTAGTGCATTTGTTTGAAATAAAACATATTTTAGATGTTTTGTAATGTTTTCAATTTCCACAGAAGAAGAAAGGGATGGATATTCAGAGGGGGAAGGGAGTTGCCATGGGCCACACACTCTGGCAGGTAGAGCCTGCAATTGATATCTGTTTTCCCAAATACTCTTTTACAGCTGTGTGGTGCTGAGCCTCAGAAGCAGTTTTGATCACATCCATATTTAACTAAGTACAGGCTGAAGAACAACTATGTGGTCCCTCACTGGATGTAGAAGAAAAATGATTATTACTTAGATTGCTAACATAAAACTTGTATCATTAAGTTGAGAAAAAAAATGATTTTCATGGAGATTCATAATTAAGACATTGAATGAGACAGACGCTAAACTCAGTAGGGGCAATGGAAGACTCCAGTCTGAGGATGCTTTCTTTGTCATTCTCATTCCCAGTATACTCTGAGCAGGCATTCTCAGCAACTCATGCATGCTGTAAGAACATTCCAGAGACAGCTAGTCTGAGAGTGAACTGCTGAGTGAAGGGAACAGCAGTGTCTCAGAGTGAACAGTGTTTCTAAAATCCAGAAGAAGCCTTGAGTCCTTAAGTGGAGGAGCTGAACTCACAGCTGTGGATTGTTCCTGAAGCAATAAAAGCTGTTCTACAGTTTCTTCTCCTGACCCATTCTCATCACTACCAACAACCAAAAAATGAAAAGATTACTGAATAGGAAGCAAGGAAATTAAAGGATCTAATTGACCAAGTCCCAGTTCTGGCACCTTTTTGTGCCACAGGAGCCTGGTCAGCCTGGAGCTTCCACCAATTCATAACGACTCTCGTGTCCTCCTCCTAGGTCCCTAGCTAACCATCCTATATTGTTCTCTATGAATTTGACTATTTTAGCTTCTATATCCTCCTCCACATCCTCTAGCAACCACTGTCCTATCCCTTGCTCTATGAATTTGACTATTTTAGTTTCTAGATAAAAGTGAGATCACACAGTATTTTTCTTGTTTTGAGTTGGACTTATTTCACTAGCATAATGGACAAAGATCCAGTTATGTAAGAGGAATAAGTTCTCCTGAGGTCAAATGTATAGCACGATGACTATAGTGAACCAGAACGTATTGGTCACTTGATATTTAATTCTCTAATACAGTGGATCTTAATTTATCTCACCCCACACACAAATAAGTTAAAATGGTAACTAAGTGGAGGTGGTGAATATATTAATTAACCATTGTGGAGGTTATTTCACAAGTTATACTATATCAGTATATGAATCTGAAGATTTTAAATGTGTACTGCATTTACAGAACAATTTTACCTCAATAAAGTTACTTTATAAAGAATTAATAAATTCCCAGGAAATAAATAGAGACATAACTACTATCAGGCATATAATTTCTGAATACCGTAGACAAGAGCAGTAATCAATAACATTAACTCAGAAATGACAACTGATACTAATGAGTTGCTAGGAAAAGCAAGAATGCCTGTAACAAAATGCACTTCGGGTTCCAAATATGTACTGAATTTTTGTACCAGCTGGGCTCAAGATAAGATGTGTAGGGTCTGGGTTACATAACACATGTGTCTGTTATATAGATGAGCAAACATCATTGAGACAAGAATGCTGCCTTGTGGAAGAGTTTTCCAAGGGCACCCTCCATGTCCCTGTTCCTCAGGCTGTAAATGAAGGGGTTCAGTAAAGGGGTGACCACTGTGTACATCACAGAGGCAACTATGTCCTTGTCACTGGAAGTTTTAGATGAGGGGACAAAATATAGCCCAATAATTGTTCCATAATAGAGAGAAACCACAGAGAGGTGGGATCCACATGTAGATAGGGCTTTGCAGATGCCCTTGGTGGATGGAAACTTGAGGATGGTGGCTCCAATGCAGCCATAAGAGACCAAAATGCACACAAGGGGGAGGGTAATGGCTGCCAGTCCTACTGTGAAAATGACCAGCTCATTGATGGAGGTGTTTGAGCAGGAGAGCTTTAGCAGGGCACCAAGGTCACAGAAGTAATGGGGGATGAGGTTGTGAGCACAAAAGGACAGCTGGGTCAGAAGGAGGGTGTGACAAAGGGCGATTGCACAGGAGAGAATCCAAGATACAGTTACTAGTAACGTACACAGTCCCCCTCTCATAATAGTGGCATAGTGGAGAGGGTGACAGATAGCCACATACCTGTCATAGGCCATTGAGGTGAGCAGGAAATCATCCAGACAAATAAAAAATAGGAAAAAATATGTCTGTGTTATACACCCTGCATAGGGAATGGATTGATCCTGAGTCTGCATGTTCATTAGCATCTTAGGTACAGTGACAGAGGAAAAGGAGATGTCGGTGAGGGCCAAGTGGCTAAGGAAGAAGTACATGGGGGTGTGGAGATGAGGGTCCAGCCTGATGACCAGGATGATGAGCAGGTTCCCCAGCACTGTGGTCAGGTACATGCCCAGGAACAGGGCAAAGAACACACCCTGCTGCTCTGGTGGGATGGGCAGCCCCATGAGGTAGAACTTGGACACGCTGCTCTGGTTCTCCATCTTCATGCTCCTCTCCTGTCTTCTGGGGAAGGAGGGGAGTGGGAAACATCAGTGACATTAAATTGCAATTTTGACCACCACACTAGGATCTCTGACTTTCTTGTGGAGATGAAGAATAAGTGCCTGCATTTCGTTAATCACATAGTGTTGCCAAAGAAAGTGACACACCCTAAACAGTCAACATGATTCCTTTCTTTGGAAACCAGCAAATTCATTCTTCTTTTTTTCTTTTTAATCAACCATGTTTCTGACACTAAACTACTAACTGGACATAGAATAGTAAATACGACATAAAAGATCCCTTCCCTCAGGATACTGACTTGCAAGGGCACATATGACCAAGGACTGACTGAAGGTGCAAACCTAAAACCAGATTCCCTGTGTTATGATTTGGGTCCCATCACTTTCTCACTGTAGGACTTAGAATGCTAAATCTCTCTTGGCCTCAGGTTGTTCCTCTATAGCATGAAGATGACAATAGTCCACATTCCTAGATTTAACAAACGGATTCTAATTCATTAGGCATTAATATCTAAGAACACTCTCCTGCATCAAATAAGCACCCAAAATTGCATAGAATATTTTTATGAAAGTATCTGTATTCCCCCAAAAAACAGTATTAAGTTCAGGAACTTAATAAAACAATATTAATAAGTGGTCAGCATAAAGGACCCAAAAGATAAACTGAAATTTATGTTAAACTACCTGAGCTCTCACACTCAATGTAAATTTCTGAGCTAATATTTATCACTGGGGTAAGCTCTGGTGGAATTTTCTTAATGCAAGTTTATCTTCTCATCAAGAAATAAACCTTACCTGGGTGCATATACCTCCATTTATCTCCATCTCCATCTGATCATCCAGATGTCTCAGATCTGGATATTCATTGTTAGGAAGACACCTGAGATCTGAGATGGGGTCTGAGAGCTGAGAGATCCTAAAGGATTGGGCTGTCTCTTAGAAGTCTGTTACCTGATTGACCATCACTATTTCTCAACATTGACCTTCACACTGATAATAAGAGATAATGAACACAATGGCAGGAAAATACATTTTTGCATGATTTCCTCACTGAATTTTTCAATAGTCTGAGAAGGGAGGAGTTCCTGCTGTGACTCAGTGGGTTAAGAACCCAACATTTTTTCTGTGAGTATATGGGTTCCATCCAAGCCTTCACTCATTGGGTTAAGAAATCTGCATTGCTGTAAGCTGGAGCATAGGCTATAGATGCAGCTCAGATTTAAACCCTAGCATGGAATTTCCATATGCCTCAGGAGTAGCTGGTATAAAAAGAAAAACAACCCTTCAAAGCAGCATTATCAGAAGAAGTAAATCTATCATGATTATATAATTATTATATAGTTAGTAACTTCTGTAGTCACAATTCTCTCCCATGTTGTTAAAAATATACTGTAATCTTTTGATCCTAGGACCCTACTGCTCCTCTCTCCCTTTAGTTAGACAAAAGGGCAAAGGAAAGAGGAACTTGACATTTAGTAAGAATATACCAGTAGAGGCTTTCTCCAGGGCATATAGTTGCTCAGGGTTATTAACTGACTCAGTTCACAGGGCAAAAGGATGGACCAGACACTTGACCCTCCTGCAAGCACAGACTTCTCACTGAAAGCTGCTAGGTCAGACTTATCCCAGATCTCACAGATCAACTGCAGGAGAAACAGAGCTCCTAGTTACACACATAAGCTTCAGGGTGAACAGAAGGGAACAATACAGATGAATACTTTGATTCCATCAGCAATGTGTGCAAAGAGGTGGCTGAGGAATTGCTCAATAGTGAAGAAGAAGAATGTGTGTGTGACCTAGGGGTGGAGCATAGTTGTCATTTAGACTCCCTCTCCTTTGGTGGTTGGGTTCCATGAGGTCCCATGTCATAACGGGAAAGCAAAGGCCAATTGGACTCCCAGTAAATATTTTATGCAAATTTATTTATGGCTTTTTTTTTCTACTGTCAGCACAGGGGTTAAATGATAACAACAGCTCAAACTATCTATACCAAGTATATGTTTAATTCATCTCCTTTCTTTCCTATGCAACATAATAATACCCCATAACAAAAATAAAGACAATTATCAAAACATCCCAGAATAAGTGAGGTTTTAGCTGTATACCAAGTTTTCATGTCACTGTCAGGTGGTCCCACCATTTAACACAACACTTGCTGGTTAGTTTCTACTGGAAAATGTCCACATTCTCATGCCCAGAACCTGTGGATCTGGTCTGATATGTGGCAAGAGAGAGTTAAGGGGCTGGTGGAATTAAGGCTGCTTTATTAAGGCTGACTTAAATATGTGATTATCCTAGAATATCTGGGTGGACCTAATGTAACCACAGGTGTCCTGAAATGTAGAAGAAAGAAGCAGAAGTGCCAGTCAGAGAGAGATTTTAAGAGGTTATGCTCCTTGCAGAGAAGATGGAGAAAAGGGACACAAACAATGAATGCAGGGGGTCTCAGGTGGTCTCTAGAAGCTGGAAAAGGAACAGAGACAGTTCTCTTTCAGAGCCTTAAGAAGAAAGGCCAACAATCAGACTTCTGACATTCAGAACTATAAGATAATAAGTATGTGGGCTTTTAAGCCATGCATTTGTGGCAATTTGTTAGAGCAGCAATAAGAAATTGATATGCCAGTAATGGAAGATTTCAGGTATATTAAAGTACTCTGGTTATCTGGGCACCCGTATACAACCAAATCCCTGTGTCCTTTGCCAACTTCCACCTTTATACAACAAAAAAGCATGGGTTGACAGAGATAACTCCTACCTAACAAGTAAAGAAATGAAGACACTCTCTCATTAGGAGCATTTTCCATTGATCACAAAGGAGACTCAGAAATACCCTTATTCCTATATTCAGTAACTGGACTATGTCAGGATTTAAAGCAAGTGAAATTCCTTCTGAACGAAAATGCTTCCCTGTAACTCTATCTCTTTTTTCTCTTTCTGTTTATCCCTTCATTTTGTCTTTCTTTCACTGATTTTCTCCTTCCTCCTCTCTCAGTTCTCATTCTCTCTGCCACTGCATCTTTATTTTTGTTACTCCATGTATTCAAATATGCTCTTACCCTCTCTCATTTTCTTTGTCTTTTGTATTCTCTCTTCTCTACCATGTCAAAATCAGCTTTCTGGAGTTCTTGTTGTGGCTCAGTGGAAACAAATCTGACTAATATCCATGAGAATGCAGGTTCAGTCCCTGGTATTACCCAGTGGGTTAAGGATCCATCATTGCTGTGAGCTGTGGTGAAGGCCAACATCTACAGCTCTGATTGGATACCTAGCCTGGGAACTCCCATATGCCTTGGGATCAGCCCTAAAAATATCAGCTTTTTGATATTTCCTCTTCTAGACCCATATTTAGGTCCATATATTGCTTAGCAAACAGTGTCCATTCCATCCCCAATACTGACCTTGCTTTCAACTATGTTCCAGTGTGTGGTGGGTAAATATGCCCCAAGAGTCACTTTAAGGGACCCATGTATTAGCTTCCACGGTCCTTGACATTTTTTGAGCATCAAAAACAAAGCAACAAGCTCAGACTTGCACTCCTGTCTACCAGCCCCAGATCTATGAACTGAGGAGTATAACCAGCCAAGGAGAAAGCCCTATGGGGCAGGGAGATGAACTTGTAATTTCCAGTTCAAGACATCCATCAGACCTGGATTAATTGTCCTATTCCCCCCTTGGTTCCTCTAGGAAATGCGTCACACAGGGGAGAGTTTTTAGCTGGGGACCTTAGAGAATGAGCCCATGGAGGAAGGACCTCAGGCATCATCAGTTTTCTTTCTGTTCCAGGCTCTGTTTCCCAGCATTAAGCACCCTTTATCACATGATATTCTCTGAAGAGTTTAAAAAAGAATTACTAGCTCTAATGAGATCCACATAGCCAAAGGACCACTTGGAGTCTGAGAATTAGGTAGAACATTATCCCACTCAAAAGGCTCTTATTGGGCCATACCCACCAGGTGACCCAAAGGAAATGATCTTGTGTTTATTCTCTTTAGTGATCATTATGAAATGCAAAGTGACAAGAGAGAGATACTTACTTTTTTCTTTGGAAAACATTGGGTTTAGTTATATCAAATAAAGCAAATAAATAATTAATATACATCAAATAAAAGAGTTTCAAGGAAGTAAGAATAAAGGAGGGAAGAAAGAAGGAAGGAAAAATATAAGAAATAAACCACAAAGAAAACAAATTTGCACATAGGGAAAAAATTTTTGACACAGACAATGCAGAAAAGTTGACTCAAAATTTAAAAGCTTCCATTTCTTTAAAATTGACCTTTTTAAGAAATGATAATTAGGAGTTCCCATCATGGTGCAGTGGTTAAGGTATCTGACTAGGAACCATGAGGTTGTGGGTTTGATCCCTGCCCTTGCTCAGTGGCTTAAGGATCTGGCATTGCCATGATCCATGGTCTAGGTTGCAGACACAGCTCAGATCCTGCATTGCTGTGGCTCTAGCATAGGCCAGTGGCTACAGCTCCAATTAGACCCCTAGCCTGGGAACCTCCATATGCCATGGGATCAGTCCTAGAAATGGCATAAAGACAAAAAAAGAAATTATCATTAATGTGGCACTAGTGAGTCCTAGGATTGAGATATACACGTCAAAGAAGTATGTATAGCTTTATTTCATCTTTGAGGGTTCATTTTGCCATTTTTGATATCTGAGGTTAAAAGATGGTAGGTAGAGCAAAGCTTTATCTGGACAGCTTCTTTCTAGGTGTGATGACCCTGTATTATTGCCCTAATTTCATGTATAACAGAGCAGGAGGAATGGAGAGACCTGCTGAAGTCCAACAACATTTTAGGTACAAAGAGGAAAGAAAGTCACCTGAAGAGTGACCAATGGCAGCTTTGCAAAATCAAAGTGGACAAATCTGAGGTATGCCGGATGCTAGTGTTACCTCAGTAGAATTAGCTTAATTTCCCAAGGTGATGGTTGTATTAATATTTGTCCTTTGTCTATACCCTCCCTTTCCCCATCTTTCTTTCCCACTCTCCTATTCCTGTTTTCTTTGATCCCCAAATAAGCTACTAATCCTTCAGTCTTGGTTCAGGATTGGCTTCTAAAGGAATGGAAGTTAATCAATCCCCTATGGCTTAGTGATTTTTATAATTGACTCTGTCGGGAAACAGCATTCCTATCTTCACCATGATTCAGAAAGCACTTTTAAACTGGATCTCTATGTGCCTGATACTAATGCAATAAAAATTCAGGGATAGGAGTTCCCATCTTGGCTCAGTGGTTAACAAAACTGACTAGGAACCGTGAAGTTGCAGGGGTTCACTTCCTGGCCTTGCTCAGTGGGTTAAGGATCTGGCATTGCTGTGAGCTGTGGTGTAGGTTGCAGACACTGCTCAGATCCCTTTTTGCTATGGCTCTGGTGTAGGCCAGTGGCTACAGCTCTGATTAGACCCCTAGCCTTGGAACCTCCACATGCCAAGGGAGCAGCCCAAGAAAAGGCAAAAAAGACCAAAAAAAATCAGGGATAATTCAGACAATGATCTTGTTTTTCCTCTCTCTGTTCATGAATTTAGAAAGGCTGAGGGCCCAAATGGCAGTAGAAAACAAACTGTTTGGTAGTGGCAAATAGCATTTGGTTTTTGGCTGCCAGTTATTTTTAGGAGAGGGACTGTTCCATGTTGCTTTAGGAACTTGTCCTTTGATGGTTTCATGCCTTGATTCTCAAGGTCCTATGTGAGTGGATGGAGGTGTGAAGCAGAGCAATAAGACAGAGCAATGGTGCCTGTTAGGGTCAGCCGCCTTCCTCAAGTTGAAGTTTGTCAGCCCATGTATTTCTTTTCCTGGACTGCCTCTTTCCCATGAGATTCAGCAAGCATTCCCTAATCTATGTAATATTTTCATTACTTATGAATGAAAAGCATGATTAGAGAGAAAGACCTGATTATATAATATTATGGTTGTGATTTTTTAAATATATATATATGTCTCCACTTCCAACAACATAATAATTTCTTTAACATTTTAGATCACATCTTTCCAGGTTTTAGGAAAAAAATTTGCATTTTTTAAAATAATTGTAAACATGTCTATATACAAATTTTCTATTATGCTCTCAAAAATAATATCTTAACATTTTTATAAACATAATTTTAACAATGATGTAATATTCTAAAGGCTGTGTACCCCATTTACTTTGCTGTCCCTCATTGAGAGAAACTAGGTTGTAACTACTTATTTTCTTTTAAAATAATACCACAATGAAATATCTTGCTCATTCTAATTCTAGAGAATTTTTTTTTCAGTACTAGGCAGAGAGAAGAAACTGTCCTAGGTCCTATAGCCTCACAACAAAACTCCAGTGGTTCTTATTTTGTTACAGATTTTTTCACCTAGATCAGTTTACTTCTCTACAATTGAACTATCAACTTGGGTGCCTGCAGCACCTACATGAATGAACCACTCAGCAATGTGGCATATTTATCCTCTGATCTCATCTTCAGTCATTCAACCTCCATTGCAATTTAGCCATCTATTTCCATGGTTATATTAGGAAGACTGAGATTGCTTTACCTATTAAATTAAACTTTCAATATACCTTGTTCTCTTTCCTGTCTACTCATTCATTATACAGAATCTTTGGGTTCATAATTCTATCCACTCTAATCCTGTCCATTTTTCACAAAATTTATTTTCATCTCCACTACATACCTCATGGTTTCTTACTATCTTATTTATTGCCAGAGACTTTACTTCAATGACCTTCCACCCCATACATGTAGAAAAGCTTCCAAGTTGGATCAATCCAACTCTTCATCTTCTATGCTTGCTTACTTTCCATTTATTCCTCTATCCACCATGGTCTTGATTCTGGTGCCACCACTCACTGACATTTCTCCTGGTTACTTCACAAAAATTCTCCTTATTACCAAATTCAAGGGGTCATTTTCAACACTTAACCTTCCCTTCCCTTCCCTCCCATGGTCGCATGTTCTTTATCTTCCTTCTATGTCTCTTGTTCTCTGATGCCCTTTGGGGATGCTCATTCTCTGTCATTTAATTGTCAGTGTTCTCTCTGGTCTGTGTTCAGCTCTGTTCACCTCCCTTTCTTTTTGTTCTTTCTTTCTTTTTATTAGGGCCATGCCTGTGGCATATGGAGGATCCCAGGCTAGGAGTCCAATCAAAGCTGTAGCCACCAGACTACATCACATCCACAGCAACAAAGGAACTGAGCCACATCTGTGCCCTACACGACAGCTCACAGCAATGCCATATCTTTTAACCTGCTGAGCATGATCAGAGATCAAACCAGCAACCTCATCTTTATTAGTCAGATTAATTTCTACTGAGCCACAACAGGAACTCCTCTCTTTGTTCTTTCTTTCCCTCTTTTTCTTCGTTCCATTCTTGCCCTCTTTTCACAATATTTCTTATTCATTTAATTTCTTTTTACAGTCTCACCCTCTTCTATATTGATGGGCCATGAATATCTATCTGGATCCAAAATATATTCCCTGGCATCCTGAATGTCTTCTTGTGAATGATCCACAGGTACTTCATACTCAGTGTGTTAAAAATGTCTCCAATCTGTTTCTCCTTCTAGGTCCCCTATCTCAGGTCAGTCTACCAAAGCAACAGAAATAAAACAAAAGTAAACCAATGGGACCTCATCAAGCTGACATTTTTTTTTACACAGTAAAGGAAAACAAAAAGAAAACAAAAGGACAATTTACAAAATGGGAGAAAATAGTTTCAAATGATGTAACTGATGAGGGATTAATCTCTAGATTATACAAGCAATTTATACAACTCAACAGCAAAAAAAGCCAACAACCCAATGTAAAAATGGGTGAAAGATCTGAATAGACATTTTTCTAAGGAGGATATACAGATGGCCAACAAGCTCATGAAAAAAAAATGCTCAACATCTCTAATTACTAGGGAAATGCAAATCAAAACTACCATGAGATACCACCTCACACCAGTCAGAATGGCCATCATTAATAAGTCCACAAAGAACAAATGCTGGAGGGTGTTTGGAGAAAATGGAATCCTCCTGCACTGTTGGGGGGGATGGAAACTGGTACAAACGCTATGGAGAACAGTATGGAGGTATCTTAGAAAATTATACATAGGACTACCATATTACCCTGAAATCCCACTCTTGGACATATATCCAGACAAACATTTCCTTGAAAAAGACACATGCACCCTCATGTTCATTGTGGTTCTAATCACAATAGCCAGATCAGGGAAATAACCCAAATGTCCACTGACAGCTCTTGGAGTTGCGAAGGTGTGGTATATATACACAATGGAATACTACTCAGCCATAATAAACAAAATAATGTCATTTGCCACAACATGGATGGAATTAGAGACTCTCATCCTAAGTAAAGTAAGTCAGAAAGAGAAGGACAATTACCATATGATGTCACTTATATATGGAATCTAAAATAGGGCACAAATGAACCTTTCCACAGAAAATAAAATCATGGACTTGGAGAATAGACTAGTGTTTGCCAAGGGGGAGAGGGAGGGAGTGGGTTGGATTTGGAATCTGGGGTCAATAGATGCAAACTGTTGCCTTTGAAATTGATAAGCAATGAGATCCTTCTGTATAGCACAGGGAACTATATCTAGTCACTTATGATGGAGCATGACCATGTGAGAAAAATGAATGTGTACATGTATGTGTGACTGGGCCACTTTGTTGTACAGTAAAAAACTGACAGAACACTGTAAATCAGCTATAATTGAAAATATAAAAATCATTTAAAAACAATCTACATAATTTCCCCTGCAAGTGTACCCTAAAATGGTCAAACTCAGAAAAGCAGAGCACAGAATAGTATTTTTCAGGGGTTGAAGGAAGAAAGATATTGGGAAGTAACAAAGTATAAAAGTTTCTAGATAAGTAAGTTCTGGATATGCATGGTGGAGCATTGGGTCGATAACTAACAATACTCCACCCTATACTATAAATGTTCTAAGAGGGTAGGTAGATCTTATGTATTCATCATCATCTTCACCATCATTACATCATCATCAAAGAAGGAATAGGAGGAACCTTTGGGAGGTGATGAATGTGTTTAAGAACTTGACAGGTGTATACTTATCCTCAAAGTCATCAAACTGTATACATTAAACGTGTAAAGCTTTTACATGTCAATCATACCTCAATAAAGTGCTTTAAAAATTAAGAAAATCTACCAATAGAGTTATTAGGAGGATAATAAATGGTGAGTTTTTATAAAGCACATGGAACAGTTCCTATAATAAACATCTTATAAGTGTTTTTAAACACTTGTGAATAAATGAATTTTTTGAAAGGCTTAAGGAAAATAGGATAAAATGTTACTGTAGTCATTCCTCCCAGGTGATGGAAACATGGATTATTACAACTTTTACTCTTTGTATTTTTCTACAGTTTTCAAAATTTCAAATTACCACCAACAAACAAAAAAAAAATCTTGAGGAAATACTGTGGTTGCTTATTGAGTACCTAGTATCTTGAACAAAATATTGGGTGACACATTAGTGGGTGGAAACTGCCTCTTTTTATGTCCTACCGTATCTCCAGCACCTAGTACTATTCCTGACATGTAGTAAACAGTCAAGAAACATTTATTAATTGACTGAATAGCAATAAGATATTATTAGGCATAGTTACTGATCTCGAGGAATATGCAGTCTAGTGGGATGCAGCTTAAACTTTAATTAATAGGAAACAGTTCATATTTTTGGATATGTGATTCACTTGAGAATTGTTACTGAGCAAAGAATTCCCAAATCTTTTTTGCATGAAGAAGTAGTAGAATAGCAGGTTAAAGCATGAAGCCCAGCAGGAGTCACATAATCTCATGAGATTGTCCAGAAATTGATTCTGTCACTTTCTAGCTGTGTTACATTGGGCAATCCACTTCACCTCTCTGAGCTCACACTACTCATCTCTAAGAAGACTGCCTACTTCATGAAGGTGATGCCATAATTAAATATTACATTTGCCACATTTAGCTGAGTGCCTAACAGAGAACAAGCACTTACTACATGATGAATGAATTTGTGACTTTTACAATTACTGTGTAAGAATTGGGTAGAGATTGAGTTATTGCTTACAATGGAAGTCCAAAGCTTTAGGGGGACAGATCACAGACCCAATTTTGATGGCAGGTCACAAATCAAAGTGTCCTGGAAGAGGCTGAATTTAAGCCTTGCAGGTTAGATATAGCAGATGAAGGAAAGTCAAAACAAAGGCATGACAGTATAAATGGTTATGGAGGGAATGAGTCATCAAGAACTGGATATTCTTGGGTGATGGTTGTACTGGGATAAAGGGGAATTTGAGTCCTAACTGGGGAATTCCACAGTACGCACAAAGTGAGAACCCCCCAATGACTATTAATTGAGGATGCCATGATGTATAAAATATATTCACAGGATGATTTTCCTGATTGGAAAAGCAGGGTCATACACGAGTATTTTAGAAGTAGACTCAGGAACAGAAGGGCAAAAGTAAAATCTGGGATCTAGAGTCTTAACCTAATTAATTTTGATATTCTGAACTTCTAAGAACATTGGCCAACTTTCTAAGCCTGGGAGATGGCAGAGACTAGTAGCATCAGATGTTCACGTCTTTTTAGTCCAAAGATATAGACTCTGAAAACAATGCTCTTTATAGGTAGTCTTTTGGTATAAATTGTAGAGCTTTAAGAACAACACCTGGGACATTTGGGAGAGCCAGTCACAATACCTCTCTGTGCCAAACTCACATAGGTGTTTTTTTTGTTTTGTTTTCTTTTGTTTTGTCATAAAGGAGCAGAGTCAAGAAGGTGATTGCTAGGAAAGAAAGGACGCACTTACACTCCCCAAGCTCCTTGGTGAAAAAACTCCAAAACTTCAAGAATTTTGGCTTGTTTTCTACTGTCTTCTCCATCTGAATTTCTGGGACTTCTTAAAGTATCAAAGGATGCTCCCTTGAGATAAGAGTGGAGTCTATGAGTGTTACAGTCCCCTCAGTGTGCAGATGGTCCAGAGGAGGCAGGAAAGAAACCCTGCAGATTCAGGAGGGCTGAAATCTTCTCTAAGACCTGGTGACTTTCCTGTATAGTTTTTCTGGGAAGCCTATAGCCAAAACAGGAATTTGGAAAAGAATTACACTAACACTGGCCACCACATTACATCAACAACATTTTTTTTGTCATTCTAGGGCCACACCCATGGCATATGGAGGTTTCCAGATGGCTATGTGGCCGTATGTAATCCCCTACACTACATAACCATCATGAATCACAGGTTCTGCATCCTGCTTCTGGTCCTCCCTTTCTGCATCCCTTAATTTCTCTCCCTCCTGCACATTCTTTGACCAAACAACCCACCTTCTGTGCCTCCAATGTCATTTACCACTTTTTCTGGGGCAACCAGCCAGTGCTAAAATTGTCCTGTTCCTCCTGTTTTGTAAAGGAAATCATGGTCATGACAGAAGGTTGGCGGTCATAATGTTACCCTGTTCATGCATCATTGTCTCCTATTTGAGAATCCTCATCACTGTCCTGAAGATCCCTTCAGCTGCTGGAAAGCACAATGAAGTTTCCTCCTGTGGCTCTCATCTCACTGTCATGTTTTACAAAAGTATTAGCTATGTCTATTTCCAGCCCCTGTCCAACTACTCTGTCAAGGATAGACTAGCAACAATTATCTACACCATATTGACTTTGATGCTAAACTCTTTCATCTATAGTCTAAGAAACAAAGACATGAAGCAGGGCTGGATGAAAATCATCCACAGGGTGATGTGCAAATAAGAGGAGCTGAGGTCTTAGAAGAAGTCTACAAAAATCTCTTGTCCCTGACTGCAAGTTTTTAATATAGCTGTGATGAGATTCTGAAGGGTGGTATTTTCAATGATGCTTCATCACTGATAGAAGAATGTTTACTGCATACATGATGAAGATAGTGTGTTGAAGCAACTCCTGAATATAATGCCTATATTCCAAGGGTCTCTCATATTACCTACATGGGACAAGGTCCACCTGAATCCTGTTCTCTGTACCCTGATCTGAACCTCAATCAAGCATCCATTCTGCTTTCCAGAAAATCACATTTCTTTCACTTCACCCTTACTCAGCTGGAATTCCTCCTGTCTTCAAGTTTTATCATTATAAACTCCTGAGTATCCTTATTCAGGCTGAGTTTTCTTATGTAGTTATTTAAAGCTGTGTGTGTGTGTGTGTGTGTGTGTGTGTGTGTCTATGAGAGAGTGGGAGAGAGAGTTAATTCAGCACATTAGCCCAAGTGATTCTCAACAGCAAGATCTGTTTCCCATTATAGGTCAGAACAATGACTCCTTCCTCTGCATCATCTCAAAGATTCAGACCCTGACTTCTATAATTATTATATTTAAAAGAAATGGATTCAGCCCACCAGAGGACTCTTGATTAAGCAGTTCCAGGCCACTTCCTCAAGAGTACATCATCTTGGCATTCTCCTCCCTGCTTCCCACCTGGCACAGCTGAAGGTACATTAAAGTCTCTCCTTATGAATTTCATTTGACCTGAATCCAACTGTATCTTCCCAGGGAGGGAATATTGGGTAACAGTGACCCTCATAGTAGGTGCTGCCAACTACTGGGGATCCTTCATTCTTAACAGATTCAAGCCAACCTACTAACCTTGATTGGGTAGGAAATAGAACTTTTGTTCATTTGGGAGTTCTGAAAAATATTAAAGTCGCTGCTAGTCCATACATTTCTTTGGCAATTCAGAGGTCTGTGAATTTGTTTGCTCAACAAATTTCTATTTCTTTTCTACCATATACCAGTAACCTGGACTTAAAAACAAATATTATGTTCTAGACTATAAGCCAGCAATCTGATGACCAAAAACCTATGGGATCCCAAGGAGATAAAATAACCTAGACAGTATAAAGAACCAAGCTTTTGGAGCAAAATTTTATGTTATTTGGGATTTTTCATTTATCAAGCACAGAACACTGTGCACAGATTTTTTTTAACTGAAGCATAGTTGGTTTACAATTGTCTGTTACTTCAAGTGTACAGCAAAGTGATTCAGTCATTTTTTTTCAAAATCTTTTCCATTATGGGTTGTTATAAGATGTTGAATATAATTCCCTGTTCTATACAGTAAATCCTTGTTTATGGAACACATATAATTTTAAGTAGCAGGTACCAAATTACTAAATATCTCCAGGCTTATATAAGGAGAGACTTTATATGTAAGGGACTTGGGGAAGGGTCTGAGGCAATTGGGGGAGGGCTGCTATTGCATATGGAGGCTCCCTCACCAAGAAATCTGCAAAGGTCTCAAAGGTCAGGCAGTAAAGGACTTATTTTTTTTTAATAGAGAGAAGGGAACAAGGCTAGAAAGAATCATGTGTGGAGACATGGAATGAGCTGGGGACAGTGGTGAGGTTGGATAGTTGATGAGGAAAATTTTTTCCTGAGGACAGATCAGCAGATGCTACAGAGAGGTATTAATGAGGGGTGCGTTCTGACTCTGGCTGCAAGTGGGTCAAGGTTCAGCCATTTTCCATTACATAAAAGGATGCATGGATGGCTTCCAACTCTCACTGTGTGCCAGAGATCTTTGAAAGGGTTATTGTAAGGATTTATAAGGGGAGGAAAAGGAAACCTAAATGTCAGCTGCACAGAGATGTAGAGAGAAATAAGAAGCCAAGCATGGCCATGCCCTACAGTGCTGGCACATGGTTCAGGGACTGGAAGGTTTTTCAGAGGAAAATGCAAGACTCATAAATATAGGTGCTCCCACTGTGGCACAGCAGAAATAAATCTGACTAGTATTCACAAGGATGTGGGTTCAATCCCTGGACTCACTCAGTGGGTTGGGATTCAGCATTGTGGTGAGCTGTGGTGTAGGCTGCAGATGTGGGTGGCTCAGATCCTGAGTTGCTGTGGCTGTGGCATAGGCCCACAGCTGTAGCTCCGATTCTATGAATAGCCTGGGAACTTCCATATGCTGTGGGTGCAGCCCTAAAAAAAAAAAAAAAGCAGAAAAAAGAAGACTTATAACTATGTTATATTACTGCCCCTCCACAGCTGGTTCACAGAAGGGGGTGGTGGTCATGGGGGGCACGCAGCAGCCAAGAGGCTTTTTTCTCCACTATTCTCACATGATGATTCACCACCTAGAGGTGAATTGGAGACTATGTAGGAGTTAAGAAAAAGGAAAATTTCTGAAATGAAAATTTCCCTGAAATAGGCTTGTCAAAGTGTATTTTTAACAAATTGATGAAGGATCAGTGGGGTGAGGATAGTGGAGTCTATTTTCTAAGAACTGTTGCAAGCATTCTGTTTCATATTTTGTTATTCTCAGTGTTTTCCTCCTTTGGTATATAGATAAGTTTTTGTTAAGATTTTGTTGTTATTATGTTTTTTTGTTTGTTTTTGTTTTTTTTTTTGTTTTTGTTTTTATGGCTGCACCCTTAGCACATGGAAATTCCCAGGCCGGGGGCCAAATCTGCAACCTATGCCACAGCTGTGGCAACACCGGATCCTTAACCTATTTCACTGGGTCAGGGATCAAACTCAAGCCACTACAGAGACAATGCCAGATGCCTAACCTGCTGTGCCAGAGTGGGAACTCCTGTTGTTGTTTTTTTGTTTTTTTATTTTTTTATACCTTCCTCAATTGGGAAGTATATATCCAAGTTTAGGTTTACTGAATGTTAATTTTCAACTTAAAAATAATTATTTCGTTATACTGCTTGAACAGACCAGATAATACAGAACTAGTCTATAAATACAAAGGAGCAGAATACAAGCATTGATCTGATATTTTCAGCAGTACATTTTGGCCATGCCCTTGGCATGTGGAAATGTCCTGACCAGTTGTACAACCCACTCTATAGCAGCAACCCAAGCTACAGCCATGACAATATTGGATCTTTAATCACTAGGCCACCAGGGAACTCCTAAAGCAACATTTTAGAAGGTCATCTCTTTCCATTTTTGAATATGGGTGGCTGAATTAGCCTCAGAGGGGTCATGAATCCCTAGATGTTAAATAGATCAGCAAACATTCAATGGTCTCCTCTCAGTAAAAGATGCTGCACTTAAACCCAGGCACAATGCTCAACACTCTGGAGAGACTATGATTACAAACTTTCCAATTCCCTCCTTCAGGGAATAATTAAACACTTGGAGCCCTCCCTTGAATCCCAATGACATGAATTCCAATATGTGTTTCCTCTAAAAGAAACTGGGCCCAGATGCCTCTAGCCCCAACCACACTGGAGCCTAAGCCATCATGGTGGCCAAAACATAGACCTTAGCACCAGGGAGAGCCATCTCTTCCTCCTCAGCACACTGACCCCCCCAGTCAGATATTCATATAAAACCATTTTTTAAGATGGTGTACTAGAAAACCATTGAGAGACAATGAAAACTTAAGTTTAAAAGAGAAAGACAAATACTATATGATAGCACTTATGTTTGGAAACTAATATACAGCACAAATGAACATTTCCACAGAAAAAATAGACTTGGAGAATAGACTTGTGGTTGCCAAGGGGGAAGAGGGGGGAGTGGGATGAATTGGGATCTTGGGGTTAAGATTCAGACTACTACCTTTGGAATGGATCAGCAATGATATCCTTCTGTGTAGCACTGGGAACTATGTCTAGTCACTTATGATGGAGCATGATAATGTGAGAAAAAAGAATGTATACATGTACGTGTAACTGGGTCACCATGCAGTAAAGTAGAAAAAAAAATAATGTATTGCAGAAATTAAAAAATAAAAATAAAAAAATAAATCTGTGGCAGTTACACTCCCCAGAACAGGGGTATACCTCCCCCACTCCTTCATGTGGGCTGTGCACACTGACTGTCCCCAAAGAAGACAGTATGAAGTGAGAGTGGGAAGGTAAGTTTACTGTGGAGAAGCCTCACAAACACTACTTCATTCAGGTGATCAAGGCCAACCTCAAAAGTCATAAATCATGTTGATAACATCACAAGAATATCACAAGGCTGAAGTCAAGGTGTGGATTTGGCTGAGTTCCTTTCTGGAACCTCTGAAGAAAACTACCTTTCCAAACTCATACAGGTTTTGGTAGAATTCATTTACTTGCAGTTTTAAAATAGGGATCCCATCTTCCTGTTAGCCTCCAGGACTCCTAGAGGGAAGTCACAATCTCTGACATGTGGCCCCCTTTATATCCAGATCCTCCTAGACTCCCTCTCATACTTTTAATATTTGACTTCTTCTGTCTGTGACCTCCTACTGAGATTTAAAGGAATCTCCAGCCCATTCAGATAATATTTCTTAAAGTCACATGAGCCATATAACAAAACCTCATCACAGGAGTAAAATCTATCAGATTCACAGTCCCATAAAATATGCAAGGCATGTAGACCATGAGGTAGGGCACTTGAAAGTCACCTTAGAATTCTGCCCACCATACTTCTGTTTACCTGTCATCTTTCCTGAAAACAAGTACAAAAGCTCAGAGGTTCTCCCACTCACCAGAACAGATATGTGGTCATGGCAGCTACATCATTTTATGTTAGAAAGATCACCATCAGTGCCTCTAAGACACAGTATAACCATTCTGATAAGGTTGACTGCTGCAGAAAGATAATGAAGTACTACTCAGATAGTAAGAGATAATAAATAGAATGGTATTAATGATGACATAAGGACACTGCCTAGCACATATAAAGGACTCAATTAATGGTAATTGTTATTACTGCTGTGATTAATTAGATCCCATTAGCCCTCTAGGTACTCCTTCCATGCTGATATAGACAAAGGCAAAATACTAAATTTTTTCAAGTGAACAAGGACAGCTTTAAAGAGTTGTGAAATGACTTTCTATTAATTTTGGTCTTGTAGGATTCCTTACTGGCAATTTGGGCTCAGGATGATATTTGATCTTCCTAAGCTGTTAAACACAGCTTGATATTACTAACATCATTGTATCTCCTTCTTTAAATAGCCATTCAGCATATAAGTATTATTAAAGCAAAAACTATAGAAACATTAAAATTGAAACAAGATCTCAGGCTACTTCTTTCTCTATTATACCTAATAGGGCCAATTTCATTTCAATCAAACATGATCTATCACATTACCTTAACATTGTTCATTTGAATATTACTGAGTGTTATAGTTTTATTTACATTTAAGTTGTAAATTTTGGTTAGTTTTTACAATTTAATTTTGCCTTGGATCATTGCTCTAGGAAGACTTTCTGGCTAATGTGCATGAGTTGGTAAGAATGAAAAAACACATCCACCCACACCAGTGCTTAGGCAACTGCTGTGTGAAAAGGGGAAGTGAGCCACTGCTTGTGTGCTGGGTACAGTGATACATTAAAACTACAGATTCACTGCAGCATCGTTCACAATAGTCATGAAACAACCTGAGTGTCTGCTGGCAAATGAATGGACAAAGAAAATGTGGTGTATATATATATACAATGGAATATGATCCAGCCATGAAAAGGAAGGAAATCTTGCCATTTATAACAGCATGGATGGGCCATAAAGACAATATGTGAAGTGAAATAACTCAGACAGAAGTTCACACCATGGCTCAGCAAAAACAAATCTGACTAGCATCCATGAGGATTCAGATTTGATCCCTGGCCTCATTCAGTGGGTTAAGGATCCGGCATTGCCATGAGCTGTGGTGTAGGTCACAGACAGAGTTTGGATCTGGTGTTGCTGTAGCTGTGATGTAGGCCGGCAGCTATAGCTCCAATTTGACCCCTAGCCTGGGAACCTCCATATGCCACAGGTGTGGCATAAAATATATATATATATAGAGAGAGAGACAGACCGACAGACAATCAGTCATCAAATGACAAGTACTGTGTGATATCACTTGTGTGTGGAATCTAAAAAATTCCAACTCATAGAATCAGAGAGTAGATAGATTGGTGGTTGCCCGGGGCTGTGGTGGTGGGGGGCACAGTGAGAGAAATGGAAAGATGTTGATTGAAGTGTACAAGCTTCCACTTATAACATGAATTAGTTCTCGAGTTCTAATGTACAGCATAGTGGATAACCAGAATTTATAACTTCTTGAGGTACTGACCTTTTTATCAATCTATAAGGTCCTTCTTTACTTCATGTAACACTTTTTTTATTTAAAGTCTATTTTTTGGTAATTAGCATAGCCACCTCAGCTTTCTTTTTGTTACTCTTTTCAATGAATATCTTTTTCAACCTTTCTCTTTCATTTGTGGGTCTGGTTCTAAGTTGAGTCACTTGTAGACAGTTTATTGTCAGATCATGGCTGTTTGTTTTTAAAAACCCATTCTGCCAACCTCTGCCTTTTAATTGAATAGTTTAATTCATTGACATTTAAAGTAATCACACTTAAGGAAGGACTTAACTTCTACCATTTTATTACTTGTTTTCTATGTCTTTCATCTTTTTGTTGTTTCTCAATTCCCCATTACTTCCTTTTTTGTGTCTAATTTTTTCTCATATGCTGTTTTCATTCTCCTCTCATTTACTTTATGTGAGTGTGGGTATACTATTTATATATATTAGCAATAGATACATAGATATGGTTTTACTGATAAAATAGCTGGACCAGGGGCAATGTAACACATAGAGTCTGAAATAAGGCCTGGATTTGAATCAGGGCACCAAAGAGCTTTCATGCTTTATCTGGCAAGAAAGAAATATGTCTAAGATTTGGCTCCCTAAGTCATTTGAAAGCTGTTTGATAACTAATAATGTTTAATTTTTCAAAGCAAAATAGAGAGGCCTTTTAGTGCAGTGATTGATTCAACAACATGGTTTGGCTTCAAACCGTCCTTGGTTCAAGCTTTATTTTGCTAACATTACCTTAGTATTTGAAGTTGCATAAAAGGGATACAATAAGGACACAAGTTATGAGTCTGTTGTGTGCTTCATGTGAGAAAGGCTTACAAGTTACTGAGTACATAAATATTAGTTGCCTTCAAGTGAAAGATGATATAACAATGAACATGATTTGAGTTTAAGAGAAATTCATATATAAGACTAAGACAGCCAAGACAGTTATTTCATTCTAATCAGGTCGTCAAGGGATGCTTCCCATAGGAGGCTGCATTTTAGCCTGGAAAAACAAGTGAACAGAGAAATAGAAGTAAGTGAGGTGGTTGAACTGTAAGATGTATCAAAAATCTTGGAAATTCCCATTGTGGCTCAGCAGAAACAAATCCGACTAGGAACCATGAGGTTACAGTTTCCATCCCTAACATCACTCAGTGGGTTAAGATCCAAAATTGCTGTGGCTGTGATGTAGGCTAGCAGCTACAACTTGAATTAGACCCCTAGCCTGGGAACCTCCATATGCCATGGGTGCCACCCTAAAATGACAAAAGATGAAAAAAATTCAATAAGTGTCAGGCAGTGAGCACTATGTAATTGGCAGGGAATGTCAGGACCCTGATGTGTGGGTGCTGTGTGCTTTCATCCATTAAGAGTGAAACATCTGAAGGTGGTGGCTTACCCTAGGGGTGGTAGCATGGAATGGTAAGCAAATATCTTAGCAGGAGCCTTGAGGATTGGCTAACAAAGAAAGGGTGATCTAAGGTTAGGTTCCAAGGTTATGACTCTCCCATTTGTTAGAGGCATAAGACCACAGCTACTAAAAAAGCATTTGTGTCTGAACTTGAGAGCAATGGGCAGAAGATACCTCATATGTTTCAGGAGGGGGAACTCTAAGGTAGTTGTCCTTTGGAGAATTGGATAAATCCAGGGAGGCCAAGTGGAAGCTTTATAGGTTCAAGGGGGGAAATGGACCTAGATGTCTCTGCCTGGTACTCCATCCTCAGTGCTACATGAGACATCTCTCAGGTGAGCCCTCACAGGGTTGGAAGAGCCAGGTCCTGAACATTATTGTTCCTCTTGAACACCTATGTCAGGTGAGGCAGAAGTTGCACTACACCCAGAAGTTTGAAAAAAGGGATGTGGGACCACCTGTGAAGGAGAAGACATGCAATTCCTCCTGAATCTGTGGAGACAGTCCTGCACATAGATAACAGATGTTTGTGTGCATACTCTCCCCTCCACCAAACACCAGGGACTTAGTGACACAGTAGTAGAAGATACTCCCAGGAGGGAAGCAGGAGCTGTATCTACAGCTGGCAGAAGACCATAAGAATCCAAGGAAGGGAACATCACTTTCAAGAAGCACGAGAAGATTGTCTGCAGTCAATCAGGTGCCTTTGCTGTATGCTATCTCTTGGCTCAATTGTGTCTCTCTCTTTTTTTTTTTTTTTTTTTTTTTTTGAGTAATCATCCCATAAAGTATAATGTAAGGGAAAAAATGGAATAAATACATGATGCAGGGCTATGTTCTTCCCAGGTAAGAAATCAGCTTTGAGAATGAATGCCTGATGAGAAGGTGTGAATCTCTGACCTCAGAGAATTGGTCATCACTGGACACTAAATAAGAGACCTAACTTATGTTCATTCCAATGCTGGAGGTTTTTGATCCGTACTCCAAAAGTGAATATTCTTTTACCCATTGCTTGTGAGTCACCCTCCACTGACCTCAGGATTTTTGTCATCAGCTGATGAATAGGGAGGTTGGGGAGAGAATTTTCTCACCCAGGTTCACTTCCTCTTTCTCAGCCTCCAGGCCAGAGATCAGATCTGAGCCGCAGTTGTGACCTATGTCACAGCTTCAACAATGCTGTATCCTTAATCCACTGTGCCAGGCCAGGGACTGAACCTGCAATCCAGTGCTCCAGAGAGGCCTGCTATTACTGTTGTGCCACAGTGGGAATGCCTACTTTCAACTCAATACTCTTTAAATGGCTTTCTTGCTTCCTTTATAAATGATGTGGAAAGAAGAAGCTTTTATTTTAAAAGATGATTACTCATCAACAAGTTAGATAACTTATGATTATCTAGATGTGGGTTAGTCACTGATAATCCTTAATATGAAGCAGACCTAAACTTGCTTTGCAGACTGTCTCTGTAATTCCTGTGATCATCAGCCATGGAGTAGGAAAGAGAAAAAGGAAATCAAACTCTCAACAACATTCTCCCCCTCTTTTCCTCTCTCGCTTTCTCTCTCTCAACAATGCTGCCCCATATCCATTTTCTCTACATCACTACATCAAAGATTTTAAAAGAACAAGTGAAAGCACAACTTTGGCTCTGATTTTTTCCATATTCAGGAGGGAAAATATTGCAATAGAAACTCTATTTATACCTACTCAGTGTAAGGACAAGATAGAAAAATCCATGTCCTCCATAATATAAGAACCATCAACTGACAGTTTTGTTTATCTGTAGGTACATACACATCCATGGGAATGTCCAACCTCACAAGACTCTCTGAATTCATCTTATTGGGACTCTCCTCTCACCCAGAGGACCAAAAACCACTCTTTTGCCCTCTTTCTTATCATGTACCTGGTCACCTTAATGGGAAACCTGCTCATTGTCTTGGCTATCCGCTCTGATCCTCAACTCCAAAATCCCATGTATTTCTTCCTAAGTGTGTTGTCCTTTGCTGATATTTGCTACACAACAGTTATAGTCCCCAAGATGTTGGTGAACTTATCAGAGACAAAGACCATTCCCTATGCTGAATGTCCGGCACAGATGTATTTCTTCCTGGCCTTTGGAAAAATGGACAGCTATCTCCTGGCAGCTATGGCCATTGACCACTATGTAGCCATTTGTAACCCTTTCCACTATGTCACTGTTATGAACCACAGATGCTGTGTGCTGCTACTCACGACCTTCACAGATTTCTCCTACCTTCACTCCCTCCTACAGGTCCTCCTGGTCAGTCGGCTCACCTTCTGTCCATCAAATGTTATCCATCACTTCTGTGATGTGAACCCCATTCTTAAGCTGACCTGCTCTTCTACATCTGTCAATTAGTTGTTGCCATGACAGAAGGGCTGGCCTCTGTGATGGCCCTGTTTGGCTGCATTGTCATCTCTTACCTGAGAATCCTCATTGCTGTCCTCAAAATCCCCTCAGCTGCTGGAAAACGCAAAGCCTTCTCCACCTGCAGCTCCCATCTCACTGTGGTGACTCTGTTTTATGGGAGTATTAGCTATGTCTATTTCCAGCCATTGTCCAGCTACAGTGTCAAGGCCCGAATAGCAACAGTCATCTACACTGTACTGACATCAATGTTGAATCCGTTTATCTACAGTTTAAGAAATAAAGACATGAAATGGGGCTTGGAGAAACTAATAAGCAGGATTAAGTCTCATATGGATAGTCTTTCCACTGCTAAATCCAAGAAAATTTGTGGACCCTGATTACAACGTGTGGGGTGTGGTGATGTGTGCACACATGCACACTCCTACACACACACAGCCTCTGAGGAAAGTCTTCCATGGAGAAATATTCTTTCATCAACTGGAACCACACCCTGTCATCTTGCACCGCTTGGTCTCTGACATGCTACAGTTGGACAGTTCTACCCATGTCTTGGTTCATACGCTACACTGATAGACCCACACCATAATACCTCTCCTTTCTAGAAAATCATATTATATTTACTCTTTCCATATTTATTCAGAACCTCCCATATTTCCAATCTATTTTTAACTTCAGCCAAATTTGGTCACTTAAATTCTGGTATACATCTGTGTAGAAATCTATATGCATGCAAAGATACTTATACATACATAAACATTTTTCTAGTTAAATTTCTAGAAGTTTTTGCAGGTGTGGGTATGTGTATTTGACCTCCAGATCAGACCAGGTTCTTCCCAATTGTAGCATCTGTGTTCCCCAGTCATGTGCTGATAGTACCATGGTCCCTGTTTAAAAATTCTTCCAACGTATGGATATCTTATGGCTATCCTAGGCTTTTGGGTTATTAGATTTATGACAAAGAAATCACTTGACTATTAATTAGCCAGCTCAATGCCTTTACATGTTTTGGTCTCTATTCTTTCTCACCTCCGTGTGCTCAGAGTGAATTCATTACTTGACTCTTTTCTGTGGCTCCTTGCCTGTGTGTTCTTCTCTCTTAGAGATGGCTGTTTTTCCAAATTATTTGTTATATGTTGATTTTATTTTCAGAATGAAGGAATGTTTATTTATTCTGTTTAATCAGAAATCCTTCCAGGTGTTGCTTTTGTGGCTCAGTGGTTAATGAAGCTGACTAGGATCCATGAAGTTGAGGGTTCGATCCCTGGCCTCACTCAGTGGGTTAGGGATCGAGTGTTTCTTTGAGCTGTAGTATGGGTTGCATATGTGGCTGAGATCCCACATTGCCGTTGCTGTGGTGTAGTTGTAGCTGAAGCTCCCATTTGACCCCTAGCCTGGGAACTTCCATATGCTGTGGGTATGGCCCTAAAAAGCAAGCCATCCAGCCAGCCAACCAGCCAGCCAGCCAGCCAGCAAGCAAGCAAGCAAGAAAGAACAAACAATGGATATACTTCAATTTTTTACAAAAAATCAATGGATGTAAGTTAATAGGAATAAGTCTTTGGTTTGAAATGCCTGGTATGCAAGACACTATCAATTGAGGTAAAGAATGAATTATACAGAAAAACATTCAGAATCAGAGAGAGAAAGAAAAATGCCATAGTTTTCACTTATGTGTGGAATCTAAAAACCAAAACAAATGAACAAATATAACAATACAGAAAGAGACTCATAGAACAAACCAGTGGTTGCCACAGGTGAGGGGACATTGTGGGAGGTGGGGGTGCAGATATGGGCAAAATAGGTGAAGGGGATTAATAGGCACAAATTCCCAGTTATAAAAGCAAATAAATCACAGGGCTGTAATATACAGCACAGGGAATATGGTCAGTAACACTGTAATAACTTCATATGGTATGTAATCTATAAAATATCAAATCACTATGTTGTAAACCTGAAGCTAATATAAGGAAAATATACCTCAATAAAATATAAGAAAGAACAGCAGTCAGATGAATTATTTTATTTTTATTTATTTATTTATTTATTTACGTATGTATGTATGTATGTATGTATGTATGTATTTATTTTTGTCTTTTTACCATTTCTTGGGCCGCTTCCACAGCATATAGAGGTTCCCAGGCTAGGGGTCTAATCTAAGCTGAGCTGCCTGCCTATGCCAGAGCCACAGCAATGTGGGATCCGAGCCGCGTCTACAACCCACACCACAGCTCACGGCAACGCCGATCACTAACCCACTAAGCAAGGCCAGGGATCAAACCCGCAACCTCATGGTTCTTGGTCGGATTCGTTAACCACTGCGCCATGATGGGAAATCCCAGATGAATTATTTTATACTGTATTGTTATGAAAAATGACAGTTTGTGTGATTCTTCTGGTATTTGTATTTTAGTAGATAGAATATCCAAGTCAAACTAATTAATCTTTCATGGTATTTTAGGCAAGGGCCTAATAGAGGAACTTGAAGTTTTAAATGATAGACTAGGAATATTTAAATCACTTTGATTTTGCCTCAGTCAGCCCTAACCTAGGGCAGGGCAGAGTGTGGGTGAGGATTTATTCCTCAATTTCATTCCTTTATTACATGTGTAGCATGTAAGTTTGAACTTTCATGCCATTTCTCATCAATTGATGAGGACCTCTTGCATTGCTGCAGTGAGAAAACTTGTGCCTTCCTCTGGGATGAATGAAGAAGGGTGAATAAAGATGGATTATGATGGCTTCTATGGATGTGGGTGCAAGAAGCACCGGTACATATAACAAGTGAATTTTCAGTCACCATAGCCCTCAAAACCTGGGCAAGCAAAAGTGGAACTTTGTATAATTTCATTTCAATAGTTTAATTGAAGTTATTATTATTTTAGCTTATTAGGGCCTCACCTGCAGCATACAGAAGTTCTCAGCCTAGGGGGTTGAATCACAGCTGTAGCTGCTCACCTATGCCACACAGCAAATCAGGGTCTGAGAGATATCTGCAACCCACACTACAGCTCATGGAAATTCTGGATCCGTGACCCACTGAGCGAGGCCAGGGAAGGAACTCACATCCTCATGGATACTAGTCAGATTTGTTTCCTCTGTGCTTCAACAGAAATTCCTAATGATATTTTATTTTTGGAAATTGTATCTCAATTCTGCATTTTTTCAACCCAATCCAACAATTTCTCAGTGGCTTTTGATTTGTAATTTAGCCCCATTCATTCATTTCCCACTTCTCATGGCTATCATTGCTCCTTCCAAGTTCTGTTTCTAAACTCTCATGGATTATGCAACTTCCTCCATACATATCCAAAAAGAAAGCAGGTCTTTTATCAGACTGGTCTATCTTTTGGTCCCACACAAGAATGTGTCGCTGACATCTGACCTTGTTCCATTCATTTGTCTCCATACACGACAGCTAGGGCTTACTTTTGAGAATGGAGACTGGTTCTCATTACTCTTTATACTGTGAGATGATGATCCAATGGAGATGACATTCTTAGCCACCATGCAGTGGGTCTTGCCATGTCCCTTTGATGTGAATCTCTCTACTCCCTACCAACCTGGCTTTGGTTCTCACATTCATTCTCTAATTTGAATGAGCCACTCTAGACCCTTGCTATGGCCATCATCAAAAAGTCTACAAACAATAAATGCTGAAGGAGGTGTGGAGAAAAGGGAACCCTGCTATACTGTTGATGGGAATGTAAAGTGGTGCAACCACTATGGAGGACAGTATGGAGGTTCCTCAAAAAACTGAATATAGAAACACCATATAGCACTGGGAAATGTATCTGGTCACTTTGGGAGGCAGCATGATGGAAGATAATGTAAGAAAAAGAATGTACACATGTATGTGTGATTGCGTCACTTTGCCTCGCAGTAGAAAATTGACAGAATACTGTAAATCAAATGTAATGGAAAAAATAAAAGTCATTAAAAAGAACTACCATATGACCCAGCAATTTCACTCTTAGGAACATATCCAGAAAAAAAAAAAAAAACCTCTAATTTGAAGAGATATTCACCCCAGTGTTCACTGCAGCATTATTTACAAGAGCCAAGACATGGAAGCAATGCAAATGTCCATCAACAGAAGAATGGATAAGGAATATGTGGTACATATCTACAGTGGAATACTACTCAGCCATAAAAATGAATGAAATAATGCCATTAGCAGCAACATGGAGGGACCTAGAGATCATCATACTGAGTGAAGTAAGTCAGAAAAGAGGACAAATATCATATGATATCATTTATGTGTGGAATCCAATAAAACATAACACAAAAGAACTTATTTAAAAAACAGAAACTGGGGAGTTCCCATTGTGGCTCAGTGGAAACAAATCTGACTTGCATCCATGAGGATGCAACTTTGATCCTTGGCCCCTCTCAGTGGGTGAGGGAACTGCAACTGTGGTGAGCTGTTTTGTAGGTCACAGCCATGGCTCAAATCTGACATAGCTGTGGCTGTGGTCTAGGCTGGCAGCTACAGCTCTGATTTTATCCGTAACCTGGAAAACTCCATATGTCATGGGTGTGGCCCTAAATAATTTAACAAACAAACAAAAACAAACTCAGAGATTTCAAATCCAATCTTATGGTTATCATAAGTGAAACCACTAGGTGGAGGGAAGGAACTGGGAGAGAGGAAGTCACATATACACACTATTGGATAAAATAGATGATTAACCAGAACCTTCTGCATAGCACATGAAAGTCTAATCAATAGTTCATGATCACCTATACAGGAAAAATGATGGATATATGTATATGTATGACTCATTCACTTTGCTGCACACCAGAAACTAATACAACAGGGTAAATCAACTATAATCCAATAAATTTTTTTTACAAAGAAAACCTTTGGATTACCTCAAGAAAGTACTGAGAACAATTTCTACTACTCTGGTGTATACCAATCCAGAACTATTGATTTCTTTTTTTTTTCTTTTTTTTTGGATTTTTTTGGGGGTGCACCTATAGCATATGGAGGTTCCCAGGGTATGGGTTGAATCAGAGCTGTAACTACCAGCCTATGCCACAGCCACAGCAAAGCAAGATCCAAGACACATCTGTGACCTATGCCACAGTTCATAGAAATGCCAGATCCTTAACTTACTGAGAGAGGCCAGGGATTGAACCCATGTCTTCATGGATGCTAGTCTGTTTCGTTTCTGCTGAGCCATGACCGGAAATCCTTTTTTTTTTTTTAATTTTTAGAATGAATTGTGTCCCCTTAAAAATTCACAAGTTGAAATCCTATTTCCTAACATCTAAATGTGACATATTTGGAGAGACATTTGTTAAAGAGGTAATTAAGATAAAATGATGTCGTTAGAGTGGGCTCAGATACTATATGACTGGTGCCTTCATAAAATGAATAGATTACAACCCAGACATACAACAAAGGAAGATCACATAAAACACAGGGAAAAGATGCCAAGCCATGCAGAGAGGCCTCAGGGGAAACCAAACCTGTCAATACCTTGGTCTTCAGATTTTTAGCATCCAGAATTGTGAGAAAATAAATTCTGGTGGTTTAAGCCACTCAATATGGGGTATTCTGTTACAACAGCCCTAGCAAACTAAGAAGACTTTTTTTCTTTTTTTTTTTGGCCTTTTTAGGGCCATACCTGAGGCATATGGAAGTTCAGGCTAGGGGTCAAATCAGAGTTGCAGCTGCCAGCCTACATCACAGGCACAGCAATGCCACATCCAATCCATGTCTGTTACCTACACCACAGCTCATGGCAACACCAGATCCTTAACCCATTGAGTGGGACCAAGGATCAAACCCAGTCCATCAATACTCGTCAGGTGTTTTACTACTGAGCTACAACAGAAAGTCCCAAGACAGTAGTTTTGATAATTTTGCTGGTGATAACTGAAAAATAAATGGTACTAGAGGTCTCAGCTTTTTAATCCACAACAAAGGCTTTCCACATGTGTTCTATTCTGGCTAGAAAATTCATTTTCCAAACATGAAGGTCTCTGATTTCTGGATTATCCAGGAGAATATAAACCTGGGAACTTTCCATAACCTCTAGCTTGTTTGAGAAATAAGACCTAGAACTCAACTAGTAAGAGATTGGGGTGTAAAAGTCAACACGAGAACAAAATGATGAGGGAACCCTGATTTAAAGGACATAAGGAATTCTGTAACCTAAAGGCATTTGAAGATTCAGCCCCATGAATTATGTGGGAAATATGAGAGAGCCATCTTCCTGTCAAGCTTGCACTTTGCCATTTTTCATGGGCAGCTTTTTTCCTTAGAAACCTCATGGAAGGAGGCAGCAGGATCTTAGAGTGGGATCCAAATTCTCCTTAGTTCCCTGGCCATAATGGCCTCTCTTAATTTCCATCATCTGCTAAGCTAGCATACACATTTTTATCATTTCTTTTTAATAAATTTCAAGATGTTAGCTGATGTACATGTGGTAGACTGTCATGGTCATGGAAGGGAACGAGCACAAATCATCCACCTCCAGTTCTGACTGATGGGAATTAATGACCTCATTTCAAAGATGAGGAACCTGCTCTTTCTCTTCCAGCCCCAGGCACTTTGGGATCAGCTGACCCTGGTGCAGACATGGGGAAGTCCAAGAACCACTCCACAAGTAATCAATCTCGAAAATGGTACAGAAACAACATCAAGAAACCCCAATAACAATGATATGAATCCCTTAAGGGGGTGGACACCAAGTTCCTGAGGAACATGCACTTTTCCAAGAATCACAAGGAGAAGGGCCTAAAGAAGATGCAGGCCAACAACACCAAGGCTGAGAGTGCATGTGCTGAAGCTATCAAGGCTCTTGTAAAACCCAAGGAGGTCAAGCCCAATATTCCATAGGGTGGCCGAAACAAGCTCAGTTGACTTGCCTACACTTCTTACCACAGGCTTGGGAAAAGTGGTCCTGCCCTCATGAACAAGAGTCTTAGGCTCTTCCATTAAAAGTCCCAGGCCAAGGCTCAGACAAAGGCCAAGGCTGCAGCTGGAGGTACAGCTGCATGTCTAGCTCCAGCTCCCAAAGATGCCCAAGTCCCCACAAAGGCTCCACAATAGAGGTGTTTATCTGCCACTCTGAGGACAGAAGCACTGGTGTGATCCTTCAGCTGCTGTCTATATGGGGCTGGTGTCCTCCTGTGCTATTTGTACAAAGTACAAATAAACCTATGGGAGGATATGTCCCCTCCCCCCCCAAAAAAAAAAAAAGATGAGGAAACAAGTCCAAAGAAGTGAAGTGACTTGTACAAAGTCATGAGCAGGGAAGTGGTAAACAGAACTCAAACTCAGAGTTGATCAATGGGAAACCCCAACTGCAAAGCCAAACACTATGGGGAGAAGTAGGCACTGTCTGAGGCCACATCTTAACCTGCATGAGGATATCACTAAGGACCACCATGACCTTCCCCAGACCCTTTCTTTGGCTTCCATTCTGGAAGAGTTCTCAAACAGATGAGTCAATGGTCTGACCAGATCAACACTTTTGCCCTCGAGAAACAGCTTGTTTTTCTGACTAGACAGTGGGATGGAGGTTCCTTGGTGGTCTGTTTCTCTGACCGAGGTCTTTGTTGGGATTAGTTGTGACCCACGGTTACACTGAGCCTGACTTGTGTTAAGAGAGTCCAGGCTTAATTCCCAATAAACCTTGCATAGAGAGGAGCCAAACTTTTACCTCTGGACTCTAATTTTAATAGGCTGTAAGGAGCTGCCCTGAGTGGTTAATTAGCATCAAAGGAAAGGAGCGTGGAGGTTCACCTGCAAGATCTCCCTTGAGCCTTGTTAAAAAGCAAAGATGGAACCTCATCCTTCTGAGGGAGCTTCTGCAGTGATGGTGGCTCAGAAACTTTCCTGACACATTGTTATGAGTGAGGTGTCCTGGTTTTCCTCCTGTGCTGCTCTCAGGGGGCCACATTCTGATTTAATTCTAGAAAGGTGAAAGAGGATACCATAATTCCGAGGCTTTGTCTCCTCTCATCTGAGGCCAATCCTCAAGGTAGCACTGAAGGAAGCTACTGAATAACCAGTTTTAGAGGGAGAGGCATTTTTTTTAATGATTTTTATTTTTTCCCATTAAAGCTGGTTGACAGTTTTCTGTCAATTTTCTACTGTACAGGAAATTGACCTGGTCACAGAGATATAAATACATTCTTTTTCTCACATTATCCTCCATCATGCTCCATCATAAGTGACTAGATATAGTTCCCAGTGCTATACAACAGGAACTCATTGCTTATCCATTCCAATGGCAATACATTACATCTCTTAACCCCAGACTCCCTGTCAATCCAACTTGATGGAGGGGACATTTAAAGCAATTCTACCATGGCTCTTTTCCCTTTTTATTCCCTGGATAATTTTATCCTTGATGCATACAATTCAATTCCCCTATTACTTTTGGTCTCTTAATGAAAAACCTTTGTGATAGTGCCTACCTTATCTAAAGCAGAAGTTCTAGGCATCTTCTGTGCATTTAGCATCACCTGGGGAGATTTAAAATAATCTAGATCCCTAGGACCACACCCCACAGCAATTGAATCAGAATCTTTGAGATGCCACCCTGGTATCTGTAGTTTTAAGACTCAAAAGATATTCCAATCACCAGCCAAGTTTGAAAACCACTGATTTATTCAGAGGACCCCAGTTGTCTTGAAATTTGTTAGAGCCAATGTGGTGATTTTAGGGTTCAGAAAATTAAAAACCTTCCCCTCTCTCCTAGGTATGATTTCAGATATCATAAGAGTTTTTTTTTTTAAGTTTGTAATGCAACGTTATTTGATGCTGAAGAATTCCATTGTGGCTCCGCATGTTAAGGATCTGGCATTGTCACTGCCGTGGCTCAGGTTGCTGCTGTAGCACAGGTTCGATCCCTGGCCTGGAAATGTCCACATGCTGAAGGGGTCACTAAAGAGAAAAAAAAAAAATTGATGCTGAGAGATCACAAAAAGAAGGCACTCTATTAAAAATATTTTAATTCTTTGTTTCTGATATTTCATTCTATTTTTCATGTTTTATTTCCTAAGGACACTGGTAACACATGAACACAGTCAAGATATAAGATTCAAACCGAAAGTCCCTTCTGACTCCCACCCACCTGTTATATGTAGAAATATATTTTCACACCAGCAAATTTAAAGATTCATAACACTGAAATCACACTACATAAATATATTATCTTGCAACATGTATTTTCATCTAACAAGTTTTCTTGGAGATGCCTCAGTTCCAAGGCATTACTATATACAATCTACACCATTATTTTGAATTGTTCCTTAGTATTTTTATTTGTTTTAGGGCCACATCTGTGGCATATGGAGGTTCCCAGGCTAGGAGTCCAATTGGAGATGCAGCTGCCCATGTACACCACAGCCACAGCAACATGGGACCCGACTCTCATTTGTGACCTACACCACAGGTCACGGCAATGCCAGATACTCAACTGACGAGCATGGCCAAAGATTGAACCCATGTGATCATGGACACTAGTTAGTTTTGATACTTCTGAGCCATAACAGAAACTCCTTCTACAGTATTTTAATAACATTATATAATATGAAGCTACTACAATTTAGTTAACCATTTCTCTATTCCTGGACATAAGAAAGTTTCTATTTTTTCTTGTCTCTGTTATAATTAATACTTATATAAACATCTACTCCATAAAATTTTTTAAATGTACCCTGTTCCTTCTATACATAACAAGTGTTCATACCAAACTGCAGGGGGTGGGAAGTTTGTTTTTATATGGAATATTTGATAAATATCACTGTCCCTGCCACAACTGGAATATTTATCATTTTCTTATTGAGTTATTTAGATCCTTTGTATTGTGCAGATATTATATGCATTATATTGCATTGATATATTATATAGATCATATTTTCTCCAAGTCTTTTGCTTCTCTTTTAACTTGGTTCATGGAATTATTTATCACCTAGGTTTTCTCTTTTAGGTAGTCAGATCTGTCAGTCTTTTCTTTTAGAGCTTCAGGGTTTATATTTTGTTGCAGAAGAATTAATCCACCACAAGATTACAAAAATATTCTATAATATCCATTTACAATTTTATAGGTTTTTGCCTTAGCTTTTAAATTCATCTGGAATTTATTTTTATATATGTGGTATATGTAAAGAGCTAAATATATTATCTGGAGTTCCCATTGAGGCTCAGCAGAAACGAATCCAACTAGGAATAATGAGGTTGCGGATTCAATCGCTGGCCTTGTTCATTGGGATAAGGATCCAGGGTTGCCATGAGCTGTGGTGCAGCTAGCAGACATGGCTTGGATCTGGCATTGCTGTGGCTATGGAGTAGGCTAGAGGCTATAGCTCTGACTAGACCTCTAGCCTGGGAACGTCCATATGCCATGGGTGCAGCTGGAAAAAGCAGAAGACAAAATAAATAAACAAACATATTTTCCTCCAACTGAATGTCATCCCACAATTTTTCTTTTCCACCAGATGCTAAAAGGCTAAATAGGAGTTCCCATTGTGGCTCAGAGGGTTAAGAACCTGACTAGTATCTATGAGCATGCCAGTTCAATCCCTGGCCTCCCTCAGTGGGTTAAGGATCTGGCATTGCCACAAGCTGTGGCAAAGGTCATAGATGCAGCTCACATCTGGCGTTGCTGTGGCTGTGACATAGGCTGGCAGCTGCAGCTGATATTTGACCCCTAGCCTGGGAACTTCCACATGCTGTGGGTGCAGCCCTAAAAACAAGCAAACAAAACAAAATGCTAAATGGTAAAAAAAAAAAAAAAAAAAAAAAAAAAAAAAAAAAAAAAAAAAAAAAAAAAAAAAAAAAAAAAAAAAAAAAAAAAAAAAAAAAAGGCTAAATGTTTTTTCATGTAGGTCTGCTTCTGGATTCTAGTCACATTCACTTAACAGATATCTACTGAGCACCGTACTATGTATTACATGGGATTTTCAGCACTGGAGATACACATAAAAACAGGACACAGTCACTGCCTTCAAAAGGACTCACAGCCTTGTGGGAAGTCTCCATCCACCAGGTGGGACAGAAGCAAATACAAAGCAACATGATGTCAAGTGAGCAAAGTGCTGTAGGATGCCAGAGGAAGTACTTGCTTAGCTTATCTAAAAAGTCCAGAAAAACTTTAACAAAGAGATGGTATATAAAGTAGGCCTTAAAAAATAAAGCAGAAGGTTTTGAAACAGAAAGGAGCAAGTTTGAGAAGTACATTCCACTGGGAATGTTTCCTTTGGAGCTGTTCATGGGATAGTACAGAGGAGTACAGATGGATGTGCCGGCCTAGAGGTCAGGAAACAGCTCCTATTCCAGTACATACAGTGCCTGTCACCATAGGAACATGCATGGTTGTTAAGATGTGTCAAAGCTCTATGAACAGAGCTCAGGAGAATGGAGAAGGGAATGGGAACCAGCAGGAAGATGGACAGATGGACACTTAGGACCTGGGGACATGTACACCATCATCATCATATTACTAATGTTAGTTGAGGGATAATTATATGCCAGGCAAGACTCCCTGGGCTACATCATAGGTCCATGTCAGTTATCTATTTTACATTTAGTACTATGTACCTGTTAATCCCATCCTCCCAACTTATCCCTCCCCCTGCCATGGTTTCCCCTTTCATAACCCTAAGTCCAATCTAACAAAAAAGGATTGTTAGCCCAAATGTATAAAGAATTCTTAAGACCCAAGAATAAGAAAGCAAACAACACAATTTTTAAAATGGAAAAAAAAAACATGAATAGACAACTCCCCAAAGAAGATATACATATGGAAAATAAACAAACAAAAAAGATGCTCAACATCATATGCTATCAGGAAGATGCAAATGAAAACCACAAGGAGATTCCACAACACACCCACTAGAATGGGCAAAATCAAGAACTGACAACACCAAGAGCTGAGGAAGACAGAGAGCAACAAGGAACTCTCATCCTTGGCTGGTGGGAATGCAAAATGGTACAGCCATTTGGGAAGACAGTTTGGTGGTTTCACAGTTTCTTATAAAACAAAACATACCCTTAGCCAGCAATCATATCCCTTGCTATTTACCCAAAGCAGCTGGAATCTTATGTCCACACAAAGTATACATGGATGTTTATAGCAGCATTATTCATGAGATCCAAAATCAGGAAGCCACAAAGATGTCCTTCAGCAGATGAATGGATAAATAAACTATGGGACATCCAAACAGTGGAATATGATTCAGCTACCAAAGGGAATGTGCTATCAAGTCATGAAAAGAGAGGGAGAATTTTACATTCCTATCACTAACTAAAAAAGGCCAGTCCAAAAATACAGTTAGATATATGATTCCAACTAAATGACATTCTAGAAAAGGCAAACAATGCAGACAGTACAAAGATGAGTGGTTACCAGGGATTGGGGGGATGGAGGCAGGTGGTGACAGACAGCACAGAGGGTTTTTAGGGCAGTGAAACCATCTTATGAAACACTTCTCTGTGATTACAATTACTATGCATTTAGCAAATCCACAGAATGTACAACACCCAGAAAGAAGGCTAATATCACCTGACCACTATGTGGAAAGTTACACCACATAAGACTATCCACTGTAACAATGTACCACTCTGATGCAGGATGTTAACAACAGGAGAGACTCTGTGTGTATGCGGACAGGGAGGATATGAGAAACTTTTTTCTTTATGATCAGTTTTGATGTGAACCTAGATTGTGGTAAAAGAAAAGCTGAGTAAAAGAATAAAAAGTAGAAAAAAAATAAACCCAAAATTTGTCTTCACATACAGATGATGACAAGGTGGGTTAGTGAAGCTAAATAACTTGCCCATTTAGTCATGGTGAAACTGGGATTCAAAAGAAAGAAATCTGGCTTAAGAAATTGAAACAACAAAATATTGAAGAAAGGTAAACAGCAACAAAAAATGAGGCTCAGAAAGGGTGACTCCTGCAAAAGATCACACAGCATGTAAGAGGCAGAGCCAGCATCTCACTCTATTCTTCTGGCTCCAGAGCTTGTACCTTAATCCCTTGCCCCATCACATTTTACCTGCACCTAGACACCACTATCCAAGCATACACAGATGCTCAGAGATGTCAGAAGTCATCATCTCCCCATCCTGCCTGCACACTGACACTCACAGGAGCACAAGCATGTCCAGACAGCACATACAGTGTACCAGCACACACACGTGCATTGTGCACATGGACCTGAATGAACACAGCTCCAATCCTGTGGCTTCATGGCTCCAATGCCCTTCCCAGGTGCAGAGGCTACACCTGTGGAGCCCAGGCTCCAAGGCTCCTGAACACAGAACTCAGGGAGGGCATCAGGAAGGCTCTCCCTCCTGGGAAGGCTGCAGGGATCCTCCCCCAGGGCTCTGGCTGGCTGGGGGCTGAGGGAAGGACACCCCCCTGGGGCTCCCTGCTGTCAGCAATTCCCACTGTGGACAGAGAGATGAACCAGCAGGGCCCTGAACTTAGAGCAGCACTTCCCACTGCCTCCTGCCTCAGAGATTCAGAGCCTGAACACAACCTGTCAGCAGGACCTCAGGCCTGGTCAGGACCCAGAATCTCCTCTGACAAGCCTACAGGTAGGCAGGCTGAGGAGTGTTTGGGAACAGAGCCCGGGGGGTTAACTTCTTCCTGTGATCTTATCCTAACCCCATCTTCCCTCCTTCATCTCAAAAGCCAGGAAACAATGACCCTCCTCTAGTTTTTCCTCTCTCTCCTTTGAACCACAGATTACACATTTTTGAGGAACCTACTCTGGGTGAAGCACTGGCTCCTGCCTTAAAGGGCACCACCCACATCCTACAACACAGAGCCACACAGTTATCTCAGCCAGGAGATGGGTCAGCAAGGGAACAGGTGAACAAAAAAGTTAGGAAAATGCAGGAGCTAATGCAAAATCTCTGAAGCCATCAGAATCCACCCACCTAGTTGTGTGGCCCTCGGAAGTCACATCAATTGTTTTCCCTCATGTTCATTATCTGTAAAGCAGGGTTTGTAAAGACTAGATGAGTCAGTGAATGTGAAGTCCCTAGAACAGTGTGTGGCATGTATAAACACTGTGTGATTCTTAACTAGGACATGACTGATTGAGAATACACGTGGGAAGGGACTGCAATGAAATGGTAGACTCAAGGTGGAGATACCTGGGTGAGGCATGGCCAGCTTAGCAGGGGACACAAGAGACTGGCTTTCCACGAAAATTCTACTTTAAGCTCCTCTGGGAGAATCAGATGGATACCAACATATATTAAGACAGAGACAAGGCAATTATTCACACAAAGGATTCCAGTGGTTATATTGTAAAAGTCCACTTGCCTTGACATCTACAATAACAGCGGCAAAGAAAAGCTTTACAGTGATAGGGGAGTGAAACCTCAAGAGGGAGGAGAAAGTTCAGAAAAGTGAGGAGGGAAAGACCATCCTGAAAAGTGCCCTGCAGAACCCAGAGCAGGACATCCCTGTTCTGCAGCCTGCACACCTGTCTTACTGCTGGCAGTGGGAAGAGAGGAGACAAGGAGAATCTGGGTTTCAGAAAACCTGGGCTCAATTTTTTAGCTTCCACCTCTAAGTAATATTCTATGATACATGTCTTGGGCTTACTTCACTTAGTATGATAATCTCTAGGTCCATCCATGTTGCTACAAATGATACAACTAAACTTATTTACAAAACAGAAACAGACTCATGAACTTTGAAAATAAACTTCTGGTTACCAAGGAGGAAAGGGAGAGAAGGATTGAGGGCTTGGGTTTGGCATGTGCACACTGATGTATATGGTACAGGTGGTGAATAGGGGCCTGCTGTACTGCACAGGGAACTCTACTCAATATTCTGTGATACCCAAGATGGGAAAAGAATCTGAAACAGAGTGGCTATGTGGATATGTATAAATGAATCACTTTGCTGTACAGCAGAAATTAACATCACATTGTAAATCAACTATATTTCAAAATATTTTTAAAAATGAAAAAACTTTAAAAAGAATTAAAAACTGGGTAGTTCCAATTATGGCTCAGCAGGAGAAGTACCCAGCCCAGTGTCTGTGAGGATGCAGGTTCAGTCTCTGGTATTACATGGTGGGTTTAGGAGCCAGCATTACAGCAAGCTACAGCATAGGTCACACATGTGGCTGGGATCCAGTTTTGCCCTGACTGTGGTGTAGGTTGCAGCTACTGCTCAGATATGACCCCTAGCCTAGGAACTTCCAAATGCCCCAGGTGTGGCCATAAAAAGAAAAAACAGAAAGGAGCTTAGGAAGATTCTAAGGTCACATACTGATGACGGGAAAGAAGACAGCCTTTGCTCAGAATCTGCCTGAGCTGAGGTCCAAAGATTTCACAACCATTATGCTCTGAAGGCAAGGAAGAGAGCAGACCCTCTGGCCTACTGTGGTGAGAGGAGCAAAGGGTGGAGGAGGAGCAGATCAGCAAGGAGGTTTCAGGCTGTTAGTAGGCAGAGATCTTCTGCCTGCAAATGACATGACAGCTTAGTTCTCTACACAAGAAGATGGTCTGGGAGAGATGTTTGATCAAGTCAGTTGAAACACACAATCTGAAATCAGGCATTCCTAGATTTTTGTCTCAGGTACACAGGCTGAGTGACCCTCTGAACTTCAGTCTCTTTATCTACAGAAAAAGAATAATAATGCTACTAACATCACAGTGCTACTGTGAGGATTCCAGGAGACAAGTGCTGAGCATAGAATCTGTCCAGTGCATGTCCACTACATTTCCTTTCACTGTAGTCACTTTTCAACTGCTCTTTCTCATTCACGGGAGCAGGAATGTGAATGACAGATAAATTTGCACCAGTGTTTAACCCACTAAAAACATTTCTATCCCATTTAGATGGTGCATTCTATGCTCCAAGTTTCTGTTCCTTGGTTTCAAGTCAGCTGGTAGTGAAGCGAAAGACTTTGCATATGTGGTTAGGAATCAGGGGAGGGAAAATCGATGTGAGATGATAAATGTCCAAAGAGTAGAAAATTCCAGTGGAGAAAGTAGAGAAGTATAGAAATTGTCTCTATTTCCTATCTATCAAGAAAGTGATCAAATATGTTTTAAGGAGGCATAGTGTGATTTAAATAACTTGGAGAGGTACCAGTCCCTCTTAGTCCTTCCCAGCCACTGACTGATGACAAGCGCCATCATCTAAATGTCATTTCTACAGCTTATTGTACAAGAAACAAGAGTACAGAATATTATAGAAAGCATTATCAAATTCTCACTCAACTTTCTTGTTTTTTTTTTTTACTTTACCAGTAACACAAAATGTTTTATTACTAACCATAATCACATTCCTTTACAAAGTCTTATACCATGTCAAAATGTGTTAGCATGTATTATCATATTTAAATAACAGGATGACGGGGAAGGAATGTATAGAAATAAAAGTAAATTTAAGAACACATAATTCATTCAAGCCATTACATTGCACTTTGGAAAGACATGAAAAGCACTTCCATTTTTACTCTTACATTGACTGTGAATAAAAACCCTACGTTTCTTCTTAATCATCACCAAGTCTTGATAAAGCAGCATCCTACCCCCACATAATATGGGTCATGCAAAACCAAATGCATGTGAAGGAGAGGCTAAATATTTAGGAAGAGGTACAGACAGTTCACTTCTGAGTTCGAGCACTCTCATTCATGGACCCTGCATTTTCATGCCAAAATAAGTAACATCAGTCATGACCTGGCATCAGATAACATGAGTTTACCTCCTCGAACTGTGCTCTGAGGGCAAGAAACAGGTATTCCAGGTAAGTGGAAATTGACTTTTAGACATGAGACTGCTCAACCAACTGCAGTCACAAGTCACTGAATTCTTTCCAGGTCTACCTCTGAAAAGTTATCAGAGATGGTCAATAAAGCAGCATGTTCATTATCTATGAATATTAGGTCTGCAGACGTTCTAGGCTCTGCAATACTTTTTTTTTTTTTTTTGGACAGTTTTTGTTGGTTTGTTTGCTTTTTCTTTTTCTTTTTTTTTTTTTTTTTCTTTTTAGGGCTGTGCGCATATATGGAGTTTTCCAGGCTAGGGGTCTAATAAGAGCTGTTGCTGATGGCCTACACCACAGCCAAAGCAATGCCTCTGTGACTTACACCACAGCTCACAACACTCGATCCTGGACCTGCTGATTGAGCCCAGGGAGTGAACCCTCAACCTCATCGTCTTTAGTCAGATCCATTTCTGCTGTGCCATGATGGGAACTCCGCTTTTGCATTTTTTGTTTTTTTTGGTAGGGCTACACCTGTGGCACATGGAAGTTCCCAGGCTAGGGGTCAAATTGAAACTGCAGCTGCTGGCCTAAGCCACAGCCACAGAAATGCAGGATCCAAGCCACATAGGCAACCTGCACCACAATTCACAACAACTTGGGATCCTTAACCCACTGAGCAAGGCCAGAGATTGAATTCACACTTTCATGCATACTAGTTGGTTTTATAACCTGCTGAGCCACAACAGGAACTCCTTTTTTATAGTATTAATGAAGTATAATTGATTTCATGCACACAATTTGCTGTGGTGATGGTACATGGTAATATACAAATGTCATTTGAGTCTCCAATAACAGGAGTTGGCAGGCATAAAGTTAAAACACCCCTATCTTAACTGATGGTACTTTGAGGGGAATAGACCTGCCCAAGGCATAAGGAAATATACAGAGTTATCACTTTCAGCTAAATGGAAATTAGGGTCCCTACTCTTTTGAGAAATGTCAAATTAATCTGTAGAACTCCAAGTTCAGGACCCAGGAGGGTCGGATAGCCTTTCACCACCAGGGAAAACAAACTCCCAGAACTGATGCTACAAGACAAAGGGAAAGACATGGGGAAAGAGTCCCGAGCAAAATCAATACATTTCCCAAGAGTAGGATAAAGGATAATTGCCTCAGATTGGGGGTACCTACTAAAATTGTCTATGTTCCAGGAGTTCCCATTGTGGCTCAGCAGAAATGAATCCAACTAGTATCTATGAAGATGCAAGTTCAAACCCTGGCCTCACTCAGTGGGTCAGAGATCCAGCATTGCCATGAGCTGTGATGCAGGTCACAGATGCAGCTTGGATCTGGCATTGCTGTGAGCTGTGACATAGGCCAGGAGCTGTAGCTCCCATTCGACCCCTAGCCTGAGAACCTCCATATGCTGCGAATGCAGCCCTAAATTGCAAAACAAAAACAAAAACAAAAAAAAACTCTACATTCTTAACTCCAACTCAGCTGTCCATCTCCAAGAATATACTCTGTGCTGCCACAGAAACCTCTCCTGAATGCAAAATATTTACATACACAAACATCCATTTCAACACTCTCTGTGATGGGAGGAAAGTGTTTTATGGATAAATGACCCCATTTCTGAATATAAGATGTGTATACATCCAGGCAGAGAAAAAAACATTAAAATATGTCCACATCTCTAGTTCTATGGGCAGTGGAATTTTGGGGAATATTCACCCTTTCATTATAAAATTAATAAAAGAAACATGAGTCCCTTAGTTTTTAAAAGTTAAATATAGAAGGAAATCCCCCATCCCTCCTCCCTCCCTCTCACTTCAGGAGACAAGGACACCACAGAAACACACACACCCCACAAATACAGCATAGAAAGGGGACATCTTTCTGGACAAATGAGATTATTCTATATCCATTGTTCTGCAATTTGTTTTTGTCACTTATAATATCACAGACAGTAGTGTAACAGGGATGGCATAGCCAAGCGAGGAATCACTCCTGCTCTGCCATCAGATGGCCTGAACTCAAATACCAGCTCTGCTACTAAGTTGTTTAATTTTGCTAAACTCATTTCTTTAATCTGTAAAATAGTGATATGATGGTGCCTATCTCTTAGTATTTGGAGACAATAAAATGATAAAAGACATGTAAAGACTTAGTTCAGTGTGTCTATTGAGGACAAATAAATATTTACTAGCATTACTCATTTAAACTCTTTAGAGTGTGTGATATGAAGTAAGGCTAATTCACTATAAATTATTTTAATAATTCAACTATTTGTGGATATTTAGGTTGCATTATTTGTGGGTTGTTTCATTCATTTGTGGGTTGTTTTGTTCATTTGTGGATATTTAGGTTGCATTATCTGTGGGT
>CM052682.1:235989765-236014939 GCA_028533215.1 Babyrousa celebensis | reverse complement strand
CTTTAGAGTGTGTGATATGAAGTAAGGCTAATTCACTATAAATTATTTTAATAATTCAACTATTTGTGGATATTTAGGTTGCATTATTTGTGGGTTGTTTCATTCATTTGTGGGTTGTTTTGTTCATTTGTGGATATTTAGGTTGCATTATCTGTGGGTTGTTTTGTTCATTTGTTTGCATTGTTTTATGTGGTATTATAAGGAGTGCTACAACAAAAATATGTGTATATAATTTTGTGCTACACATATATGATTGTTTTTAAAGGGCAGATTTCTATAAGTGAATTATTGAATAAAGAGAGGCAGGTTTCAGATCTGATGGAAACTATCAAAAGGTCTATTTTGATAACCTCCTCACTACCAGAGTATGTGAGGGACTTTTTCTCCTTGGATATTAAAAAAAAAAAATTACAGCCACTTCAATGAATGATAATTGTACTTAAGTCTAAATTATATTTTCAAATCACCATTGTGGTTGAACATCTTATATGTTTTCTTTGGCGAATGTGTTATAGATTTTTCTTGGAGTCTAGAGTTTCTATTTTACCTTTTCTTAGGGTCTCTATTTGTCTAATTTTCACATTAAAGCATTTTGTCTTTCATGGAACCTGCATTTTATTTCTTTGCTTGGAATGGCATCCCCAATCTGAGACCATAACAAATGTTCCCTTTATTTTGGGCTAATATATTTTATGGTTTGGATTGTTTACATTTAGATAATTGATTGGTATGAGTTTTATTTCTATGTTCAGGTTAGAGAGAAATCTAGCATTATTTTTCCAAATGTTCAGCCAGTGTCATAAATGTCACTCCTTTCATAGTTCATCATTTCTCCCTTGCTATGAAATAAATATTACATATTCTATACATATCTAGATCTATATACATACATAAATACAGGTACATTAAATTCTTTATGTAGATCCATTGATTTATTTCTCTCTGTGTGTACAATTACCTTATTGTTTTCCATTATTACTTGCTTTGATTTGCAGTTAGAAAAGTCATCTCTCATTAGTCTAGTATTTTCAAAATGATCTTGCATTTCCTTGGCCTTTTATTCACGTAAATGACTTTGAGAAGGACCTCTCAAGGCCCATTGAGTTCCCTTAGCATGTTATTGTAGATGACATGAATTTGATTAAATTGAGAATTGACTTTTTGTCCAGATTTCTTGAGATATAATTGACATGTAACACTGTATAAACTTAATGTGTCCAATGTGATGATTTGACACACATTAACTGCAAAATGATTGCCAAAGTAGGGTTAGTTAACACCTCCATCACCTCACACCATTATCTCTGTGGAAGTGTGTGTGGTGAAAACATCTAAGATCTACTCTCTTATAAAGAATGGTGGTCACCAGGGATGGGAATTGGGGGACCTGGAAAAATGTTGTTTAAGAGTACAAAAGTGCAAACATTAGTTCAATAAGTGCTGTAGATCACTTATTGTGATTATATACAACAACACTAAATTAGATATGCACGTCAAAGTAGCTAAGAGTCTAGACCCTAGTTATTCCCACAACAAAGAAAGAAATGACTATTACCTGAGGTGACAGAGGCATTAGCTAATGTTCTGCTGGTAATTATAGTGCAATATATATATGTATCAAATCAACATGTTGTTCACTTTAATTTACACAATGTTATATGTCAATGACATCTCATAAAAATATTTTATTTTTTATTTTTTGTCTTTTCTAGGGCTGCATCTGCTGCACATGGAGGTTCCCAGTCTAGGCATCTAATCAGAGCTATAGCAGCTGGCCTATGCCAGAGCCACAGCAATGCTGGATCTGAGCTGCGTCTGTGTCCTACACCAGAGTTCAAGGCAACACGGGATCCTTAACCTGCTGAGCAAGGCCAGGGATCGAACCTGCAACCTCATGACTCCTAGTCAGATTCATTAACCACTAAGCCATGATAGAAACTCCCCAAAATGCATTTTAAATGAAAATGTGAATAATCTACTCTTTTATTAAAATTCAAATATATAATATAGTGTTGTTAACTGTAGTCACCATGCACCATTATTGATCCCTAGAACTTACACATCTTATTAATTGGAAGTTTGTACCTTTGACTCAGACTGAAATCTCCCCATTTCCTCCACCCTTCAGCCCCTGGCCATCACCATTCTACTCTCTGTTTCCAGGAATTTGTCTTTTTTAGATTCAATCATGAGAAAGAAGGAAAGCCTACCATGTATGACAACATGAATGGACCTTAAGAGCATTGAGCTAAGTTAAATAAGTCAGACAGTGGAATACAAGTACTGTATGATATCATGTACCTGTGGAGAAGAAGAACAGACATTTGAAAATATTGAATCTTCCATTTTTGGAGTACAGTATTTCCACTTATTCTGATCATATTTTCTGTTCTGTTATAGACCTGTAACAGACGTTATTCTCATCTATTTGTGCCTCCTTCTCAGGTTGATTCCTAATTCTATTTTAGACTTTCATCCCATCGCCAATTGAAACATTTTATATATTTTTCTAATACATACAAATTATCAATAATTGTATACTTACCTGGTATCTAGACATCAGTGAAATCTTCATAGGTTTGTAAAGATTTTATGTGTTTCTCTTTGATTTTTCTAGATGGAAAATCCAATCACTTTTTTAAGTGTCAGTTTCATTTTATCTGATATTTATGCCTCCTTTTCATTCATTTTGCTTCTTCAATGGCTTGAACCACCATCTGAACAATGTGACACAATAGCAGTAACTGAGGCCATCTATGCCTCCTCTTTCCATGGTATTGGTGGGAATGGGACTCTTATATTCCAAGGGTTATAATCCCATATTATTGGAATATTTAGAATGAGAAATTCAAAGTTTTTAATCAGTAGAAATATGTATTTAAAGGAATAAACTCATACCATAGGCTATTCCCTGGAGGACAGTAGACCCTTGAAGAATATGGGGATAAGAAACACGAAACCTTCCAGCAGTCAAAAATTCCCATTTAACTTCACAGTCAGTACTCCAAATCCACTATTTCTGCATTCACATATGCAACCAATCCAGAAATGAAGTAGTACTGTTCTATATATTTATTGAAGAAAATCTACATATCAGTGGATCTGAATGTTTCACACCTGTGTTGTTCAGTGGTTAATTCCATTCCTATTTTGAGTGCTATTCCTCAACCAAATACTTAGGCTTCAAGTGTCCAGATCACTGTTAACCAAATAGAAATGCTTAAATAAATATCAAGCAGGTTTTTCTCTGAAGCCATAAGAAAGTCACATGTGAATTCTCTGGGACCAAAGAGAATTGATTACATCCAATATTACTTATGTCCCATCCCCAGGACCACATAGACCATCACCTTTGGATGTATGAGTAGGAGAGATCATGGTGAGAGGACCTCATTCATGCAGACCCACTGTATAAAAGAATCCTGATTCAAGGTGTGACCCAGCAGCCTCTTCCCCAAGACAAGACAGGAGCAAAAAGGAAGAGGGGGGCCAGGGTATCAGTCAAGAAGCAACCTCAAAAGAATCTTTAGAAAGAGTATTGAGAAAAATTCAGAAAAGTTAGGCAACTGAGAAGTTCCTAACAACATCTGGGAAAAATTTAGTATCTCATGTAGTGAGCATCTTGGAATTGTTGAAATTTCCCCTTGTTGGATTTTACCCCCTGATCTCTGTACTTTCCTGAAATATTATCCTAAAAAATCTCATTGAAATTATTTTTTATAGGGTGGAAGGCAGAGAAAAGCTCAGGTCAAACTGCCCTTCACATCTTTCCTACAGCTCCTCCAAATGCTGTCCAGGAATTCAAGAAGATGGAGACAAAGAATTACAGCAGAAGCATGTCAGATTTTATCCTTCTGGGCCTCTCTTCCAACCCTTGGCTCCAGAAACCCCTCTTTGCTGTCTTCCTCATCATGTACCTGGTCACCCTGGTGGGCAATGTACTCATCATCCTGGCCATCCAATCTGACGCCTGGCTCCACACCCCTATGTACTTTTTCCTCAGCAACCTGTCCTTCATGGACATCTGTTTCACCACAGTCATTGTGCCCAAGATGCTGGTGAACGTACTCTCAGAGACAAAGTCCATCTCCTATGTGGGCTGCCTGGTCCAGATGTACTTCTTCATGGCCTTTGGGAATACTGACAGCTACCTGCTGGCCTCTATGGCTATAGACAGGCTGGTGGCCATCTGCAACCCCTTCCATTATGACATGGCTATGAGCCCAAGGTACTGCCTCCTCCTACTGCTGGGTTCTTTCACCATCTCTCACCTGCACTCCGTGCTGGGTGTGCTACTCGTGTCCCGCCTGTCCTTTTGTGCCTCCCATGTCATCAAGCATTTCTTTTGTGATGCCCAGCCTGTGCTAAAGCTGTCCTGCTCTGAAACATCCTCCAGCCAGATGATGGTCATTACTGAGACCCTGGCTGTCATTGTAACCCTTTTCCTCTGCATTCTCTTCTCCTACCTGAGAATCATCATCACACTGCTCAGAGTCCCTGCTGTAGCTGGGGGTGGAAGGCCTTCTCTACCTGTGGCTCCCACCTCCCTGTGGTTGTTCTGTTCTATGGAAGTGTCATTTATGTCTATTTTAGACCTCTGTCCATGTCCTCAGTGGTCAAGGACCGGGTGGCCACAGTTATGTACATGACAGTGACACCCATGTTGAACCCTTTCATCTGAAGCCTGAGGAACAAAGATATGAACAGGGGTCTCAGGAAACTAAAGGACAGAATTCACTCACAGGAAGAACATGACAGAATGTCACAATTGGGAGGTGACCTAAGAGGTGATCAGTTTATCCTTCCTTCCTATGCATTTTCACATGGAACCCAAAGAGGCGATAAGAGTTGGTGTTGAACTCCAGTGATAGTACTGACCTTGAAGCAGGATCATTTGGTTTCCACAGTGTCCTTGACTGGATATATGATCAGTCCCAGGCTAGTTATTTCTAGGAATCCAGATTTCAGGAGAAAAGTTTCTGCCACCCAAATAGTGGGAAAAATATCTCCAAACAACTCTTCCATAAATTTGAGAATGGTCAATACTCAAGGAACTAGAAAATCCTGTTCATTTTTGTAAGATGTTACATGTGCTCCATAGAGTATAGGGAAAGACTTGTTGAATATTCCTTAAGTATGAATTGAATTTTGACAGATGAAAGTTAAAAGGACAAGGAAATAGAGTGTTTCAATTGTGGACACCATCCAAGCAAGTAAAAGAATTGAACAAACACTGTAATGTGTGTGAGAGACAGTGAAAAGCCCTATGGGGCTTCTTAAATTTGAGATCAGGGAGAATAGGATGTGGCAGGTGGGAACAGAACAATCTGTAAAACAGATTTACTTCCCCCAACACCAAAGGGTCATCACAGTGTGAATTCTCAGGACTCAACACCTTTTCCCTTCCTTCTTAATTCTTTTCTCCACGTGGCCAGATTCCTCACTGAAATGTCCATTATGTCCTGGATAAGCAACTTGCCACAGTAAAGATAAGTGGGCAGAAACTGAAGTTGAATACAAGTCTTTTGGCCTTAAAGATAAAATGAGAGAGAAGTCCCCACTGGGGCCCAGGCTAAATGAATCTGACTAGTACCCATGAGGATGTGAATTCGATCCCTAGCCTTGCTCAGTGGGTTAAAGGTTCTTTCACTGCCATGAGCTGTGGTGTAGGTCACATATGCAACTTGGATGATGGATTTCTGTGGCTGTGGTGTGGTCTGGCAGCTAAGGCTCCATTTTGAACCCTATCCTGGGAACTTCCATATGCCATGACTATGGCCCTAAAAAGCAAAAATAATAAGAATAAGAATAAGAATAAGAATAAGAATAAGAATAAGAATAAGAATAAGAATAGCTGTATAACAACCTAATGGAACATAGGGATGCCTGGTGCCCAACATCAAAGTCCTTGCCATTGCTCTCACTATGTCCACCTCCAATTTTCAAGAAGCCATCAGCATCCAAGAAACACCCTCCTTTTGCAAAAGTCTTTTTATTTGTACAGGCACACCTGGCTTTTACCACTATCTCCCATCAATCACTCAGTTTGGGGGAGGCTGGCCTGGAATATATCTAGCTGTTCCACTTCCTCTATTTATGTGCTAGTTTTTTCATGCTCAGCCAAGTACATGAATCACATTAGAATATGAACAATACATAGAATATATTAAATAAATAAATGCATTAATGATAGCTTCCATAATTTATAAAGTTCATTGTCTCAGGAAACCTAAGTTTTTTTTTTTTTTTTTTAGTTCAAACCTCCCTCTGCCATTAGTACCAGAGACCTCTTTCTTAAGAACACATAGTTGTTAAGAAATCGAGATCCTTTACTTAAGATCTTACAGATGTTCCAAAAAATTCAAATAAAGAGAAATATTTAATTAGTGACCATGAAATAACACATTTAAGTGAAGATTAGCTGTAAACTTCTCAGTCAGAACTTGACTGTTGTCTTTTTCAGACTATGAAGCAATTCCTGTAAGATGTCCTTCTGCCATTCAGGAGTGAGCACACTGGGGCAGGTAGTGTTTGGAGACTTTCATAAAAGGTTTGCTATCCAAACAAAGCAGCCCAGATATTAACCTTGGAAGTTGATAATAAGCACTGGTAAGAAGAAGTCCCATTTGAAAGTAGATATAATCAGAGGAAATGTCCCTGTAGTCCTTCTGAACACTTTGCCAGGTTAGGCAAATTGCTTCCTTAAAGTCCAAGGGAACCAGGAATCTTCTTCACAGTCCTTCTTACACCATACAGACACCTGGGAGGCTGTCTAACTCCAACAGTGGAATACTACTGCTGTAATCACATCCTTGGATGAGAATATTGTGAAGGGAAATGGATTGGGGTCCTTCTGCTGTAGGCCCGCAGATATGCAAATGTCGACAATTTTTGTAATATTGAACTAAGAAAAATCTAGTTCTTTGAACCTATTCTACGTGTTGATTGGAGTGAATGACATGAATAAGGAGGCTTCTGTGAAAGCTGAGGAGGGCCTAGGGAAGTGGTGTGAGTATTCCTGACACTTAAGAGCCTGATAGAAGAGGTATTAGCCAAGAAGACTGAAAAGACGTAGTCATATAAGCCAAAAATACAAGTTTCAAGAGGCAGCAGGTCTTAATCCACATCAAAATATGGTGAAACTTTAAGCAAAACAAGCCTGGAAGATTTTCCATCAGCTTTAATGACAAGGAGGCCATTGGTAATGAGATTTTAGGTCATGAGACTTTAACGACAAGGTAACATTGATAATGAGGTTTCAATGGAGGAATGTAAAAGGAACAAGACTGTAGTAGTTTAAGGAATCATTTGTGATTCTGTACATTAACAATGAACAATCTGAAAAGTAGAAATAGAACTACCATTTGATCCAGCAATCCAACTCCTGGGCATCTATCCAGAGAAAACCATGACTTGAAAAGACACACGTACTCCAATGTTCATTACAGCACTATTGGCAGTAGCCAAAACATGAAAACAACCTAAATGTCCACTGACAGAGGAGTGGATCAAGAAGATGTGGTACATATACACAATGGAATATTACTCAGCCATTAAAAGGAATGAAATACCAACATTTTTAGCAACATGAATGGAACTAGATATTATCATGCTGAATGAAGTCAATCAGACAATGAGACACCAAAATCAAATTCTTTCACTGACATTTGGAATATGCAACTTCTTTGCAGAACAGATACTGACTCATAGACATTGAAAAATGTATGATTTCCAAAGGAGACAGTTTTGGGGGTGGGGGATGTGCTGGGGTTGTGGGATGGAAATCCTATAATATTGGATTGTGATGATCTTTATACAATTATAAATGTAATAAATTCATTGAGTAATTTAAAAAACCCAATCCTATCAGTAGCATCCAAAGAATAACTTAGGAATAAACCTACCCAAGAAGGTAAAAGACTTATCTACTGAAAACAAAAAAATTGGATAAAAAATTAAAGCAGACCCAAATACATGGAAAGGCTTAATGAATACGAAGATTATATATTATTAAAATGTACCTAATATACAACACAGATTAAATGCAATTTCTAGAAAATGCTTGAATCCCAACTGTCTCTTTAAAAGAAATAGACAAATCCTAAAATTCATATAGAATTATTAAGGACCCAAAGTGTCAAAAACCATCTTGAGAATAAAAAACAAAGCTGGAGGTTTCAAACCTCATATTTTGAAAATATATTACAAAGCCACAGTAATCAAAAGAGTATGGTATTGGCATAAAGACCAATGGAACAAGAGAGAGAACCCAGAAATAAAACGAAATGTATACCATCAACTAATTTTCTTTTTTTCTTTTTTTTTCACTTTTTAGGGCTGCACCTGTATCATATTTCCCTGGGTAGGAGTCACATCAGAGCTACAGCTGCCAGCCTACACCACAGACACAGCAACACCAGAGATTGCAGAAGAGTCTGCAAACTACACTACTGCTCACAGCAAGAAGAGAGATCAAACACACACCTTCATGGGTACTAGTTGGGTTTGTTAGCACTGAGCCATTATGGGAACTCTTTCACTGAACTAATTTTCAAAGGCATTAAGAAATACAATCAAGCATTCCCCAGTGGCCTAGCCAGTTAAGGATCCAGCATTGTCACTCATGTGGCTCAGATTACTGCTATGGCACAGGTTTTATCCCTGGCCCAGGAACATCTACAGCCACAGTCAAAAAAAAAAAAAAAAAGAAAGAAAAAGAAAAAAGAATATACAATGAAGATAATAGAGTCTCTTCAACAAATGGTGTTTGGACAAATGGATACCCAAGTGCAAAAGAATTAATTTGGAACATTTTCTTAAACCATTTACAAAACTCATTTTGAGATTGAAATAGATTTACATACTTGATATAACAATATAAAACTCTTGGTAGAAAATTTCCTTGACATTGGTCCTGGCAACAATTTGTTGGATATGATACCAAAAGCACAGACAGCAAAATCAAAAACAGACAATTTGGAACACCTCAAACTAAAAAAATTTCTACAAAGCAAATGAAGCAACAGAGTGAAAAAGGCTTTAGGGAATAGGAGAAACTATTTGCAGCAAAAACATATGTGATATGATGTTAATCTACAAAAAATATAAGGAATTGCTACAACTCAATAGCAAAAAAATGCCCAAATAATCTGATTTTTTAAATGGGCAAAAGACTTGAATAGACATTTCTCTGAAGAAGACATAAAAATGGCCAATGAGAATATGAAAAGATGCTCAATGTTAGTCATCACTCAGGGAAATGCAAATCAAAATAAACATAACACTTCACACCTGTTAGAATGGTCATTATCAATAAACAAAGCAAAACAAAACAAAATAACAAGCATTGATGAGGATGTGGAGAAACTGTAACCCTTGTACACTATTGATAGGATTGCAAAATGATACAGCCACTTTGGAAAACAGGATGGAGTTTCCTCAAAGTATTAAAAACAGAACTACCATATTATCCAACAATCCAACTTCTGGGTATTAGTCCAAAAAGAACTTAAATCAGAATCTCAAGGATATATTTGCAATCCCATGTTCATGCAGCATTTTTCACAATGTCCAACATTGGCAGACAAGCTAATTATCCATTAACGAATGGAGAAAGAAGATATGGTTTATACCTATAATGAAATACTACTCAGCCATTAAAAAAACAAGGAGATTTTGCAATATATGACCCCATGGTAAACATGCAAGATGTCATGCTAAGTGAAATAAGCCAGTGACAGAAGGACAAATATTGCATGACTCCATTAATGTGAATTAGCCGAAATAGGCACATTAATAATAACAGAAAGAAGAATGGTTGTCCCTAGGGGTGGGGAGGAGAGGCAATGGGGAATTGCTGTTCATCTGGTAAAGAGTTTGTCATATAACATGAAAAAAAGTTCTAGACATTTGCTGTACAATAATTGTGCTTATTGTTAATACTGTACCTTGCAATTGAAACTATATAAGAAGGAAGATCTCATGTTACATGTTTACTAATCACAGTTATTAAAAATTTTATTGGAATGTAGTTCCCTTACAAAGTTGTGTTATATTCAGACATAGAGCAGGGTAAATCACCTATACATATATCAATTCCTTTTCAGATTCTTTTCCCATATAGGTTATTCTTTTCTCATAAAGTAACTTTCCCTGTGCTATAGAGTAGGCCCTTGTTCCCCATCTATTTTATATGCAAGACTATGTGTATATTAATACCCACCCCCTTAACTCCTGACCACATTTCCCCTTTTGTAAACATAAGTTTTAACCACAATTTAAAAAAAATAATAATACAAGGGGAAAAAAGAGAAGGTCTAAATAAAAGTAGAAAAGAGGAACCGAACCAGATGGCTCAGGAAGTGCAAGATCCTATCATTAAAAATGTTATGAAAACAACAGCTACTTACACAAAAACATATTGAGATAAGAAAGAATATATGAGGAGTTTCCATTGTGGCTCAGTGGTTGATGAATCTGACTAGGAACCATGAGGTTGCGGGTTCGATCCCTGGCCTTGCTCAGTGGGTTGAGGATCTGGCGTTGCCATGAGCTGTGGTTTAGGTTGCAGATGCGGCTTTGATCCTACGTTGCTCTGGCTCTGGTGTAGGCTTGTGGCTACAGCTGCAGTTCAACCCCTAGCCTGGGAACCTCCATATGCCAAGGGATCAGTCTAAGAAATCACAAAAAAAGAATAAATGAACTAAGGTTTCATATCCAGTCAAAATTACTTTCAGTATGAAAACCTCTTTCACTATTCAAGTAATCCTTAGGAACCTACTACAGTACAAGTTTCAGAAACCAAGATGATTCAACAGACAGCAACTTAAGAACAGGTGACAAACAGCAACTATATATTTACCTGTGGAACTAATACGAAGGGGAATGATGTACCAAGATGGTGGAGCAGTAGATCCCAGCATCTATGCCCCACCCACAAAGATCAGCAACTAGACAGATATCTGCCAACAAAAACAGCTCTGGGAGAGATTCCAACTCTACTTAAGAGACTTCAGGAGTTCTCTTGCAGCTGAAGGATCTGGCATTGTCAATGAAGCCACTCTGGCATGGGTTTGATCCGTGGCCTGGGAACATTCATGCACCATGGGTCCAGCCAAAGAAAGAGAGAGAGAGAGAGGGACTTCAACAACCCAATGGCAAAACTTTGAGAATAAAAGCCCAAAAATGAAGGACAAACAGTTTCATTTGCCTGCATCAGTCCATATTCCAGGATGGCACTGCTAGGTGCCAAGGGGAAGACCCCAGTGGGAAAGAGTTCCCCTCTCATGAAAAGGAAGAATAGTAAGTGAGCAAATAGCTTCCCTAGCCTTTGGGTAAACAAGATGAGGGTCCAGCTTCTGCTAGGTTGAGACATATAGAGATTTCTAGGTTGAAGGAAGAAACATCAAGGCTTTCAGTGTCAGCCATGCAGTAAGAGAGAACACAGTTCCCAGGGAACTGCTCTTACAGTGACTCCAGCAGCTCTCTCCACTGAAGAAATTCATGGCTGGTGCAACTATCAAAACCCCCTGCAGATTTCACTAGATTTTGCCCCACATATATTTGCACTTCCTGATGCCAGCCACTTGAGTACCCCTCTGCTGCCCCAACCCCCCTGCCATATAGAATGGAATATAGCAGCATTGTTCTCCATAGCTGAGATATGGAAGACAACCTAAGTGTCCATCTGTGTACTTAAGGACACTGAACTATACATTTGAAAATTGTTAAAACGGTATAATTTATGTCAGGTGTAGTTTTTATAATTAGTTTTCATTTAATAAATGGGTTGATAGGTGTGGCTATCGAAGTACCAACTAATCAACAAAGAACACTTTTTTAATAATGTTTCACCAAAGAACTTTTATGTGAAGACCTGGACACTTCTCTTGACCCTTTACATTCTCTCCCACCTCTTCAGAGAATCCCAAGGCTTTATTTATGCATTTGTCTCTGCCTCTTTAGAAATCACTAAACTAACAAGGACTAATCATCTTAGATTTTAAGAAAACCAATGCTTTGGTAGCCTGAGTTTCCTTGGTCTCTACTGAGAGGTCCCAGTTCCCAGATCAGGAATTGGACCTGGGTCACAGTGGTGAAAGCACCAAATCCTAACCTCTAGACCACCATGGAACAGCCCCTATGCAGAGGTATCTACTTCTCTCCAAGCAAGTTGTTTCCTGAGTTCCCTAAGGGTTGCTAACTGGGGAAGCTTCCTATCTCCTTGGAGTGAAGTCACATGCAGGATAGTCAGGTGCTTCCAAGCCCCCACCCAATCCCTCAATACCTGATGGAGCCTGAAGGTGGAAGATGGTGGATAGTTGGGGATGTATGGGTGGCTCATGATTCCAGTGCCAGGGGTTCCATGGAGGGGTCACCTCTCAGGAGGGAGAAGAAAAGTGGCCACATCAGGAATTGACAATGTTATATATAGGCTGAGGCAACAATCACAGGCACTCAATATTGCAGGTATTGACAACTATCTCTGGAATCTGGGGCTCTTTCCTTTTATTGTCCTGCTCTGAACATTCCCTCTATGCCCCAAGCCCTCCAATACTCCTCTAGACATTGGGCAAATAAGGCTGAGGAGAAGGTGACCCTGGCTGTCACCATTGCTTATCTGAGTAAGTAGCTGGTATCCTCAACTCTACACCTAGAATATTTCTAACCTGGAGTGTAAGAAACTTTCAAACCTTCCTATCTGATACATTCATTCATACCAAGAAGGAAAACTAATGGTATAATTACATGTAGCAAGTAAAGGATAGGGTTGGGCTAAAAGAGGGGTTATCTCATCCTTCCCACCCTGCCTCCTGTACTTCTCTGAGGGCTTAAAGCTCCTCCACACACCTTGTTTACCTTCTCCATTCACAAAAGGGAGGGAAGATTGGCTCTGAGTGGGTGAAACTCCATAGGGATCTACCCTTTCAGATGAAGAGCGCAGTTTGAGGATGCTGAGGGGAAAAAGTCCAGGTTCTGTCATCCCAGAATATCCCCAAACTGCCTCCTTGAGGCCTTGGCTGGCCCTCTGCAAATAGAGGATGTAGATCAGAATTTAGGTTTGGAAATTTTCTTTAGCACCAATAGCTTGTCTTCAAAATTATCCTTTAAAACAAAATCTGTAATACACATGAAGGCAGAATTTTTTTGGATAAAAAGGAAGAATTCTGGGACTCCTAGGTCTTAATATTCACACTATGCCTCACTGTGGACATGTCTGTCACACAGGAGTGTCAACCATGGGTTAGAGGAAGAATGGGACAAGAGATGTAGGAAGATTTGAAGCTCTGTCCTGGGGGCAGGGGGCAAGGGGACAGGCATCAGTGAAAGCAGGAGTTGGATGACATGGAAACATGGAGGATCAGGAATATGTAATCATCATCCTTAAACATCTGCAGAGTGACTTGGTATGTCCTCACATCTGTGTCCCCAGGACCTCTCGTGATTGCTGGCACTCAGGGAGTGCTTGCTTATTGCTTAACAAATCAATAATTCCACAGGAAGGAAAAAGCAAAATTGTGGTCATTTGCTACAACTAAAGGGAACTATATATCATCTCTTGGGAGAGACCATGATGGAAGATAATGGAAGAAAAAGAATGTGTGTGTGTGTGTATATATATATATATATACACACACACACACATATATATATATATATATATATATATATATATATATATATATATATATATATATATATATATGACTAGGTCACATTGCTGCACAGGAGAAATTGACACAATGTTGTAAAGCAACAATGAATTTTAAAATACTAAAAAACACAAAAAGAAAGGCTATTGGAAATGTGAGGTTTAGAATTCTTTACTCCTGGATTTTTATACCAAAATTATAGATATGGCTCCTTGTGATTCCATAAAGTTAGAAGGCAGTGATTTCTCTGTCTCTAGATGTATTCAAGCCAGATGACCACTGTCAAGGCTACTCTAGTGATCCTGCTCTGGGTGATGGTTTGCAAAGGATGATCTCTGAGTTTTCTTATGACTCCAAGATTATTTAGGTCTATACACATTTCTTCAGGCACTTATTGAACACCTATTATGTTCCAGTTTCCTAAGGTTTATATATGCAAACCTATTAATTAATGTTGTTAAAGAGCAGAAATAATTAAAGGTACCACACTTCATCCCCCAGGAGCCCAGGGATGGCTGCAGGTCCAGGGCTACTCTCTTTACCTCAATCTCTTTCAAAATCACAATACTAATAAGCCACTAATTATCAGATTCAAAGAAAATTGTCACCTGGCACCTTGAGTTTTGACTGCCTTTACTCTTCTCCCAAGTTTCCTTCTTAATGAGCCCCCTGGAGATGGTAGATGGAAAGAGAGTGTCTCCTTGGGGAGAGGTCACATGAAGGGCAACCACCTCCTTCTAGATCCCTATTCTTCCTCATCATTTGAGTGAATCTGCAGAGAGCAGTGATGGTAGCTATGGATGAGAGGAAGCCTTGGGGTCCAGATGTCTGGAGCTATTCTGAAAAATTTCTTCTCTGAAGGGCAAGAGAGCAGACTCTGAGATGACAATCACATGCACAACTCTCAGAGGGTAGTGAGTCCTGTCAGCTCCTATGCTAAGCCTGGCACTTTTCTTCTTTCACTCAACATGAGAGCTCTACCTACATCCCCAGCCCCACCTTCCTCCCCTTCACCAAGGCCAATGAGGCTACAGAGGAGAGGCCTGGACCCTCTGATGGCCATCCCAGGGTCACCAGCCCTTTTAAGAGGAAGTAACTATCATCTTCCACCTCATCACTATGCCCAACTCCTACAAAATCTGGGGTATTAGAAGCTGAGACATCATTTTGCATAGCATCCTCTTTTTATAAGAGTGAATCATAAGGCTCAGCATAGCAGAGCCTACAAACCAGGTCACTTGCCTAAACATCCAATGTCCTTGTCTCCACACTTCTCCATTCCCCCCTCCCCATTTACATAACACAGGAAGGATTTGTTCCTGGAGAATAAGACCCCAAAGAAGGAAGTTCTGCTCTGGGAATGGGACAGATGTAACTGCCCCAACACTGTCAGGTAGAACCCAGCTTCTGTTGGCCCAGCCTCACCCCTGGTCATCCCCAAAGCCAGGCCTACTATGGAAGCCTCCAGATGATCCAGCCTTACCCCAACCTCTGAATATCTTCCGAACACATGGCCCTGAGCTGACACATGGGCATGATATGGGGAGATTGTGGCATTGGGTAAATTACTCTCTCACTGAGTCACAAGTTTTCCCTACAGAAAGTGAGTATGCTGTTTTCAACTATATCTTCATAACATTTCTTCATATAATTTAATATGTAAAACACTAGACAGCAGAATTGCTCTGATTCACAAGAAAGGGACCTGGAGTCCCACCCATTCAGTATTCCCTTCAGAGTCTGGACCTCTCCTGGAGTGGCCTCTGAGTCCCCCCAAGGAAGCATGCTGTGGAAATCTATGACATTGATAAATGCTTAAGATCACTTCCACCTCCAACAATCTACAAGTTTACAAATATCCCCCAAGAAATTACAAGCTAAAAGGAAATACATGGCATCACACAGGGAGCTTGAGCCAAGCCAGCCAGTAACTTAAAAAGGAGGTTATAGCTGTTGGGATGATTTAATGCCAAAACATTTTATGTAAGATCTGAAAGAAACTGGGGAAATTTCACCCAGAGGATAAGCCTGGGCACATGTCCCTGTTTTCAAACATTGGAGCTTTCTTCCTGATTCTTCTGAACCTCTTTGTTGTCACTCAGTGAAAATGTCTTGAGTGAACTGTAAATCAATAAAGTAAGTCATGAAAGAATAGCATAGCCAACACCACTAGGAGAGAGTAAAGTCAGCTAACAGAAAATGCTGTTGCTGATAGGCTTAGTAGAATCCTTGGCTCTTTCATTTCAATCCAGGATATAGACAAAATCCAATTTTTATTACAAAGAACCAAGGGACCCAATTTTTGGGATGTGGACTCTCTTACTAGCAATATTTCATTAATTTTCAAAGGCCTAGCATCAGTATTTCCTGATGGCATCATGCTTTGAGAATTAGAAGGAAAGAAATCCCCTGAGTTCTGCTTAAGCCTTGAAATTATTTCTCTTATTCACTGAATTCAGAGGCAAAGGACTGAATTAACTCACACATCAATTAATAACATATTGCCAACACTACGGCCATTTTTTTATTTTTTTTGTAGGCTACCTCACTCATGCAAATATTTATATACCATCTATCCCCCTCCTGTTGCCTTCCTCCATTCTAATATGCTTAATGTTTTACTTTGTGTATGGACATACTTGTTGATTCACTGCATTTCTAAATACTTTAAGTTGTACAATGTGATATGTTTATATGTGTACACACCATGATGATCACCACTTTGCTGCATTTTAAATTTGTATACATCTTCTTGTGTTCTGTATGTATTGATTTTCTTCCTTTTGCACTCAGATTATGGTTTTAAAATCTATCAATATTGCCATCAATCCTTCTAGTCAGGTAATTCCCACTGCAGCTTTGTGGGTTAAGGACACAACATTATCACTGTAAAGATGCTGGTGCGATCCCTGGCCTTGCTCAGTGGGTTAAGGGTCTGGATTTACCACAAGCTGCAGTGGAAGTCACAGATGCAGCTCAGTTTCACCATTGCTGTGGCTGTGGTGTAGGTTGCAGGCAGCGGAAGCTCCTATTCAACCACTGCCCGGGGAACTTCCATATTCCCCAGATGTGGCCATAAAAATAAAAACAGAAAACAAAAAAATACTTGCAGTCATTTGCTTCTAAACAGCTGCATGGTACCCTTGGTGAGTTTCTGTCCATTTACCATCCCAGGGATGGAACCCCAGATTGCCACAAAGTCCCCATGACTGCAAATGAGTGTGACAAAACAGCATCATGCACAAGCCTTAACGAATCAGAATGGAAATTGCTCTGGGATATCCATCTAAGAGCAGGATTAATGGGTCATGAAATATTCTTCAATATTTGATAGAATTCACCTTAAATCAGAGTTCCTTCATGGCACAGCAGAAATGAATCTGACTAGGAACCATGAGGTTGCATGTTTGATCCCTGGCCTCGCTTAGTGAGTTAAGGATCTGGCATTGCCATGAGCTGTAGTGTAGGTGGCAGATGTGACTTGATCTGGCATTGTTGTGGCTGTGGTTATGGTGTAGGCCTGTAGTTGTAGCTCCCTGATTAGAAACATAGCCTGGGAACCTCCATATACTTGGGTGAGGCCCCAAAAGCAAAATAAATAAATAAATAAGAATTCACTTTGAATCCATTTGATTCTAATGTTATTCAAGCAGAAAATAGTTTTAGCTATCATTTCTATTTTCTTGCAATTAATTAATTAACTTGATTGATTGATTGATTTTTAGGGCCACACCAATTGCATATGGAAGTTCCCAGGCTAGGGGTCAAATTGGAGCTGCAGCTGCCAGCCTATGCCACAGTCACAGCGATGCCAGGTCTGAGCTTCATCTTCAATCTACATCACAGCTCATGGCAACGCTGGATCCTTAACCCACTTAGTGAGGCCAGGGATCAAAACCATGTCCCCATGGATAATAGTTGGGTTCATTACTGCTGAGTCACAAAAGTTAACTCCTAATTAATTAATACTTTGTTTTCTAAGAAAGACCATTTTTTTCCTAGGTGTGCACCTTGTTGGTATTTTGTCACCTGCAGCTTTGCACTCACACTCCTTCCAGTGACCACTTCAGCCTCCACCCCACACACACTAGACCCCTTACCCTCTGCTGGCTTCCTCTAGATTGCATCTACTACTTTTAAGCTGTCCTCAATTGGGTACAGAATACAACAAAGAATGATTAGTAGTGGTCTAAGTAACATTTGCATAGCACATGGTAGATCTCAAATACATTGCAAATATGTGATGTTCTTGCAACTTTACAATAAACATCTAGAGATGACATTTTATTTTCCCCATTTTTCAGGTGAGAAATTAAGTAAACATATAAATATTCCAAGGGGAGGGAGTTCCTATCATGGTGCAGTGGAAAGGAATGTGACTAGCATCTATGAGGATACTGGTTCGATCCCTGGCCTCTCTCACCAGGTTAAGGATCCAGCATAGACGTGAGTTGTGATGTAGGTCACAGACATGGCTTGGATCCTGAGTTGCTGTGGCTGGGGCTCAGATTTTACCCCTAGCCTAGGAACTTCCATATGCTGTGTGTGCAGCACTGAAAAGAAAGAAAAAAAAGACAAAAATGAAGCATTCATAGGGGAAACAACTGGTAAATATGTGGACCAGAATTAATTACCAAATCATGAACTTTTCCCATCAAACAAGGAACCTCTCCAAACTTCTGATCCATGGAGAATAGTTTCCAAGTTACTAATATTAAACCCACAATCTTGCAAGGGGTGCTCAGGGGTGATGTATCTGGTTCAACTAGTCAGCTTGTATGTATTGCACAGCTACTCTGAACCAGGAACCATGTACTTTACTGGAAAACAGTGGGGAGAAAAGGAAATGTGAACCCTGGCTTGGGAGTGCTTTAATCATAAACTTCTCCAGATGTCGCCCATGACCCGGTGGTCCCCTTCCACTTTGGACAAAGCACCAAATACCCCAATGAGAAAGGAAATGCTTCAAAAAAGTATGCTGCTCTAGGCACATACTTGTGAAAGGGTTAAATTCAAATTCTGAGTTTCTTGGCAGGATCTTGAGATTCATTCAAGATCACTAAGCATCAGAAATATATCATTAGTACTTATGTTTGCTTCTAACTCTTCAAAAGGGCAAGAAAAATTATGAGGACATAGAAGTACAGGATGTGGACTGGCTCTAATACAAAATCTGCATCGCTAAATCCACCCTCCTTTATCTGGGATGGTTGAATCACTACTTCTGGGCTTTCTTTTCTGCTGTTTTCTCTGAAGCCAATCCTATCGCTAGACAGGTGGACAGAAGGAGCACCAGTTCTATTAAATCAGTGCTCCCACTATCAGCCCTACATGGTGATTGGCTGGTTCTAACTCTATGCCTCAATAGTTCTGGTCTTATTTTAATTAAGTTCCTACTTGGCAGATAGATGACTAGGACATCAATTCCTGCTAGAGTGGAGACCTGGCTTATTCTCCTGCTTTTTTTTTTTTTTTCTTTTTAGGGACATAAAAGACCTATTCCTGAACATCAGCATCTTCCTATTAATATGCCTCTGAGTCTTCTGAATGCTTCATCTTCTCATGTCTCCTTTGCTCACACTACCACACCTTGGCTCCCCTCCTGCCTCTTAGTTACTCTGTTTATTCCTTGATGCCACCCACCTGACCAAACCTCCAAGTTCTATGTTGGGTAAATAGGCGCCCTCTTCCAGAAACATTTCTTCAGTGCTCCACTCACCCTAGACAGTTCCACACCTTGATGGACATGTCAAAATTCCAGGTGCCAGCCACTCCTAGTCAGACCTTCCTGCTCAAAACTAAACTCCTAAATTTATTCCAAACTCCTTTTTTTCAAGAAAAGTTGGATTCAGGAATACAATCTCTACTGTGCTTGTGTGATTTCTGTAGGGAGAAATAGGATACTTTTTTTCCTGACATAGTGGAATCAGAAGGAGACAAATCTTGGCCAGAATCATCTAAAGAGTAGCAGGCCTATTAGTAACAGAGGCCATATAGAGCAAAAGGATGTCTTAGATACAACTTGAGAAATAAAACCAAATAGTTATTTTCTGAAGAGATCTCTAGGACCTTTACCATTTACCCGAAGAATGTGAGTATGACAAGTTTTGTCTTTTGGATAAGGAACAAGAATTGAAGTATCTTGTGCAAGTTAACAAAACTAGTCAGATGCAATTTGGCATTGACATCAAAGCATTTCAAGGCCAGTTGTATGAAGTTATATCACAGACTCCTTGGTACAGTCTACACGAATGACTGCCCTTATGTAATGCACAAGCTGCAAGAAGTTATGCCATATCCCCTCCAGCAGATTGAAGACCCCAAGCCACAAAACATATATAATGTTCTTTCATATTTTAAACTTGCAGGAAACCAATGATGAGGGGAAACCTGAGTCATATGCCTGAATACCTACTTCTGGGACTTACTAGTGACCCCCAAAACCAGCTATGGCTCTTTGAAGCTTCCTGGCCATGTACCTGCTAAATGTGGCTGGCAACTCAGTCATCATTGCAGCCATCCAGGGGGATGCTCGCCTCCACACCCCCATGTACTTCTTCCTCTCCAACATTTCCCTGGTGGACATCTGCTTTACCAATGGCATTGTGCCATGAATGCTGGTGAACATGCTGACTCAGAGAAAGACCATCCTCTTTGCCCAGTGCCTTGCCCAGATGTATTTCTTTGTGGCCTTTGGGATCACCGACAGATTCCTCCTGGCTGCCATGGCCATTGACTGCTATGTGGCCACCTGCAACCCATTGTATTACATCACAACCATGAACCCCAGGTGCTGTCTCATGCTAGAGATCACATCCTGGTTGGTGTCCCACCTCCACTCACTCACCCACACCATCCTCACGACCCGCCTCTCCTTCTGTGAGTCCAACATCATCCACCACTTCTTCTGTGATGTCCAGCCACTGCTGATGCTCTCCTGCTCTGACACCTCTGTCAGTGAGCTCTCGGCCTTCACAGAGGGCTCCTTTGTGATCATGAGCCCCTTCCTCCTCATCACTATCTCTGATGTGTACATTGCCCATGCTGTTCTGCAGGTTCCTTCCAGGAGAGGCAGGTTCGAGGTCTTTTCCACCTGTGGATCCCACCTCACAGTTTTTGCACTATTTTATGGAACCATAATATCTGTGTATATCTGCCCTTCGTCCACCTACTCAGTGACAAAAGATCGTGTGGTCACTGTTACCTACACAGTAGTTACCCCCATGCTGAACCCTTTTATCTACAGCCTTAGGAATAAGGATATGAAGCAGGCCTTGCACAAGCTGATGAGGAAGACAGAATAGTAGAACGCCTGTATTGTACATCTCGGCATTCACTCACTTGATAAGGACTCATGAAACATATGCTAGGTAATAGGAACTGTATTCAATTACATAAATACTGCAAAGATAAATCAATCAGGGTTGCTGTCTTCAAAATTAGTTACAGAAGTTCCCTGGTGTCTCAGTGGGTCAAGGTTCCAGCATTGTCCCTGCTGTAGCTGGAGTCTCTGCTGTGGCCCTGGTCAGATCCTTGGCCCAGGAATTTCCACATGCTGAGGGCATGGCCAAAAAAATTAAATACAGCTCAGTAAGGAAGAGAAGTCAACTGCAATATAAGATTATTGTACTTTTTGGTAAATATAAATACAATGAGACACAGTTATTCATCTCTTACTGTATTATACAGTTTCTTTCTTTTTCCTTTGCAGTCTCTGGTTCATGTGTGTCACATCCATGACCAGTGTTGTGCAGTAGTTTTCCTGATGAAGAGCATGGAATAACTTCTCTAGTAATGTTTTTTAAATGTTCTTTATGTGGGTCAGCTTACACAAAGCCTCAAAAAGTTACTGTTCCCATCATAGGCGTTATTCATCTTAGGTACCAAGCCCTTGGGTCTGACAAGGGGACTCTCTTGTGACTTTTAGAACAGCTCATGACTTCTCCAAAGCTCTTCACAACTGGGTCACAGGAGGCTGCTGTACCTGCATAGTAAAAGTATCCTAAATATCTGGGTGAAACAACAATAATTTACAACTCAATCTCACAACTTGTGTGACTGTGATCAAGTCACTCAACCTAAGCCTCACTTTTCTCATCTGCACCATATAATTAATAAATGATCTCACCCCAAGTTTGTGATTGTCAAATGGAAAAATTCCAAATCTAACACTTTGTAACTCTGTGGGGTTTTTGATGTGTTCTTTTTTTACTGAAGTAGATTGACTTACAGTATTATGTTACTTTTGGTTCTACAACATATTAGTTGGATATTTTTATGCATTACAGAAGGATCGAGTCCAATGACCATCTGTCTCCATACAAAGTTATTACAATAGTTTTGACCATATTCCCCATGATGTACATCTTACCCTTGCTTTTTATTCATTTTCTAACTGGAAGATTGTACCCTTCATCTCCCTCAACTTCTTCACTCATTCCCACCCTCTGGAAACTACCTGTTTGCTCTTTGTATCTATGAGTCTGGTTTTGTTTTGTAAGGTTTTTTTTTTTTTTGTTTATTTTGTTTTTTGATTCCACATATAAGTGAAAACATGTAATATGTTTCTTTCTCTCTCTGAGCTTAGCATAATGCCCTCTAGGTCCATCCATGTGGTCACAAATAGCAAGACTTCATTCTGTTTTATGGCTGATTAGTATTCCATTACATATATACACCATACTTTCTTTATCTATTCATCTATCAATAGACACTTGGGTTGTTTCCATAGCTTGGCTATTGTAAATAATGCTACAATGAATGTAAAAGTAAAAGGTTCATATATCTTTTCAAATTAGCATTTTTGTTTTCCTCCAAAAAATACTCAGAAGTGGAATTGCTAGATCATGTGTAAAACTAGATTAGTCTCACTTCTAATTTTTTGAGAAACATCCATACTCTTTTCCATAGTAGCTATTCCAATTTACATTATCACCAGCAGTGTAAAAGGGCTCTTTTTTCTCCAAGTTGTCATCCATAAATGTTAATTGTAGCCTTTTTTTTTTTTTTTTGCTTTTGCTTTTCAGGGCCACACCTGTGGCATATGGAAGGTCCCAGGCTAGGGGTTAAATCAGAGCGATAGCTTCTGGCACATGCCACAACCACGTGTGATCTGAGCCATAACTGTATCCCACACCACAGCTATGCAAACACGGAATCCCTAACCCACTGAGCAAGGCCAGGGAACAAACCTGCATCCTCATGGATACTAGCAGGGTTTGTTACCACTGAGCCATGATGGATGGATGGAACTCCTATTTGTGGTCTTTTTGATGATAGCCATTCTGACAGGTGGGAGGTGATATCTCAGTGCAGTTTTGATCCTCATTTCCCAGATGAGTAATGATGCTGAGCATCTTTTCATGTGCCTGTTGGCCATCTGTATGTCTTCTCTAAGAAATGTCTATGGAGGTCTCCATCCATTTTTAAATCAGGTTGTTTGTCTTTTCTGATGTTGAACTGTATGAGTTATTGATATAGTTTAGATATTAACCTTTTATTGCTCATATCATTTACAAATATTTTCTCCCAGTCCATAAGTTTATAATTATGTTAATAATTCCCTTTACTGTGTAAATGATAATAAGTTTAACTTGGCCCCATTTGTTTATTTTCATTTATTTTGCTTCAGGAGAGATATCTTAAAAAATATTGCTACAATTTATGTCAAGGAGCACTCTGCCTATGTTCACTTCTAGGAATTTTATGGTTCCAGGTCTTATGTTTAGGTCTTTAATCCATTTTGGATTTATTTTTGTATATAGTGTAAGTTAATATTCTAATCTCATTTTTTGAAATGTAGCTATCTGATTTCTCCAACACCACTTATTGAAGAGAACACTTTTGGTCTTTGCTCTGATATATATCCTTGCCTGATGCATCATAAATGAATTGACCAAAGTGTGTGGGTTTATGTCTTGGATTTTTATTCAGTTCAATTCATCTATGTGTCTATTTTTGTTCTAGTATCATGCTGTTTTCATTAATGCAGCTTTGTAGTATAGTCTGAAGTCGGGGAACTTAATACCCAGCTTTTCTCTTTTTCTTCGTTTTTCTCTGGCCATTTGGGGTCTTTGTGCGATTCTCTAATTGTTGCCATTTTAATTATGATGTATACTGAGATGAGGGATTTTGGGTTTTTCCTGTTTGGGACTTTCTGTGCTGCCTGGACCTGGATGTCTGTTTCTTTTCCCAGGTTAGGGACGTTTTCAGCTGTTACCTCATCAGATAAATTTTCTGCCTTTTTCTCTTTCTCTTCTCCTTTTCAGACCGATATAATGTGAATGTTACTATGCTTGATGTTATCCCAGAAATTCCCAAACTGCCCTCATTTTTTAAAATTCTTTTTTTTTAATTTGTTCTGTTTAGCTTCACTGATTTCCACTATGTTGACTTCCAGTTTGCTGACCCATTCCTTGTGTCCTCTAATCTACTGTTGATCCCGTGTAGTGCATTTTAAATTCATTAGTCTTCAATGTTGTTTGGTTCTTCTTTATATTTTCTCACTCTTTGTTAAACTTCTCACTCTCTTCATCCATTCTTCTCCCAAGTTTGTGGAGCACCTTTATAATCATTGCCTTGAACTCCAATGGATTTCTTGTCTCCATTTTCTTAGTTCTTCTTCTGGGTCTTTGTCTTATTCCTTCAGCTGAAACATATTCCTCTGTCTCCACTGTTGGCCTAGTTCTCTGTGTTAATTTCTATGTATTAAGGAGGTCAGTGATATTTCCTCATCTTGGAGAAGTGGCCTTATGCAGAGATGTCTGATGGGGCCCAGTAGTACAATGCCCTCTACCAGAGCTATATGTTCTAGGAGTGCCTCTTATGCAGATTGCAAGGGCCCTTCTGCCAGAGTGGGGCTGACTATTGTGGCCATTGCTGGTAAGCAAGCCAGCCCCAGTTCTAGCTGGCTACCAGACCCTGCCTCAAGGGGTGGATGCTGGTCCACTGGTAGGCAGGGCTATGTCCATGGGCCCCTGGCTCTGAGGCCTGTGGGAAAAGGTGCAAGTAGTGACCTAGTAAGGGGATCTGAGTCTGGTTTTGACCCTCTGGTGGGCAGGTAAGCCCCCAGCCTTAATAAGCTAGAGGGAGGACTCCAAATTTCCTTGCCAGCATCAGTTTTGTCATGATATGATGAGCTCCCCCAAATGGGTACCACTACATCAATGTCCACAGAGAGAATCCCAGTTACCTCCTGCCTCTTCAGGAGGCTCTCTGACATTAGCAGGTGGGTCTGACATGGGCTCCTTTGAAATGACTGTCTCTATGCTGGGACTTGGGGCATATTAGACTTGGCATGCACCTTTAAGAACAAAGTCACTGTTTCCTACAGTCCACCAGTTCTCCCATATGCAAGTCTCATTTGCCTTCAAAGCTTGATGCTTTGAGGATTCATCTTGCTGGTGCAGATGCCTGTGCTGGGAGCTCAATGTAGGACTCAGAAAACTTGATTCTTGGGCAGAAGCTCTGCAGTTTTTATTATCCTCCAATTAGAGGGTCAACTACCCAGAATTGTGGGTCTT
>CM052682.1:235972327-235989265 GCA_028533215.1 Babyrousa celebensis | reverse complement strand
AAAAAAAAAAAAAAAAAAAAAAAAAAAAAAAAAAAAAAAAAAAAAAAAAGAAAGAAAGAAAAATGAAAAAAGAAGAAAAAATTGAAAAATGAGCAGAAGCCCTGAACAGAGATTTCTCCAAAGAAGACATATGGATGGCCAAGAGACACATGAAAAAATGCTCAAAGTCACTAACTATTAGAGAAAGGCAAATCAAAACTACAAAGTGCTCAAAGTCTGTCAGACTGCAGAGGTCTGTTTCATTGTTGACTGCTTTAGGTGAGATCTCCTGTTGTTTTAACTGGGAATCATTTCTGAGTTTCTTCATCTTGTTTGTTTTTTTTTTCCCCTTTGATTTGGGGGAAGATAAACTGTAGTCTTATAAGTCTATTTCTATGCAAGAACAACCCTTCATATTTTTTGGGGGGTTACTATTTTTTTCTTTTTGGTGTGGGAGTTTGAATTTGGTGTGGGAGTTTGAATCTTTGCTAGACCTGTGGTTGCCAAGGGGGAAAGGGAGGGAGAGGGAGGGACTGGGAGCTTGGGGTAAATAGATGCAGAATGTTGCCTTTGGGATGGATTAGCAATGGGATCCTTCTGTGTAGCACTGGAAACTCTTGTCTAGTCAATTATGATGGAACATGTAATGTGAGAAAAAAGAATGTATACATGTATGTATAACTGGGTCACCATAACGTATGGTAGAAAAATATATATATAAATAAATGATAAAAAATAAAATTCTGAAAAAAAAAACTACAAAGAGGTATACCAATTCACACTCAGAATGGCCATCATCAGTAAGTCTACAAATAAGACATGCTGTGGAGAGTGTGGAGAAAATGGAACCCTCCTACACTGTTGGTGAGCATGTAAATTGGTACAACCACTATGGGAAGCAGTATGGAGGGACCTTAGAAAACTAAATATAGAATCACCGCATGACCCCGCAATCCCACTCCTGGGCATACACCTGGAGAAAATATTCATTGAAAAAGATATTGCATCCTTATGTTCATTGCAGCACTATTCACAATAGCCAAGACATGGAAACAACCTAAATATCCATTGACAGATGAATGGACTAAGAAGATGTGGTACATGTACACAATGGAATACTACTCAGCCATAAAAAGGAAAAAATAATGCCATTTGCAAAAACATGGATAGAACTAGAAATACTCAGACTAAATGAAGTAAGAAGAAAGACAAAAATCATATGATATCACCTATATCTGGAATCTAATATATGACACAAAATGAAACTACCTATAGGAAAGAAACAAACTCAGGGACATGGATAACAGACTTGTGATTGCCGAGGGGGATGGACTGGGAGTTTGGGGTGAGTAGATGCAAACTGTGGCATTTGGAGTGGATAAGCAATGAGATCCTGCTGCACAGTACAGGGAACTATATCCGATCACTTGTGTTGGAACATTATGGAGAATAATGTGAGAAAAAAGAATGTTTGTGTACATATATGTGTATGGCTGGGTCACTTTGCTGTACAGTAGAATTTGGCAGAACATTGTACATCAACTATAATAACAAAAAAATTCAAAAAAAATAGGTTGCATGAGTAATGTGTCGGGTCATATACAACAGGGCAACTTTTAGAATAGAAATGAACAAATTACCACTCCATATAGCTACCTGGGTGATCTCACAAATGTAAGACTGAACAAAGGGGCATGAAAAAAGAATGCACATTGTTTTAGGGCATGGCTATAATGCTCAAAGGCAGGAAACACTAAAGTAAAAAGTTATCAAGATGGTAAGGATTATTTTACTTTGAGAAGAAGAGAAGGGGAAAGACTAACAGGATACAAAAAAGGAGACTCACCCTGCTGGTAATAATGATCTTCTGAATCTGGGAACTGATGCCTACATGATTGGTTTCTAAGAATTTCTTGGGCATTATGCTAAAAGAAGTAAGTCAGAAGAAAGACAAATATTGTAGGATATCACTTATGTGTGGAATCAAAAAAATACAGCAAATTAGAAAATAAAACATAAAAGAAGCAGACTCACAGATACAGAGAACAAATCAGTGGATTCCAGTGGGGGAGGGGGGTAGTATGAAGGTGGGGGAATGGGGGGTATGAACTATTGGATGTAAGAGAGATTCAAGTATATACTGTAAACATGGGGAATATTGCCCAATATCTTTGATAACAATAAATGGAAAGTGATGTGTAAAATTGTGTTAAAAATTTTATTTTTAATTATATTTTTTTTATTTTTTATTATAGCTGATTTACAATGTTCAGTCAATTTCTGCTCTACAGCAAACTGAACCAGTGAATATATTTATGTATTCTTTTTTCTCACATTATACTCCATCAGGTTCAATCACAATAAATTTTTTTAAATGAAAAAAAAAGTAGGAGTTCTCATTGTGCCACAGCAGAAACAAATCCAGCTAGTATCCATGAGGACATTGATTCAATCCCTGGCCTCATTTAGTGGGTTAAGGATCTGGTATTACCATGAGCTGTGGTAGAGTTCACAGGGTGGCTCAGATCCTGCATTGCTGTGGCTATAGCATAGGCCAGCATCTGTGGCTCAAATTCAACCTGGGAACTTCCATATACCACGGGTACAGCCCTAAAAGGCCAAAAAATAAGTGAATAAGTAAATAAATTTTTAATCAAAAAAGTAAGGAAAAAACCTAGCTCAGGACAGCAAATAAATAAAGGACTGACCCGTATAGTATTTAAGCTGAGTGATGTAAGAATAGACATTAATTTTATTAACATTAATAAGAGAAAATACATGTTTCATATAGTCTTCCATATGTAGCATACATTTAAACAAAAACAAATGAACTTATCCAGAAATTAATTTGTTTATTAATAAAATATTAGTCACCCTAATCCCAAATCAGAATCTAAATATTATTGATATCTAGTTTCCCTGAGATCATTGAATATTTCCTCTTCTACATGACATTTAAAACCATGAGTGTGACCTCTGATCTAGTCCCTCTTTATTTTTTTTACTTATTTCCTGTGACATAATGCAGTCACCCAGGAAGACAGGACTCTAATTAGGAAGCATGGGTGCCATGAACAGAGTGTGGACATGTTCAGTATTAAGGCTCGGAGGATGGATCACAGCTGCTCCTCAACTGGGGAGAAACCAGGATGCAGCCATGGAGACCAGCCTGGTCCATCAAATGGAATTATCACAGATGTTTCTGGGACACAGGGGAACAACATTCAGAGGGGACAGCTGGCATGTTGGTCAATTGTCCCATTTAGTCTCTAACTAGCAGGTCTGGGAATGGGCCCCAGGAGACACTGCCTGTGAATAGGCAGCAGCTCCTCCTGGCTCCTAAGCCTGGGGCATCACCAGTGACCTGAGTCTTCAGTCTCTCTGGTTCCTACACACAAGGAAGAGCTCTGGGACTCCAGTCATGTCTTCCTGGGGAGACAACAGGACAGTGAACCCAAGCTCCTTCATGCAAGTGTCACAGATTGATGCTGGGCAGCACCTACAGGTGAGGATAGAGGCACAGGGAAGGGGACAAGGAGCAGAGTCTACCTGAGGCCACATGTGTGCAGGTGCACTCAAACATGCATGCACACACACACACACACACACAAAGCCCATAGAGCCTCTTCTTCTTCATTTTTGCCTTCTTTTCTACATACCTCTCTGCCATACATTTTCTGGATCTTCTGATTCCCATGCAGGGCAGCTTGTCTGGGATTCATCACATCCCTTAAGGTGCACAGTGAAGGCAGTGTGGAGAATCAGTCTCAGACCACCACTCCACAAGCCCCATCAGTGACCACAGTCAGTACCTGTGCAATCACAGAGAATAATTCACTCTCAGTCCACTGGAAAAAGCACACCTCCCAGAATCACTCTTAGCCACCACACCACATCGACATCCCTAATTTACTATTCTAGTTCCACTTAACATTTGTCAAACTCATTCACATCCTTTCTTTTTCTTAATATTTGATCCAGCAAATAAGTCTCTAAGATAGTTATTTATTCCCATGGTATACTTAATAAGTTGGAGGTTCTTATGATTAAGTGATTCAACCCAGTAAATTTGACTTTGTTTCCAGATGCCAAAATAAATCTTTTGTGATACATAGTTCTGAGTAGGGTCCAAAACTGTTGAGTGTGGTGCTGCTGGGCTGATGATGCTGGTAATGATGATGATGATGACACACTGACCAAGACCACAAAAATGATGCCACAGCTTCATTTTTAAAAAATGTTTAATAATAATAATAATTTTTAATTATTTACTTTTTAATATTAAAATATTTTTAAATAATCAATAATAATAATGGATCATATTTAATGAATGCTTAGTATGTGTCAGTCTTTATCTGAATATTATGTCATCATTATCAAATTTACTCCTCATAACCACTCTACTCAGTGAACACCAGCATTTTTCTATTTGAGCCAATGAAGAAACTATACATGAAAAAGTTTGTGACAAGATCTCATTAAGTGTAAAGAGTGGGGAAACTTGCAGACTCCAGAGGTATCTTATATTTTTACTCACAACCCTAAACAAACTCGGCCACCACTGACTGATCACATTATCCCCCTCACACCATCACACAGGTATTTCAGGTCCACATATTAACTACACATCATGACTCATGAAGAAACTGACACGAGTTCCAGCCTCTGGTCTCTTCAACAATCCTATCAGGTAGGGTTATTATCTATATCTTATAAAGGAGAAGAGCAAAGCTCAAGGGGACTAAAAATTCCCCCCCCCAATTGAAAAGGCACATGAGGACCAGAGCAGTGAAGGACATCACCCAGAGTTTTGTCACCACATCCTGTATCCCACATTCGCATTTGATCACCTGTGACTAAAAATGTCGGTAACATCACTGCCCTTGCTAGCAGCCTGCCCTCCACATACAGGAATGATGGAAGTGAGTTGATGAGGTAGATACACATGACACAAAACCAGAATCAGAGATTCAGTGGCAAGTAATTAACCAAAGACAGAGTGAGCATAAGGAACACAAACAATTCCCACCCCATCTCCAGGGGCAAAAGCCCAGGTAGTCAAACAAAACAGGAGGAAGAGGAAGTTGATGATTAAAACAAAAATGCTGTGTCCTTCATAATAAAGTGCTCTTCCATTTGCAGGGTTCTCCCCTTCACTAGTTCATGGGGAGGGTCCTCAAAGCAAAGGAGGCCAGAGCATTGACAGAACAGATAGAGACCCTTAAGGCCCAGCTGGCTCCTCTCTGAAGAAACTATTCTTTCTTCCATCTCCCTTGATATGTGTGTGCATGCACTCACACACACACACACACACACACACACACACACACACAAAAGCACACATAGCTCCTGATTTTGCTGAGTAAATCCTAGTATATACATGAACTGCAGGTGAGCACAACAATAAGACGAGAAATTTAAATGAGCCTTCTACATGTTTTTTTAAAGAGAACTAACTTGGAAATATTTTTCCATATGAACCCCAGTCCAGTCTCAATCAGAACACCCAAGGGGAAAACTTGCAATATTAAAGGAGACCAGACATCAAAACACATTCTACACTGATGCCTCCTTATCAGAGTCCACTGTCCTATTTGAACATTAGCAGTTACATGTACTGGTGAACCTCAGTGACCTTTTCAAGGGATAGAGGAAAGTTGACCAAAGTCCTTTGACTCAGTAATATTGATAGCATGTCTTTATATAAGAGAGGTTCTGCTCAAATTTCTCTAATTCAGAAACTGAACAAATGTCTCTGACTTCCTGCTCCCGGGCTTCTCTCCACACCCAGACCAGCAGCCTCTCCTGCTTGGGCTCTTCCTGGCCATGTACCTGGTCACTGTGCTGGGGAACATGTGCATCATCCTGGCCATTGGCTCTGACCCTCACCTCCACACCCCCATGTACTTCTTCCTGGCCAACCCGTCCTTCATCAACACCTGCTTCTCCTGCACCATTGTCCCCAAGGTGCTGGTCAACATCCAGACGCAGCACCACACCATCTCCTACACTGGGTGCCTCCTGCAGATGTACATCTTCTTAGCATTGGCCTTGCTGGATGATTTCCAGCAGGCTGGGATGGGATATGACCACTATGTGGCCACCTGCCTCCCTCTTCACTACACCGGGATCATGTGTCTCCAGTGGTGCCTGCTCCTCATCACCACATCCTGGCTCTGTGCCCACCTCCTGGCCTTCTCACTCTCCTCATGTCTCACTTCTCCTTCTGTGCCCCGCATTCCATCCCACACTCCTTCTGCAACATGCCCCCACTCCTCAAACTTGCCTACTCAGATACCTACATCTTTCAGGTCATGATGTTTGCAGAAGGAGCCCTCTTGACCATGGTCCATTTCACCTGTGTCCTGGTTTCATGCCCACATCATCCACACAGTCCTCAGGGTCCCCTTTGTGGGGCAGAGGGGAATCACAAAGTCTTCTCTACCTGTGGTGCTTACCTGACAGTCATCACTCTCTTCTATGGCACACTCTTTCTGGTGTATTTCCAGCCCTCTTCCTCCTACTCTGCAGACATTGCAATGGTTGCTTCTGTGGTATAAATGACAGTCACCACCCCATGCTGATCCCCTTAATCTACAGATTGAGGAACAGGGACATAAAGAAGGTCTTGTGGAGACTTGTTGGGTTTGGAAGATGTTCTAACACATAAAATGCCCTTCCCTAAAGTACAGGCCCAGACTTTCAACATGCCTTCTTCCCTGCATGTGTCCAGTATAAATGTGAAAACTCATTCAAGACAGAACCCTTTGCTTTCCAAGAATTTCAAGCAAATATAGACCTATACTTTTGAAGGACTGAAATAGGGCACAACTGACCAGGGTCAGAACTGCAGTCTGGAGATGGAGAGACCAGCAGTCCCTACTGGGTGATTTGATGTATGGGTATATGTATCCAGGCAGATTCAACCCAGAGTTGGGAACATCAAAAATGCCAGCAACATGGAGTTCCCGTCGTGGCACAGTGGTTAACAAATCTGACTAGGAACCATGAGGTTGCGGGTTCAGTCCCTGCCCTTGCTCATTGGGTTAATGATCCGGCGTTGCTGTGAGCTGTGGTGTAGGTTGCAGACGTGGCTTGGATCCCACGTTGCTGTGGCTCTGGTGTAGGCCGGTAGCTACAGCTCCGATTAGACTCCTAGCCTGGGAACTTCCATATGCCATTGGAGTGGCCCAAGAAATGGCAAAACGACAAAAAAAATAAAAATGCCAGCAATGGCTGGATTCTAGAAGGACACCCAGTAGAAGCACATTGTAGTAGTATAAATGCTTCCTCAAGAGTACAAATACTGGCAGGACTAGGCATGTCAGGACCTCAGCCAGTGAACTCACTTGGCTTTGGAACCAATTCTGACCCTGCCTCAGAAGAAACTCACTCATGGGGACTGGCATCAACATGGAGACTATCACACCAAGTAGACAGAATCTGTGTGTGGTCTCGGAGGGTCAGAATAGTCTAGAGAAGCAAACAAAGATGAAGAAATGTGTCCAAGATTATATATCTGGGCTTAGATCTTTGTCTCTGGTAAGTGATTTTGTTTTTTGTCAGCTACGATCAGACTTTATTTTTTTAAACTCTTGTTCCTTTTTTTTTTCCCTCCAGCTGAAAAATCATGCATGTCATTATCACAAATGTCTAAAATGTAAAGAAAAATGTTCAAATCCTTTCTGGAAAGAATCCACTGTGACTACTTTACACAAATTCTTACGGTTCTTTTCTCTGTGCATTTATTTTATATTGTTAACATGATGATTTTTCACATAATTTTAAAGCATGAATGTTTTCCACCCTATTGTCGACACTGTTATATTTAAAAATGTCTCATAATTAATATTATAGCAGAAGGAGCTGCCATTTTTAATACAATCTTTTTCATTTGGGGTAATTAGATGTTTCTAATTATCCATAATATTATAAGAAATACTGCAGTGAAGATCACTGTGAATAAACCATAGAGAGAGAGAGATTTTCCCATGTCTTTGCAAAAAATCTGAATATGTGGAGTTGCCATGTGGAGCATTTTTTAGGCTTATGATACAGATTTCTAACATAGTTCACAAAACTGTTAATGAAGAAAAAAAAAACACTATTATTAATTTACATCCAAACTGATGGTCTTATGGGAGTGATCCTTTCTCTTCATTTTCATGGTACTTCTTTTCTTTATTTTTATTTGCTCGTGATTTTCATTTTGTTCCATTATAGCTGATTTCCAGTGTTCTGTTAATTTTCTACTGTACAGCACAGTGACCCAGTTACACATACATGTAGACATTCTTTTTTCTCACATTATCATGCTCCATATGTGACCAGACATAGTTTCCAGTGCTACATGGCAGGATCGTGTTGCTAATTCATTCCAAAGGCAATAGTCTGAACCTATTAACCCCAAGCACCCCATCCATCCCACTCCCTTCCCCTCCACCATGGAAACCACAAGTCTATTCTCCAAGTCCAAGACAAAGACAAATACCATAAGATATCACTTGTGTTTGGAATCTAATATATGGCACAAATGAACCTTTCCACAGGAAAGAAAAAATCATGGACTTGTGTTTGAAATTTTTGCTTACTGATTGTTTTGTAGGTCTGTAAATATATTTTATTTATTTATTTATTTATTGCTTTTGTTGGGGCTGCATCGGTGGCATATGGAGTTTCATAAGCTAGGGATTGACTTGGATCTACAGTTGCCAGCGTACACCACAGCCACAGCAATGTGGGATCCAAGCTGAATCTGAGACCTACACCACAACTCATGGCAATACCAGATACTTAACCCACTGAGCAAGGCCAGGGATCAAACATGCAACCTCATAGTTCCTAGTCGGATTTATTTCCACTGTGCCATGAAGGGAACTCCCTGTAAACACATTTGGTTTATTCTTCTTAATCATTTCATCATGTTGTTTCTTTTAAAGACTTATGTCAGTCTTCTTTATATTAAAGATTTAAACTTTGTGCTCACCTACTCCTAGTGCAAACTTCTCCCTGTCACCTTTCATCGTTCAGTTTTCCTTTTGATTTGTTGACCTAAATAGGTTTTCAGTTTACAAAAAGGAAACTGATAAAAAAAAATCCTCCTTAAGGCATTGTGCGAATCAACTATTGGTGCTTGAGCACCCTTGAAAACACACCAGCCCTGCTGCTGCCACTGCTGAATGTTCAGGGCAGTACCCATATGCCAGATCTCTGTCACTTCCTACAACTAGGAAGAGCCTTGCAACACCTCCTGTGTGGGCTAAGAAAGATCAACTCATACATGGTCTACAGGTGGTGTAGACAAATCACAGAAGTCATCACAGAAGCTTGAGATGATCATGGCCCACTCTCACTAGGGGTCCTTGAACAGGCATTACCTGTGGCTTCAACCACCTCAAAGGAGGGCATTGCAATCAAACACAATCTCTTATTGCTCTCATCCTCCTGGGAAATCACACATCCTGATACTGCTACAGCCAAATTCTCTGGTCACCCTTCAGATCCTTCTAGAGCTCATTACCACTGCCCAGGGCCCTGTAACCTGTGCCACCTTCCTGCAGGTCTCTTCTTGCAGGCAATGAATGCTGACCCTGCCCATTTCCCCCTTCTCCCTGAAAACACATTGGGCCTCCTGGGGATAACAGACTGCTCACACCAAAGAAAGAGACAGCAAAGCTTCAAATGACCACACCAAAAAAAAGTAACCCCCTCAAAAAAACACAGGGGTATTCTTACATAAACAGAGACTTACAAGACTACAGTTTGGCTTCCCAAAATTCACACACACACACACAATAACAAACACAAACAAGATGAAGAAGCTCAGAAACAATTCCTAGTTAAAACAACAGAAGAACTCACCTAAAGCTGTCAATAATGACATATATCTGCAGTCTGACAGACTTTGAGTAAGAAAGATAGTGAAAATACCAAAGAAATTAAGAGAGGATAAGAACAGTTAGGAAGATTCCCTCAGAAGGGAACTAGAAAATATATGGAGGAGCCAAGAAAAACTGGAAAATTCATTTGCAGAGATACAGACTGAGCTAAGGGCAGTAAAAACCAAAATGAATAATGCAGAGGAACAAATTAGTGATGTGGAAGATAGAATAATGCAAATCACCCAAACAGGATAGCAGACAGAAAATGAAATGGAAAAACATGAAAGCAATATGAGACCTATGGGATAACATAAAGTGGGCCAATCTAAGCATAATAGGAATTCCTGAAGAAAAAGAAAAGGGGATTGAAAATAAATTTGAAGAGATTGTTGCTGAAAACATTCCAAATCTGAAGGATACTGATATCAAGATACAGGAAGCATAGAGGGCCCCAAACAAGTTGAACCTATACAGGCCCACACCAAGACATATTATAATAATGATGGCAAAAGTTAAAGAGAGGATTCAAAAGGCAGCATGAGAAAAGCAAAGTGTTAATTATAAGGAACCCCAATAAGGCTATCAACTGATTTATCTACAGAAAGACTATAGGCCAGGAGGGGAGTGAGAAGGTATATTTAAAGCACTGAAAGGAAAAAAAAAATTGCAACCTAGAATATTCTATCCAGCAAGAATATCATTTAAAATAGGAGAAATAAAGAATTTCTCCAACAAAACAAAGCTAAAAGAATACAGAAATAGAAAACCTGTAGTATAAGAAACTGAAAGGGCTTCTCTAAATTAAAAAAAAAGAAGAGGAAAATCTTGGATGGTGAAAAACCACAACTGGAAAGCATTCACTTAAATAAGCCAGCATACTGATCTAAACATGAAGATGTTAAAAGAAAAAGAAGAAAAAGACATCAAATTCATACAATGTGGGCAAGGGAGGAAAGAAAATTTATATTTTTTTCATTTTTTTAAGGATGTGTTTGAAATTATATGATTATCAGGCTAAAGCAAGCAGATATAGGAAGGGGTTAACATACTTAAAAAACAGGGCAACCACAAATCAAAACCAAAGATTGCATTCACAAAAACTGATAAGTATTCAAATATAAAATAAACGGAAACAATACAACTAACAAAAGAAAGGAAGAATAGAGAAACATAGAATCAACTTGAAAACAAGGTTTAAAAGGGCAATAAATACATTTCTATTGGGAGTTCTCATCGTGGTTCAGTGTTTAATGAATCCAACTAAGAACCATGAGGTTGCAGGCTCAATACCTGGCCTCGCTCAGTGGGTTAAGGATCTGGCATCGCCATGACCTCTGGTGTAGTTTGCAGATGTGGCCCAGATCTGGTGTTGCTGTGGCTATGGTATAGGTTGGCAGCTACAGCTCTGATTTGACACCTAGCCTGGGAATCACCATATGTCACAGAAGCCACACAAGAAATGGTAAAAAGACAAAACACACACACACACACACACACATATATATATATATATACATATATATATATACATATATATATATATACACATATATGTATCAATAATCACTGTAAATGTCAATGGACTGAATGCTCCAATCAAAGACACAGCGCAGCAGATTGGATAAAAAAGCAACAACGTTCAATCCGCTGACTACAAAAAATTCACCTTAGGGCACAGGACACTTATAGACTGAAAGTAAGAGGATGGGAAAAGATGTTTCATGCCAATGGACTAGACAGGAAAGCAGGAGTTGCAATACTCATAGCAGACAAAATGGACTTTAAAATGAAAGTCATAAATAGAAACAAGGACACTATTTAATGGTTAAAGGATTCATACAAGATTAGGATAATACAACCATATATATATATATATATATATATATATATATATATATATATATACACACACACATATATATATATCCCTAATATAGGTGCACTCAGATAACTAAAACAAATATTAACTGACATACGAGGAGAAATTGTTGTGAATACAACCATATGAGGAGATTTTAACACCCTACTGACATCACTGGACAGATCCTCTAGACAGAAAATCAATAAAGCAACAGAAAATCTAAAGGAACCAATAGAAAAGTTAGACTTAATTAACATTTTCAGGACATTACATCTAAAAAAATCAGAATATACCTTCTTCTCAATTTTATATGGAAAATTCTCAAGAATTGATGACATATTGGGGCAAAAAGCTAACCTCAACAAATTTAAGAGTACAGAAGTCATTTCAAGTATCTTTGACTACAATGGCATGAAACTAGAAATTAACCACAGGAAAAGAAGTAAGAAAAAACCTACTCCATGAAGAATAAACAACATGCTACTAAAAAACTAATGGGTCAATGAAGAAATCAAGAAGGAAATTAAAATATACCTTGAGACAAATGATAATGAAAACACAACCACTCAAAATCTATGGGATGATGCAAAAGCTGTGCTCCAAGGGAAGTTTATGGTAATACTGGCCTTCCTCAAAAATGAAGAAAAATCTCAAATCTACCACTTAACCCACTATCTAAATGAATTAGAGAAATAACAAGCAAAACCTAAAGCCAGCAGAAGGAAGGAAATCATAAAGATCAAAGAGGAAATCAATAAAATAGAGACTCAAAAAATAAATAGACAAAATCAATCTAAACAAGATCTGGTTCTTTGAAAAGGTAAAAAAAAAATGAAAAACCTCTGGCTACACTCACCAAGAAGAGGAGAGAAAACACCCAAATAAACAAAATAAGAAATGAAAATGGAGAGGTCACAACACATACTACAGGAATACAAAAATAAACAGATGAGAGTGCTATCAACAATTATACGCCAAAAAATTCAACAACCTAGATGAAATGGACAACTTTCTAGAGACCTACAGCATGCCAAAACTGAATCAAGAAGAAATAGATTAACTGAACAGACTGATCACTAGAAATGAAATTGAATATGTCATAAAAACACTCCCTACAAATAAAAGCCAAGGACCAGATGGCTTCACAGGTGAATTCTACCAAACAAAGAGGAACTTATACCCATCCTCCTTAAAATTTTCGAAGAGTTTGAAGAAGAAGGAACACTCCCAAAGACATTCTATGATGCCAACATCTCCTAATTCCAGACAACGATACCATGAAAAAAGAAGACTACCAAGCAATATCTTTGATGAATTTATATGCCAAAATACTCAACAATATTTTAGACAACCAAATCCAGCAACATATCAAAAATATCATACACCACGACCAGTTGGGAGTCATCCCAGGTTCACAAGGATGGCTCAACATATGCAAATCAATCAACGTCATACACTACATTAACAAAAGAAAAGTCAATATCCATACAATCATCTCAATAAATGTAGAGAAAGTATTTGACAAAGTCCAATATCCCTTCATTATAAAAACTCTTAACAAAGGGTGTATAGAGGGAACATTCCTTAACATAATCAAAGCCATTTACAAAAAAAACCACAGCAAATATAATACTTAATGGAGAAAAGCTAGAAAGTTAGAAGGCTTGCTTAGTAGTCTTCTTTTTTCATGGTATCGTTGTCTGGAATTAGGAGATGTTGGCATCACTAAAATCTGGAACAAGATAAGGATGCCCACTCTCACCACTGCTATTCAACATAGAACTGGAGATCCTAGCCAAAGCAATCAGACAAACAAAAGAAATAAAAAGCATCCAAATAGGAAGAGAAGAGGTAAAACTGTCACTGTATGCAGATGACATGATACTATATATAGAAAACTCTAAGGAATCAACCCCAAAACTACTTGAACTGATCAACAAATTCAGCAAAGTAGCAGGATGTTAAGATTAACATTCAGAAATCAGTCACATTTCTGTATACAAGAAATGAAATAATAGAAAGGAATAAACAAATACAAAAAAAAAATTGCAACCAAAAAATCAAGTATCTGGGAATACACCTGGCCAAGGAGGTAAAGGACTTATATTCCAAGAGCTATAAAACTGTAATCAAGGGAATTAAAAAGATGCAAAGAAATGGAAAGATATTCCATGCTCCTGGGTTGGAAAAATTAATATTGTAAAAATGGCCATACTACCCAAAACAATCTACAGATTCCATGCAATCCCTTCCAAATTACCCATGACATGTTTCACAGAACTAGAACAAACAATCCAAACATTTACATGGAAACACAAAAGGCCCAAATTGCCAAAGCAATCCTGAGGAACAAAAACCAAGCAGGAGGCATAACTCTCCCAGTCTGCAGGCAATATTACAAAGCCAGAGTCATCAAGACAGTGTGGTACTGGTACCAAAACAGACATGTAGACCAATGGAACAGAATAAAGAACCCAGAAACAAACCCACACAACTTGGGTCAATTAATCTTTGACAAAGGAGGCAAGAATCTAAAATGGGGGATAAAAAAGTGTTTTCAGCAAGTATTGCTGGGAAACCTGGACAGTTGCAAGCAAATCAATGAAACTAGAACTCACCCTCACATCATGCTTGAAAATAAACTCAAAATATCTGAAAGATTTAAATATAAGACAAGACACCATCAAACTCCTGGAAGAGAACATAGGCAAAATATCCTCTGACATCAAACTTATGAATATTTTCTCATGTCAGTCTCCCAAAGCAAAAGAAACAAAAGCAAAAATAAACTAATGGGACCTAATCAAATTGACAATTTTTGCACAGCAAAGGAAATCAAAAAGAAAATAAATGACAACTTAGAGATTGGGAGAAAATAGTTTCAAATGATGAAACTGACAAGGGCCTAATCTCTAAAATATACAAAAAACTTATAAAACTCAACAGCAAAAAGCCAACAACCCAATTGATAAATGGGAAAGGATATGAAGAGACATTTCTGCAAGGAAGATACACAGATGGCCAACAAGCACATGAAAAAATGCTCAACATCACTGATTATTAGAGAAATGCAAGTAAAAACTACCATGAGATACCACCTCACACCAGTCAGAATGGCTATTATTAATAAGTCTACAAATAACAAAGGCTGGAGGGGGACTGGAGAAAAGGGTACCCTCCTGCACTGTTGGGGGGAATGGAAGCTGGTACAGCCACTATGGATATCAACATGGAGTCACATTAGAAATCTTTACAGAGAACTACCATATGACCCATAATCCCAGTCTTGGGTATATATCCAGACAAAATTCTCCTTAAAAAAAGACACTTGCATGCACATGTTCATTGCAACACTATTCACAATAGACAACACATGGAATCAACACAAATGTCCACTTTTAGATGATTGGATTAGGAAAATGTGGTAAATATACACAATGGAATACTACTCAGCCATAAAAAAGAATGAAGTAATGCCATTTGCAGCAACATAGATGGAACTAGAGACTCTCATCCTGATTGAAGTCAGTCAGAAAGACAAATACCATGTGATATTACTTGTATCTGGAATCTAATATATGGCACCAAGGAACCTTTCCACAGAAGATAAAATCATGGACTTGGAGAATAGACTTGTGGTTGCCAAGGTGGAAGGGGAGGGAGTGGGTGTGAATTGCAGCTTGGGGTATATAGTTGCAGAATATTGCCTTCAGGATGGATTAGCAATGGGATCCTGCTGTGTAGCACTGGGAACTCTGTCAAGTCACTTATGATGGAACACTTAATGTAAGAAAAAAGAATGTACACATGGCTGTATAACTGGGTCACCATGCTGTATAGTAGGAAAAAATATATATATATAAATAAATGAAAAAATAAAAAATAAAATCATACCTGAAAAATAAAAAATATAACCTTCTTTTGACTCTTCTGCCAGTGTTATCATTGAAATTTTTCTTTGTATAGAGTTTATGTGAGTAATAAATTGGTTTTTCTTTTCATTTCAGTAAGAGGTGTTATGTTTTAAGAGTCTTACTGACATGTAATTCATATACCATACAATTCATTTAAGTCTATAATTTAGTGGCTTTTAGTATGTGGCATGCTATTTATTTATTTTTTGGCTACACATGCAACATGAGGAAGTTCCCAGGCCAGGCCTCAAACCCATGGCACAGTACTGGCCTGAGACACAGCAGTGACAACAACAGATCCTTAACCCACTTTGCTGCCAGGGAACTCCAGCATGTTATTATTATTATTTGTTTTTTTTTACTGAAACAAAATATGACTTTTAGAATGATATTACATATTGAAGTAGATCTCCGCCTTACACATCTCACTCTCTTCCAGAATTTCCTGGAACTTCCCTCATGGTTCAGTGGGTTAAGGATCTGGCTTTCTGTAGCTGTGGCACAGGTTACAATTATGGCACAGGTTCAGTCCTTGGTCTGGGAACTTCCACGTGCCATGAGTGTGGCCAAAAATAAAGAGTTCCTCCCTATTTCAGGTCCCATAATTATTCAAAACTAGGGTCCTGACTACAATGGGGCTCTCATTCTCTCATACAGAGTATATACATTTTCCCTCAGGGCCTCCTCACTATTATTTCCTACTCTGTGTCACTTTATGGCAAGCCCACCTAGTTCAAGTGCCATGTCATCTTCAAAAAGTACCCTTTCACACCAGCCCACTCTAATCATCAGAGAGGATCTCTTTTTCTTGAGAGCTACACTATCCCTTTAGCTAGTCTGCCTATTTCTGCCCTTCTAAGATCAAGAATAACAATAACTCTTGCCACTTCCATTTAACATTGTACAAGAGGTTCCAACCAGCATGTCTAAGTTAGAAAAGGGAATAAAAGGCATCCTAGATTGTAAAGAAGGAAAAATTTATCTACTTGCAAATGGCAGATGATATATATTTTTAAATTCTTAAGAAATCAGCCCCCCCAAAATCTAGTAGAAATAATAAATGCTCTAAATTCAATACAATCCCCATTAAAAATCTTAGCTATATTTTTTGCAGAAAATGACATGCTGATCCTAAAATTCACATGGAAATGCATTAGAACATGAATAACCAATACATTCTTGAAAAAGAAGACTAAAGGTGGTAGACTCACACTTCCTGATTTCAAAACTTACTACAAACTAAGTAAGTACTAATTCATGCTTAGTACTTCACATGAAAAGATGTTCAACATTGCTAATCATC
>CM052682.1:235950129-235971827 GCA_028533215.1 Babyrousa celebensis | reverse complement strand
GGTTACATTGTCACCATAAATACACATTTTCCCCATCTCTTTTTCCTAGTCCTCACATCCATGCACACATCTTGGCCAAGTGATGGTTCTGCACCTTGTTCCAATCTCTGCTGCTCCAGGCTACTACCTGAGGACTCATCTCTTATGCCTCAATGGCCTGAGGATATTTGGCACTTCCATAGCATTTCACAAGAAGGAGAACAAGGAGCATGGAAGATCCATATTTACAAACAGGATTGAGAACCCAGGGAATAAACCCCCAAGCTTCTGGGTAGAGAAGAAGCAAACTGAGTTAATTGCCCAATTTCTCTCCTTCCTATGGAGATAGATCCAGTTCTGGGACCAAAGGAACTGAACTATATGAGTCCCAGACGACATCTGTAATGTCAGTGACACATTGGTCTTCCCTCTGCTAGCTCATGAGGAGAAGGAGAGGCCCTGAACATGCTTGAACTTTAAAGAACCTACAATGGAATCTGCCATTCCATCCACTGCAGAATGTACCAAACAGAGTACAACACGCCCTTGAGAGTCCCACATCATTGACCTTGTAGTCTGTTGGAGCTTACATCCCATCACCATCATTTATTCCATCCATATCAAACCACAAAAGACTCACAAAAGCCACAGCCATTTTGAGCAAAATGGACAAAATTTTAGGCATCACATTTCCTGATTGCAAACTATACCTCAAACCTTTAGAAATCAACACAATAAGTTATTGACATTAAAATACAAAAATAAAAAAAATGGAAGGGAATATGGAGCCCAGAAAGAAACCCACACATATATGATCAAGAGATTTTTGACAAGGGAGCCAAAAACACACAATGGGGCAAGGTGAGTCTCTTCAATAAATGGTGCTGGTAAACTGGATATCCACACTCAAAAGAAGGAAAGTGAATCCCCAACAGTGAAAACAACTGTCTGTGCCATCCCATTATGGGTACAACAATATTTGCCACTTCCATTGGCAACGATGTGGCCATAAGGGAGTTATTCAAGTGCCTCTCCCAGTTCACAGCCATGTTCCAACAACATGGACGGATTTAGAATTTATTATGCTCTGTGAAATAAGGCAGGGAGACAATGATAAATATCATGGTATTGCACTTATATCTGCAGTCTAAAAGTCAAAACAACAAATCAACAAAACAAATAAAAACAGACTCATATACATAGAGAGAAGAAGCTGGTGGTTGTGAGAGAGGACAGTCTCTGGGGGAGAGGGATGAAATAGGTGATGTGGATGAAGAGGAACAAACCTCCCGTTAAAAAATTCAGAAACCATGGTATTTAATATACAGCATAAGGAATATGATGATTAAATCTTTTGAAGACATACTGTATGAATAGTTGTGATGATCATTTTATAATGTATGAAAATGTCAAATCATCACATAATACCCCAAAACTAATGTAATGTTGTGTGCAAACTATATTTCACAAGATTCCAGGACAGGGAATTGTACCTTATACCTCAAATTAAAAGTCTGATGCTCTACTGACTGAGCTGCCCAAGCCCTACAAATTGTATTACAACATAGAAGTTAGTAAAATATCTTGGTGCTAGTATAGACTTCAAACTATAGTTCCTACTGTGGAATAATTTTAGGAACATTTGGGGCTGCAATGAACATGCGGGGGCATGTGTCTTTTTCAAGGGAACTTTTTTTTTCTGGATATAAACACAAGAGTGGGGTTGCTGGATCATATGGTAGTTCTACATATTTCTAAGATACTTCCATAGTGTTCTCCAGAGTGGTTGTACAAGCTTCCATTCCCATCAAAAGTGCAGGAGGGTTCCCTTTTCTCCACACCCCCTCCAGCATTTTTAATTTGTGGACTTATGAATGACGGCCATTCTGACTGGTATGAAGTGGTATCTCATGGTAGTTTTGATTTGCATTTCACTAATAATCAGGGATATTGAGCCTCTGTTCATGTGCTTGTTGACCTTTTGTATATCTACCTTGTGGAAATGTCTACTCAGGTCTTTTGTTGGCTTTTTGCTGTTGAATTGTATAAATCGATTGCATATTTTAGAGATTAAGCCCTTGTCAGTTGAATCATTTGAAACTATTTTCTGCCATTCTGTAAGTTGTCTTTTGTTTTCCTTTTGGTTTCCGTTACTGTGCAAAAGCTTGTCAGTTTGGTCGGATCCTGTTGGTTTATATTTGCTTTTATTTCTGTTGTTTTGGGAGACTGACATGAGAAAACATTTGTAAGGTTGATGTCAGAGAATGTTTTGCCTTTGTTCTCTTCCAGGAGTTTCATGGTGTCTTGCCTTACATTGAAGTCTTCCAGCCATTTTGAGTTTATTTTCCTGCATGGTGTGAGGCTGTGTTCTAGTGTCTTTGATTTGCATGCAGCTGTCCAGGTTTCCCAGCAAGACCTGCTGAAAAGACTGTCTTTGTCCCATGTTACATTCTTGCCTCCTTTGTCAAAGATTAATTGACCAAAGGTGTCTAGATTCTCTATTCTGTTCCATTTGTCTGTCTGTCTGTTTTCGTACCAGTACCACACTGTCTTGATTACTATGGCTTTGTAATATTGCCTGAAGTTTGGGAGTGTAATGCCTCCTGGGTTTTTTGGTTCCTCAGGATTTCTTTGGCAATTCTGGATCTTTTGTGGTTCCATATAAATTTTTGCATTGTTTGTTCTAATCCTGTGAAAAATGTCATGGGTAATTTGAAAGGGATTGCATGGAGTCTGTAGGTTGCTTTGGGAGTATGGCCATTTTTACAATATTAATTTTTCCAACCCAGGAGCATGGAATATCTTTCCATTTCTTTGCATTTTTTTAATTTCCTTGTTTAATTACATTTCTTGGCATATAAGTCTTTCAGTTTCTTGGTCAGGTCTATTCCCAGGTAATTGATTTGTTTGGTGCAATTTTAAAAGGTATTGTATTTCTGTATTCCTTTTCTAATATTTCATTTTTAGTATACAAAAATGTGACTGATTTCTGTTAATCTTATATCCTGTTATTTTGCTGAATTTGTTGATCAAGTCAAGTAGTTTTTGGGTTGAGTCCTTATGGTTTTTGGTATATAGTATCATGTCATCTGCATACAGTAATAGTTTTACCTCTTCTCTTCCTATGTGGATGCCTTTTATTTCTTTGGTTTGTCTGATTGCTGTGGCTAGGACTCCCAGTACTATGCTGAATAACAGTGGTGAGAGTGGACATTCTTGTCTTGTTCCAGATTGTAGTGGGAAGGCTTTGAGCTTTTTTCCATTGAGTGTTATATTTGTTGTGGGTTTGTCATAAATGGCTTTTATTATGTTAAAGTATATTCTCTATACCCTCTTTGGTAAGCATTTTGATCATGAATGGATATTGGCCTTTGTCAAATGCTTTTTATGCATCTATTGAGATGATCATGTCGTTTTAGATTTTCATTTGTCAATGTGGTGTATGAAGTTTGTTTGATTTGCGTGTGTTGAACCATCCTTGTGCACCAGGATGAATCCCACCTGGTCGTGGTGTATAATCTTTTTGATATGTTGTTGGATACAGTTGGCTAAAATTTTGTTGAGAATTTTTGCCTCTATATTCATCAAAGATATGGGCCTATAGTTTTCTTTTTGCGGGTCTTTGTCTGGTTTTGCAATTAGGGTGATGCTGGCATCATAGATTTTCTTTGGGAGTGATCCTTCTTCTTCAAACTTTTGAAAATTTTTAAGGAGGTTGGGTATAAGATTCTCTTTGTATGTTTGGTAGAATTCACCTGTGAAGCCATCTGCTCCTGGACCTTTATTTGTAGGGAGTGTTTTTATGACATATTCAATTTCATTTCTAGTGATCAGTCTGTTCAGTTGATCTATTTAATTGTTTTTCAGTTTTGGAAGACTGTAAGCCTCTAGAAAGTTGTCCATTTCTTCTAGGTTGTCAAATTTGTTAGCTTACAATTGTTCATAGTATTCTCTCATGGTTTTTTTTTTAATGTCCATATTATCAGTTATGGCTTATCCTTTTTCATTTCTTATTGTGTTTCTTTGGTTTTTTTCTCTCCTCTTCCTGGTGTGTTGAGCCAGATGTGTGACAATTTTGTTTGCCTTTTCAAAGAACCGGCTCTTGGTTTTGATTGATGTCATGTATGGTTTTTTGAATCTCTTTTATTGATTTTCTCTTTGATATTTATGATGTCTTTCCTTGTACTGACTTTAGGTTTTTCTTGTTCTTATTTTTTAAATTCATTTAGGTGGTGGGTTAAGTTGTTGATTTGAGATTTTTCTACTTTTTTGAGGAAGGTCTGTATTATTATGACCTTCCCCCTGAGCACTCCTTTTGCAGCTTACCATAGATTTTAAGTGGTTGTGTTTTCATTGTCATTTGTCTTGAGGTATTTTTAAATTTCCTTCTTGATTTCCTCACTGCCCCATTGTTTTTTTAGTAGCAAGTTGTTTAGTGTCCATTTACTTAGTTTTTTCTCATTTCTTTTCCTGTGGTTGATTTCTAGTTTCATGCCATTGTGGTCAGAGCAGATGCTTCAAATAATTTCTATACTCTTAAATTTGTGCCCCACTATGTGATCTGCTCTTGAGAATGTTCCATGTGCACTTGTGAGGAATGTGTATTCTGACTTTTTTAGACGTAGTGTCCTGGAAATGTCCATTAAGTATAACTTTCTATTATGTCCTTTAGGATCTCTGTTGACTTATTGATTTCCTGTCTAGAGGATCTGTCCATTGATGTCAATGGGGTGGTAAAGTCTCCTACTATGACTGTAATCCCATCACTTCCTCCTTTCATGTCTGTTAGTATTTACGGTAGGTATCTGGGGGATCCAGTATTAGGGGCATGTATGTTGATGATTGTAATAGCCTCTTTTTGAATGGATCTTTTAACCATTATATAGTGTCCTTCTTTGTCTTTCTTTAGGGCCTTCGTTTTAAAGTCTATTTTGTCTGATATGAGTATTGCAACTCTTGCTTTTCTGTCTGGTCAATTGGCATGAAACATCTTTTTCCATACCCTCACTTTGAATCTCTATGTGTCCGTTGCCCTAATGTGAGTTTCTAATAGACAGTAGATTGAAGGTTTTTGCATTTTTATCCAATCTGCCACTGTGTGTCTTCTGATTGGAGCATTCAGTCCATTGACAGTTAAGGTGGTTATTGAAAGATATGTGTTTATTGACATTTTAAACCTTGTTTTCCAGTAGATTCTGTTTCCCTCTTCTTCTTTTCTTTATTTTGTAAGATGGTTTCCATTTACTTTATGCTTGAGTACTTTTCTTTTCAGTTTTTGTGAATGTAGTATTTGGTTTTGATTTGTGGTTTTCCTGTTTTTTTAAGTATGTTAACCCCTTCCTGTAACTGCTTGCTTTAGTGTGATAGTTATATAGGTTCAAACCCATCCTGAAAATAAAGGATCTACATGTTCATACTTTCCTTCCCCACATTGTATGATTTTGATGTCTTCTCCACCCCAGCATCTTCATATTTAGATCTGTATGCTGGCTTGTTCAAGTGACTGCATTCCAGTTGTGGTTTCATCCATCCTAATTCTTCTTTTTCTCTCTTTTTTTTTTAAACTTAGATAAGCCCTTCCAGTATTTCTTTTTGAATGGGTTTTGTATTGGAGTGCTCTTTTAGCTTTGGTTTGTTGGAGAAATTCTTTCTTCAATTTTAAATGATATTCTTGCTGGATAGAGTATTATAGGCTGGAAATTTTTCCTTTCAGCACTTCAAATCTATCTTGCCATGCTCTTCTGGCCTGTAGTGCTTCTGTAAAGAAATCAGCTGATAGTCTTATGTGGGTTCCCTTATAATTAATGATTTGCTTTTCTCTTGCTGCCAATAGAACCCTCTCTTTAACTTTTGCCATTTTTATTATTTTATGTCTTGGGGTGGGCCTGTTTGGGTTCAACATGTTTGGGGCCCTCTGTGCATCCTGTATCTTGCTATGAGTATCCATTATATGTGGCAAATTTTCAGCCATAATTTATTCAAATATATTTTCAATTCCCTTTTCTTTTTCTTCTCCTTATGGAATTCCTATTACACTTAGATTGGCCCAATTTATATTATCCCATAGGTTTCTTAGATTGCTGTCATTTTTTTATTTGGTTTTCTGTCTGTTGTCCTGATTGGGTGGTTTCCATTATTCAATCTTCTATGTCACTAATTCATTCCTCTGCATTATTCATTCTGCTCTTTATTGCCTTTAGCTCAGGTTGTATCTCTGAAAATGAATTTTCTAGTGTTACTTGGCTCCTCCTTATATTTTCTAGTGCCTTTCTAAAAGAATCTGCATTAGTGTTCCTACCCTCTCTTAATTACTTCACTATCTTCACCATTTCCCTTTTTAACTCAGTGTCTGTCAGACTGCAGTGGTCTGTTGCATTGTTGACTGCTTTAGGTGAATTCTCGTGTTCCTTTAACTAGGAATATTCCTGAGTTTCTTTATCTTGCTCATGTTTTTTCTTTTTCTGTGAGTTTGGGAAAGCCACACTGTAGTCTTGTAAGGCTACTTCTATGCAAATATACACTTTTGTATTTTTTTGGGGGGTTGCTATTTATTTTTGGTGTGGGAGATTGAAAATTTGCAATCTCTTTCTTCATCGTGAGCAGGCTGTTACTGCCAGGATGTTCAGTGTGTTTCCAGGGAAAAGGACACAATGGATAGGGCCAGCAGTCAGTGCCTCTTCATTGGGCTCTTGACAGAAGCAAGGACTGCAGGAAAGTGGCACAGGTTACCCCTAGCTTCAGGGCCCTGGGAGGCGGTAATGAGCTCTAGGAGGATTTGAAATGTGACCAGAGCATTTGGAAGTAGCAGTAGCAGGATGCGTGAGCTCCCAGGGGAGTGAGAGCAACAACAGCATGTGTTTGATTGCAATGCCCTCCTCTGAGGTGATTGGAACCACCACCTGTGATGCCTGTTCAGGGACTCCTCATAGGAGTGGGGCATGACTATCTCTAGAGTCAGTGATAATTGCAGTATTTTGTCCCCACCACCTGTAGACCAAGCATGAAGCAACCTTTCTCACATAGCCCACAGAGAAATGGCTGTACAGGCCACTCCTAGTTGCAGGATTCTGAAAAGTGACAGAGATCAGGCTTATGGGTACTGTCTGGAACATTTAGCAGCAACACCAACAGGGCAGGTGTGTTCCCAGGGATGCAAGAGCACCAAAAGTTTGTGTTTTGTCACAATGCCCTCCTCCGTGATGCCCTTGAGGTGAATGGGGCTGAAAGTGGTGTCTGTTCACAGACACCTAGTGTTCTGAGCCACTCACACCTGTAGAGCCAGAGATAACTGGCAGTTTGCCCCTGCCTCCTTTAGACCATGCCAGAAGCACCTCCTCCTGCTTAGCCCCCACAGGAGGTGTTGCATGATATGCTCCTAGCTGAAGGTTCCTGGGAGGGAACAGTAATCAAGCATCTGGGCACTGCCCAGAGGGTTTGGTCATGGCAGCAGCAGGGTGGGTGTACTCCCAGGGGAGTGAGAGCAACAACAGGTGGTGTTCCATTGCAAAGTCCTTCCCTATTGTGCCCTCTGAGGTGGCTGGGGCTATAAGGGATTTATGTTCAGGTATCCCCAGTTGTGGTGGGCCACACTCATCTCTGGAATCAAGGATAACTGTGGTAGTTTGCTCCCACTGCCTGCAGACCTCACAAGAAGCACCCTGTCCCACGTAGACCACAAAGGAGGTGCTACACCAGCTGCTCCTAGTTGTAGGTTTTTGGGAAGGGACAGTAATCAACTCTCTGGGTGCCACCAAGCATTTGGCAGTGGTAACTGCAGGGTGGGTATGTACCCAGTGGAGTGAGAGCAACAGCACATGGTGCTTAGTTGCAGTGCCCACTTTTGTTCTTTTTTTGCCAAACCCAGAGGTGACTGGGGTGGCAGGTAGAGCTCACTCATAGGCCCCTGGTGGTGGCAAGCCTCACCTCCCTCTGATCTCTGAGATGACCACCTTGTTATGTCCCTGCTACCTGTAAATCCTGAAAGAGGCACCACATTGCTCTTAGCCCCCTGATGCCTTTAGCCCATACAAGAGGTGCCTTGCTACCAGTAGGCACCTTGCACCTTGCACAAGAAGCACCCAGTCTCCACTAAATGAGCAAGAGGCTTCTGGACACCTGTAGCCTGCACCAGATCCACCCCTCCTTCTGAGAGCCCATGGGCATGTGCATGCTCCAGTGCAGGGAGTTTCCTACGGTGTCCACTCCTCCTGCTGTTGCACTCCCCAACAATGGTGCCCTGCCTCTCCTGTGGGCATGGACCTTCTCTACGGTTCCCTCTGCCATGGCATTCCTCTCCCCAGCCTGTGGCATACTGTTCCCCACCAAAGGTGCTCTTCTCCTTAGCCTATCAAGCTGTCGCCAAACAGCCAGCCCCAGTCCTCTCCCCAGGACTGACCTCCAGAGCCTGAGTCACAGCACCCAGCCCCCACCTGAGCATCTCAGGCTGTGGTGTCCCAGCTGTTGGTTCAGGTGATCTGTGGGGCTCTCATACTACTTTGCTGTTCTCAGTTCAGCTGCTGAGCTTTTCTCCACAACTTTGAGGTCCTAGCTACTCGGCTGATATTTCCATCCATTAGGTGTCTTCCCAGGGTGTGGGTTCCTTTTCTCCTTCACAGCTCCTTCTCAGGAATGCTAGTCCCATCTTGATTCCTTCTCTCTCTCTCTTTCTTTTATTCTTTTTTTCTACCCAGCTATGTCAAGAGTTTCTTGCCATTTTTTGGAGGTTTAAATTCTTCTGCCAGCATTCAGTTGATGTGTGTGAGTCATTTTACATGTATGTGTGTTTTTTGGATGTGTTTGTGGGAGAAGGCGAGCATAACCTCTTACTCCTCTGCCATTTGCTCTGCCTCCCCAAACCATTCTTTCAATGTATACATCCTGAGTATTTACTATGTTCCAGAGTCTATTAATATTTGCTGAGGATAAAGTGACACACTTTGTGCAGCGATGCCTAGTGACATGTTCCCAGTGCTCAAAGTTGCTGCCTTCTAGGAGATTGCTCATGGGCCTGCTGGATACACCATGATCCCCACTTGAATCCCTGAGCCCCCAGCCCCACACACCAATGACCACATTTCATTGTGAAATTTTATTAAAGTTTATAAATGTCTTGAAATCTCTTTTGTCAGTTATAAAGTGAAGGTTACTTAAATATCCATGAAGTATTCACTATATTTTTTCATGTTTATTAGAAAATTAATTCCCAGTGCTGTGTCAATTTCTGATGTGCAGCATAAAGACAAAGTCATATATATATATATAATTTTTCTCATATTAACTTCCATCATGTCTATAAAAGTACCCACCTAATAGGCACCATTTTCTTAGTTCCTGACTGTATTTGGCTTGCTCTGAATTTGTTTGTTTTTTTTTTAATTTTTTTATTGGAATATACTTTACTTGCACTGTTGCTTTACTTTTAGGTGTGAAGAAAAGGGAATCAGTCACACATATATTCATAACATCGATTCTTTTCCCCCAGTAGATTATTACAAACTATAGAGTAGATTCTCTTATGCTAGAGGGTTCTACTTAATCATCTATTTTATAAAGAAGTGTATATATGTTATTCCCACCATTCAGATTCTTCCCTCCCTACAATGGTTACACCTATGGTAACCATATGATTGCTTTTGAAATCTGTCAGTTTCTTTCTGTTTTATAAACAAGTTCTTTTGTATCTTTTTTATTAGATTCCACATATAAGTGATATGATCATTTTACTTTGTCTGCCTGACATGTTTCCGTACGATAATATTGAGGTCCATCCACGTTGCTGCTTAAGACATTAGTTCAGGCTTTTTTTATGTCTGAGTAATAGAGAAGATGTGGTACATGTTGCTTGCTCCTTTGAAAAGAGAACCTAATGGAAGAATGGAAATCCAGGTTGAACCCCATAGAAAGAGGCAACAAAGCCTGATTACCTTCATTCAGCCATGGAATCACCTAAGTCAGAGCTTAAGGATAGAAATTAACCTATAATAAAGGAAAGTTACTATCATAAATTCTCCACATGCATCAAATACTAAACTCCTTCAAAATGTTTTGATTCAAGTTCCATCCATGTTGCTGCAAATGGCATCATTTTCTTCTTTTTATGGCTGTGTAGTATTCCATTGTGTATATATACCACTATCTTCCTAATCCAATCATCTGTCGATGGACATTTGGATTGTTTCCATGACTTGGCTATAGTGAATAGTGCTGCAATGAACATGTCTAGTCACTTATGATGGAGCAAGATAATATGAGGAGAAAGTATGTACACATGTATGTGTAACTGGGTCACCATGCTGTACAGTAGAAAATTGACAGAACACTGTAAACCAGGTATAATGGAAAAAATAAAAGTCATTACAATATTAAAAATAAATAAATACAATGTAACCATAAAAAATTTTGATTCCCATCTTCACGCTGCAAACAGACTAGAGGTGGGAACATCAGCATATCCTTAAATGTCAGGCTAAATGCTAATACCACACTATTGATTCTCATACTTACATATAAAATTTGTAAAATTGTATTTAACATAGGGCACGCACACACACACACTCAAACAGTATCAAAATTTGAAAAGATTGAGGAAAAAACCTGAGGTTCAAAAAAAAAAAAAACCACATATTTACCTAAGAAGATAACAGAGATCATAATAGAGAAATGAATAATACAGATAGTTCCCATTGTGGCTTATGAGGAAAGATCCTGCCTAGTATCCAGGAGGATTTGGGATTGATCCCTGGCCCTGCTCAGTGGGTAAGGAACCCACATTTCCCTAAGCTGTGGTGTAGGTCACATATGCAGCTCAAATCCTTTGCAGTTGTGGCTGTGGCATAGACATGCAGCTGAAGCTCTGATTTGACCCATAGCCAGGGAACCTCCATATGACATTGGTGAGGCCAATAAAAGAAAAAAACAATGCATAATACACACCAAATTAATCTAAGCCAAGTTAGAAAAATAGTGAAAGAAAACAAACAAATCTCTCTCTAAAACTATTTGAAATACTTGAGTTTAACAAGGTAGCATGAAACAGGGTTAATTAATTAAACTAAAATATTCATGGTATTTCTATATCCCAGCAGCAGCATTGAGAATGGAGAATTTATATATACTAATATAGAAGTAGGAAAACCAAAAAATACACATGAATGAATTTATCAAAGCACATGCAATACACATTGTTAAAACTACAAAATATTCATGGGAGAAATTAAAGAGAACATAAGCAAAAGAGACATATTTTGCAAATAAATTGGATAACTCAATGAAAGTATAGAGGGGTATCTCCCCACAATTAGCCTACAGACTCAAGGCAATCAAAGTCAAAATAACAGAGCCTGCTTTGGAAGTTAATTCTTTTATATAGAAGTGAAAGGGAATCAAAATAGACAAAATAACTTAAAAATGAGAAACAAACCATAATATTTACTTGACCTAATATCAAAACTTTCTTAATCCATAGCAATGGAAAAAAACAATAACTGAATGATGATAGGAATATAGATTAATTAATAATTTGATTGATTAATAATTTGAATAGAGTGGGTAAGTTTGAAATAGAATAATATATATAAGGTCAAATAATATTTTACAATTACACCAAGGAATTTGAATGTAGAAAGGATATTGTTTCAATAAACAGTGTCAGCATGGTTCAATATCAATATGTCTTAAATGAACATAGATTCTTTGTTGCACCATATGCAAAACATATAACTAGAAATGGGTCAAATGGGTAAGAACTGTAACAAGAAAACTTTTTTGAAGAGAACATTGGACACATTCTTGGAATATATGGGCTATCAAAATTTACTGAATAGGACAAAAATGTCATGACCTATAAAAGAAAAATAATAATAATTTGGACTTACTAAAAATAAGAAGCACTTACTCTTCAAAAGAGCACAATAGAATTAAAGAACTAGTTTCAGACTGGGAGAAAATATTTATACAACTTATTTCTGATAAAGATGTGAATCCACAAAACATAGAGGAGACAAGCAAGCCAATTATTTTTTAAAATTAGGGGTAAAAGTTTTGAGAAGATATTTTACCAAAGAAGATAGCAGATTGTTCTGTATAGAAACATCCAACATCATTTGTCATTAGATAAATGGAAATGAAAACCACAGTGAGATATCACAGCAAACCCACTAGAATGGCTGACATCAGATGACTGGCAATACCAGAGGCAGTGAGGGTGTTATTAGAAATTGGAACCCTCACTCATACATGGTTGGCAGTAATGCATAATTTAGAACCTTGATAAGAAAGTGTTGGTCAGATCCTCATATAATTCAATGTACATTTGACACAGAAATTCCACTCCTAGATAATTAAGCTAAAGAAGTAATAATTAAAAAAAGCTTCCCATAAAGGGCTGGATAAAGAGCTATTTACATGGGAAAAAGATGATACTGATATGCCACTTTTGTTGAGGGAAATCAAATGTTCATTATGCTTAGTCAGTGTTCATGTTAAGTCAAATTCCTTATTGCATTTGTTTCAAATCAAACATGGTTTAGATATTTTGCAATGTTTTCAATTTCCACAGAAGATGAAGTGGATATTCCGAAGAGTGAAGGGAATTACCCCAGGCCACACACTCTGGCAGGTACAGCCTAAAATTGGGATCTGTTTTCACAAATATTCTCTGATATCTACATGGTGCTGAGCCTTGGGAGCAGATTTGATCATATTCACCTTTAAGTAAGTACAGCCTGAAGAAGGAGAACTCTGTGATTCTTCACTGGATGTAGAAGAAAAGAGATTATTATAACTTAGTCTCATAACATAAAGGTGAGCAGCAATGATTTTCATGGAGATTCATAATGAAGACTTTGAATGAGACAGACACCAATTTCACTGGGGGCAACAGAAGACTCCAGACCACTCTTGCATTCTTTGTCCTCTCATTCCCAGTCTGGAATGAGCTGGAGTTTTTTTCTAACACAGATGCCATCAGACACTCCAGAAACAACAAATCTGAGAGTGAACTCCTCACTGATGGGAACAGCACTGTTTTAGAGTGATCATTGTTTCTAAAATCCAGAAGAAGACTTGAGCCCCTAAGTGGAGGAGCTGAACTCATAGCTGTGGGTTGTTTCCTGGAGCAGTGAAGGCTGTTCTTCAGTTTCTTCTCCTGACCAACCATCATTACCACCAATCCAAAACATGAAAAGAACACTAAATGTGAAGCAAGGAAAGGAAAGGCCATGATTTATCAAGTCCCAGCTCTGGCACTTCTCTATGCCACCAGAGCCTGGTCAGCCTGGAGCATCTACCAATTCATAAGGACCACCATGTACTACTTCCTAGGCCCTAGATACCACCAACCTATCCTCTACTCTATGAATTTGATGATTTTATTTTCCACAAAAAATTAGATCACTCAGTATTAGTCTTGTTTTGGTTTGAATTATTTCACTAACATAATGAAAAAAGTTCCAGTTTTGCAAGAGGAATAAGTTCTCCTGAGGTCGAATGCACAGCATGATGACTAGAGCAAAGCAGACTGTACTGTATACACAATAATTACTAGTGCAATGGATCTTAAGTCCTCTCACTGCATATACAAGTAAATTAAAATGTTAAGTGTGTGGAGATAATGAGTACAGTAAATAACTTGATTGTGGTTGTTATTTTACAATATATACATATCAAAATATCAATATGAACACTTTAAATATGTGCACAGTTTATATATCAATTAAACCTCACTAAAGTTATTAAGAAGAGAACAATGAATTCCTGGTAATAAAAGGATTGACTTAAAAACTTTTAGCTATGCAATTCCTTAATATTGTAAATAAGCAATAATCCGTAATATCAACTGAGAACTCACAATTTATATGAATGACTTGCTAGGAAAAGACAGAATAACTGCAACAAACTCCAATTCAAGTTACCAAGTCTTTACTGAGTATTCATTCCAGGCTGGGCCTAAGATTAGACTTGTAGGATATGAGGCTATGTGACTATGTGTGTCTGTTATAAAGATGAGCATACATCACTGAGACAAGACTTCTGCCTTGTGGAAGAGTTTCACCAGGGCCCCCTTCATATCCCTGTTCCTCAGGCTGTAAATGAAGGGGTTCAGCAATGGGGTGACCACTGTGTACATCACAGAGGAAATTATGTTCTTGTCACTGGAGCTACTGGATGAGGGGAAAAAATATAGCCCAATGATTGTTCCATAATACAGAGAAACCACAGACAGGTGGGAGCCACATGTGGACAAGGCTTTGCAGATGCCCTTGGTAGATGGAGCCCTGAAGATGGTGGCCCCGATGCGGCCATAAGAGATCAAGATGCATATGAGTGGGAGGGTGATGACTGCCAGTCCTACTGTGAAAATGACCAGCTCATTGAGGGATGTGTCTGAGCAGGAGAGCTTGAGCAATGTACCAGGGTCACAGAAGAAATGGGGAATGGTGTTGTCAGCACAAAAGAACAGCTGGGTCAGGAGGAGGGTGTAACACAGGGCATCAGCACTGGAAAGAATCCAAGATACAGTTACCAGTAAGGTACACAGTCCCTCTCTCATGATGGTGGTGTAGTGGAGAGGGTGGCAGATGGCCACGTACCTGTCATAGGCCATTGAGGCGAGAAGAAAATCATCCAGACCAGTAAAAAATATGAAAAAATACATCTGTGCAATGCACCCTGCATAGGAGATGGATTTATCTTGAGTTTCCATGTTCATTAGCATTTTTGGGACAGTGACAGAGGAAAAGGAAAGGTCAGAATAGGCCAGGTGGCTGAGGAAGAAGTACATGGGGGTGTGGAGGCGAGGGTCCAGCCTGATGAGCAGGATGATGAGCAGGTTCCCCAGCACTGTGGTCAGGTACATGCCCAGAAACAGGGCAAAGAAGATGCCCTGCTGCTCTGGCCAGATGGGAAGCCCCATGAGAAGGAACTCAGACACGGTGCTCTGGTTCTCCCTCTTCATGCTCCCCTCCTGTCTGCTGGGATGACTAGACAGTGAGAGAAGCAGAAACCATCACAATATGATTTACATCAGCCAGATAAAATAGTAGACTTTTCTACTAGTGAATATGCCAATGCTGTCTGCATCCCTGACCCTACAAAAATCCTTTTGAATGGAATGAATCATCATGTGAACTGAGAGAACTTAGTATCAAATAAGAGAGTTCAATTTAGCAGAGAAACTGGCTCAGTGGCATTTTTCCATCATCTAGGAGAGAATCAGGGTCTTAGTCATCATTTGCAGCTACATCTTGTTTGTAAAGAAAAAAATGCCTTGGCAGATGGATATTAAATTACAATATACATAATTTACATTTTCTTTCTGTACATTTAGAAACACTAATAAGTACTGGCATTCAAGTTGTAAAATACAGAACATTTGAAATCTAAAATCCAGTATTCAGTAGTATATGGAGAAAGCTTCTGCAATATATACTCAAAGCAAGTTGGATCAAAAATACATAGGCAAAATTGAAGTTCTCTCATGGCACAACAGAAATGAAACCAAATAGGAACCTTGAGGTTCTGGGTTTGAACCCTGGCCTTGCTCAATGGGTTAAAGATCCAGCATTGCTGTGAGCTGTGGGGTAGGTGGAAGTCATGACTCATATCTTGCACTCCTGTGGCATTGGCATATGTGGCATCTATATTCTGATTAGACCCCCTAGCCTAGGAACCTCCATATGTGCAGCTCCCCAAAAATAAACAAAATAAAATTAAATAAGTAAATAGTCAAAATGTCCATTTTAAACATAAAGGTTGAAGAAGAAGGAAACACACCTGTTGCTCTTCTCAATGGGTCTTGGACATTAGCCTTGCAATATCACTGCTTGAAAAACTAAAAATATGACTACCAGTTATATACATTTTCACAGGACTCATGATCATCATTCTTCTACCTCTCCTGATTCAACAACCTCTACAACTAATTGCTTAGGATAGCACATGATGGAAGATAATATGAGAAAATAATAATAATATATATAAATTTTTATATATATATGAAACTGAGTTACCATGCTGTGCAGCAGAAACCAACACTAAAATGTATATCAACTATAGTCTAATAAAAATTGTGTATATATACAATATACAATTATATACAATTTACAAAAGAAAAACAACCAATCAAGACTTCATCAACAGGCACAATCTGAAATGAAAAGAGCTATTATCAAGGGATATCAAAAAAAGAAGCCAGGAATGTCTCCTCTATCCATTTTAGGAACTAGGAATAAGTAGTGGCTTAATTTGTGCCATGTCTGCTGCACAGCAACTATTAACAACATTGTAAATCAAGTATAATAAAAATTTTAAAAAATTTAAAAAAGAAAAATGAAGTGGCTTAAATGGGAGCACAGAGAAGTGCTGCACATCTCTGTACACACACACACACACACACACACACACACACACACACCTGCTTCCGGTGAAAGATATGCTATTCTGCTCTGAAATTTATGCTCAAGTGATCTAGCTGACAGGAGTATGTACTGGTTTCTTACCTATTCCAAACAACACACTGACAACAGATTTAGTCACAACTTGTGGGTCCTGAACCACTCACCATCTTCAGAGAGGAAAGTCATGAGCCTGAAGCTTCCTCCTCAGTTAGTTCACCCCCTGCAGAAATGGAGAGGTGAAGACTAGGCTATACCCACCAGGGAGAAGACCCAAGGGGACAGGGCACCAAGCTCTTGGTAATAGACATGCATTAAACCTGTGATAATTGATCAGTTTTACTCATCCTGCCTCTAGGACAGATGCCCTGGGGCAGTGGTCCCTGAACTGAGATGTTCTGTGCAATCACCTGGGGAACTTGTTAAACATGCAGATCCCAGCTTCACATCTAGATGCTCATTCATGAGACCTGGAGTCAAGTAAGTCTCAGGCAGATGGTTCTCAGGGCAGAATGTGAGGTAACACTATCCTTAGGAAGAACCTCGGGGAGATGCCCTGTGTGTGGCAGCCCCGAAGATGTGGGGAGACCTCCTTCCTGTCCCTTCCTACCAGATTCATGCATCCCCCCCGTCAGGTCATAGCCTGGGATGTGAAGAGGGATTTTTCTCTCCAGTGGACATTCCTATTTGATTTACAGCTTTTAAATTGAAGTCTGTTTCATGATGGAAATCAAAATAAAAGAGACATCAAAACAAAGGATAAAGACAAAGTAGTTCAGCCTTACATTATTCATTTTGTATCTTTCTAAAATGGTTTTTATTCATAGATTTTAGGTTTACATAAATCCATTTAATTTTACATCATACTTTATAGCTTTATTTTACCATGAAAATTTACTGTAATACTATTTGAAGTTATATTTACATACATATCAATACATTGAGAACATAAAGAAGCCATATGGTAATCTACTTAAAATTTGAAATTTTAGCTGATAATTTGTTGAGTGAACACATTCACTGTGAAATTTTATTAAAGATTATATTTGCCTTGATATCTCTTTTGCCAGTTATCTAATGAAGGTTTCCTTAATATCTCCAAAGTACACCTTTCATTTATTTCATTTTAATTATACTACATTTGTTTATGGTATTATTTCAATTTTTGCTACAGCATAGTGACCCAGTCATATATGTGTGTATATACATTATATATATAGTCATATGTATTCAATTTCTCATATAATCTTCCATCATGACTAAAAAAAAAGTATCCATTTAAAGGGCTCCGTTGTCTTAATTCCCAACTCCCTTTGGCTTGCTCTGAATTTGTTTGTTTTTTAATTTTTTGTATTGAGTTATATTTTACTTGCAATATTGTTTTAGTTTTAGGTGTGCAGCAAAGGGAATCAGTCACACATATACATATATCCATTCTTTTTCCCCCACAGATTATTACACACTATAGAGTAGATTATCCTATGCCATACAGTAGGTTCTAGATAATCATCTATTTTATAAAGAAGTGTGTATATGTTATTCCCACCATTCAGATTCTTCCCTCCCTACAATGGTTCCACCTATGGTAACCATATGATTGATTTTGAAATCTGTCAGTTTCTTTCTGTTTTATACATAAGTTCTTTTGTATCATTTTTTATTAGATTCCACATATAAGTGATATGATCATTTTACTTTGTCTGCCTGACATGTTTCCGTATGATAATATTGAGGTCCATCCACGTTGCTGCTTAAGGCATTAGTTCAGGCTTTTTTTATGGCTGAGTAATAGAGAAGATGTGGTACATGTTGCTTGCTCCTTTGAAAAGAGAACCCAACTGAAGAATGGACATCCAGGTTGAACCCCATGGAAAGAGGCAACAAAGCCTGATTACCTTCATTCACCCATGGAATCACCTAAGTCAGATCTTAAGGAAAGAAATGAACCTATAATAAAGAAAGTTACTATCATAAATTATCCACATGTATCAAATACTAAACTCCTTCAAAATATTTTGATTCCCATCCTCACACTCCATGCAGACTAAAGTTGGGAACATCAGCATAGCCTTATATGTTTCTCCAAATGGTAATTCCATAATATTTAGTTACATTTATGTATAAAATTTGTAAACTTGTATTTTTCATAGGGCACACACACGCGCAACCAAGAAAAATAAAAATTTGAAAAGACAGAAAAAAACCTGTTTCCAAAAAAAAAAAGATATTTACCTAAGAAGATAATAAAGATAATAATAGAAAAAATACATAATACAGATAGTTCACATTGTGGCTTATCAGAAAGATCCTGCCTAGTATCCATGAGGATTTGGGATTGCCCCCTGGCCTCACTCAGTGGGTAAGGATCACACATTTTCCTAAGCTTTCATGTAGGTCCCATATGCAGCTTGGATCCTTTGCTCCTATGGTTTTGGTATAGACATGCAGCTGTGGCACTGATTTGACCCATAGCCTAGGAACCTCCATATGACATTGGTGAGGGCAATAAAAGAAAAAACTAATAAATAATACAAACAAAATTAATCTAAACAGAGACAGAAAAAGAGGGAAAGAAAACAAACAAAAATTTCCCTCCAAATCCATTTGAAATGCATGAGTTTAACAAGGTAGCATGAAATAAAGTTAAAGAATTAAAATGAAAAATTCATGGTATGTCTATATCCCAGCAAAAGCATTGCAAATAGAGAATTTATAGACACTATTATAGAAGTAGAAAAACCAAAAAATACACATGGATGAATTTATAAAAACATGTCCAATACACATTGTTAAAAACTACAAGACATTCATGGGTGAAATTAAAGAAGACATAAATAAAAGAGATATATTTCGCACATAAATTGGATAACTCAATGAAATTATAGAGGGAGCTATCCCTGCAGTTGACCTATAGACTCAAGGCAATCAAAGTCAAAATAGCAGAGCCTATTTTAGGAGTTAATTATTAATTTTATATACAAGTGAAAAGAGATCAAAATAGACAAAATAACTTACAAATGAGAAATAAACTGTCAGACTTACTTTGCCTAATTTCAAAACTGTTTATTAATCCATAGCAATGGAAAAAACAATAATTGAATGAGGATAGGAAGATAGATTGATTAATAATTTGAATAGAGTGAATAAGTTTGAAATAGAACTATATATATATATATATATACACATAAGGTCAAAAATATTTTAAAGGTAAACTAAGGCATATGAATGTGGAAAAGATATTGTTTCAATAAATGGTGCCAGCATGATTCAATATCAATATATCTTAAATGAACATAGAGTCTTGTGTTGCATATGCAAAACATATAACTAGAAATGGGTCAAATGTTTAAGACCTCTTACAAGAAAACTATTTTGAAAAGAATATTGGACACAATTTTGGAAAATATGGTCTATCGATTTTACTGAATAGGACACAGGAGTCATGACCTATAAAAGAAAAAAAAATAATTCAAACTTTCTAAAAATAACAAGCACTTACTCTTTGAAAGAAACTCTTAATAAAATAAAAGAACTAGTTTCAGACTGGGAGAAAATCTTCATACAACATATTTCTGATAAAGATGTGAATCCAGAAGACACATATAAGACAAGCAAGAAAAATATTTTCTAAAATTTGGGGTAAAAGTTTTGGAAATATATTTTACCAAAGAAAATAGCAGATTGATCTGTAGAAAGACAACCACCATCATTAGTCATTAGATAAATGGAAATGAAAACCACAGTGAGATACCCACTAGAATCAGATGATTTGCAGGGCAGTGGGGGTGTTAGAAATTGTAACTCTCATACATGGTCAGCAGCAACACATAATGCAGAAGCTTCATGAGAAAGTTTTGGTCAGTTTCTCATTAAGTTCACCATACACTTGACCCAGAAATTCCACTCCTAAGTAATTAAGCAAAAGAAATTAAAAAAAAAACCTTCTTCCCATAAAGGCTTGGATGCACAGCTATAAACATTAACATATACATGGGACAAAGGTGATACTGATATGTCACCTTTGATGAGGAAAATCTAATGTTCATTATGCTTGGTCAGTAGTCATCTTAAGCCAAATTTCATATTGCATTTGTTTCAAATCAAATGTATTTTAGATGTTTTGCAATGTTTTCAATTTCCAGGGATGAAGAAATGGATATTCAGAGGACTGAAGGGAAGTGCCCCAGGTCACATACTCCGGCAGGTACAGCCTGCAATTGACATCAGTTTTCCCAAATGCTCTTCTCTTACAGCTACATGGTGCTGAGCCTCAGAAGAAGTTTTGATCCTATTCATCTTTAACTAAGTATAGCCTCAAGAAGAAGAAATATCTGGTCCTTACCTAGAGGCAGAGAAATAGAGATTATTCCTTAGGCTCAAAACATAAAATTGGTATCACTAACCTGAGTATAATTGATTTTCATGGAGATTCACAATGAAGAAATTGAATGAGACACACACCAAATTCAGTGGGAGCAAGAGAAGACTACAGATTATGGCCGCTTGTCTTTCTCATACCCAGGCTTGACTGAGTTGGTATTTTGTTCAAACACATGCATGCACTCAGAAAACTCCAAAAACAACTAATCTGAGAATGAACTGCTGAGTGTGGGGAACAGCAGTGACTTAGAGTGATTAGTCTTTGTAAAATCCAGAAGAAGTCTTGACTCCCTAAGTCTAGGAGCTGAACTCATTCCTGTGGATTGTTGCCTGGACCAATAAAGTCTAATATACAAGTTAATCTCCTGACCCACCATCATCACCACCAACAACCAAAAACATGAAAAGAACACTGAATGGAAAGCAAGGAAATGAAAGAACATAATTTACCAAGTCCCAGCTCTGACACCTTTCTATGTCACACAAGCCTGGTCAGCCTGGACTTTCTACCAATTCATAAGGACCCCCATTTCCTATTTCCCATCCCCTAGCTACTACCATCCCATTCCCTGACCTATGAATTTGACTATTTAGGTTTCCACATAAAGTGAGAACTTGCAGTATTTGTCTTGTTTTGAGTTTTACCTCTTTCACTAGCTTAATGTACAAAGTTCCAGTTATGCAAGAGGAATAAGTTCTCCTGAGGTTGAATGTACAGCATGATGACTATATAAAACCAGACTGTATTGTATGCATAGTATATACTAGTGCAGTGACTCTTAACTTCTCTCACTGCACACACAAATAAATTAAAATATTAACTATGTAGAGATGATGACTATATTAGTTAAATTGATTGTGGTATTTATTTCACAATGTATGTATATATATATATATATATATATATATATATATATATATATATATATATATATATATATATATATA
>CM052682.1:235934130-235949629 GCA_028533215.1 Babyrousa celebensis | reverse complement strand
GATAGAGCACCAAGCTCTTGGTAAGAGACATGCATTACACCTGTGTTAATTGCTCAGATTTCCTCCTCCTGCCTCCAGGACAGATGCTCTAAGGCCGTGGTCTCTAAACTGGGATATTTTGTAGAATCACCTGGGGAGCTTGTTAAAGATGCAGATCCCAGCTCCACATCCAGTGATGCTCATTCATGAGACCTGGGGCTGGGGGATTCTCAGGCAGATGGTTCTTAGGGCAGATTGTGAGGTAATGCTGTCCTTAGGAAAAACCTCAGAGTGATGCCCTGTGTGTTTGAGCCTGGAAGGAGATGTGTGGAGACCTCCTTATTGGACCATCCTACCTGATTCATATTTCCTCTGACAGGTCATAGCCAGGGAGGTGAAGAGCGATTTGTCTCCCTAGGGGACATTCCTGTTTGATTTACTGCTTTTAAAATGAATTCTGCTTCATGATGGAAATCAAATACAATAGACATGGAAACAAAATATAAAGTCAAAGTATTTCAGACTTCCATTACTCATTTTTTATCTTTCTATAATGTTTTATTTAGAAAATTTTAGGTTTACATATATCCATATAATTTTATATCTATTTTATAGCTTTATTTTTCCATGAAAATTTACTCTACTACCATTTGCATTTCTACTTCTATACCTATGAATACATTGAGCACATAAAATATCTATCATGAATCTGCTTAAAATTTTTAATTTTTACCTGGTTATTTGTTGGATGAACACATTACTAAATTTTATTTTTATTTTTTTGAGATTTTTATTTGATATGTGTTTTTTAAATGATTTTTATTATTTACATGGTAGTTGTTTATAGTATCCTGTCAATTTTCTACTGTATGGCAAACTGTCCTAGTAACACACACATGTATATACATTTTTTGTCACATTATCATGCTCCATCATGAGTGGCTAGATAGAGTTCCCAGTGCTATACAGCAGGATCTCATTGCTTATCATGTAAAGGCCATACTTTGCATCTATTAACCCCATGTTCCCAGTACACCCCACGCCTTGCCCCTTCCCCTTGGCAACCACAGTTTGTTCTCCAAGTTCATGATTTTCTTTTCTGTGGAAAGATTCATTTGTTCTGTATATTAGATTCCAGACATAGGAGATATCATATGGTATTTGTATTTGTCTTTCTCATTCTGACTTACCTCACTTAGTGTGAGTGTCTCTATTTCCATCCATGTTGATCAAATGGCATATTTTGTTCTTTTTATAGATAAGTAGTATTCCATTGTGTATATGTACCACATCTCCACAATCCAATCATCTGTTGATGGACATGTGGGTTGTTTCCATTTCTTGGCTATTGTGAATGGATGCATGTGTCTTTTTAAAGGGAAGTTCTGTATGGATAGATGCCCAAGATGGAACTCGTGGGTCATATGGTAGTTCCATATTTAGTTTTCTGAGGAACCTCCACACTATTTTCCATAGTGGTTGTACCAATTTATGCTCCAACCAGCAGTGTAGGAGGGTTCCCTTTTCTCCACACCCTCTCCAGAATTTATCTGTTGCCTTGTTAACGGTAGCCATTCTGAGTGGTGTGAGTTGACATTTCATAGTAGTTTTGATTTCCAATTCTCTATTAGTCAGTTTTGTTGAGGATTTTTTTTCATGTGCTTGGGGGCCATTTATATATCTTCTTGGGGGAAATGTCTCTTCAGGTCTTTTGACCATTTTTCAATTGGGTTGCTTTTTTTTTTTGAGTTGTATAAGTTGTTTGTATATTTTAGAAATTAAGTTCTTGTCAGTTGAAATGTTTTAAACAATTTTCTCCCATTCCTTAGGTTGTCTTTTTATTTTTTATGGTTACCTATGTTGTGCAAAACTTGTTAGTTGGATTAGATACCATTGATTTATTTTTGATGTTATTTCTGTTGCTTTGGGAGACTGACCAGAGAAAACATTTGTAAGGTTAATGTCAGAGCATTGTTTTGCCCATGTTCTCTTCCATGAGTTTGATGGTGTCTTGACCTACATTTAGATCTTTTAGCCCATTTTGAGTTTATTTTTTTGCATGGTGTGAGGGTGTGTTCCAGGTTCATTAATTTACATGTGGCTGTCCAGTTTTACCAGCAATGCTTGCTAAAAAGGCTATTTCTCATTTTATATTCTTGCCTTCTTGGTCAAAGATTAACTGACTGTAGGTGTCTGGGTTTACTTCTGAGTTCTCTCTTGTGCTCCATTGGTCTGTATGTCTGTTTTTGGTACTAGTACCACATTGTCTTGAATACTGTGGCTCTGTAATATTGCCTAAAGTCTGTGAAAGTTATGCCTCCTGCTTGGTTTTGTTCCTCAGCATTACTTAGGTAATTCTGGGTATTTTATAGATCCATATAAATTTTTGGATTGTTTTTTATAGATCTGTGGAAAATGTCATGGTTAGTTATAGGGACTGCATTGAGTCTGTAGATTGCTTTGGGTAGTATGGTGAATTTTTATAATAATAATTTTTCCAACCCAGGAGCACGGAATATCTTTCAAGTTCTTTACATATTCTTTAATTTCCTTGATTAATGTTTTATAATTCTTGGCATATAAGTCTTTCAGTTCCTTGGTCTGGTGTATTGCCAGGTTTTCAATTTATTGGGGTGCAATTTTAAAAGTTATTGTATTTTCGTATTCCCTTTCTAAAATTTCATTGTTAGTACACAGAAATGCAACCAATTTCTGACTGTTAATCTTGTATCCTGCTACTTTGCTGAATTTGTTGATCATTTTGAGTAGTTTTTGTGTGGAGTTCTTAGGGTTTTCTATATATAGTATGATGTCATCTACATACAGTGACATTTTAACTCTTCTCTTCCATTTTGGATACTTTTTATTTGTTTGTCTGATTGCTGTGGCTAGGACTTCCAGTACTCAGTTGAATAACAGTGGTGAGAGTGGGCATCCTTGTCTTGTCCCAGATTTTAGTGGGAAGGTTTCCAGATTTTCTGCATTGAGTATTATATTTGCTGTGGGGTTATAATAAATGGCTTTTATTATGTTGATGTATGTTCCCTCTATACCCACTTTGGTAACAGTTTATCATGAATGGATGTTGGACTGTGTCAAATGCTTTCTATGTATCTATTGAGATTATCATATAGATTTTGACTTTTCTTTCAATAATGTGATGTATGACATTGATTGATTTGCATATGCTGAACCATCCTTGTGAACCTGGGATGAATCCCACTTGGTCATTTGATATGTTGTTGGACTTGGTTGGCTAAAATATTGTTGAGAATTTTGTGTCTATATTCATCAAATGTATTGGCCTATAGTTTCCTTTTTTGATGGTATCTTTCTCTACTTTTGTTATTAGGGTGATAGTGGCATCATAGAATGTCTTTGGAGTGTTCCTTCTTCAACCTTTTGAAAAGTCTAAGGAGGATGTGTTTAAGTTATTCTTTGTATGTTTGGTAGAATTCTCCTGTGAAGCCATCTGCTCCTGGACTTTTGTTTGTAGGGGTTGGTTTTATGACATATTCAATTTCATTTCTAGTGAGCAGTATTTAAGTTAATCTATATATTCTCAATTAAATTTCAGTGGGCTGTAAGTCTCCATAAAGTTGTCTGTTTCTTCTAGTTTGTCAAATTTGTTGGCAAGTAATTGTTCATAGTATTCTCTAATGGGTTTTTGTAGTTCTGCAGTATCCATTTGAATTTGTCCTCTTTCATTTCTTATTTTGTTTATATATTTTTTTCTCTGCTTCTTAGGGAGACTGGACAGAGGTTTGTAAATTTTACTTGCTCTTTCAAAGAACCATCTCTTGCTTTGGCTGTTTTTTTCTATTGTTTTTAATCTCTATTCTATTGATTTGCTATCTGATCTTTATAATTTCCTTCCTTCTGCCAACTTTAGGTTTTGTATATTCTTTTTTAATTAAATTAGGCGGTGGGTTAATTTTTCCGTTTGAGATTTTTCTTCTTTTTTGGAATGCCTGTATTGCTATGAATTTTACTTGGAGCACTTTTTTTGTGTGTCATCATATGGATTTTGAATGGTTGTGTCTTCATTATCATTTGTCTAGAGGCATTTTTTAATTTCCTTCTTGATTTCCTCATTGACCCATGGGTTTTTTAGTAGCATGTTGTTTGGTCTCCATGTTAGTTTTTTCTCATTTTTTTTTTCCTGTGGTTGATTTCTAGTTTCATGACATTGTTGTCAGAGAAGATGTTTCAAATAATTTCTATATTATTAAATTTGTTGAGGTTAGGTTTGTGCCCCAATATGTGGTTGATCCTTGAGAATGTTCTATGTGCACTTTAGAATAACACATATTCTAATTTTTTGGATGTAATGTCCTGAAAATGTTGATTAAGTCTAAAGTTTCCATTGTTTCCTTTAGGATCTCTATTGCCTTATTGATTTTATGTCTAGAGGATCTGTCCATTGATGTGAATGGGGTGTTAAAATCTCCTACTATGATTGTATTCCCATCATTTTCTCCTTTTGTTTCTGTTAGTTTTTGTTAGAGGTATCTGGCTGCTCCTATATTGGGGCATATATATTGATGATTGTAATATCTGCTTCATGAATGGATCCTTTTACAATTAAATATTGTCCTTCTTCGTCAATTTATAGACTTTATTTCAAAAACTGTTTTATCTGATATGAGTATTGTAACTCCTGCTTTCCTGTCTTGTCCATTGACATGAAATATCTTTTTCAATCCCCTCACTTCAATCAATATGTGTACTTTGCCCTAGGGCAAGTCTCTTTTAGACAGCATAGTCTAGGTTTTTGCTTTTTACTTTAAAATTTTATTTTTTAAATAACTCAATGAATTTTATTATGTTTATAGTTGTACAAAAATCATGACAACCAAATTGTATAGCATTGTCATCCCAAACCTTCAGTGCATCCCCCCCACCCCCAAGCTGTCTCATTTGGAAACCATGAGTCATTCAAAACTGTGAGTGAGTATCTGCTCAGCAAAGAAGTTCATTGTGTCCCTTTTTTTAGATTCCACATGTAAGTGATAGCATTTATTGTTGATGTCTCATTGACAGACTTGGCTTAGACTGATAATTTCTAGGTCCATCCATGTTGCTGCAAATGGCATCATGGATTTCCTGGAGGGATGCCCAGCAGTGGGACTACTGTATCAGATGACAACTAAATTTTTAGTTTTCTTAGGAATCTCCATACTGTTTTCCACAGTGGTTGCACCAATTTACATTCCCACAAACAGTGTAATAGGGTTCCTTTTTCTCCACACCCTCTCCAGTACTTATTATTTGTAGACTTTTTGAAGATGGCATTCTGGCAGGGGTAAGGTGGTACTTCATAGAGATATTGATTTGCATTTCTCTAATAATGAGTGATGTTGAACATCTTTTCATGAATTTTATGGCCATTTGTATGTCCTCTTTGGAGAATGTCTGTTTAGATCTTCTGCCCATTTTTTGATGCACTTGTTTGATTTTTTTGGTATTGAGGTGTAACTGGTTTTTATAAGTTTTGGAGATGAATCCCGGTCATTTTATTCATTTGAAAATATTTTCTCCCATTCAGTGTGTTTCATTTTCTATTGGTTAGTGTTTCCTTTGCTGTGCAGAAACTTTTAAGTTTTCATTGAGTTCCATTTGTTTGTTTTTGTTTTTATTTTCCTTACTATAATAGGTGGAACTGAAAAGACGTTGTTGTCATTTATGTTGAAGAGTGTTTGGCCTATGTTTTCCTCTAAGTTCTTTATAGTATCTGGTCTTCTATCTAGGTCTTTAATCCATTTGGAGTTTATTTTTGTGTATGGTGTTAGGGAGTGTTCTAATTTCATTGTTTTACATGTGGCTGGCCAGGTTTACCAGCATCATTTATTGAATGGGGTGTCTTTTCTCCATTGTATATTCTTGCCTCCTTTGTCATAGATTATTTGACTGTAGGTGCATGGGTTTATTTCTGGGATTTTTATCCTGTTCCACTGTATTTCTGTTGTTGTGCCAGTTCCATATGGTTTGATGATTGTAGCTTTGTAGCATAGTCTGAAGTCAGGGAGCCTGATTCCTCCAGCTCCATTTTTCTTTTTCAGGAAGTCTTAGGCTATTCTGAGTCTTTTGTGCTTCCAAACAAACTTCAAAATATTTTGTTTGAGTTCTGTGAAAAGTGCCCTTGGTGATTTGATACAGATTGCATTGAATCTGTAGATTGCCTTAGGTAGTATAGAAATTGTGATATTATTAGCTCTTCTGATCCAAGAGCATGGTGTGTCTTTTCATCTGTTTGTGTCCTCTTTGATTTCTTTCATCAGTGTCTTATAGTTTTCAGAGTACAGGTCTTTTGTCTCTTTAGGTAGGTCTACTCCTAGGTGTTTTATTCTTTTGGATGTGATGTTAAATGGGATTGTTTCCCTAATTTCTCTTTCTGATCTATCATTGTTATATATAGAAATGCAGTCAATTTATGTGTATTAATTTTGTATCCTGTGACCTTGCCAAATTCATAGATGAGCTCTAACAGTTTTCTGGTAGATTCTTTAGGATTCTCTAGGTATAGGATCATGTCATCTGCAAATAGTGATGGTTTTATTTCTTCCTTTCTGATTTAGATTCCTTTTATTTCTTTTACTTCTCTTACTGCCATGGCTAGCACTTCCAAAACTATGTTGAAGAGTAGTGGCAACAGCGGATATCCTTTTCTTGTTCCTGATCTCAGCAGGAATTCTTTCAGCTTTTCCCCATTGAGAATGATGTTCACTCTGGGTTTGTCATATATGGTCTTTATTATACCCACATTCTGAAGGTTTTTTATCATAAATGGGTAATGGACTTTGTCAAAGGTTTTTTGCACATCTATTGAGAGGGTCCTATGATTTTTATTCTTCAGTTTGTTAATGTGGTGTATCACAATTTTTGATTTGCAGATATTGAAGAATGCTTGCATCCCTGAGATAAATCCCACTTGATTGATTTCTCCTATGATATTTATGATTTGTTTCCTTCTACTAACTGGGTCTTGTCCTTCTCTCTCTAGCTGCTTTCAATATAAAATCATCTTGTTTATTTGACTTTTTCTTGTTTCCACTGTTAGGCTTTTTTGCTATAAACTACACTCTTAGAACTGCTTTTGCTACATCTCATAGGTTTGGCAGTATTGTTTCTTTATTTTCATTTGCTTTGAGGTATTTTTTAAATTTCCTCTTTGATTTCTTCAGTGATCAATTGGTTGTTTAGTAGCATGTTGTTTAGTCTGCACGAGTTTGTGTTTTCTACAGTTTTTTTTTTCTTGTTGATTTTCGATCATATAGTGTTGTGGTCAGAAAATATGCTTGATATATTTTCAATTTTCTTAAGGTTACCTAGGCTTGATTTGTGGCCCATGATGTGATCAATCTTACATAAAGTTCTGTGTGCACTTGAGAAGAATGTGTATTCTGTTGCTTTTGAATGGAATGTCCTATAAGTATCTATTAAGTCCATCTTGTTTAATGCTTCATTCAGGGCCTGTGTTTCCTTATTGATTTACTGTCTGGATGATCTGTCCATTCCTGTAAGTAGGGTGTTAACATTCTCCACTATTCTTGTGCTATCATCAATTTCTCCTTTTAAGGTTGTTAGTAGTTTCCTTATATATTATGGTGATCCTATGTTGGGTGCATAGATATTTAAAATTATTATATCTTCTTGGATTAATCCTTTGATCATTATATAGTGTCCTCATTGTCTCTTAAAATATTCTTCCTTTTAAGGTCTATTTTGCCTGTTATGTGTATTCCTACCCCAGCTTTCTTTTGATTCCCATTTGCATGGAATATTTTCTTCCATCCTCTCACTTTCAAATTGTATATGTCCATGGAAGTGAAGTGGATCTCTTGAAGACAGCATATATATGGGTCTTGTTTTTGTATCCATTCAGGCAGTCTATGTCTTTTGGTTGGGGCATTTAGTCCATTAACATTTAAGGAATGTTATTGATATGTATATTCTTATTATCATTTTATTGATTGTTTTGGATTTGTTTTTGTTGCTCTTTTTTCTTCCCACCTTCTCTTGATCTCTCCTCTCATGGTTTGATGACTGTCATTAGTGTTGTATTGCAGTTTATTTTTCTTATTTCTTTTGTATCAATTATAGATTTGTGTATCAATTATATGTGTACACAATATTGTTTTAATTTGTTGGTCTCTTAATTTCAAGTGCATCTCCAGTATCCTGTGTTTGTACCCTCCTCACGATTTCTAACTTTGGTAGCATGAATATGCATAGATGATTTGGAATCTTTACTCTATACATATATGCCTTTATTGGGGAGCCTTGTCATTTGCGGAATTTTTGTTTCCTGTTGCTGTCTTTTCTTTTCTTCCTAGAGAAATTCCTTAAGTATTTGTTGTTAAGCTGGTTTAGTGTTGCTGAATTCTCTTAGCTTTTGCTTATCTGTAAAGCTTTTGATTCTTCCTTCAAATCTGAAAGAGAGACTTGCTGTGTAACTAATCTTGGTTGGAGGTTTTTTCCTTTCATCACGTTAAGTATACCAAGCCACTCCCTTATGGACTGCACAGTTTCTGCTGAAAAAATGCTGATAACCTTATTGGGGTACTCTTGTATGTTATTTGTTTCTTTCCCCTAGCTGCTTTCAAGATTTTCTCTTTGTCTTTAATTTTGGTCAGTTTGATTAATATGTGTCTCAGGGTGTTCTTCCTTGGGTTTATTTTATATGGTACTCACTGTGCTTCCTGGGTTTGAGTGAGTGGTTCCTTTCCCTTGGTATGGAAGTTTTCAGCTATAATCTCTTTGAATATTTTTTTTCTGTTACTTTCTCTCTCTCTTCTTCTGGCACCCCTGTAATAAGGATGTTGGTGGTCTTAACTTATCCCAGAGTTCTCTGAGACTCTCATTTCTTTTCAATCTTTTTTCTCTTTTCAGTTCCATATCAGTGATATCCACTAGTCTGTCCTCAACCTTGCTTATTCATTATTCTGCCTCTTGTATTCTGCTATTGGTTGCTTCTAATGAATTGTTTACTGCATTTATTTTATTTTGCATCTCTGCTTGCTTAAGTTTTAAATCTCATATTGCTTTTCTCTAAATTATGGAGAGTTTCCCAAATCTTGCATCATCAGCATCAACAAACTAAAGTCTTTTCCCTGATGCTGAGAATCTCCTGATCATGTAGCTGTTTTTCTGCGTTTTTTCCTTTCTCCCTCATCTGAGTTATAGTTCTCTGTCTCTTCATTTTTAAAGGTTTTTGGTGTGGGGTCTCTTTTGCAGACCATAGAGTTGTAGCCGCTCTTACTTCTGGTGTCTGGTCCCCTTGTAGCTGAGGTTGGTACAGGGGCTTGCTGTAGGCTTCCTGATGGGAGAGACTGGTGCCTACCCATGGTAGGTGGGCTGATTCCTATCCCTCTTGTGGGTGGGGTTGTGTCTCTGGGTGAGTTTAGAAGTGGCAGTGTGCATGGAGGTTCTTTAGGCAGCCTGTTTACTAATGGATGGGGCTGTGATCTCGCCTGGATTATTGGTTGACCTGGGGCTTCTCAGCACTGATGGGTGGGGCCAGATTATTCCAAAACGGCCACCTCTATAGGAACACATGCTGATCAATTTTCCCAAGAACTTTGTCTCCAATGTCCTTCCCATACAAGGAGCCACAGTCACCCCCTGTTTTCCCAGGAGATCCTCTAAGAACTGCAGTCAGGTCTGACCCAGATTCCTTTGAAGATTTTGCTTTGCCCTGGGCAAATCTGTGTGTGCCTTTCAAGGATGGGGACTCCATTTCCCTCAATCTTGTGGACTGCCTGTGCAGAAGCCACACTGGCCTTCAATGCCAGATGCTCTGGGGTCTCTTTCTCCCAATACCAGTTCCCCAGGCATGGGGATTTGATGTGGGGCTCAGAACTATCACTCCTGTAGGTGAGTCTCTGTGATACAGTTACTTTGCAGTCTGTGGGGTTCTACCCAGGAGGTATGGGGTTGCTTATATCATCTAATCACACCTCTTACCTCTTGATGTGGCCTCCTTTTTGCCTTCTGGAATAGGATATCTCTTTGAAAATTTCCAGTCCATTTGGTTGAAGGTTGTTCAGCATTTTGTTGTAATTTTGTTGTTTTTATGAGAGAAGTTGAGCTCAAGTCCTTCTATTCCACCATCTTGTTTCCAAAACTAGGCTTTTTTTATTTTTTTTATCCAATCTGCCACTCTGTGTCTTTTGATTGGAGCATTCAGTCCATTGACATTTAAGGTAATTATTGATAGATATGTATTTATTTCCATTTTAAAACTTGTTTTCCATTTGATCCTATGTTTTTTCTTTTTAGTTTTAGTGAATATAATGTTAGGTTTTATTTGTGGTTGCCCTGTTTTTTAAGTATGTTAACCTCTTCCTACATCTGCTTGCTTTAGCCTGATAGTTATGTAGTCTCAAACACATTATTTAAAAAAAAACAGTATTTAGATTTTCTTACTTTCCTTCCCCACATTCTATGATTTTGAAGTCTTTCTTTTTTTTGTCTTTTTGTCTTTTTAGGGCTGCACCAACAGCATATAGAGGTTCCCAAGATAGGGGTCTAATTTGAACTGTTGCTGTTGGCATATGCCAGAGCCACAGCAATGCCAGACCTGAGCCATGTCTGTAAACTTCACCACAGCTCATGGAAATACCAGATCCCTAACCTGCTGAGAGAGGCCAGGTATCAAACCCACAAATTCATGGTTCCAGGTTGGATTCACTTCCAATGAGCCACAATGGGAAATCCTGAAGTCCTTTTTTAGTATCTTCATGTTTGTTCTTTGCTGTTCATGTTCCTTGTTTTTATTGTCCCTTTTACAGTAGGGTCACCCTTCCTTTTTGATCTGTATACTGGCTTATTTAAGTGATTGCTTTCTAATTGTGTTTTCCTGCATTCTATATCTTCCTTATTATTTATTCAGAGAATCCCTTTCAATATTTCTTTTATAACACATTTAGTATATTTGTACTCATTTAGCTTGTGGTTGTTAGAGAAATTCTTTACTTTTCCTTCTATTTTAAATGATATCCTTGCTGGGTAGAGTATCTTAGGCTCCAAATTTTTCCCTTTTATAATTTTCAATATATCTTGCCACTCTCTTCTGGCCTCTAGTGTTTCTGTAGAGAAATCATCTGGTATCCTTATGGGGATACTCCTATAATTAATGTTTGTGTTTCTCCTGCTGCCTTTAGAATCCTCTCTTTAACATTTGCCATTTTTATTACAGTATTTCTTGTTGTGGGCCTGTTTGAGTTCAACTTGTTTATGACTCTCTGTGATTCCTGTATGTTGATATCAACTTCCTTTAGATTTGGAAAATTTTCAGATATAAATTCTTCAAATATATTTTCAGTACCCTTTTTTTCCCTCCTCCTTCTTGGATGCCTCTTATACATAGATTGGTCTGCTTTCTATTATCCCATAGATCTCTTATATTGCTTTCTTGTTTTTCATTTGGTTTTCTGTCTACTGTCCTGATTGGGTGATTTCCATTATTTTATCTTCTGGGTCACTAACTTGTTCCTCTGCATTATTCATTCTGCACTTTAGTGCCTTTAGCTCAGTTTACATCTCTGCAAATGAATTTTTTAATTTTTATATGTTCCTGCTTATATTTTCTATTTCCTTTCTAAAGGAATCTGCATTATTGCTTCTATCCATTATTAATTCCTTGATATTCAGCCTTAATTCCTTCTGTATTTTCACTACCTCCCTTTTGAACTCAGTATCTCTCAGACTGCAGGGGTCTGTTTCATTGTTTGCTGCTTCAGGTGAATTCTCCTCTTCTTTTAACTGGTAATGTTTTATGAGTGTCTTCACCTTGCTTATATTTTCCTTTTTCTGTGAGTTTAAGGAAACCAAACTGTGGTCTTTGAGGGCTATTTCTATGCAAGTGCACCCCTTTGTTTTTGTGGGGGGTAACTATTTACTTTTTGCATGGGAGTTTGGATATATGTTGCCTCTTTCTTTGGTGTAAGCAGGCTGTTATCCCCAGGGTGCTAAGTGTGTTTCACAGAAGAAGGAGGCAATGGGTAGGGCTAGTAGTTAGTGCCTGGTTTGGGGGCTCTTCACAGTACCAGTATCATGCATGATGGTGAGCCTGTCCCAGTTCTGCCACCTTTCTATGCCACAGGGGCCTGGTCAGCCTGGAGCTTCCACCAATTCATAGGGACCCCCATGTCCTCCACAGCCTGTAGCAACCACCCTCCTATCCTCTACTCTATGTATATGACCATTTTAGTTTCCACATAAAAGGGAGATCATGCAGTATTTGTCTTGTTTTGAGTTTGACTTATTTCACTAACATAATGGACAAAGACCAGTTATGCTAGTTATACACTATTTAATTTTATATTTTTATTTAAAATTTGTATAATCACTGCATTCAGCATAGGGAAGTCACACACACACACACACACACACACAAACACGCACAAAGAAGATATCAAAAGTTGAAAAGATGGGGAAAAACCTGAGGCTCAAAAATAAGTGACATATATCTATAATATTTCTACATAATAGAGATAAAATGAATAGTACAAGGAGTTTCCATTGTGGCTCAGCAGGAATGAACATGACTAGTACCCATGAGGATGTGTTTTTGATGCCTGGCCTTGTTCAGTGGGTTAAGAATCCCACTTTGCCCTGAGCTGTGGTGTAGGTGATGCTGCTCAGATCCCATAAGATCCCACGTTGCTGTGGCTATGGTACAGACATGCAGCAGCAGGCCTGATTTGACCCCAAGCCTGAGAGCCTCCGTATGACACAGGTGAGGCCGCCTCCCAAAAAAACAGTGAATGACACAAAACAAATTAATCTAAACAAAGGCAGGAAAAGAGGGAAAGAAAACAAAAAAACAAAAACTCTCCCTCCACATCATTTTGAACTATGTGAGTTTAGCAAGGTAGCATGAAATAAGGTTAATGAATTAAACCAAAAAATTCATGGTATCTCTATACCCCAGGAGTAGCATTGTGAATTAAGAATTTATACGTACTATTACAGAAGTAGAAAAATAAAAAATACACATGGATGAGTTAATCAAAACATGTGTAATACACATCATTAAAAACCACAAAACATTCATAGGTGAAATTAAAGTGCACATAAATAGAGATATACTTTGTACATAAATTGGATAACTCAATATTATTATAGAGGTGGATCTTCCCACAGTAGACCTACAGACTCAAGGTAATCAATTCAAAACAGCAGAGTTTACTTTTATAATTTAATTCCTAGTTTTACATAGATGTAAAAGGGAAACAAAATTGACACAAAAACTTAAAAGTGAGACACAAAATGCAGGATTTACTTTTCCTAGTTTCAAAACTGTTTCTAAATCCAGAGCAATTGAAACAACAATCATTACATGAAGATAGGAATACAGATAAATGAATAATTTTTAAAGAATGAATAATCTGAAATATAACAGAATATATAAGGTTAATTAATATTTTAAAAATGCACCAAGGCATTTGAATATAGATAGGATTTTTTTTTTTGATAAATGGTGCCAGCATGATTCAGTATCAACATGTCCTAAAAGATCATAGAGTCTCAGGTTGCACCACTTAGGTTAGACTCGTAATGAGAAAACCATTTTGAAGAGAACATTGGACACAAACTTGGAAAATATAGGCTATCAATATTTACTGAATAGGACACAAAAGCCATGACCTAGAAAAGAAACAAAATAATAATTTGGACTTCATAAAAATGAGATGCACCTGCCTTTTAACAGAAACTCAATAAAATAAAAGAACTAGCTTCACAGTGGGAGAAAATATTTATACAACATATTTCTGACAAAGATGTAAATCCAGAACACATATACAAGAAAAGCAAGTTGATTATCTTTTAAAACTAGGGTAAATATTTGAAAATAAATTTAACCAAAGAGAACAGACCAGTCTGTATAGAGGCAACCAACATCATTAGTCGTTAGATAAATGGAAATGAAAACCACAGCAAGATACCACAACAAACCCACTAGAATGGCTGACATCAGATGACTGGCAATACCAGAAGCAGTGAGGATGTTAGAAATTGAAACTCTCACACATGGTTGGAAGTAATGCATAATGTAGAAGGTTGATGAGAAACTGTTGCTCAGTTTCATATAAAGTTCTACTTACACTTGACCCAACAATTCCACTCCTATATAATTAATCTAAAGAAATAAAAACCTAGGAGATGGATCAAGATGGCAGAGGAGTAAGTGGTCACACTCACCTTCTCCCATGAACACATCAAAAAAACACATCTACATGTAAAAGAAATTTGAACATCTATTGAATGCTGGCAGAAGAACTTAAACCTCCAAAAAGGGCAAGAAACTCTTGACATAACTGGGTATAACAAAAGAAAAGAGAGAGAGAAAATGAATCAGGTTGGGACTAGCATTCCTGAGAGGGAGCTGTGAAGGAGAAAAAGAACCCACATCCTGGGAAGCCACCTAACTGACTGGGAGATCAGCCAAAATGGAGGTGACCTCAAAGTCACCAAGAAAAGACAAACAGCTGGACTGAGGAGGGCAAAGCAGAGTGAGAGCGACACATATCATCTGCACCACCACTCCAGACACCACCATCTGAGACACTCTAGAGTGGGCTGGGCACAGAGACTCAGGCTCTGGAGATCAATCCCAGGGAGAGGACTAGGATTGGCCATGTGAGGATGGCCTAAGGGGCTAAGGAGCAGTGTGCCATGGGTGGGGGAGTGGTGTGCTACAGGCTGGGCAGTGGAACGTCATGGAAGAGGGAACCTGGGAGAAGGTCTGGGCCCAAAGGAGAAGCAAGGCACCATTGTTGGGGAGGGTGAGAGGGGGAGGGGTGGACATCCACAGGAATCTCTCTGAGCATGTGTGCACATAGGCTCTCAGAGCGTTGAGTGCCTCTGGTGCAGGCTATGTGTGGAGAGAAGCCACTTGTCAGGCTATGTGGAGACCAGGTGGAGGGATTTCTTGTGTGGGCTAAGGGCAGTGGGGGGCTAAGTGCAAGGTGGTGCCTCCTATGTGATCTACAGGTAGCAGGTACAGACAGTTGTGGTCCTCTGGAGGCCAGAGGGAGGCATGGCCTGGCACCAGTGGGAGCCTGTGAGTAGGCTCCACCTATAGCCCCAATCACCTCAGGGGTCAGCAAAAAAAAAAAAAAAAAAAAAAAAGAGGGCACTGCACCCAAGCACCACATGTCATTGCTCTCAGACCCCTGGGAATACACTTGGCATTTAGCTACCACTGCAAAACACTCTGGGCAGTGCCCCAGACACTCGATCACTGTCTCTTCCCAGGAATCTACAACTGGGAACAACTGGTGCAGAAACTCATGTGGAGGCTAAACAGGATGGGGTGCTTCTGGCATGGTCTAAAGGTGGTGGGGGCAGATCACCACAGTTATCACTGACTCCAGAAGTGGGAGTGGCCCATCACCACGAGGGGTCTGTGAACATGAGCCATTTGGGGCCGCAATCACCTCAAGTGTACCACAGAAGAGGGCACTGTGACCGAACACCACCTGTTGTTGCTCTCACACCCCTGGAGCACACC
>CM052682.1:235893206-235933630 GCA_028533215.1 Babyrousa celebensis | reverse complement strand
GGTGCTTCTGGCATGGTCTAAAGGTGGTGGGGGCAGATCACCACAGTTATCACTGACTCCAGAAGTGGGAGTGGCCCATCACCACGAGGGGTCTGTGAACATGAGCCATTTGGGGCCGCAATCACCTCAAGTGTACCACAGAAGAGGGCACTGTGACCGAACACCACCTGTTGTTGCTCTCACACCCCTGGAGCACACCAGCACAGTGGCTACCACTGCCAAACACTCCAGGCAATGCCCACATGCTTGATCTCTGTCACTTTTCAGGATCCTGCAACCAGGAGCAGCCTGAGTATCACCTCTTGTGTGGGCTGAGACAGGGTGTTTCTTTTGTGGACTGCAGGTGGTGGGGGCAAACCACAGCAGTTATCACTGGTTCCAGATGTAGGTGTGGCTTGTTACCACTAGGGGTCCCTGAATGGGCACCATTTGTGACTTCAGTCACCTCAGAGGAGGGCATTACAATTGAACACTACTGGTTGTTGCTTTCACTCCCTTGGGGACTCACACACACTGCTGCTACCACTGCCATTCTTCTGGGCACCTTGTCACTCTGCCTAGGCTCATTACCACTTCTCAGGGTCCCACAACTTGGAGTACCCAGTGGCACCTTCCTGCAGGTCCTTGCTGCTATTAAGAGCCCAGCAACACCAGACACTGGCTACTAGCCCTACCCATTTCCTCCTTCTCCCTAGAAATACACTCAGCACCCTGGGGATAACAGGTTGCTCACACCAAAGAAAGATACAGCAAATATCCAAACTCCCATACCAAAAGTAAATAGTAATCCCCAATATTACACAAAGGTGCACTCTTGCATGGAAATAGCCCTCAAAGACTATAGTTTGGCTTCCCTAAACTCAGAGAATAAGAAAAACATAAGATGAAGAAGCTTAGGAAAAAATCCCAGTTAAAAGAACAGGAGAATTTGCCTGAAGCAACAAACAATGAAACAGGCCATTGCAGTCTGACAGACACTGAGTTCAAAAGGGAGATAGTGAAATTAACAAAGGAATTAAGGCTGAATATCAAGGAATTAAGAGTGGATAGAAGCAATAATGTAGATACTTTTAGAAAGGAACTAGAAAATATAAGAAGGAACATAGAAAAGTTAGAAAATTCATTTTCAGAGATGCATCTGAGCTAAAGGCACCAAACAGCAGAATGAATAATGCAGAGGAATGAATTAGTGATGTTGAAAATAGAAAAATGGAAATCACCCAGTCAGAACAGCAAACAGAAAAACAAATGAAATAAAAAACACAAAAGCACTATAAGAGATCCATGGGATAATATAAAGCAGGCCAATCTAAGCATAATTGTAATTTGAAAAAATAGAAGAAAAAGAAAAAGGGATTGAAAATATGTTTGAAGAAATTATGGTGAAAACTTTCCAAACTTAAAGGAAACTAGGAAACTGATATCAAGATACAGGAGGCACAGAGGGTCCCAAACAAGTTGAACCCAAATAGGCCCACACCAAGACATATTAAAATAAAAATGGCAAAAATTAAAGATAAAGAGAGGATTCTAAAGACAGCAAAAGAAAAACAAAGCATTAATGATAAGGTCACCCCCATAAGGTTATCGGCTGATTTCTCTACAGAAACGCTACAGGCTAGAAGGGAGTGGAAATATATATTTAAAGTGCTAAAAGGAAAAAAAAATTGCAACCCAGAATATTATATCCAGCAAGAATATCATTCAAAATAGAAGGGGAAATACAGAATTTGTCAAACAAACAAAAGCTAAAATAATACAGCAATACTAAACTCATTATAAAAGAAATACTGAAAGGGCTTCACTAAATATAAAAAGAAGTAAGAAGAAATAAACACAAATGGAAAGCAATCACTTAAATAAGCCAGCATACACATCTAAAAGAGGGAAAAAAAACTACTGTAAAAGCAATGATAAACATAAGGAACAACAAAAGGACACACATGAAGATGTTAAAAAAAAAGACTTCAAAATCATAGAATGCATTGAAGGAAAGTTAGATAATATATGTCTTTTTTATTTTAATAATGTGTTTGAACCTCTATGACTACCATGCTAAAGCAACCACATATAGGAAAGGCTTAATGTACTTAATAAAGAGGGAAACCACTAATCAAAGCCCTTGGGAGGACACTTAATTCTTTGGCCTCAGTTTACATACATTTAAAATGGAAGCTTACAGACCCCTAATACACATCCATGACTTAAATAGAAGCTAACATTTGACAGAGACTTTTGTAAATTGGAAAACATATAAATATGAATGAAAGGAATCTGGAGAGAACACTAAGAATATTTTGGACTACATTGGTTTCCTTGCAGCCCTAAAATAACACTGAGTGTCTGTGGTTCATAAGCAATTAAAATAGGAGAGTTCTATGTTAAAGACATGGGTTCTGATCACACAATACTATCAGACTGAACTACATGAAGGAACCAATACTTGCTCATTTTTAACCCTCAGAAAAGGACAATTATCTATTTTTTATTTATTGAAATATATATACACACACAGTATACATGTGTGTATATATATTTATGCATATATATTCATACACATACATCTCCTGTATATATGTTCCATATGTGTGCTTATGTATATATTCCATCTATGTATATGTATGCATACATATAGATGGGATTATATAGATATATCAACCTATATATGTGTGAAAAAATATATATGTATAAATAATCTGACAGCTGCTGTTATATGCCTGTGGAATTTATATCCTTTCTATTTCTATTTCCTAAAAACTTAAATGGGAAAAGAACACTAATTCTTAATAATGAAAATTTTCACAATAAAATGTAAGCCTGATGTGTGGATTTAAATGGTAAATGTATGTAAAGCCTTTAACATAGTGCCCATTGCACTGTATAATCTCCAAAATATTCATATAATCCTCAAATAATTCAAAATATTATTATGAAGCTAGTTTGTGGACTATTCTGGCATTGAGTGATTTTCAAATGACCACCCATTTCTAGTGCTGATGAGATTATAGGTACCAAGGTAGGTCAATGGGATGTGGCCAAGTTCCCATGAGGAGCATGGCAAGTCTCCATGATGCCACCTCAGCCCTGGAAATGACTGAGACCAGTTTTCCAAGGCTCATTTACTATTTCTACCAGAGTGAACTCTCACAGTTTGGCTCAGTCTCTGTGTAATAAATGATTCCAGCATGCTCATAAAAATATACTCACAGAGGAAAGGGACCTTGCTTTTCATGTGCCCTGCTGCATTCTCTGACCTGAGCAGAAGGCTGGGTTTAGACTCAATATTCAATAAATCATGGTTTCATGAAACAGTAAGTGTCCTCTTGCTTCTGTGCCCTGAGGTCTTGCTGGCTACTTTGGGGAGTGATGTTTGCTTAGATCCAGACTGGGATAGAGCAAAGATGCATGCATCCATACATGTGAGGAATTAATGAGAAAGTAGTTTAAAATTAATTGTTTTTTTTCAGAAATTTGCAGTGTGGAATGTATCCTTAACATTCTTTCTGATATTCCTAACCTCCCTTTATCCCCAGCTTATCAAACAGAATATGAGGCCTAAGAACCAGACAGACATGTCCGAGTTCCTCCTCCTCTGGCTCCCCTTCCAGCCAGAGAAGCATGGCATGTTCTTTGCCTTGTTCCTGGGCATGTACCTGACCATGGTTCTGGGGAACTGGCTCATCATCCTGCTCATCAGGCTGGACCGTTGCTCCACACCCCTATGTACTTATTCCCAGCCATCTGGCCTACTTTAATGTCTTCATTTCATCTGTTACAATCCCAAAGATGCTGATGAACATGCAGACTCAATGCCAATATATCACTTATGTAGGGTGCCTTTCACAGGTGTATTTCTTTATATTCTTTGGTTGTCTTAACAGATTCCTTCTCACAGTGACGGCATATGACAGGTATGTCACCGTGTGTCTCCCTCTCCACTACAGCAACATCATGAGGGATGAGATTTGTACTATCCTAGTGGCTGGTTTCTGGTTCTTCTCTTGTTCCCAAGCTCTGCTGTACATCCTCCTCATGGACCGGTTGTCCTTCTGTGTGGGGACCATCATCCCCCACCTCTTTTGTGATCTTGCTGTTGTGCTCAAATCCTCCTGCTGAGATATCTCCCTCAATTAGCTGCTCATCCTCACTGAAGGAGGACAGACCTTCACCCTGCCATTCAGTGATATCTTGGGCTCCTGTACCCACACAGTAACCATCATCCTGAAGGTCCCATCCTTCAAGGGAGTCTTCAGAACCTTGTCTACCTGTGGTTCTCACCTCTTTGCAGTGTTTTTATATTATGGGACAATTTCAGGTGTCTACTATTTCCCCTCATCAGGCAACACCAAACACAAGGATATAACTGCTGCTTTGCTGTACATGGCAGTCACCCACATGCTGAACCCCTTCATCTACAGCTTGAGGGATAAGGACATAAAGCATGCTCTTCAGAAAATTTTCAGGACCAAGACACCACTTGGTGTCCTAAATGCATTCTGTCTGTCCCAATTACTCCTGGGGGCTGTAAAATATATCTCCTTTAAAAGTTGCACTTGTCCTTCCATGTCCGTGTATACCTATATTATAAAGTAACATTTTTCTTCAAGTTTCTCTTTTTTAATTAAAAAAAATATTTACAATAATTTTATATCTTTAGCATTCCCAGCTTCAAAGCACAGAGAACTCTAGTCAATATTCTGTGATAACTCATCTGGTAAAAGAATCCACAAAAGAATGGATATGTGTATGTGTATAAATGAGTCACTCTGCTGGGCTGCACAGCAGAAACCACCACAATATTGCAAATCAACTGCACCAGAACAAAACTTTAAAAAATGAAAAAATGGAATTCTCATAATGGCGCAGCATAAACAAATCCAACTAGGAACCATGAGGTTGTGAGTTAGATCCCTGGCCTTTCTCAGTGTGTTAAGGATCCCACGTTGCTGTGAGCTGTGGTGTAGGTTGCAGATAAGGCTCAGAACTGGCATTGCTGTGGCTGTGGCATAGGCCCATGGCTACAGCTCCAATTGGACCCCTAGCCTGGGAAAATTAATGTGCTGGTGTGGCTTAAAAAAAAAAAAAAATTAAAAGACCAAAAAAAAAAAATCAACAGCCCCATTTGCGTTAAATAGATAGTGATTGCATAAGTGAACACGTAAAATAAAATACTGTATAAGATTAGAAAATTCCCCAAAGGCCTTAGGTTATGACCAAAGTTGTCTGTAGGTGCCTTGGCCTCTACCATGGCTGGGAGGGCATATGAACTGGTTCTGCACATCTTAAAGCACCACAACTCTGGGTTTTTCAGAGATTGATCCCCACAGGGACCAGCTTGTGGCTTTGAAGAGCCAGTACTGGAGGTCAAGTGTATGAGGCAGACACTGGTTTGTCTTGCTCACCTGCCTCCACAAGCCTATCCGCATATAGTCTGAGCCTGGTAAGCATTTCTAAATGAATGATCAAATGAATGAATGAACATTTGTTAAATAAAGCTAAGTTGGATTTTTTTTTTGAAGTTGGAATTGGCTTACAACCATTTTTCTCTCAACCTCATTTTACATTTCCTCTCATCTTTTTCTTCACTTGCTCTCTGAATTCTGTGTATTGTTTCTTGTGCAATAAAATTCCAAACTCTCTGATGATGTTCATTGCAAGCCTGGGAATTTTTTTTCCATATGCCACAGGTACGACCATAAAAAATAAAAAAAATACAAATTCAATTGGATATAAATGTAAGGGACTTTTTCTGGGTTTTCCATTCTTTTCCATTGATCTATATGTCTAACTTTCTGCCTGTATCACACTATCTTGATTACTGTAGATTTGCAGTAAATTTTGAAATAAGAACATATGAATCCTGACATTTTGTCTTTCAAGATTGTTTTTGTTAGTCTGGATTCCTTGAATTTCCTTATGTAGATTAAGATCAGTTTGTTAATTTCTGCAAAGAAGCCAACTGGGATTTCAGTAGGAATTATGTTGAATATGTAGATAGGTTTGGGAAGTCTTGCCATCCTAACAATATGAAGTACCCTGAGCCATGAATACAGGATGTATTTCCATTTATTTATACCTTTAATTTCTTTCTAAAATGTTTTGTTGTTTTCAGAGCATGAACTTTGACCTTCTTTTGATAAATTTATTCCTAAGCATGTGTTATTATAAATAGGATTGTTTTACAAACTTCATTCTTCCTTGCTAGTGGGTGATTTTTGCATACTCTATTTTCAATCCTTTGAACTTATTCATCAGTTCTAACTAAATTATTTTTGGATTCCTTAGTATTTTATATATTCCAAATCATCTGAAACAGGTACAGTCTTGCACCTTTGTTTCCAATCAGGATGCCTTTTATTTTATGTTCTTGCATAGTTGACCTGGCTCTAACCTTCAGTAAATGTTGAATAGAAACAATATTGTCCCTGAACTTACAGGGGAAAGCTAGATAGAGGGGACGGTTGCACAACATTTTGAATATATTTAATGCCACCTAGCTGTGTACGTAAAAATGGTTAAAATGGTGTTTTATATTATATGTATTTTACCACAATAAAAAACAAAACAGTACAATTTATCCTATAAGCAAAATAAAAGAAGGATATTGAGGGAGTTCCCACTGTGGCTCAGCAGTAACAAACACAACTAGTATCTATGAGGATGTGGGTTCAATCCTTGGCCTCCCTCAGTGGGTTGAGGATCCAGCATTGACATCAGCTGTGATGTAGGTTGTAGATGTGGCTTGGGTTGCACATTGCTGTGGCTGTTGCATAGGCAGGCAGCTGAAGCTCCAATTCCACCCCTAGCCTGGGAACTGGGAACTTCCATATGCCACAGGTTTGGCTCTAAAATGCAAAAAAAAAAAAAAGGAAAAAGAGGATTAATTAACTTTAGAATGTAATATGGATCCCATAAGGATGAAAAATGAAATTGGAGAAGAAAGATTTAGAAAAGTAATAGAGACAAAGTATTCAGTGTTAAATATTACCGACTCCAGATTCCAGGGTATATAGAGTAACAAGGGAAAATTAAAAGCTCTCCCCTCCACAGGATTATTAAATCTGAACAATTTCCAAGTCAAAAAGGAAATTCTGAAAGAAAGGGAAATTTTCCTACAAAGGAACTGTAATCATATTCACATCAGATTTCTTAATAGTTTCACTGGATGTAAAAAGACAATGAGATGTTTTTAATGTATCAGAAAATAAAGCTTTGAACCTAAGGTTTTATATCCAACAAAGTTCCTATTCAAATGTAGAGATGTATTACAAATTTTCTTAGATATATAAAACCTCAGAAGTTTTGCCACACAAAGAGAATTCTGGAGGAGGTTCTCAAAGAAAAAATTTTAGGAAACACTGAAAGATGTATGGAAATTAAGTATGGTCAAATATCTTGATAAAGTTGTTTTTATAAAGGCTTAAACTAAAGGAAAAATTATAATGTATATCCACTATCAACCAGAATTCAAATTTCTACACATCAGTATCAAAATATAACAATAAAAATGGGCAGATTCTTCATAAAAACAAGATATGAGAATGGCCAATAAGCACATGAAAATGTATTCCACCTCATTAATAATTGTAAGATGAGAATTAAAATCACTATGAACTATCACTACATAAACTCTAGAATGGCAAAAATGTCAACTCCCAGATTTCTGTTTTGTGGAGATATTTTGTTTTCTCACTTATTTTCCTGGAAACCAAAGATCCCTATGAGAGAGTAAGTGAATTCCACAGTCACAGAGCAGTTATTTTAGGGTTTGAGGGCTGGGATCAGGCAATGAACCAAGGTTCTTCCCACAATGGATACTTTAGAGACTGGTATTCCCAGATGTCTGCTACTTCCAGTCAGGAGCTTGGGAGATTGTGGCAGAACCTACGTGTAGATAACTTCCCTTCCCCTTCTATATTTAATTTTATTCAGTCTGGCTGACTCAGAATCTGGGATGGCCCACCTTCATCTCTCCTTCCTTGGAGCAGATGAGGGTCCCATGGCCCTGCCTTAAATGTGGGTAAAGATACTGCCTTTTTATCTGGTCATCAAATATGGCTTCTCCATACCTTACAAGTGAAAACTGAGAGCGTAAGAGCAAACCTTTGCCTTAATGTGAATAAATGATAAGCCCTTCCTGGCCTAGCTCACACTGACAGTAAGTCACTGGCCATATTTCCCCCTTCTCAACACTCAATGGTGCATGGAAATCATTCCAGGAATCCTGGTTTCAGCACCAAGTGTACTGCAGGTCTTAAACAGATTACAGCAGCAGTTTGAGATTCTGTTTTCTCATTCATAAAATAAGAGAGTTGTTTTGGATGGCTTAATATCCTTTCATCCCTAAAGGGTGGAGTGGCTAGGTGACTTTGATCCAGAGGACAATTTCATTGGGTCATGAATTTTAACCCCTGGTCCTTGAAACCACAGTTTCATGAAATCATCTGGACATATGGATGGAGTATGTCAGATCAAGTTGGATGTTTTCAAGTATGAAAAAGCATGAGATTTGTGGGAGCATTTCTGAAAAATTTGATTGGAATATAGATGACTTACAAAGTTGTATTAATTTTAGGCATACAGCAAAGTAAATCAATTATGCATGTATATATCCATACACTCTGAGATTATTTTCCTATGTAGGTTATTATGCAGGATTGACTAAATTTCCCTGTGCTATATACTAGGCCCTTGTTAGCCATCTACTTTATATATATTAGTGTGTATCTGTCAATCCCAACCCTCTAATTTATGCCTCCCACACATGTACCCTTTGGTAACCATAAGTTTTGTTTTGAAATCTCTGATTCTGTGTTTTTTAATTTTTGTTATATCATTTTTATTAGATTCCAAATATTGGCAATCTCATATATTTGTCTTTCTCTGTCTAACTTACTTCCTTTAGTATGATGATTTCTATTTGCACCCATGTTGCTGCAAATGGTATTATTTCATGCTTTTTGAAGTTTGAGTAACATTCCATTATGTATGTATTCTACATCTTCTTTATCCAGACTTCTGTTGATAGATATTTAGATTGATTTCATGTCTTGGTTCTGGTAAGTAGGACTTCAATGAATATTGGGGTGCATGTATATTTTTGAATTATGGTTTTCTCTGGATATATACCCAGGAGTGGGATTTCTGGGTCATCTGGTAGTTCTATATTTAGTTTTTAAGGAACCTCCATGCTGTTCTCCATAGTGACTGCACCAATGTATATTCCCACCCACAGTGTAGGAGGGATCCCATTTCTCCACACCCTCTGCAGCATTTATTATTTGTAGACGTTTTGATGATGGCCATTCTGACTGGTTTGAGGTGATAGCACATTGCAGGTTTGCTTTGCATTTCTCTAAAATGAGTGATGTTGAGGATCTTTTCAAGTGGTTATCGGCTGTCTGTCTTCTTCATAGAAATGTCTGTCTAGATCGTCTGACCATTTTTAATTGAGATTTTTGTTTATAAAGCTGTATGAGATGCTCTGATATACACCCCAACTCAGACCCACCGGTTGATACCAATGAACATATCTTTTCCCCAAAAGTCAATTGTTTTAAGTTTTACTAGTTTATTGCCCACAGTATCAGAAGAATTCCAGGAATACTAATCTATTTTTGACATTTTAAAATCAAAATCAGTATAAATATTGTTAAAATGGGCTGTAGGAGTCTAGTATGCAATGAGAATCCTGAAGTTTAATTATCCTCAAGCAAGAAATGTCAAAATGGGAATAAATATTGATTTCTTTCTAATTATTACTGGTTATAATTGAATGATTAAAACAAAATATCTCATCATACTTCCTGCCATGTGCTACATCTTGATAATCAATCCAGACCCTGGTACAGGTGAGGGTGAGGGAGGTAGAGATAGCAGACAGGAAAGAATCTGAGCCTCTCATAGTAAAATCATGGTCTGAAGTCCTTAGCTTTGCAGGTTGAGACACTGGATCTTATCTAAACATTGGGCTGGACTGAAATGGACTGACTCACATCAATTACACTCATAAAAACAAAATGCATAAGCCAAAAACATCAATATGTTTATTTGCCATGGGAAATGTAACTGCCAGATTAGATGGATGTTTAAGTTCTCTAAGGTGATAGGGGTTTTACTTAATTACAATAATCATTTCAACAGTGTATTATATGTATATGCAAATATTACATTGTCTAACTTAAATATATATAATTGTTTTGTCAATTGTATCTTAATAAAATTGGAATAAATTAGTAAATACTCAGATGGTGCATTCTCTTATTAAAAGTATGCATAAAGCTTAACTACAGTCGGAGCGTATTTTGGTGATCATTGAAAAGGAGTGTAGCAGGATGGAAACAGGATTTTGATCCAGACAAAGTTTACTTCAAATCCTAAAAGTGTGTCTTTGGCAAGTTTTTTAACCTCTGAACCTTGGTTTCTACATCTTTAAAAGAGAAATAAACACTGCCCTGCGGCACAGGTTCTCACTTAGGAGAATCCAGTGCAGGTGCTCATGGCCAGTGCCCAGCAACTGTCAGCCATAATTACCAGTCTGGCTTTTTCATTGAGTCAGAGGAAAGACTATGGATTGAGTATCACTTCCAATACCACCCGGTTATGTGATTCCTGGTGTATCTTCACTGTGGCTAGCTATGGAAAACAAAGATATTCAGGTCTCAAATCAAGAAGTCCTCTTCTCTGAATAACATTTGAAGCATATTGAATTAAAACGTGTTATTAAATTAATTAACACATCTTTCCCCTTAGAGAATTGTAATCTGAGGAGCAAATCAAGGGTGTGATGCCTTCTGTTTAGTTTGTAATATGTGAATCTAATAAATAAATATAATAAGGTTTTGTTGGAGCAAGGAGGGGGTCAGGTGTTGGAATATAGAGGCTAGAATTTAGATTCTTTTAAATTCAAGGTGCGGGGAGCCAAGAAGATTCAAGAAGCCAAGGAAGGGAGCTTGCCTGAATGGTACAAAACCAAGGGCAGGCTCCTAATCAGAAAATAAGGGGCCTGCCTGAACAGTGCAAGATGAAGTTGGGCTTATTGTCAGGGTGAAGCCTGTCTGTAGGGTGAAAAACTGAGGGCAGGCTGAGGCCTGCCTGTACAGTGAAAAACTGAGGGCAGGCTGAGACCTGCCTGTATGGTGAAATCCAAGGGCAGGCCTCAGGTGACATGGCTCTCATGTTGATGTTGATGAGGAAAAATTGGGGCTTTCCTGGGAAAACAATTTCCATGTTTGCGCTGGAAAACATGGATTGTTTCCCGGGTGACCCAGTCTTTCCTGTTGTTTTATTTGTTATTGTTTTCCTCAGTCTTTCCTGATTATTTGCTTATTATTCTTATTTCCCATTCTTATTTTCCTGTGGTGATTTGTGACTTAACAAAACTACAATAATAATATAATAAGAATTTCATCCTGAAGGACTTTCCCCTATTTAAATCCAACTTAATTAAAACATAGTTTTTGTCTACTAACTAGTTATATAGTAAACTTTAGAGTTAGGATTTTAATGAGGTCTATAGAAGTTAGACATATATTATTCTTGATCAAAAGAAACCCAGCTGTGAGTTTTGTCCTTGATTTTAGAAATTTTTAGTGGTAGCTAGCTAAGTTGATTTGTATTTTCTCATGCTGTCTCTCTGCCAAGGACACTTTGAAGATAGACACTAGTCTGAAGACAAAAATTGTTATGTTTGTGGCCTCTTCAGCTTGTGGGAATTGGCTGGCCATGAGATGGTTTGTGCTGGGTCTCCTCTTTCCCACATGATATGTTGTGCCTGTTTGCCCTTGAATTGTACTCACTAAATTTAGTTAAACTGAAGATTTTAGAACATGACGTATTGCTACTGTATCATGTGATCAAAAAACAAAGCCTAATAGTTAACCAATGTACTTTTAACACTGTGATGTAATCTGTAGTGAAGAACTGTCTATATAATCAACCACTGTTGCCAATAAACTTTGAGCAGTCCAGCCCCCTGAAAGCAGGGACAAAGAGGCTGTCTCAGTTACAAACACTGATGCTGTCCATCTCCTTTAGGAATGTATACAACCTGGCTGCTGGACCTGGTTGTTGGAGCTGGCCTCTGGCATCAAGGGGCCAGAAGAAGAGGTGACAAATTAAGTGGATAAGCACCTGGAAGTGAGGTGAACCATGGCCATCAGAGAAAAAGCAGGAGTAATTCCCACCCATGTTGGGGGCACGTGGGGTAGTGTTTTATACACCTCCTACAGCCTTTTCTTCGGGAAAGGTGGGGACATTTGTAGTGCCTAGACAGAGTAAACTATGAGGAGACATTCTTGCTCTATAACATTTTTTTCCTCACACAGGATCAAGGGTGTCTGATATTTGTTATCCAACTTACTTCTCAGAGTTGCCTTGCAGAGATTACTCCCTGGTTTATTTGTCAGGACTCTGGGTCTCCCCAGTTCTCCATATTCTTCTGGAGGGTCACTTGGATTAATTCAATCCATTACTTCCATTGTACTTTAAAAACAATCTTTGAATTACAAAGGAAATACATGCTGGTAAATACTTGAGTAAAGCAGGAGTTCCTCTTGTGGCACAGTGGAAATGAATTCAAATAGTGTCCATGAGGATGTGGGTTCTATCCCTGGCCTTGCTCAGTGGGTCAGGGTTCTGGCATTACCATGAGCTGTGGTGTAGGTCACAGATGTGTCTTGGATCCTACATTGCTGTGGCTGTGGTATAAGCTGGTAGCTGTAGCACAGATTCAACCCCTAGCCTGAGTACTTCCATATGCTGCAGGTACAGCCCTAAAAAGCAAAAAAAAAAAAAAAAAAAAAAATTAAAGCTGAACTGGGCACAAACCATCTTTCCATCGACACTCACATCCCAGAAGGGAATGCTATTGATCTTTAACCTGTGCTCTGTCAGTGTTCCTCAACATGCATGTTTTCATTTTACGAGACTAGAATTATAAATCTACATGCTGTTCTGACATTTTGCCTATTAGAAATTATGTTACATTTGAAACCATTGGGGGAGAGGAGAATTGGGAGGGTGGGCATAACATATACACCCCCCGGTATAATAGATGTATAGAACAGGAGTACCTATTTAATTGTCTGCAATAACTTCTTTGGAAAAAAAGAATGGATCTATGTATATGTGTGACTGATTCACTTGGCTGTACACCTGAAACTAATACAATATTTTAAATATACTCTAAGAAAATTAAATTTAAATTTTTTAAATTATGTTAAATTATATAATTATTTTATTTATAATCATTACATATTGTTATATTAGCCAGGTTATTTATTTATTTATTTGTTTCTTTATTTATTATTATTTGAAGGCTTTTTTATTTTATTATTTTTTAATTTCTTTATATATATATTTTCTACTGCAATGCATGGTGACCCAGTTATACATACACGAATACATTCTTTTTTCTCATAGTACTTGTTCTACCATATGACCCAGCAATCACACTCTTGGGCACATATACAGACAAAAACTGCCTAAAAAAGACACATGCACCTGCATGTTCATTGCAGCACTATTCACAATATCCAAGACATGGAAACAAGCCAAATGTCCACTGGTAGATGATTCGATGAGGAAGAAGTGGTATATGTACACAATGAAATATTATTCAGCCATAAAAAAGAACAAAATAATGCCATTTGCAGCAACATGGATGGAACTAAATACTCTCATCCTGAGTGAATTATGTCAGAAAGAGAAAGACAAATGCCTTATGATATCTGGAATCTAACATATGGCACAAAGAAACATTTCCACAGAACAGAAAATCATGGACTTGGAGAATAGACTTATGGTTGCCAAGGCGGGGGTGGGGGAGGGAGTGGGTTGGTTGGGGAGCTTGTGGTAAATAGATGGAGAATGTTGCCTTTGGGATGGATTAGCAATGGGATCCTACTATGTAGCACTGGGAACTCTTAGTCAGTTATGATAGCCAAGTTAGCTTAATTTTAATTTCTTTAGTTGAAATAAGATATTTTTCACTCAGTTGTATTATTATTCAGTTAAAAAAAAAAAGGAATGGATACAGATAGGAGAATGTGCTCCAGAACCCAAAGCACACTTACATGGTATGTGACGTGTTTCATGAGGATAGTTAAAACAGTTTGAAGGAGCCTTGGACACCTGATGGAATGGTGACCTTTATCTATAGTTTTATAAATAGTCTGATCCAAACTGCGTTTTAATTTTTGGCACTTTGGAATTTCCCATTTATTTTTTGAACTCATTTTCCATTCTCCTTCCTTATTGGATTATAGGAACTTCATAAAATTTTATTTTTATAACACAGTATAATTTTATTCTTTTTTAAATAAGAAAATAATATATTTATTATATATTAATAAATACATAATATTATATCATATTATAGTTATATAATAATATTATATGATTTTGATTAGTGCACTTGTCCCTGAAAGCGACAGTAAGAGTTAGTCATAAACAGAGATGCAAGGGGGACAGTTTTTTCCTTATCAGTGGTGAGAGTAGGAATGTATTAGTGATACACATGAAATGAAGCCGAGGTTGGGGCCAGAGAGTTTTTCCAGGTGGTCCAGGTCTTGGTCTGCCCACTAGTACATCTTCTCTTTTTTAATTTAATTTTACTGAACTAGAGTTAATTTACAATGCTGTGTTATTTCTGCTGTTCAGCAAGATACATGTACATAATTATAAATTTAAGATTTACCTAAACAGAATTGTCTTTTTTTTTTGGGGGGGGCAGGAATTCAGAGTAGTTTCAGCATAGCAGTATTTTACTTTTTTGCTATTTATATTTTAACAAAATTTGTTTCATACAGAATTCCAGACATGGACAGAATTAACCAGACCAGCATCTATAAAAGGCATCTCATGGGCCTTTCAGAGCAGCCTGAGCAGCAGCATCTCCTGTTTGGGTTCTTCTTGGCCATGCACCTGGTCACTATGCTGAGGAATCTGCTCTTCATCCTGGCCATTGGCTCTGACCCTCGCCTCCACAGCTCCATGTACCTATTCCTGGCCAACCTCTCCTTCTCTGACATTGGTTTCACCTCTAAACTCATTCCCAAGATGTTAGATAACATTGGCTCACAAAGCAAACTGATTTCTTATGGGGGGTGTCTGACGCAACTCTACTTCTTTGGCCTCTTTGCAGATCTGGACAACTTTCTCCTGGCTGTGAGGGCACTCTCTCGCTATGTGCCATCAGTCACCCCTCCATTATGCCATGACCATAAACTCCCAACACTGTTTCCTGTTGGCAGCTGGGTCACGGCTGGCCACTACCTTCCATGCCCTGGTGCACACCCTCCTGGTGACCAGGCTTTCTTTCTGTGGCCCTGACGTCATCCCCCACTTCTTCTGTGATCTGGTGCCACTCCTGAAGTTGGCCTGCTCCAGTACTTATGTCAATGACCTGGTGCTCAGCCTTGTGGCAGGAACATTGTTAATCACACCCTTTGCCTGCCTCCTTACATCATACTTTTCCATTGCATTGGCTGTCCTAAGAATTGATTCCCTGATGGGTAAACAAAAGGACTTCTCCAACTGCACCTCCCACCTCTTGGTGATCTCTCTGTTCTATGGCCTATTTACATTCTCCAGTATCCCCCTCAGCTGAAAAGGACAGAGGCTTCTCCTTGATGTACACAGCGGTCACCCCCCATGCTGAACCCTTTCATCTACAGCCTGAGAAACAGGGACATGAAGAGGGCTCTGGGAAAAGTACTCAGAAGAAACCCACTCTAACACTTTTTCTTGAGAACATAAGAGTCCTGACTCAGACTCAGAGCTGAGAGTTGAAAATTGGTCTTCTCCCATCGTGGCACATTGGAAACGAATCCAACCAGGAAACATGAGTTTGTGGGTTCTACCCCTGGCCTCGCTCAGTGGGTTAAGGATCCGGCATTGCCAGTGATCTGCAGTGTAGGTCGCAGACACAGTTCAGATCTGGCATCACTATAGCTGTGGTGTAGGCAGGAAGCTGTAGCTCCAATTGGACCCCTAGGCTGGAAACCTCCATGTGCCACAAGTGTGGCCCTAAAAAGAAAAAAGAGAAAGAAAGACACACACACACACACAAACACACACACACACACACACAGAGAGAGAGAGAGTAAAGGAGGAAGAACCATTGCTGCTTCCCTGAACCTGAGACTTCTTTTGTCCTCACATTTACATTTCAAGGTACAGCCTGACATCTGAGGACAGAGAGGGGACCAGTGCTGTCAGGAACCCCTAATTAACTCCATGAAGTGCCCATACTCTGAGTAGTGAGCTACCCACTTTCAAAACGGTTCTTGTTTCATTTTATTAGATACTGTTGAGAAGACCACAGGGTCAGGATTGTATGTCTATGAAATGAAAATGAAGGTGTAAATTTTTGTTTAGCTCAAGTCACAAAGGAACTATGGAAGCTATCCCTAGAATATAGGAGTAATTATGACTAGTTAAATGAAATACTAAGGAAATAATATGATTCTTTTCATTTTAAACATAAGTGCTCTTTAGAAGAATAAGAATGGGCTTTAAACTGAAATAATACATTATTATATGTTATTTGCATCAAAAAAAGAATGGCACTTTAATAGGTTCCAGGGCTCATTATGTACTGTATGATAGCATGACATCTGGATAATCATTTAACATCTCTGAGCCTTGGTTTCCATATTTCTAAAATATAAAAAATGATTGGATTATGTTTAAAGCATTGAAAAGAGTTTCCTTGAGAAATAATTCCAAAATTAAAGTTGGGATTAAAGATGGTTTTAAGCTATAATATCAGATATATTTTGGTTTGGGGTCACTCCAAAAGAGGCCCTGAGATAAATATTTGAAGGCAAGCAGTTCCTTTGGGAGATGGAAACATCAGGAAGGAGTAGGTAACCAGGGCTGGAAGGGGAAGGCCAGCAAAGAGAACCACGATCAAGCTACTTACCCATTGAATTCTTGGAGCTTAATATGCTGGGAACTCTGAGACCAGGGCAGAATACACACTTCAGAGTTGCCAACAGATCTAAATTCTTTCACCCAACTCCTCTCAGCTGAGACTGATGGCTGCCCTCAAGGTACATTCATTTCTTAGCACTTTTTACCCTGCTGTGCATGTATATCTGGAACCCTTCAGACTCCGGGGATACCACCAGCTGATACTCAAAAGATGGAGGTGCTGGCATCTGAAAGTATGTGGGGGAATCACAGACTTTTTCTCAATGTTACTTAAAATGATAAGAACTGGGGGAATTGGCAGGGCAGTGACAGCACTGGCCAGAATTTACTCCTTGCATCACTGAGATCTATTCATGCCCTAGGTTAAGTTCACTGTGCCTTTCATTGCTACTTTTTTTAATTTTTAAAACTTTTACTAAAGTATAATTGATTTACAATGTATTAGTTTCTGTTGTACAGCAGTGAATCAGTTATACATATATGTGTGTGTGCATATATATATATTCTTTTTCATATTCTATTCTAATATTTATCACAGGATATTGGATATATAATAGTTTGCATCTGCTAATACCAAACTCCCAATCCATCCCTCCTCAAAATAAACCTAGACATCTATGGTCAATTAATCTTTAATAGAGAAGGAAAGAATATATAATGGAAAAAAAAAACAGCCTTTTCAGCAGGTGTTGCTGGGAAAACTGGACAGCTGAATGTAAATCAATGAAACTGGAACACAACCTCACTCCAGGCACAAAAATAAATCCAACATGGCTGAAAGACTTAAATATAAGACAAGACACCATCAAACTCCTATTAGAGTATATAGGCAAAATATTGTCTGAAATCACCCGTACAAATTTTTTCTCAGGTCAGTCTTCCAAAGTCATTGCTTCTTTATTGGCATCTTTTTTTTTTCTGTTCCTTTCATACATGGAAGTTCCCACGCCATGAATCAAACCCACACCACAGCTGTGGCAATGCCAGATCCTTAACATGCTGCACCACAAGGGAACTTCCTGTCATTGCTTCTTTAAAATACGGCCAAACACAGCTGCTTTTTGAGACAAGACAATAGAAGATTTCATAGAACAATCTGTAGCCCCCACTGCTGCAGTCTGCCCCAAGGTCATAATTGAGGTGTCACTCTCCTCTGCCCATCCTCCATCTCCCTTATACTGTCTAGAACTTCTGATCATCTAGGGAGATATTTGAGATCAGACACCAGGTTCTCAGACTCTGGCTGTCAGGCCCTTGTTAGCTGTTTGCTGCCATTCTCTGTGGCTTCAGAACATCATTACAATTCCAACAATCTCGGTGAAATTATGTGACAGAGGAAATGGTGATTGAAGTGGATCTGAATTCCAGTAATGATGGAGGTCCCCCAATTAAGAGAGTTGTTTCTCTTCTCTTCCTGGTAATAAATGAAATCTTCCCTGAGCATTGAAACAAGGGGTAGTGAGAAGACATCACCCTGAAGCTTCGGCTGAGTGTTATAACTCATGAGCATCATGTGCCTTATTTTCATTGGGTGACATTATTTATAAGAATTTTTCTAAAAAGGATTCACTCCTAGCAGATGATCTGCAGTCTTAATATAAATACATTTTTTTCTTTGAGTAACTCTGTACCTGTACTCATCATCAATCTGGGTCATCAGATGAACAGGAAGAGCCAGAATCCTCTGCCCACAATACCCACAATAGGTCTAACTCATAAAACCATTCACAGCCATCAACAGGCATGGAAGCACTGGGTGGGGTCCTGGTGAAGCCCATGAGTTCTGGACACATCCCTCCCTTTTCCCATTAAGTAGCAGCATTCTTACTTCCTCATAATAATTTAGATCAAGTGCCAGTATGTTGTAATATTTGTGCCCCTACTGCCAACTTCCTTCTGCCTGAAACACTTTCTCCTCCTCTCCTCCCTCTCATTCACTCCTGAGATCTCAGATGAAGCATCACTTTCTAAGGAAAGTTAGATTAAATCTTTGTGATTTACATTTTCCAAACTCCCTGTACTTGTCTTTCAATGTACTTATCTCAATGATATGTCAATATACAATTGCCTAAGAAATAAATTTATTATTCAATTCATTCCACAATATTTCCTAAGTTCCTCTTATGTGCCTGACACTTAATTATATATATATATATATATATATATATATATATATATATATACATATATATATATATATATAATTGATAACCACAATAAGGTTAGTTAACACAACCATCACCTCACATAGTTACCTTGTATGTGTATGTGTGTTAAGAACATTTAAGATTTACACTCTTAGCAACTTTGAGGTACACAACACAGAATTGTTAACTTCAGTCACCATGCTGTTCATTATGTCCCCAGAACTTCAGCAACATATAACTGGAAATGAATACCGTTTGACCAAACTCTCTCCATTTCTTCAACCCCCAGCCCCTGGAAACCACCAACTTACTTTGAATAAGCTTGGCTTTTTGAGAGTCCACATGTAAGTGAGATCTAACAGTTTTTATCTTTCTCTATCTTATTTTTTCACTTTGTCTAATGGTGTTGTCACTGCATTGGCTCAGGTCACTGCTATGGCTCACATTCAAGCCCTGGCCCAGGAACTTCCACATGCCACAAGTGCAGAGAATAATAATAATAATAATAATAATAAAAATAAACATAATGAGGTAGGTGTCATGGTAACATAGGAGGTCCATGATATACTGATGAGAAATGGGGGTTGGTAGATGCAAACTATTATTTTTAGGATGGATAAGTGATGAGGTCCTACTGTACAGCACAGGGAACTATGTTCAATCTCTTGGTATAGAACATGACGGAAGATAGTATGAGAAAAAGAATGTGTCATATACATACACACTTACACATATATGTGTGTGTTTGTGTGTGTGTATGAAAGACTGGGTCCCTATGCTGTGCAGTAGAAATTGACACAATCAACTATACTGTAATAAAAAAATAAAAAAAAGAATAATGGCTGAATGGGTATATGTCAAGACACAATCAGTGATTACCCCTGGAGAGGAATGGGGAAGGGGATAAACAGACTCTCGTTTTTCAGTTGATACACATTTCACTGCTAAATATTTTTTTAAGTAGGTGTGTGTTCTTTGAAAGAAATATAAAACAAGAGGCTAGCTCTTCAAGGACTCAGGGCAAGGAGACACTCCATTCATACCAGGACTACATCTAGGTTTTTCTGGGATTCCTCCTCAGAGAAAAATTTTGAAGCACACACCAGAGAAGCCCATGTCCAGGATGATCCCCCAGGTCCTCCTGACCACCCCTCCTGGGATTAGCCAAGCTACCAAGCTCCAGCAACTAACACTAATATTATCAATAATACTGCAAGGGCTCCCTCGTGGACCCAACTCCCCAGAGAAGGCAGTGACTTTGGACAATGACACACTTAGGGCTATGTGGTGGTGAGAACCATGGAATTCATGCAGATGCATGTAATAAAAAATTTCCCGGCATCTTTCCCAGACAAGACTTCCTGCCCTGAGAAGCAGAAGCCCCCCGAGGAGACTGAACGCTCTACCCCTACAGCACCTTCCTGATGCCTTCCTTTCTTCCATGCTGGGCAACTTCCTCTGTCTTCCCTGAGTGGACAGCTCTGAGCTGCTCTCAAATCAGGATGGCACCTGCAGCCTGAGGGTTGATGGGAGCACCAAGCCCAGCCCATTCCAGGCCAGCAGGAGTCCACAGGAAGGTGGGTAGCCAGCTGCCCAGGACCACACACCCTCACAGCACCTCAGACATGTCCTACACATTCTCCTCATAACTTCTGGATGGAGGACCATCTGTCTCAAATTCAGTCCTTGGCACAATATTTCATATATTGTGAAGTTTATTTTTGAGTTCCCCAGTCAGCTTTTTCCTTCTATTTCCCTTCTGAATGTCTCTTTCTTATACCAGCTTCAGCTATTCTAACTTTTTGGATTCTCTCCCATCTCCTGATTAAAACAGAGCCACAAAAAAAGAAAATGTCTACCAGAACATCAGACAGCTCAATCAGTGCAGGAGGGATTGTGGGTATTCAGGTTTGAAGGATCCAAAAATCCACCCCTGGACATGGTTGTCTATTCTGTCTTGATTAACAACTGACACAGGCTTTTCTTTCCACTTCAGGGAATTAATGATCAAACACACAAACTTGGAGGATAGACTACGTCATGTGATCCAAGTTCCTAAATCTCTTTAAAATGAGAGACAACTCTATTATCAAGTCTGTGGATCAGACAAAAGTGGGGACCCAATCTATTATTTTGTTTTGGCTGCAACCCTGGCATGTGGAAGTTCATAGGCCAGGGATGTAACCTGAGCCTCAGCAGTGACAATGCCAGATCCTTAGCCAGCTGTGCCACCAGGGAAGTCCATGAGGACCCACTGTAGATAGAAACCCAAAGTTCCAACATAAATTTAAAACAAAAAAAAAATTTGCTGTTTCATGAGACTTGGGCTCCTATATCCATTGAATTTTATGTTACTAATATTATTGACTAGAGCTCTTAGTCATTTAGTTTTTGTTGCTATATAATTTTCTTTTGTGTGAATACACCACAATGTACTTATCCATTCACTGTGATGTATATTTGGGTGGCTTACTTACTTCTGCTACAGAGTATGGATCCAAACTGATATAAGTTTATATTTCTGTGATCCAAGGTGCTAATTCTTTTACATGTGTGTCTTGACTGGTCTGACATATTTTTATTTATTTGTCTTTTTAGGGTCACACACTTGGCATATGGAGGTTCTGAGGCTAGGGGTTGAACCCGAGCTGTAGCTGCCAGCCTCCACCACAGCCACAGTAATGTGTGATCTGAGCTACATCTTATTATTGAAAGCAATCTACACCACAACTCATGGCAATGTCAGATCCTTAATCCACTCAGTGAGGCCAGAGATTGAACCTGCATCCTAATGGATACTAGTCAGATTTGTTTCCACTGAAGCACAATGGGAATTCTCTGACATGTTTTTAAAGGACTCTCTGAATCTCAGATTCCTCCACCATAACTGGACATAGAAAGTTTTTCAAAGTTTTTAGAAGAATACAATAAAATGCCTATTAGTGTTTAAAAATTACAATTCATATCTTATGCTCTAGCTACTCTTTGCTCCATTTCTCATATTTATAATAATTATAGTTTGTTATAAAGTAATTTATTCAAATTTTTTCATCCAAGGTTATCAATGAATAGTCCTCACCATATGCAATGGCATGTAACAATGTTAATAGTAATAGTAATAATTGTAGTGATAGGTAGCATTTCTAGAACCATTGCTATATGCCAAACACAAGACAAAGCACTCTATGTGCATAATTTTATTAACTATGTATTGTATAATGTAGATACTATTTTTTTGCCAGTTTACAGATGAAGAAGCTGAGGCACAGAAAAATTAAGCAACTTGCTTTAATACTGCACAGCTAGTCAGGGCAGAACTGGAATTTGAACAGAAAATTGGTATCTTGAAGACATCTTCTCTCAACCCTTATTAATTTTCTCTCTCTACTGATGAAATTATAAATTAATCACAATTGCCCACATCCTAGATATGTTTTTTTCCAATCTCCATAATATTGTAAAATTAGGAATTTCATCTTCCTTCTCAGTGGTTAGCATTTTTCTATTTATATTTTTTATCATCTTCTCCAAATACCTTCACCATGAAGGGGCCTCAAGAGTAAACATGGAGGGTGTATCTAATCCTCAAAAGCCCTTGGCCAACTTAATACTGAGTCCTAATAAATACACATCTTGGATTTCCCATCGTGGATTAGCAGTAATGAACCCAACTAGTCTCCAAGAGGGTGTAGGTTCAATCCCTGGCCTCATTCAGTGGGTTAAGGATATGGTGTTGTTGTCAGCTGTGGTGTAGGTTGCAGACATGTCTTGGATCCCATGTTGCTGTGGCTGTGGTGTAGGCCTGCATCCTGAGTTTGATTCGATCCCTAGCCTGAGAACTTCTATATGCCACAGGTGTGGCCCTAAAAAGACAATATATAAACTAAATAAAATTAAAAAATAAGTGCACACCTCCACACCTAGCTGACTTCACTTATAAAGGGCTAAAGGATCCATGCTATCATTCTAGTAAAAAAAAAAAAAGTACATAATGAAGCAGAGTATATACGGAGGGTTAATAATATAGATGAAGAGCTCAGAGAGAATAATTAAGGTGGAAAAGAAAAAGAGGCAAAAGGAACATCAAAAGAGAAGCATGGAAGAGGTGGAGTATGAAGAAGAGGACAAAATGTGGATCTAATTATTACAAGTCACTCACATTGGGGATTTTTAATAATTTCTAATAGCAATTGCAAAGACTGTTTTTCTCACAAAGAAAAATTATTACTTTAAATATTGATCAGCAACTGTAATCTGTGCCTCTGGATATACCTGAGAGCAGGGAGAACAAAATGGATGTGATTTTAAAAAATCAATCTTAAATACCTGAATTTGCCTATTGTTCTCAGGAAATAATTTTGGCTAGAATGAGGGCAGAAGGTAATCACATTATCCAGAAGAGCATTCATTTTCCATCCATTTGTTGATTAATTTATTATGTGTTCTACAAATACTGATTTATTGCTGGTAATGGGATATTAAAAGACAAACCACATGAAGACTCTGCCATGAGGAAACCACAGTATGGAAAGAAAGAAAAATCAACATCAGATGAAAAGCAGTGTGATAAGTAATATGATGGGCACAAGAAAAGGGGCTTATGGAACTTATTTGGAGTAGGTCCATTAGTCTTAGGTGAGGTCAGGAACAGGATGAGGTCATGAAGAGATTCCTAAGAAATAACAAGTTCAAATCAGAGTGTACCCATTAAAAACTATCCTGGTTGACACCAAAACTGCCTTCTATTTTATTCAGAGGACAGCTGGCATTCTGAATGAGCTATATGAATGTGATATAACTGTGTGCATGTGTCTATGTGCTTGTATGTTTACTGATTGTGACCTTCATGTATATGAAATATTGAAAAAATTACTGAAAAGCAGAATTTAATGTCAAATAGGGAGTTTCTTCTAAACTTCCATCCCTTACATTTTGTACTTCTTTTTTAAAATTTTTAAATAAAGTATAGTTGATTAGCAATGTTCTACCACTTTCTGCTGTACAAGGAAATCCTTTATTTCTAAAAATATTCATGTAGTTTCCACAAAGAGATGACCAAATGGAACACTGTGAGCCAAGACACAGAAATTAGGACACAAGAATAAATGGTATGGGAAAATAAAGAAAGACTGCAAAGTAGTGGGAAAGAGAGAGAATTAAAAATGCACGATGGAAGGAGAGTAATAGAGTAAATGGATGAATGGAAAGAAAATAAGGAAGGAAGAGGGAGAACTTTGGAAATGAGAAGAAAGATAAGCATACTTGAGGATGGGAAACTTTTTAATGATTGTGGTTGAATCAGTAAGAAGAAATAAGGATTTGAGGGAGACAGGCATGTGGATGCTGGTGAAGAGAAAGGTTGAAATGTGGAAAGAGAAGAAGGAGAGCAGAATGGATAAGGGGGTCATGGAATGGTTTACATGAAAGAGGAGGGTAGGCAGATGTGAGAAATGGGGCAGCATGGGAACCGAAAGGCAGGCTAGTGGAAGAGACTCTCAGGTTTGAAGAGAGAGGGGCATGGCTATGCGGACATACAGGAGAACCAGGGTGAGAGATCTGTTATTGATAGAAATAAGAATTGGCCAAGGAGAAAAAGGAGGTAGAATCAGGCTAGATTCCCCATCCATGGACTCATCTGGCAAGAAAGGACTTCTCTGAAGCTGGACTTTGTGGCTCTAGCCTTCTATCAGTCTTAAGGGATCTGGCCATGGTGTTGAAGGACAGACCAGTGCAGGAGGTTGGAAGTCAGGACTAGGGAGGTGAGGTGAGATTTATAGATTACGGGGCCACTGAGAACTTTCCCCTGGAGCCACCTGGGGAAAGTGAGTACAAAGTCTGCCATTGCAGAGAGCAAGAAAGTATGGACATAGTCTCAAGGGAAAATTAAGAGGACATCAAATCCCTGGCTTGTAATAACTTATAACATACTGAGGGGATAGGATACTACCTAATCAAAGCCAAGTCATCACACATGGCAGATATTTGTCTCATTATACAAATCACTCTTAATCATCACTTTATTTTCTTCCTGTGATATAAGACACATGATGTAATGACCTAAATTATAGATCTGGGTCCAAATAAAAGTAAGTATAATTCTGAGATTTACTGCTTATATATTCTATGATTTCGGCAATTATTTAGCACCTCTGAGCTCTCATCAATTTATGTATAAAGTGATAATAACACATAATTTTAAGATGAAAAATTATGGCTTTAAGGATTAGAATATTATATATAAACTTCTGATAATAAGTACTTCCATGTAGAAAAAGACTCAAACCATAGTTATTCTTGTTGCTACCACCATTTCTGCTACAATCATTGAGGGTGTGATTTTCCAAAGTGAATTCAGATTTTTCAGAAGCTGATAGAATGCGCATTATTTGTTTATTTTTATAATTCAATGAATTTTAGGATGCACTTTTTTTTCTATCTTTTTAGTGCCGTGCCTGCAGCATATGGAATTTCCCAGGCTAGGGGTTGAATACCAGCTGCAGCTGCTGACTTATACTACATCACAGCAACTTGGGATCTGAGCCCTGCACCACAGCTCACAGTAATGCCAGATCTTTAGCCCACAGAGTAAGGCTTGGGATGGAACCTGCATCCTTACTGATACTCATTGGGTTTGTAACCACCGAGCCACAATGAGAACTCCAGGATGCCCTTTATAGAGTCCAGTTCCTTTACGTGTTTTGGAGGGAAGGGGCTTGTGATTAATTCCCCTCTGTGTCCAGGGCCTAGCATGGTGCCTGGCACAAAGCAAGCATTTAGGAAAGAGTGGCTGGATAAATGACTAAATGACAGTCTTTCTCTCCTAGTTCCTTACCAATGAAATGTCCTATTTTGCCTACCATTCTCCAACAGAGTGTTGACCGAAAGTGAATATTTATGGGATTAAGTTATATTTTTTCTCATTATTTCCTTCATTTTCAAAGGCAGATAGGAAAAACACTTATACTCAATTTACTAACCCATTCTCCATTCTTATTACTAGGTTAATTAAACTCCCCTAATGTATAAAAATGGGAATCAAAGTGTTATTAATTTTAGCATAATAAAATACACTCTCACACCCTTTTATGGTGTTTTAATTGTAGTTATATAATGAGACAGAACAGAGTCGGTGCTCAGATGATTAAATAATACAGGAGGCAGGGTCCCAGGCCAGTGCTTTGATCTCTGGCAGCAACTAATATATTGGATGCTGGAAGTCTCTTTTTAGAAGCATAACAAAATTCCAGAGCTTGTATTTATATATCTATTTATCATGGCAACTGCAACAAAATAATATAAAAATGACATCATGATGTTGAGGAATTCTACATATCATTAAATTGTTTGTCTCAAAGTAAGCGAGAAATAATTGCCCAACATCTTTGAGTAAGTCTGTTGAACAGTTTAAGTTTAAAGACTAGACTCTTTGAATAGAAACATATTTTATAAAATAAGTCTTTTGTGTCATTTTTTGAATCATTGAAATTTTGATACAACATTAATAAAAACAATTTAATGTAAAACAATTAATATACAACTTTGACATTTCTGAACTTATTAGTAAAAAAAGCAAAAAACAAAGATGTTTCCTGATTTACACATTCCAATTTAAAGAAAAATGGAAACCATTAGAAGAATGTTGATTTTTTTAGTTCATTTTTTAAATTAACATTTCCAATACTAACTTATTCCATTTGAGCATCAACCAGCAAATTGTATGTAGAAATTAAAAGTGTTTTTCAATATCTCTCCTAAATAAAGACAAATTTGGATACTATTTTCTACTTAGTGATTTCAGAAATAACTAGATTTACTATTATTTAATTGTAGATTTATGTAATAGTGCAACTCACACCTGCCTTCTACTAAAAGTTGTCAATTGCCATTCACTAAAATTGGTTTTACGTGATTGATTTCTAGAAAAGTTTGGACTAAGCATCTGGTTTTATTATCTGAAAGAAAGAAAGAAATATTTGAAATTATTAAGATAATTTTGTCATATAGGAATCTCTATCTTTGAATCCCTGTTGTGGCTCGGTGGTTAGTGAATCCGACTAGGAAACATGAGGTTGAGGGTTTGATCCCTGGCCTTCCTCAGTGGGTTAAGGATCTGGCATTGGCATGAGCTTTGGTTTAGGTCACAGAAACCGCTCAGATCCCATGTCGTTGTGGCTGTGGTATAGGCCAGCGGCTACAGCCCCAATTAGACCCCTAGCCTGGGAACCTCCATATGCCATGGGTGCTGCCCTAGAAAAAGATTAAAAAAAATCTCTATCTGCATTTATAGCACCAGCAAAGTTAAAAACCAAGGAAATAACTGGTCTTGAATTTAAAAGCTTCACAGTAATGCCCCCCCATTGATTTAATTTCATTTAAACAACACACCATATATCTTTTTAAATATAAAAACCTTTTTACATTGCTGGAATTTTATTTGTTTTATTTTATTTTCTTGGTTACACCTGCAGCATGCAGAAATTCCTAGGCCAGGGATTGAATTCTCCTTACAGCAGAGACAACAACATGTCCTTAACACACTGAGCTACCAGGGAAATCCTCATGTGTCGTTTAATCATTGTTCTTACTTGAAATGTGCCTACAACACTTGGCTTGCATTTAATTTGTATATAGATTTTTAAAGTTCTAGAGTAGAAATAGTTTATTAGTATATTTACTGAGCCTTACAGTTTTCTATTTATGCTTGTAATACTAACTGATATAACCAAATATGCTAACCCAGGGGGTCCATGGGATTTTTTTTTCTCATTTTAAAGGAATCTGTAGATTGGCTACATTTGAATAATTACTGTTGCAGAAGATTTACCAAAAAGCTATCCAAAAGTGTCTCTTGAAGTTTCCATCATGGCTCCATAAGGACTAGTATCCATAAGGATGCAGCTTCCATCCCTGCCTCACACAGTGGGTTGAGGATCCGACATTGCCATGAGCTGTGGTGTAGGTTGCAGATGCAACTCAGATCCTGCATTGCTGTGGCTGTCCTGTAGGCCAGCAGCTACAGCTGTGATTTGACCTCTAGCCTGGGAACCTCCATATGCTGTGGGTTTGGCCCTCAAAACAAAAAAAAGCCTCAATATACTAATGTACATGTCTTAAGTCCCTGAGGATTGGAACAATGTAGGGAAATAATTTACAACTCTTTTTTCCTCAAGTTGTAGATTATGAGATGCAGCCATTGTGATCACCATGCAGAATTCAAAAACTTTTGCTCCAAGCTGAAAGTGTTGGTTACACGAGGCTGTAGTTTTCACAAACTGGGCCTCATTTTGAAACCCAGCACTCCTGTGGTCAAAGCAGACAGACAGAGGCTAAGACCAGCTAGAGGAGGACTGGGCATTGGGTCTGCGAAGGATGGGTGCTGAAAAATTGGCTGATGACATGTAATTTGACCAAGAGGAAAACATTTCTCAGGGATAGAAAAGATTCTGAGGTGGATAAGAGGGTAATGATGATAAAGTACAAATTAATATATTATGTTGGGTGCTGACTATGTGATAGACCCCATGCTAAGTATTACCTGCTTTGTTCATTGCATGCTCGCAGTGGCACTTTGGGGTTAGTACTGTGAAAGGCAGTACAGCTCAGTGTTTAGGCTGATGCCTGAAGTTGCAACCCCACCTCTAACCCTTACCAACTATGTGATCTTGGGAAAATGTCAGTTTTCTCATCAGTAAATTGGGATAATAACAGTTCATACCTCATGAATTTGTTAATGAGTAATAAATGAAATTATGTAAAAGACTAAAAACAAGGAAACAGCACACAGGAATTGCTATTCCTGTTGAAATACTTCAAAAGTATCTAACTGAGGTTCTCCACTGTATTAATTTAACAAAGATTCAAAATTGGACTTGGATTTAAAATCCCCACTATTTTGGCCTCAAATTAATTTGTATCTGTATTAAAGTTTTAAAGTGGCTTACTAGTAAATGTACTAATATATGCATTATTGGTAAATAATAATTTTGTTATTATTTGCTACAAAAATAAATGCTTTTTTAATATTTTAACAAAGATTCAGTTCTTAGTATGTCTGAAACCAAACCTGTTCTTAACACCAACTGTAACCCTCTCCAATGTCTGAGCTTGTTCTCTAGAGCTCCAAGCAATATAATCTACCTTCCAGGTTGTCAATGGCAAAAGTTTTACCAAATATGTTACCATAACATGGACTGCCATACTTCTAGCCTTCAATAAGTGCTTCCTTTCCTCCTCTGCCCTGCCCCTAAGCCTCACTGTTTAGGTTTTGGTTATAAGAAATACTCCCATCCTAGACACAAATTCCACATCAGTAAAGATAGACTATATCATTCTGCATTAACAAACAGACCAAAAATATCAATGAATTAAAGCTATCAAGTTTGCTTTTAAGTCACCCTGTCAATTCACAGAGGGTTGATAGAGGAGCTCCACTTTGCACTACGCTTGACTGGACACATGGTCTGATGATGCCTCCACCATGTAGCACATTGCTGCTTACAAGGCAGGAAAGTAGGTATGGAAAATTACACCCTGGATCTTAATTGCCCACTCATAAGTGAAACACAGAACGTCTACTTTAACTTTTTTTGCCAAAGTAAGTCTCGCAGCTATATTTAATTTCAAAAGGATGGAGGAATACAATCCTGCCCTGTGCCTGGAAAGAGAGAGAACGGAAATATTTGTGAAGAGTGGCCCCCTTCCAAAAAAATAAAATCCACATTTATTAGTTAAGAGTTTGGTACCCGTGGGAGTTTCCATCATGGCTCAGTGGTAATGAACCCAAGTAGTAATTATAAGGATACCAGTGCAATCCCTGGCCTTGTGGGTTAAGGATCCATATTGCCTTGAGCTGTGGTGTAAGTTGCATATGTGGCTCAGATGTGGCATTGTTGTGGCTGTGGTGTAGACCAGCAGCTGTAGCTCCAATTCAACTTCTAGCCTAGGAATTTCCATATGCCACAGGTGCAGCCCTAAAAAAGAAAAAAAAAAGGAGTTTGGTACTGGTTAATGAATAGAGAGATACAAAGATTTGAAAAGCAGAAAGTCTAAATATAGTCAAAATGAGTGTGATTATTTAGGATATAGTAAAGGTGCATTTCAAATTGATTAGGAAAAGATGAATTATACAAGGAGTGGTGTATTCACAACTCATTTTTAAAAGTCAAGCTCAACCTCACCCATGAAACCAAAATAAGTTTTGCAGAGACCAAAGATTAACATGTAATAAAAGTGAAATCATAATAGCCTTAAAATAAAATGCAAATAATTTTATACAAGTTTGAGGACATATAGAATTGATAAGCACAAAGAAAAATTTCAGAAGCACACTTCAAAATTAACTTCATTTTCATTACATAAAAATGTAATGTTCCCTTATGCCAAAAAAGTATGCCTTTAATAAATGAGAAAAAATAAACAGGAAAATATTTGTGAGTGCATATGGCAAACAAAAGGCTATTTTTACTGTATAAGTGCTTAGTACAAGTTTTGCAATTAATAAAAGAAGGGCAAAGGATATAAGAAGATAGTCCACTATAAAGAAAATTGAAATGGCTTTTAGGCAATTAAAATACATTTAAAATATGTGCAGTGACAAGTTGTTTTAGATTATGATATCAAAAAACATCAAAGTACATGATAGTATTGTGAACTATTCAAGAGGTTGAGAACTCACCACAGATGTACATAGCTCATGATGGTAAGTTGACACAAGGCCTTTGAAACAAAACTTGTAAATATAAAGTGTACCCTTTGACAAGAAATTTAAGTTCTAAAATTTTACTCTACAAGTTTACTTAGAGAAGCCAAATGACAGTCGCTAAATGACTATATACTTGTTTTTATTAAATACACTACCATTGACTACTGTAAAATAAAAGCATGAACAAACTTATATTCATTCATTCAGGAAATAATTGTACATGCTTCCTATGTTCAAGCAGAGTATCAAGGCTGCGATACAACAATGAGCACAGAATCTTATCATGGAATAATACTCCAGTGTAAAGCTTAAGTTCTGTGTTTACTGATACACACTCATGTTCAATATATTTTGTTAAGTGAGGAAAATCAAGGTACAAAACTTTTTTCATTGTGTCACACATGGGTGAGTGGATGTGAATGACTATAGTGCACAGACTGTCTATACTGTGGATGCCTACCCTAGAAATTGCTATCTGGTCACCTGTCTCTGGATAGTTCAGGAACAGGAGCAAAACTTGTTTTTCACTCTCTAGTCTTAAGCACTATTAGAATATTTTTTAGATTTTTACTTTCTATATTATAGTTGATTTACAATGTCCTGCCAATTTCTGCTGTAAAGGAAAGTGATACAGTCTTTTTCACTCTTTTTCTCAGATTATCCTCCTTTTAATCATAGGTAGTTTCCAAATATATATATTTAAATATTTTAAAATAGCAACTTAGAGCACAGCCAGGTAAGGATCTGGTATTGTCTCTGCAGCATCCTGGGTTTGAACCCTGGCCTAGATTACAAACTTTCCAAGTCCTTTCTTCAGGGACTAATTAACTACTTGGGGCTGTCCCTTGAATCCCAATGACATGAATTCCAATATGTGTCTACTCCTAAGAGAACTTGTGCCCAGATGCCTCCAGCTCCAACCACTCTGGAGCCTCAGCCATCATGTTGGCCAAAACATAGCCCTTGGCACCAGGGAGAGAGTCCTCTTCCTCTTTGGCACACCCACCCCACCCTGCAATCAGATAGTCACATAAAACCATTTGTTAAGATCATATATTATAAAACCATTGAGAGACAAGTGAAAATTTAAGTTTAAAAATAAACCAGTTCCACTCTCCAGAACAGTAATATAACTCCCCACTCCTTCGCATGGGCTATGCATCCTGACTCTCCCCAAAGAAGACAGTATGAAGTGGGGGTGGGAAGGTAACTCTACAGTGGAGAAGCCTCATAAACACTACTTCATTCAGGTGATCAAGGTCAACTTCAACAGGGAGAAATCATGTTGATAGCATCACAAGAATATCACAAGGCTTAAGTCAAGGTGTGGACTGGGCTGAGTTTCCTACTGGAACCTTTGAAGAAAACTATGCTTCCAAACGCATTTAGGCTTTTGGTAGAATTCAGTTCTTAAAAAATAGGGGTCCTATCTCCCTTCCAGACTCCAGGACTCCTGGAGGGAAGTTACAATCTTTGCCATGTGGCCCACTTTATCTCCAGGTCCTCAGGGGCTCCTAGTCTCCCTCTCATGCTTCTAATCTTGACTTCCTCTGTCTGTGATCTCCTACTGAGATTTAAAGGAATTTCCTGTGATTAGGTCTAGCCCATTCAGATAATCTTTCTTAATGTCACCTGAGCCATATAACATAGCTGCATCACAGGACTAAAATCTATCAGATTCACAGTCCCATAAAATATGCAAGGCATATAAGACCATGAGGTAGGGCTCCTTAAAAGTCATCTCAGAATTCTGCCTACCATACTTTTGTTTACCTGTCACCTTTCCTGTAGACAAAGGTTCTCCCACTCACCAGACCAGACATATGATCATGGTAGCTACATTATTTTATGTTAGAAAGATCACCATCAGTGCCTCTAAGACACAGTATACCCATCCTGCTATGGTTGATTTCTGCAGAAAGGTAATGAGGTAGTATTCAGATAGTAACAGATAATAAATAAAATGCTGTTAATAATGACATCAGGACATGGCCTAGCACATGTAAAGGACTCAATAAATGGTAATTGTTTATTGTTATTACTACTGAGATTAATTAGATCCCTTTAGCTGTCTAGATACTCATTTCATGCTGATCTAGACAAAGTCAAAATACTAAACTTTTTCAAGTGAACAGGAAAGCTTCAAAGAGTTGTGAAGTGACATTCTAATAACTTTGTGTTTTAGGATTCTTTATTGGTAATTTGGGCTCAGTATGTCATTTGATTTTCCTAAGCTATTAAACACAGCTTGATGTTACTACCATCATTTTTGTCTACTTCTTTTAATAGTCATTCTGCCTATAAGAATATTAAAGCAAAAATATAGAAACATTAAAAATGTAACCAGATCTAAGGCTACTTCTTTCTCTATTACACCTAATACTGCCAAGTTCATTTCAGTAAAACACGATCTATCACATTCCCTTAAACTTGTTCATTTGAATTTTCCTGACTGTTGTAGTTTTCTTTACATTTAACTTGTAAATTTTGTTAGTTGTTTCAGCTTAATTTTGCCTTGGATCATTGCTCTAGGAAGATTTCTACCTAATGTGCATGGGGTGGTAAGAATGAAAAAACACATCCACCCACGTCAGTGCTCAGGCAACTGCTGTGTAAAAAGGAGAAGTGAGCTCTTGTTTGTGTGCTGGGTACAGTGATACATTAAAACTACAGGTTCACTGCAGCATCATTCACAATAGCCAGGAAATAACCTGAGTGTCTGTTGACAAATGAATGGACAAAGAAAATGTGGTGTATATACAAGCATACATACAATGGAATGTGATTCCACCATGAAAAACAAAATCTTGCCATTTATAACAGCATGGATGCACCTTGAGAACATTAGGCTAAGTGAAATAAGTCAGTCAGTAGTTCCCCTGATGGCTCAGGGGAAATAAATCTGACTAGCATCCATAAGGACACAAGTTCAATCCCTGGCCTTGTTCAGTGGGTTAAGGATCCGGTGTTGCCATGAGCTGTGGTGTAGGACATAGACAAGGCTCATATCTGGTGTTGCTGTAGTTGTGGTGTAGGCCAGCAGCTATAGCTCCAGTTCGACTCCTAGCCTGGGAACTTCCATAGGCCAGAGCTGTGACCTTAAACACACACACACACACACACACACACACACACACACACACACACACACACACACACATAAAAGAAAGAAGTCAGACATCAAAAGACAAGTACTGTGTGATATCACTTGTGTACGGAATCTAAAAAAATTCAACTCACAGAATCAGAGAGTAGATTGGTGGTTGCCAGGGCCCAGGGTGGGAGGTGAGATAAATGGGAAGATGTTGATCACAGAATACAGCTTCCAGTTATAAGAAGAATTAGTTCTGGAGATCTAAGATAGAGCATAGTGGGTAATCAGAATTTATAGCTTCTTGAGGTATTGACCTTTTTATCCATATATAATGTCCTTCTTTATCTCATGCAACCATTTTTTTACTTAAAGTTTATACATTTTTCTGATAGTTAACATAGCCACCTCAGCTTTCTTTTAGTTACTCTTTCCACGGAATATTTTTTCCATCCTTACACTTTTATTTGTGGCTCTGAATCTAAATTGAGTCACATGTAACAGTTTATGGTCAGATCATGGTTGGTTTATTTATTTATTTATTTATTTTTGTCTTTTTGCTATTTCTTTGGGCTGCTCCTGTGGCATATGGAGGTTCCCAGGCTAGGGGTCGAATCGGAACTATAGCCACTGGCCTACGCCAGAGCCACAGCAACGCAGGATCTGAGCCGTGTCTGCAACCTACACCACAGCTCTTGGCAACACCGGATCCTTAACCCACTGAGCAAGGGCAGGGACCAAACCCACAACCTCATGGTTCCTAGTCGTATTCGTTAACCACTGTGCCACAACGGGAACTCCCACGGTTGTTTTTTTTAAAAAACCCATTCTGCCAACCTCTGCCTTTTAATTGAATAACTTAATTCATTTTCATTTTAAGTAATTGCAAATAAGGAAGGACTTAACTTCTACCATTTTATTACTTGTTTTCTGTCTTTCATTTTTTTTGTTTCTCAATTACCCATTACTTCCTTCTTTTGTATCTAATTGATTTTTTTCTCATATACAGTTTTGATTCTCCTCTCATTTACTTTATGTGTGTATATATATATACACACATGTATAAGCTATTTATATATATAAGCAATATATAGATAGTTATGTTTTCATAGATAAAATAGTTGAATCATGGACAATATAGCACATAGCATCTGAAATAAGGGCCTGGATTTGAATTAGGGTATCAAAGAGTTTTCAAGCTTAATCTGGCAAGAAAGAAATATGGCTAAATTTTGGCTCCCTAAGTCATTTGAAAGATGTTCCTTAACAAAAATGTTTAATTTTGTCAAAGCAAAAGAGAGAGGCCTTTTAGTGAAGTGACTCAACAGTGTGGTTTGGCTTCAAACTGTCTTTGGTTCAAGCTTTATTGTGCTAGTTACCTTATTTTTTGAAGTCATATAAATGCGAGACAATAAGGACACACGTTATGAGTCTGTTGTGTGCTTCATGTGAGAAAGGCTTACAAATTACTCAGTACATAAGTATTAATAGCCTTCCTTTAAGTGAAATATCATATAAAAATGTACATGATTTGTGTTTAATAGAAATTCATATATAAGACTAAGACAGCCAAGACAGCTATTTCATTCAAATCAGGTCACTGAGGAATGCTTCCTGTAGGAGACTACATTTTAGCCTTGAGAAGAAGGTGAATGGAGAAATAGAAGGAAGTGAGGTGGTTTAACTATAAGATGTGATCAGAAATCTTGGGAATTACCATTATGGGACAGTAGAAATGACTCCAACTAGGAACCAAGAGGTTTCGGGTTCCATCCCTGGCCTCGCTCAGTGGGTTAAGATCCGGCGTTGTTCTAGATGTGGTGTAGGCCTGCAGCTACAGCTCTTATTAGACCCCTACCCTGGGAATCTCTATGCCGTGTGTGCAGCCCTAAAATGACAAAAGATAAAAGACAAAAAAACAAACAAAACCAACACAAACAAGTGACAGGCAGTGAGCACTATATATTTGGCAGGGAATGTCAGCAGCATCATGTGTGGTTACTCTGTGCTTTCACCCATCAAAAAGGGTGAAACATCTGAAGCGAGTGGATTTCTCCAGGGGTGGGAGCAGGGAATGGTAAGCAAATATCTGAGCAGTAGCCTTGAGGATTGGCTAATAAAGGAATGGTGACCTGAGGTTAAGTTCCAAGGTTATGACCCTCCCTTTTGTTAGAGGACAGAGGCATAAGACCACAGATACTAAACTAGCAGTTGTATTTGAACTTGAGAGCAATGGGGCAGAAGATAACTAACATTTTGTGGGAGGGGAGAACTCTGGGGGTAGTTGTCCTTTGGAGAAATGGAAAGATTCAGAGGAGGCCAAGTGGAAGCTTTATAAGTTCAAGGGGGAAATTGGACCCAGCTGTCCCTGCCTGGTACTCCATCCTCAGTGCTACATGAGACATCTCCCAGGTAAGCCCTCACAGGGGTTGGAAGAGGCGGTCCAGAACATTATTGTCCCTCTTAGACACCTATGACAGGCTAGGCAGAAGTTGCACTATACCTTGAGGTTCCAAGAAAGGGATGTGGTGACACCTGGGAGGGAGAAGACTTGTAATTCCTCTGGATCCATGTCGACAGTCCTGCACATGGATAATGGATGTTTGTGTGCATACTCTCCCCTCCACCAAACACCAGGGACTTAGTGACACAGTAGTAGAGGATGGTCCCAGGAGGAAACAGGATCTGTGAGTATCTACAGCTGGCAGAGGACCATAAGAATCCAAGGAAGGGAACATCACTTTCGAGAAGCACAAGAAGATTGTCTGCAGTCAATCAGGTGCCTTTGCTGTATGTGGTTTCTTGGCTCAATTTTGTCTTCTTTTTTGACTAATCATCCCATAGAGTATAATGTAAGAAAATAATGGACTAAATACATGTAGCAGGACTACCATGTTCTTCACAGGTAAGAAATCAGATTTGAGAATGAATGCCTGATGAGAAGGTGTGAATCTCTGATCTCAGAAAATTGGTCATCACTGGACCCTGAATAAGAGAGTTAACTTAGGTTCATACCAAAGATGGAGGTTTTTGATCTATACTCCAAAAGTGAATCTTCCTTTACCAATTGCTTGTGAGTCACCCTCCTGTAACATCAGGGTTTGTATCATCAGCTGATGAATAGGGAGATTGGGGAGAAAATTTTCTCACCCAAGTTCACTTCCTCTTTCTCAGCCTCCAGGCCAGACATCAGATCTGAGCCACAGTTGTGACCTATGCCACAGCTTCAACAATGCTCGATCCTTAATCCACTGTGCCAGGCCAGGGATTTAACCTGCATCCCAGTGTTCCAGAGTGGCCTGCTGATCCTGTTGTGCCACAGAGGGAATGCCTAAATTCTGTTCAATGCTTTTTGAATGGCTTTCTTCCTTCCATTATAAATGATGTGGAAAGAAGCATCTTCTATTTTAAAAGATGACTACTCATCAACCACAAGTTAGATAACTTAAGATTATCTAGATGTGGGTTAGTCACTGATAATCCTTAATCAGAGGCAGACCTAAACCTGTGATCATCAGCCATGGAGCAGGAAAAAGGAAAGTAAAGTCTCAACAACTTTCTCCCTCTCTTTTCCTCTCTCACGAATGCTGCCCCATATCTGTTTCTGTACATCACTATCTCAAAGATTTTAAAAGAACAACTGAAAGCACAAATTTGGCTCTGAATTTTTTCCATATTCAGGATGAAGAATATTGCAATAGAAACTCTATTAATACCTACTCAATGTAAGGACAAGTTGGAAAAAAAATCCATGTCCTCCATAATGTAAGAACCATCAACTGACAGTATTGGAATATCCAACCCCACAAGACACTCTGAATTCATCCCGCCCAGAGGACCAAAAACCACTCTTTGCCCTCTTTCTTATCATGTACCTGGTCAACGTGATGGGAAACCTGCTCATTGTCTTGGCTATCTGCTCTGATCCTTAACTTCAAAATCCCATGTATTTCTTCCTAAGCGTCTTGTCCTTTGCTGATATTTGCTACACAACAGTTATAGTCCCCAAGATGTTGGTGAACTTCTTATCAGAGACAAATATCATTTCCTACAATGAATGCCTGGCACAGATGTATTTCTTCCTGGCCTTTGCAAACATGGACAGTTATCTCCTGGCAGCTATGGCCATTGACCACTATGTAGCCATTTGTAACCCTTTCCACTATGTCACTGTTATGAACCACAGATGCTGTGTGCTGCTACTCACGGCCTTCACAGATTTCTCCTACCTTCACTCCCTCCTGCATATCCTCCTGGTCAGTCGGGTCACCTTCTGTGCATCGAATGTTATCCATCACTTCTTCTGTGATGTCAACCCCATTCTGAAGCTGGCCTGCTTCTACATGTGTCAATAGGGTTGTTGCCATGACAGAAGGGCTGGCATCTGTGATGGCCCCGTTTGGCTGCATTGTCATCTCTTACCTGAGAATCGTCATAGCCATCCTCAAAATCCCCTCAGCTTCTGGAAAACACAAACCTTCTCCACCTGCAGCTCCCATCTCACTGTGGTGACTCTGTTTTATGGGATTATAAGTTATGTCTATTTCCAGCCATTGTCCAGCTACTCTGTCAAGGACCGAATATCAACAGTCATCTACACTGTACTGACATCAATGTTGAACCCATTTATCTGCAGTTTAAGAAATAAAGACATGAAACGGGGCTTGGAGAAACTAATAAGCAGGATTAAGTCTCATATGGATAGGTTTTCCACTGCTAAATCCATGAAAATTTGTGGACCCTGATTACAAGTTATGGGGTGTGATGATGTGTGCACACATGCACACTCCTGCATACACACAGCCTCTGAGGAAAGTCTTCCATGGAGAAATATTCTTTCATCAACTGGAACCACACCTTGTCATCTTGCACCCTCTCGGTCTCTGACATGCTGCAGTTGGACAGTTCTACCCATGTCTTGGTTCATATGCTACAGTGATAGATGCACACCATAATACCTCTCCTTTCTAGAAAATAATATTCCCTTTACTCTTTCCATATTTATTCAGAACCTCCCATATTTCCATCTATTTTTAACTTCAGCCAAATTTGGTCTCTTAAATTTTGGTATACATCGGTGTAGAGATCTATATGCATGCAACGATACTTATACATACATAAACACAATGTTCTAGTTGAATTTCTAGAAGTTTTTGCAGGTGTGGGTATGTATGTTTGATCTACACATCAGACCAGGGGCTTCCCAATTACAGCATCTCTGTTCCCCAATCATGTGCTGATAGAACCATGGTCCCTGTTTAAAAATTCTTCCAACGTATGGATATCTTATGGCTATCCTGGTCTTTTGGGTTGTTAGATTTATGACAAAGAAATCACTTAATTGACTATTATTTAGTCAGCTCTATGCCTTTACACATGTTTTGGTCTCTACTCTTCCTCATCTCTGTGTGCTCAGAGTGAATTAATTACTTGAATCTTTCTGTGGCTCCTTGCCTGTGTGTTCTTCTCTCTTAGAGATGGCTGTTTTTCCAAATATTTGTCATCTGTTGATTTTTCAGAATGAAGAAAGGTTTATTTATTATGTTTAATCAGAAATGCTTCTGGGTGTTCTCTTTGTGGCTCAATGGCTAATGAAACCAACTAGGATCCATGAAGATGACGGTTCAATCCTTGGCCTCACTCAGTGGGTTAGGGATCCAGTGTTTCTGTGAGCTGTGGTATATGTCACAGATGTGGCTCAGATCCCACATTGCTGTTGCTGTGGTGTAGTTGTAGCTGCAGCTCCCATTTTTCCCCTAGCCTTGGAACTTCCATGTGCTGTGGGTATGGCTCTAAAAAGCAAGCCAGCCAGCCAACCAGCCAAACAACCAGCCACCAGCAAGCAAAAAGAACAAACAATGGATATACTTCAACTTAAAAAAAATCAATGGATGTAAGTTAATAGGAAGAAGTATTTGGTTGGAAATGCCTGGTATGAATGACACTTTCAGTTGAGTTAAAAAATGAATTATACAGAAAAACATTGAGAACCATAGAGAGAAAAATACCATAGTTTTCACGTATATGTGGGATCAAAACACCAAAACACATGAACAAATATAACAAACAGAAACAGACTCAGAGAACAAACTAGTGGTTGCCACAGGCAAGGGGACATTGTGGGAGGTGGGGGTGCACATATGGGCAAAATAGGTGAAGGGGATTAAGAGGTGCAAATTTCCAGTTATAAAAGTGAATAAATCATAGGGCTGTAATGTATAAAACAGGGAATATAGTCAATAACACTGTAATAACTTTGTATGGCATGAAATTTTAAAAATATTGAATCACTATGTTGTAAACTTGAAACTAATATAAGGTGAGTATATCTCCATAAAATAAGAAAGAACAGCAGTCAGATGAATTATTTTATACTGTGTTGTTGTGAGAAATGGCAGTTTGTGTGATTCTTCTGGTATTTTAGTAGATAGAAATATTGAAGCAAACAAATTAATCTTCCATGGTATTTTAGGCAAGGACATAATGGAGGTACTTGAAGTTTTAAATGATAGAATAGGAATCTTTAAACTGCTTTGATTTTGCCTCA
>CM052682.1:235852861-235893106 GCA_028533215.1 Babyrousa celebensis | reverse complement strand
GCAATTCAGGGTCTGAGCCACATCTGCAACCTACACTATAGCTCATGGCAATTCTGGATCCCTTACCCACTGAGCGAGGTCAGGGAAGGAACCCACATCCTCATGGATACTAGTCAGCCACTGTGCCTCAATAGGAACCCCTAATGTTATTTTATTTTTGGAAATTGTAACTCAATTATGCCTTTTTTCAACCCAATCCAACAATTTCTCAGTGACTTTTGATTTGTAATTTAGCCCCATTCATTCATTTCCCACTTCTCATGGCTATCACTTCCCCTTCTAAGTTCTGTTTCTAAACTCTCAGGGATTATGCAACTTCCTCCATACATATCCAAAAAGAAAGCAGGTCTTTTATCAGACTGGTCTATCTTTTGGTCCCATACAAGAATCTGCGGCTGACATCTGACTGTGTTCCATCCATTTGTCACCATACACGACAGCTGGAGCTTACTTTTGAGAATGGAGACTGGTTCTCATTACTCTTTATACTGTGAGATGATGATCCGATGGAGATGCCATTCATTCCTAGCCACCCATGCAGTGGGTCTTCCCATGTCCCTTTGATGTGAATCTCTCTACTCCCTACCAACCTGGCTTTTGTTCTCTCATTCATTCTCTAATTTGAATGAACCACTCTAGACCCATGGTATGGCCATCATCAAAAAGTCTACAAACAATAAATGCTGAAGGAGGTGTGGAGAAAAAGGAGCCCTGCTGTACCGTTGATGGGAATGTAAAGTGGTGCAACCACTATGGAGGACAGTATGGAGGTTCCTTAAAAAAACTGAATATAGAAACACCATATAGCACTGGGAACTGTATCTGGTCACTTGGGGATGCAGCATGATGGAGGATAATGTAAGAAAAATATTGTACACATGTATGTGTGACTAGGTCAATTTGCCTCACAGTAGAACATTGACAGAACAGTGTAAATCAACTATAATGGAAAAAAATAAAAGTCATTAAAAAAAAGAACTACCATATGACCCAACAATTTCACTCTTAGGCACATATCCAGAAAAAAAACACCTCTAATTTGAAGAGATATTCACCCCAATGTTCACTGCAGTATTATTTACAAGAGCCAAGACATGGAAGCAATGCAGATGTACATCAACAGAAGAATGGATAAGGAATATGTGGTACATATCTACAGTGGAATACTACTCAGCCATAAAAATGAATGAAATAATGCCATTAGCAGCAACATGGAGGGACCTAGAGATCATCATACTGAGTGAAGTAAGTCAGAAAAGAGGACAAATATCATATGATATCATTTATGTGTGGAATCCAATAAAACATAACACAAAATAACTTATTTAAAAAACAGAAACTGGGGAGTTCTCATTGCAGCTCAGTGGAAACAAATCTGACTAGCATCCATGAGGATGCAAGTTTGATCCCTGGCCCCTCTCAATGGGCTAGGGAACTGGAACTGTGGTGAGCTGTGTGTAGGTCACAGACATGGCTTTGACCCCTAGCCTGGAAAAGTCCATATTCCATGGATGTGACCCTAAATAATTAAACAAACAAAGAAAAACAAACTCAGATATTTCAAAACCAATCTTATGGTTATCATAAGTGAAACCACTGGGGGGGTAGGGGAGAACTGGGAGAGAGGAAGTAACATATATACACTATTGCATAAAATAGATGTATAACCAGAACCTGCTTCATAGCACATGAAAGTCTAATCAATAGTTTGTGATCACCTATACAGGAAAAATAATGGATATATGTATATGTATGACTGATTCACTTTGCCACACACCAGAAACTAATACAACAGTGTAAATCAACTGTAATCCAATATTTTTTTTTAAAAAAGAAAACATTTGGATTACTTCAAGGAAAGTACTGAGAACAATATCTAGTACTCTGGTGTATACAAATCCAGCACTATTAATATCTTTTTTTTTCTTTTTTCTTTTGGATTTTTTGGGGCTGCATCCACACCATATGGAGGTTTCCAGGTTAGGGGTCGAATCAGAGCTGTAGCTGCCAGCCTATGCCACAGCCACAGTGAAGCCAGATCTGAGCCACATCTGGGACCTATACAACAGCTCAGGGCAATGCTGGATACATGACCCACTGAGCAAGGCCAGGGATTGAACCTATGTCTTCATGGATGTTAGTCAGTTTCGTTTCCACTGAGCCATGACAGGAGCTCCTTTTTTTTAATCTTTATAATGAATTTTGTCCCCTTGAAAATTCATAAGTTGAAATCCTAATCCCTTGTGAGGAGCTGAGAAAATGCAGGGACTCAAAAAATTGAACTTGCCTGATGGCAGAAACACATGAAGGCAGGTTCTTAAACAAGAAAGGGAGCTCACCTGAATGGTACAAGCCAAAGGTGGGCTTCTGGTCAGGATAAAATCCTGCCTGCATGGTACAAGCCAAGGGAAGGCCTCAGGTGACACAGCTCTCACTTTGATGTTGATGGGTAAGAATTGGGGCTTTCCTGGGAAAACAATTTCCATGTTTGCACTGGAGAACATGGATTGTTTCTCGGGTGACATAGTCTTTCCTGCTGTTTTATTGGTTATTCAGTTTTCCTCAGTCTTTCCTGATTATTTACTTATTATTCTTATTTCCCATTCTTATTTTCCTGTGGTGATTTGTGACAACAAAATTATAACAATAGTATAATAAAAATTTATCCTGAAGGACTTTTCCCCTATTTAAATCCAACTTAGTTAAAACATAGTGTTTATCTATTAACTAGTTATATAGTAACTTTAGAGTTGGGATTTTAATGAGGTCTATAGAAGTTAGCCATATCTTATCCAAAAAAACTAGCTGTGAGTTTTGTCTTTCATGTTAAAAGCCTTTAAATGATAGCTAGTTTAATTAAGTTGGTTTATATTTACTTACACTGTCTCCCTGCCATAACGCTTTGAAGATAAGCACCAGTCTACAAACAAAGTTTGTAAATGCCAAATTTTTTGTGTTTTATGGCCTCTTCAATGTACTCACTAAGCTTAGTTAAGATAGAGATCTTAAAACCGGATGCATAGCTGCTATACCATGTAATAGTTAACCAATGTACCTTTAACACTGTAATGTAATCTGTAGTGAAAAACTGTCTATATAATCAACCACTGTTGTCAATAAAATTTGAGCAGTGCAGTGCCCTGAAAGAAGGGACAAAGAGGCTGTCTCCGTATGTACATTCACCGACACTGTGTCCCTCTCTGATCAGGATGTATACTCCCTGGCCTCCAGAGCTGGCGTCCAGCAATCCCTAACATCTCAGAATATGACATATTTGGAGAGACGTTCTTTAAAGAGGTAATTAAGATAAAATTATGTCATTAGAGTGCACTCAAATAGTATATGACTGGTGCCTTTATAAAAGGAATAGATGACGACGAAGACATACACCAAAGGAAGACCGAATAAAGCACAGGAAGACGATGCCAAGCCATGCAGAGAGGCCTCAGAAGAAACCAAACCTGTCAATACCTGGTCTTCATATTTTTAGCAACCACAATTGTGAGAAAATAAATTCTGGTGGCTTAAGCCACTCAATATGGGGTATTCTGTTACAACAGCCCTAGCAAACTAAGAAGACTATTTTCTCCTTTTGGTCTTTTTAGGGCCATACCTGAGGCATATGGAAGTTCAGGCTAGGGGTGAAATAAGAGTTGCAGCTGCCAGCCGACACCACAGGTACAGCAATGCTACATCTGATCCATGTCTGTTATCTACACCACACCTCATGGCAACACCGGATCCTTAACCCATTGAATGGGGCCAAGGATCAAACCCAGTCCTCATCAACACTAGTCAGGTTTTTTACTACTGAGCTACAACAGAAAGTCCCAAGACAGCAGTTTTGATAATTTTGCTGGTGATAACTGAAAAATAAATGGTACTAGAGGTCTCAGCTCTTTAATCCACAACAAAGGCTTTCCACATGTCTTCCATTCTGGCTAGAAAATTCATTTTCCAAACATGAAGGTCTCTGATTTCTGGATTATCCAGGAGAATATAAACCTGTGAACTTTCCATAACCTCTAGCTTGTTTGAGAAATAAGACCTAGAACTCAACTAGTAAGAGATCGGGGTGTAAAAGTCAACATGAGAACAAAATGACAAGGGAACCCTGATTTAAAGGACATAAAGAATTCTACAACCTAAAGACATTTGAAGATTTAGCCCCATGAATTATGTGGGAAATATGAGAGAGCCATCTTCCTGTCAAGCTTGCACTTTGTCCTTTTTCTTGGGCAGCCTTTTCCTTAGAAACCTCATGGAAAGAGGAAGCTGGATCTTAGAGTGGGATCCAAATTCTCCTGAGTTCCCTGGCCATAATGGACCCTCTTAGTTTCCATCATCTGCTGAGCTAGCATACACATTTTTTAATCATTTCCTTTTAATAAATTTCAAGATGTTAGCTGATGCCATAGACTGTCATGGTCATGGAAGGGAACGAGCACAAATCATCCACCTCCAGTTCTGACTGATGGGAATTAATGACCTCATTTCAAAGATGAGGAACCTGCTCTTTCTCTTCCAGCCCCAGGCACTTTGGGATCAGCTGACCCTGGTGCAAATATGGTGAAGTATAAGAACCACACCACAAATAATTAATCTCGAAAGTGGTACAGAAACAACATCAAGAAACCCCAATGACAATGATATGAATCCCTTAAGGGGTTGGACCCCAAGTTCCTGAGGAACATGCACTTTTCCAAGAATCACAATGAGAAGGGCCTAAAGAAGATGCAGGCCAACAATACCAAGGCCAAGAGTGCATGTGCTGAAGCTCTCAAGGCTCTTGTAAAACCTAAGTAGGTCAAGCCCAATATCCCATAGGGTGGCAGCAACAAGCTCAGTTGACTTGCCTACACTTCTTACCACAGGCTTGGGAAAAGTGGTCCTGCCCTCATGTCCAAGAGTCTTAGGCTCTTCCATTAAAAGTCCCAGGCCAAGGCTCAGACAAAGGCCAAGGCTGCAGCTGGAGGTACAGCTGCATGTCTAGCTCCAGCTCCCAAAGATGCCCAAGTCCCCACAAAGGCTCCACAATAGAGGTGTTTATCTGCCACTCTGAGGACAGAAGCACTGGTGTGATCCCTGAGTTGCTGTCAATATGGGGCTGGTGTCCTTCTGTGCTATTTATACAAATAAACCTGTGGCAGGATCAGTCAAAAAAAAAAAGAAATGAGGAAACAAATCCAAAGAAGTGAAGTGACTTGTCCAAAGTCATGATCAGGGAAGTGGTAACCAGAACTCAAACTCAGAGTTGATCAAGGGGAAATCCCAACTGCAAAGCCAAACACTATGGGGAGAAATGGGCACTGTCTGAGGCAACATCTTAACCTGCATGAGGATATCACTAAGGACAACCATGGCCTTCCCCAGAGCCTTTCTTTGGCTTCCATTCTGGAAGAGTTCTCAACCAGATGAGCCAATGGTCTGACCAGATCAACACTTTTGCCCTCGAGAGACAGCATGTTTTTCTGACTAGATGGTGGGATGGGGGTGCCTGGGTAGTCTGTTTCTCTGACCAAGGTCTGTGTTTGGATCAGTTGTGACCCATGGTTACACTGAGCCTGACTTGTGGTAAGAGGGTCCAGGCATAATTCCCAATAAACCATGCACAGAGCGGAGCCAAACTTTTACCTCTGGACTCTATTTGATTAGGCTGTAAGGAGCTGCCCTGAGTGGTTAATTAACATCAAAGGAAAGGAGCCTGGAGGTTCCCCAGCAAGTTCTCCCTTGAGCCTTGTTAAAAAGCAAAGATGGGACCTCATCCTTCTGAGGGAGCTTCTGCAGCCATAGTGGCTCAGAAACTTTCCTGACACATCATTATGAGTAAGATGTCCTGGTTTTCCTCCTGTGATACTGTCAAGGGGCCACATTCTGATTTAATTCTAGAAATATGAAAGAGGATACCATAACTCCAAGGCTTTGCCTCCTCTCATCTGAGACCAATCCTCAAGGGCAGCACTGAAGGAAGCTACTGAATTATCAGTTTTAGAGGGAGAGGCTTTTTTAATGATTTTTATTGTTTCAATTATAGCTAGTTGATAGTTTTCTGTCAATTTTCTACTGTACAAGAAAGTCACCTAGTCACAGAGATATAAATACATTCTTTTTCTCACATTATTCTCCATCATGCTCCATCATAAGTGACTAGACATAGTTCCCAGTGCTACACAACAGGAACTCATTGCTTAACCATTCCAAAAGCAATACATTACATCTATTAACCCCAGATTCCCAGTCAATCCCACTCGAGGGAGGGGATTTTTCAAGCAGATCTACCCAGGGCTATTTTCCCTTGTTATTCCCTGGACAACATTATCCTTGATGCATACAATTAAGTTCCCCAATTCCTTTTGGTCTCTTAATGAAAAACCTTTGTGATAGTGTTTATATTATCTAAAGCAGAAGTTCTAGGCATCTTCTGTGCATTTAGCAGCACCTGGGGAGATTTAATATAATCTCATCCCCAGGACCACACCCCGCAGCAATTAGATCAGAATCTCTGAGATGCAACCCTGGTATTTGTAGTTTTAAGGCTCAAAGGATATTCCAATCACCATCCAATGTTGAGAACCACTGATTTCTTCAGAGGACCACAGTTGTCTTGAAATTTGTTAGAGACATTGTGGTGATTTTAGGGTTCAGCAAATTAATAACCTTCCCCTCTCTCCTAGATATGTTTTCAGATAACATAAGAGGCTTTTTAAATTATTTAATGCATTATTATTTGATGCTGAGAAATTCCACTGTGGCTCATCAGGTTAAGGATCTGGCATTGTCACTGCCATGGCTCAGGTTGCTGCTGCAGCACAGGTTCAGTCCCTGGCCTAGAAATGTCCACATGCTGCAGGGGTCACCAAAGAGAAAAGAAAATGATGTGAGAGATGACAAAAAGAAGGCACTCTATTAAAAATATTTTAATTCTTTGTTTCTAATCTTTCATTCTATTTTCCAAGTTTTATTTCCTAAGGACACTGGTAACACATGAACACAGTCAAGATGTAAGATTCAAACTGAAAGTCCCTTCTGACTCCCACCCACTGTTATATGTAGAAATATATTTTCACACCAGCAAATTTAAAGATTCATAACATTGAAATCACACTACATAAATATATTATCTTGCAACATGAATTTTCATCTAACTAAGTTGTCTTGGAGATGACTCAGTTCCAAGGCACTACTATATACAATCTACACTATTGTTTTTAATTGTTCCTTAGTATGTTTGTTTGTTTTATGGTCACATCTGTGGCATATGGATGTTCCCATCCTAGGAGTCCAATCAGAGATGCAGCTGCCAGTCTAGACCACAGCCACAGCAACATGGGATCTGACTCGCATTTGTGACCTACACCACAGGTCACAGCAATGCCAGATACTCAACTGACTGAGCATGGCTGGAGATCGAACCCATATGATCATGGACACTAGTTGGTTTTGTTACCGCTGAGCCACAGCAGAATCTCCTTCTACAGTATTTCAATAGCATTTTATAATATGAAGCTACTACAATTTAGTTAACCATTTCTCTATTCCTGGACATAAGAAAGTATCTATTTTTTCTTGTTTCTATTATAATTAATACTTATATAATCATCTATTCCATATACATTGTTCACATATACTCTGTGCCTTCTGTACATAACAAGTGTTCATACCAAACTGCAGGGGGTGGGAAGTTTGTTTTCATATGTAATATTTGATAAATATCACTGTCCCTGCCACAACTGGAATATTTATCATTTTCTTATTTATTGGGATCCTTTATATTGTGCAGATATTATATGCATTATATTGCATGGATATATTATGTATATCAATATTTTCTCCATGTCTTTTGCTTCCCTTTTAACTTGGTTCATCGACTTATTTATCACTTAGGTTTTCACTTTTAGGTAGTCAGATCTGTCAGTCTTTTAGAGTTTCAGGGTTTATAATTTGGTGTGGAAGAGTTAATCCACCCTAAGATTACAAAAATATTCTATAATATCCATTTACAGTTTTATAGGTTTTTGCCTTAGCTTTTAAATTCATCTGGAATTTTTTTCTTTTATATGTGGTATATGGTAGACAGCTAAATATATTATCTGGAGTTCCCATCGAGGCACAGCAGAAATGAATCTGACTAGGAACAATCACGTTGTGAGTTCGATCCCTGGCCTAGTTCAGTGGGTTAAGGATCCAGCGTTGCTGTGATCTGTGGTGTAGCTAGCAGATGTGGCTTGGATCTGGCATTGCCTGGGCTATGGAGTAGGCCAGAAGATATAGCTCCAATTTGACACCTAGCCTGGGAACGTCCATATGCCATGGGTGCAGCCTTTAAAAAAACAAAAGACAAAATAAATAAACAAACAAACAAACAAACATATTTTCTTCCAACTTAATGTCATCCCACAATTGTTCTTTTCCACCAGATGCTAAAAGGCTAAATGACTCAGAGGGTTAAGAACCTGACTAGTATCTATGAGCATGCCAGTTCAATCACTGGCCTCCCTCAATGGGTTAAGGATCTGGCATTTCCACAAGCTGTGGCATAGGTCATAGATGCAGCTCACATCTGGTGCTGTGGCTGTGACACAGGATGGCAGCTGCAGCTGATATTCAACCCCTAGCCTGGGAACTTCTACATGCTATGGATGCAGCCCTACAAAAACAAAACAAAACAAAACAAAATGCTAAATGGTAGAAATCAAAAAAGGCTAGACGTCTTTTATGTAGGGCTGCTTCTGTATTCTAGTCTCATTCATTTATCAGATGTCTACTGAGCACTGTACTATGTGTTACATGGGATTTTCAGTACTGGAGATACACATATGAACAGGACACAGTCACTGCCCTCAAAAGGACTCACAGCCTGGTGGGAAGTCTCCATCCACCAGGTGGGACAGAGACAACTACTACACAATGTGACGTCAAGTGGGCAAAGTGCTGTAGGAGGCTAGAGGCAATATTTGCTTAGCTTATATAAAAAGTCCAGAAAAACTTTACCAAAGAGATGTTTTCTAAAGTAGGCCTTAAAAAATAAAGCAGAACTTTTCAGAAAAGAAAGGAGCAAGTTTGATAAGTACATTCCACTGGGAATATATCCTTTTGAGCTGTCCATGGGATAGTCTACAGAAGTATAAATGGATGTGCCTGCCTAGAGGTCAGGAAACAGCTCCTATTCCAGTACCTACAGTGCCTGTCACCATGGGAACATGCATGGTTCTTAAGATGTGTCAATGCTCCATGAACAGAGCTCAGTAGGATGGAGAAGGGAATGGGAACCAGCAATAAGATGAGAATACTGAGGACATGGGGACATGTACACCATCATTGTCATATCACTAACATTTGTTGAGGAATTATTATATGCCAGTATAGACTCCCTGGGCTATATGGTAGGTCCTTGTTAGTTATCTATTTTACATTTAGTAGTATGTACCTGTTAATCCCATCCTCCCAGTTTTTTCCTGCCCCTGCCATGGGGGAGGAAAACCCTAAGTCCAATCTAAAAAAAAAGGATTGTTAACCCTTAAGACCCAAGAATAAGAAAGCAAACAACCCAATTTTTAAAATGGAAGAAAGACATGAACAGACAACTCCCCAAAGAAGATATACATATGGAAAATAAACAAACAAAAAAGATGCTCAACATCATATGCTATCAGGAAGATGCAAATGAAAACCACAAGGAGATACCACTACACACCCATTAGAATGGGCAAAATCAAGAACTGACAACACTGAGAGCTGAGGAAGACATAGAGCAACAAGGAACACTCATCCTTGGCTGGTGGGAATGCAAAATGGTACAGCCATTTGGGAAGACAGTTTGGTGGTTTCTTAGTTTCTTATAAAACTAAACATACCCTTAGCCAGCAATCATAACCCTTGCTATTTACCCAAAGCAGCTGGAATCTTATGTCCACACAAAGTATACATGGATGTTTATAGCAGCATTATTCATAAGAGCCAAAATCAGGAAGCCACCAAGATGTCCTTCAGCAGATGAATGGATAAATAAACTATGGGACATCCAAACAGTGAAATATGATTCAGCTACCAAAGGGAATGTGCTATCAAGTCATGAAAAGAGAGGGAGAATTTTACATTCCTATCACTAACTAAAAAAGGCCAATCCAAAAATACAGTTAGATATATGATTCCAACTAAACGACATTCTAGAAAAGGCAAACAATGCAGACAGTACAAAGATGAGTGGTTACCAGGGATTGGGGGAGTGGGGGTAGGTGTGAACAGACAGCACAGATGGTTTTTAGGGCAGTGAAACCATTCATATGAAACTCTTGTCTGTGATTACACTGAGTATGCATTTAGCAAATCCACAGAATGTACAACACCCAGAAAGAACGCTAATATCACCTGACCACTATGGGGAAAGATACACCAAGATAAGCTCATCCACTGTAACAATGTACCACTTTGATGCAGGATGTCAACAACAGGAGAGACTGTGTGTGTAATCCGACAGAGTGGATATGAGAAACTTTGTTCCTTGTGATCAGTTTTGATGTGAACCTAAATTGCTCTAAAAGAAAAGTTGAGTTAAAGAAGAAAAAGTAGAAAAAAATAAAAAAAATCAACCCCAAATTTGTCTTTACATACAGATGAGGACAAGGTAGGTTAGAGAAGCTGAGTAAATTTCCCATTTAGTCATGGTGAAACTGTGATTCAAAAGAAAGAAGTCTTGCTTAAGAAATTGAAACAACAAAATATTGAAGAAAGGTAAACAGCAACAAAAATGAGACTTCAGAAAGGGTGACTACTGCAAAAGATCACACAGCATGTAAGAGGAAGAGCCAGCATCTCACTCTATTCATTTGTCTCCAGAGCTTGTACCTTAATCCCTTGCCCCATCACATTACACCTGCACCTAGACACCACTATCCAAGCAGACACAGATGCTCAGAGATATCAGAGGTCATCATCTCTCCATCCTGTCTACACACTGACACTCACAAGAGCACAAGCTTGCCCAGACAGCACATACAGTGTACCAGCACAAACACGAGCATTGTGCACATGGACCTGCATGAACACAGCTACAATCCTGTGGCTTCATGGCTCCAATACCCTTCCCAGTTTCAGAGGCTACACCCCTGGAGCCCAGACTCCCAGGCTCCTGGACACAACTCAGGGAGGGCATCAGGAAGTCTCTCCCTCCTGGGAAGGCTGCAGGGATCCTCCCCCAGGGCTCTGGCTGACTGGGGCCTGAGGGAAGGACACCCCCTGGGGCTCCCTGCTGTCAACAATTCCCACTGTGGACAAAAAGAAGAACCAGCAGGGCCCTGAACTTAGAGCAGCACTTCACACTGCCTCCAGCATCAGAGATTCAGAGCCTGAACACAACCTGTCAGCAGGACCCCAGGCCTGGTCAGGACCCAGAATCTCCTCTGTCAAGCCCACAGGTATGCAGGCTGAGGGGTCTTTGGCAACAGAGCCTGGGGCTTAACTTCTTCCTGTGATCTTAACCTAACCCCTTCTTCCCTCCTTCATCTCAAAAGCCAGGAAATATTGACCATCCTCTATTTTTTCCTCTCTCTCCTTTGAACCACAGATCACACATTTTTGATGAACCTACTCTGGGTGAAGCACTGGCTCCTGCCTTAAAGGTCACCACCCATATACTACAACCCAGAGCCACACAGTTATCTCAGCCAGGAGATGGGTCAGCAAGGTAACAGGTGAACAAAAAAGTTAGGATAACGCAGGGGCTAAGATAAAAAACTATGAAGCCACCAGACTCCACCCCACCTAGTTGTGTGGCCTTCAGAAGTCACTTCATTTTCCCTCATGGTCATTATCTGTAACGCAGGGCCTATAAAGACTAAAGGTTTCAGTGTATGTGAAGTTCCTAGAAAAGCGTCTGGCATGTGTAAACACTGTGTGATTCTTAACTAGGACATGACTGTGATTGAGAATACATGTGGGAAGGGGCTGCAATGAAATGGGGTCTCAAGGTGGAGATACCTGGGTGAGGCATGGCCAGCTTAGCAGTGGACACAAGAGACTGGCTTTTCACAAAAATTCTACTATAAGCCCCTCTGGGAGAATCAGATGGATAGCAAGATATATTAATACAGAGAGAAGGCAATTATTCACAAAAGGATTCCAGTGGGCCTATTGTAAAAGTACACTTGCTTGATGTCCGCAACTACATGGGTGAAGTAAAGCTTTAATGGGAATGAGGAGTGAAACATCAGCAGAGAGGAGAGAGTTCAGAAAGGGGAGGAGGGAAAGACTATCCTGAAAAGGGCCCTGCAGACCTCAGATCAGGATATCCTTGTTCAGCAGGCTGCACACCTGTCTTACTGCTGGCAGTGGAAGAGAGGAGACAAGGAGAATCTGGGTTTCAAAAAACCTGGGCTCAATTTTTCAGCTTCCACCTGGAAGTGATATTCTATGATACTTGTCTTGAGCTTACTTCACTTAGCATGATGATCTCTAGGTACATCCATGTTGCTGAAAATGACACAAACTTAATTACAAAACAGAAATAGACTAACAGACATTGAAAACAAACTCCTGGTTACCAAGGAGGAAAGGGAAGGAAGGATTGGGGGCTTGGGGGTTTCATGAGCATACTGATGTATATGGAATGGGTGGTGAACAGGGACCTACTGTACTGCACAGGGAACTCTACTAATATTCTATGATAATCTACATTGGAAAAGAATTGAAACAGAGTGGATATGTGTATATGTAGAAATGAATCACTTTGCTGTACAGCAGAAATTAACATCACGTTGTAAATCAACTATATTTCAAAAATAATTTTAAAAATGAAAACCAAAAAATTAAAAAGACTTAAAAAACTGGGTAGTTCCAATTATGGCTCAGCAGGGGAAGTACCCAGCCCAGTGTCTGTGAGGATGCAGGTTCAATCCCTGGTATTGCTTGGTGGGTAGGGAGCCAGCATTACAGCAAGCTACAGCAGAGGTCACAGATGTGGCTGGGATCCAGTGTTGCCCTGGCTGTGGTGTAGGTTGCAGCTATAGCTCAGATTTGACCACTAGCTGAGGAACTTCCAAATGCCCCATTTGTGTCCATAAAAAGAAAATATAAAAAGGAGCTCAGGAAGGATTCTGAGGTCACAAACTGATGATGGAAAAGCAGACAGCCTTTGCTCAGAATCTGCCTGAGCTGAGGTCCAAAGACTTCACAACCATTCTGCTCTGAAGGCAAGGAAGAGAGCAGAGCCTCTGGCCTACTGTGGTGAGAGGAGCAAAGGATGGAGATGGAGGAGCAGGTCAGCAAGGAGGCTTCAGGCTGTTGGTAGGCAGAGAACTTCTGCCTGCAAAGGACATGACAGCATAGTTCTCTACACAAGATGGTGGTCTGGGAGAGATGTTTGATCAAGTCATTTGAAACAATTTGAAATCAGGCATTCCTAGATTTGTGCCTAAGATACATAGGCTGTGTGACCCTCTGAACTTCAGTCTCTTCATCTACAAAAAAAGAATAATAATGCTACTAACATCACAGTGCTACTGTGAGGATTCCAGGAGACAAGTGCAGAGCACAGAATCTGTCCAGTGCAAGTCCACTACATTTCCTTTCACTGTAGTCACTTTTCAACTGCTCTTTCTCATTCATGGGAGCAGGTACATGAAGGATAGATAAATTTTCACGAGTGTTTTACCCACTAAAAACATTGCTGCCCCATTGAGATGGTGCAATCTATGCTCCAAGTTTCTGTTCCTTGGTTTCAAATTGGCTGGTAGTGAAGCGAAGGACTTTGCATATGTGGTTAGGAATCAGGGGAGGGAAAATCGATCGGAGATGATAAATGTCCAAAGAGTAGAAAATTCCAGTGGAGAAAGTAGAGAAGTATAGAAATAGTCTCTATTTCATATCTATCAAGAAAGTGATCAAATATGTTTTAAGGAGACACAGTGTGATTTAAACAACTTGGAGAGGTACCAGTCCCTCTTAGTCCTTCCCAGCCACTGACTGATGACAAGCGCCATCATCTAAATGTCATTTCTACAGCTTATTGTACAAGAAACAAGAGTACAGAATATTATAGAAAGCATTACCAAATTCTAACTCAACTTTATTATTTTTTTTTACTTTTCCAGTAACACAAAATGTTTTCTTACTAACCATAATCGCATTCCTTAACAAAGTCCTATACCATGTCAAAATGTGTTAGCATGAAGTATCATATTTAAATAACAGGAGGATGGTGAAGGAATGTATATTAAAAACAGTAAATTTAAGAACACACATAATCCAATCAAGCCATTGCATTTTGCTTTAGAAAAACATGAAAAGTGCTTCCATTTTTAGTCTTAAATTGTGGAAAAAAAAAACTCTATGCTTCTTCTTAATCATCACCAAGTCTTGATAAAGCAGCATCCTACCCCCACCTAATATGGGTCATGCAAAACCAAATACATGGGAAGGAGAGGCTAAATATTTAGGAAGAGGCAGAGACAGTTCACTTCTGAGTTCGAGCACTCTCATTCATGGACCCTGCATTTTCATGTCAAAATAAGTAACATCTGTCATGATCTGGCATCAGATACCATGAGTTTACCTCCTCGAACTGTGCTCTGGGGGCAAGAAACAGGTACTACAGTTAAGTGGAAATTGACTTTTAGACATGAGCCTGCTCAGCCAACGGCAGTCACAAGTCACTGAATTCTTTCCAGGTCTACCTCAGAACAGTTATCAGAGATGGTAAATACAGCAGGGTGCTCATTATCTACGAATATTAGGTCTGCAAACATTCCAGGCTCTACAATACTGTTTTTTGTTTTGTTTTGTTTTATTTTTTGGACATTTTGTTGGTTTGTTTGCTTTTGCTTTTTTTTTTCTTTAAAGGCCACACCCATGGCATATGGAGGTTTCCAGGCTAGGGGTATAATCAGAGCTGTAGCTGACAGCCTACACCACAGCCACAGCAATGCCTCTGTGACCTACACCACAGCTCACAACAGCACAGGATCCTTGACCTGCTGAGTGAGGACAGGGAGCAAACACTCAACCTCATGGTCCTTAGTCAGAACCATTTCCACTGTGCCATGATGGGAAATCTACTTTTGCATTTTTTGGTAGGGCTGCACCTATGGCATATGGAAGTTCCCAGGCTAGGGGTCAAATTGAAACTGCAACTGCTGGCCTAAGCCACAGCCACAGAAATGCAGGAGCCAAGCCATATGTATAACCTACACCACAATTCACAGCAACTTGGGATCCTTAACCCACTGAGTAAGGCCAGAGATCAAATTCACACTCTCATGAATACTAGTTGGTTTTATAACCTGCTGAGCCACAACAGGAACTCCCTTTTTATACTTTTATTGAAGTATAATTGATTTCATGCACACAATTTGCTGTGGTGATGGTACATGGTAATATACAAATGCCATTTGAGGACCCAATAAAAGGAGTAGGCAGGCAGAAATATAAAACACCCCCATCTTACTGATGGTACATTGAGGGGAATAGATCAGCCCAGGGCATGAGGAAATATACAAAGTTATCACTTTCAGTTAAATGGAAAGGAGGCTCCCTACTGTTTGAGAAATGTCACATAGATCTGAGGAATTCCAAGTTCAGGACCAATGAGGGTCGAATAGCCCTTCACTACCAGGGAAAACAAAGTCCTAGAACTGAGGCTAAAAGACAAAGGGAAAGACATGGGGAAAGAGTCCAGAGTCAAATCAATACATTTCCCATGAGTGGGATGAAGAATAATTGCCTCAGATTGGGGATACCTACTAAAATTGTCTATATTCCAGGAGTTCCCACTGTGGCTCAGCAGAAATGAATCCAACTAGTATCCATGAAGATGCAGGTTCAAACCCTGGCCCCACTCAGTGGGTCAGGGATCCAGCATTGCCATGAGCTGTGGTGTAGGTCACAGATGCAGCTTGGATCTGGCATTGCTGTGAGCTGTGACATAGGCCAGGAGCTCCAGCTCCCATTCAACCCCTAGCCTGAGAACCTCCATATGCGAGTGCAGCCCTAAAATGCAATATATATATATGTATATATATATTAACTCCAACTCAGCTGTCCATCTCCAAGAATATACTGTGTGCTGCCACAGAAACCTCTCCTGAATGCAAAATATTTACATACACAAACATCCATTTCAACACTCTCTGTGATGGGAGGAAAAAGTATTATGGGTAAATGACCCCATTTGAATATAATATGTGTTCACATCCAGGCAGGGAAAAAAAAAAACTTTAAAATATGCCCACACCTCTAGTTCTCTGGGAAGTGGAATTTTAGGGAACTTTCACCTTTTCATTATAAAATTAATAAAAGAAATATGTGCCCCTTAGTTTTTAAAAGTTAAATATGGAAGGAAATACCCTCTCCCACCTCCCTCCCTCTTACTTCAGGAGACAAGGACACCACAGAAACACACCACACAAATACAGCATAGAAAGGGGACATCTTTCTGGACAAATGAGATTATTCTATATCCATCGTTCTGCAACTTGTTTTTGTCACTTAAAATATCACAGACAGCGAGGAATCTCTCACTCCTGCTCTGCCATCAGATGGCCTGAACTCAAATCCCAGCTCTACTACTAAGTTGGTTAACTTTGCTAAACTAATTTTTTTTAAATCTGCAAAATAGTGATATAATGGTGCCTATCTCTTAGGATTTGGAGAACATAAAATGATAAAAGACATGTAAAGACTTAGCTCAGTGTGTCTATTGAGGCCTAATAAGTGTTTATTAGCATTTAAATTCTTTAGAGTATGTGATATGAAGTAATGCTAATTCACTATAAATTATTTTAGTAATTCAACTATTTGTGGATATTTAGGTTGCATTATCTGTGGGTTGTTTTGTTAGTTTGTTTGCATTTGTTTGTTTGTTTTACATGGTATTATAAGGAGTGCTACAATAAAAATCTGTGTATACAATTTTGTGCTACACATATATAATTATTTTTAAAGGACAGAATTCTATAAGTGAATTACTGGATAAGGAGAGGCAGGTTTCAGATCTGATGGAAACTATCAAAAGGTCTATTTTGATAACCTCCTCACTACCAGGGAATGTGAGGGTCTTTCTCTCCTTGGATATTAAAAAAAATTAAGGCCATTCCAATGAATGATAATTGTACTTAAGTCTAATTTATGTTTTCTGATCACCAATGAGGTTGAACATCTCATATGTTTTCTTTGGTGAATGTGTTGTAGATATTTTCTTGGAGTCTAAAGTTTCTATTTTACCTTTTCTTATGGTCTCTTTTGGTCAGATTTTCACATTAAAGCATTTTTTTAATTCATGCCCCTACATTTTATTTATTTGCTTGGAGTGGCATCCCCAATCTGAGACCATAAGGAAAGAGTTCCCTTTATTTTGGGCTAATATATTTTATGGTTTGGATTGTTTACATTTAGATAATTGATTCATGTGAGTTTTACTTCTATGTTCAGGTTAGAGAGAAATCTAGCATTATTTTTTCCAAATGTTCAGCCAATATCATAAATGTCACTTCTTTATATAGTTCATCATTTCTCCATTGTTATGAAATAAATATTACATATTGAGTTCTATACACATCTAGATCTATATACATACATAAATACAGGTACATAAAATTCTTTATGTTGATCCATTGATTTATTTTTCTCTGTGTGCACAGTTACCTTATTGTTTTCCATTATTATGTGCTTTGATTTGCAGTTAGAAAAGTCATCTCTCATTAGTCCAGTATTTTCAAAATGATCTCGCCTTTCTTTGGCCTTTTATTAATGTAGATGACTTTGAGAAGGACCACTTAAGGCCCATTAAATTCCCTTGGCATGTTATTTTAGATGACATGAATTTGATTAAATTGAGAATTGACTTTTTGTCCAGATTTGTTGAGCTATAATTGACATGTAACACTGTGTAAATTTAAGGTGTACAACGTGATGATTTGATACACATTAACTGCAAAATGATTGCCACAGTAGGGTTAGTTAACACCTCCATCACCTCACACCATTATCTTTGTGGATGTGTGTGTGGTGAGAACATCTAAGATCTACTCTCTTATAAGGAATGGTGGTCACCAGGGATGGGAATTGGGGAAACTGGGAAAATGCTGTTTAAGAGTACAAAAGTGCGAACATTAGATCAGTAAGTGCTGGAGGTCACTTATTATGATTATAGACAAAAACACTAAATTTGATATGCACATCAAAAGTAGCTAAGAGACAAGACGCTACTTATTCCCACTGCGAAGAAAGAACTGATTATTACCTGAGGTGACAGAGGCATTAACTAATGTTCTGCTCATAATTATAGGGCAATACAAATATGTATCAAATCAATGTGTTGTTCACTTTAATTTACACAGTGTTATATGTCAATCACATCTCATAAAAATGTATTTTATTTTTATTTTTTATTTTTTGTTTTTGTCTTTGTCTTTGTGTCTTTTCTAGGGCCATATCTGCTGCATATGGAGGTTCCCAGTCTAGGGGTCTAATTGGATCTACAGCAGCTTTCCTATGCCAGAGCCACAGCAATACAGGATCTGAGCTATGTCTGTGACCTACACCACAGCTCATGGCAACACGGGATCCTTAACACACTGAGCAAGGCAAGGGATTGAACCTGCAACTTCATGACTCCGAGTCAGATTCATTAAACACTAAGCTACAATGGGAACTTCCCAAATTCATTTTAAATGAATATGTGAATAATCTACTCTTTTATTAAAATCCAAGTATATAATAGTGTTGTTAACTGTAGTCATCATGCACCATTATGGATCCCTAGAATTTATACATCTTATTAATTGGACGTTTGTACCTTTGACTCAGACTGACATCTCCCCATTTCCTCCACCCTTCAGCTCCTGGCCACCACCATTCTACTCTCTGTTTCCAGGAATTTGTCTTTTTTAGATTCAGTCATGACAAAGAATGAAAGCCTACCATGTATGACAATATGAATGGACCTTAAGAGCATTGAGCTAAGTTAAATAAGTCAGACAGAGGAATACAAATACTGTATGATATCATGTACTTGTGGAGAAAAGGAACAGATATTTGAAAATACTGAATCTTCCATTTTTGGAGTATAGTATTTCCACTTATTCTGATCATCATTTCTATTCTGTTATAGTCCTGTAACAGACGTTATTCTCACCTATTTGTCCCTCCTTCTCAGGTTGATTCCTAATTCTATTTTAGACTTTCATCCCATTGCCAATTGAAACATTTTATATATGTTTCTAATACATGCAAAGTATCAATAATTGTATACTTACCTTGTATCTGACACCAGTGAAATCTTCATAGGTTTGTAAAGATTTCACATGTTTCTCTTGGATTTTTCTAGATGGAAAATCCAATCACTTTTTTAAGTGTCAGTTTCATTTTATCTGATATCTATGCCTCCTTTTCATTCATTTTGCTTTTTCAATGGCTTGAACCACCATCTGAGCAATGTGACACAATAGCAGTAACTGAGGCCATCTATGCCTCCTCTTTCCATGGTATTGGTGGGAATGGGACTCTTATATTCAAAGGATTATAATCCCATATTATTGGAATATTCAGAATGAAACATTCAAAGTTCTTAACCATGGAAAATATGTATTTAAAGGAATAAACTCATACCATAGGCTATTCCCTGGAGGACAGTAGACCCTTGAAAAACACGGGGATAAGAAACATGAAACCTTCTGGCAGTCAAAAATTCCCACTTAAATTCACAGTCAGCAATCCAAATCCACTATTTCTGCATTCACAGCTTCAAGCAACTCAGAGATGAAGTAGTACTGTACTATATATTTATTGAAAAATATGCCTATCAGTATATATGCACGTTTCATACCTGTGTTGTTCAGTGGTTAATTCCATTCCTATTTTTAGTGGTATTCCTCGACCAAACACTTAGGCTTCAAGTGTCCAGATCACTGTTTACCAAATAGAAATGCTTAAATAAATATCAAGCAGGTTTTACTCTGAAGCCATAAGAAAGTCTCATGTGAACTCCCTGGGACCAAAGAGAATTGATTACATCCAATATTACTTTTGTCCCATCTACACAACCACAAGGATGATTTTCTCTGGATGTATGAGTAGGAGAGGATCATGGTGAGAGGACATCATTCATGGAGACCCACTGTATAAAAGCATCCTGATTCAAGGTGTGACCCAGCAGCCTCTTCCCAAAGACAAGACAGGAGCAAAAAGGAAGAGGGGGGCCAGGGTATCAGTCAAGAAGTAACCTCAGAAGAATCTTTAGAAAGAGTATTGTGAAAAACTCAGAAAAGTTAGGCAACTGAGAAGTTCCTAACAACATCTGGGAAAATTTTATTTTCTCATGTAGGGAGCATCTTGGAATTATTGAAATTTCCCCTTGTTGGATTTTACCCCCTGATCTCTGTACTTTCCTGAAATAATATCCTAACAATGAGCAATGGGCTTCTTTTTTTATAGGCTGGAAGGGAGAGAAAAAGTCAGGTCAAACTGCCCTTCACATCTCTCCCAGAGCTCCTCCAAAGGCTCTCCAGGAAGTCAATGACATGGAGACAAAGAACTACAGCAGCAGCAGCAGCATGTCAGACTTTATCCTTCTGGGCCTCTCTTCCAACCCTCAGCTTCAGAAACCCCTCTTTGCCGTCTTCCTCATCATGTACCTGGTCACCCTGGTGGGCAATGTACTCATCATCCTGGCCATCCACTCTGATGCCCGGCTCCACACCCCTATGTACTTTTTCCTCAGCAACCTGTCATTCATGGACATCTGCTTCACCACAGTCATTGTGCCCAAGATGCTGGTGAACTTACTCTCAGAGACAAAGTCCATCTCCTACGTGGGCTGCCTGGTCCAGATGTATTTCTTCATGGCATTTGGGAACACTGATAGCTACCTGCTGGCCTCTATGGCTATAGACAGGCTAGTGGCCATCTGCAACCCCCTCCATTATGACATGGCTATGAGCCCACGGCTCTGCCTCCTCCTGCTGGTAGGTTCTTGCACCATCTCTCACCTGCACTCCGTGCTGGGTGTGCTACTCGTGTCCCACATGTCCTTCTGTGCCTCCCACATCATCAAGCACTTCTTTTGTGATACCCAGCCTGTGTATAAGCTGTCCTGCTCTGACACCACCTCCAGCCAGATGGTGGTCATGACTGAGACCCTGACTGTCATTGCAACCCCTTTCCTCTGCATTCTCTTCTCCTACCTGAGAATCATCATCACAGTGCTCAGAGTCCCCTCTGTAGCTGGAAAGTGGAAGGCCTTCTCCACCTGTGGCTCCCACCTCTCTGTGGTTGTTCTGTTCTATGGAAGTATCATCTATGTCTATTTTAGACCTCTGTCCATGTACTCAGCGGTGAAGGACCGGGTGGCCACAGTTATGTACACGACAGTGACACCCATGTTGAACCCATTCATCTACAGCCTGAGGAACAAAGATATGAAGAGGGGTTTCAGGAAACTAAAGGACAGAATTCACTCATAGGAAGAACATGACAGAATGTCACAATTGGGAGGTGGCCTAAGAGATGATCAGGTTATCCTTCCTTCCTATGCATTTTCACCTGGAACCCAAAGAGGTGATAAGAGGGGGTGTTGAACCCCCATGAGAGCACTGACCTTGAAGCAGGATCATTTGGTTTCCACAGTGACCTTGACTGGATATATGATCAGTACCAGGCTAATTACTTCTAGGAATACATATTTCAGAAGAAAAGTTTCTGCCACCCAAATTGTGGGAAAAAAAATATCTCCAAACAACTCTTCCATAAATTTGACAATGGTGAGTACTCAAGGATCTAGAAAATTCTATTCATTTTTATAAGATATTACATGGGCCCCATAGAGTATAGGGAAAGACTTCTTGTAGAGTCCTTAAAGATGAATTGAATTTGTACAGATAAAAGTTAAAAGGACATGGAAGTAGAGTGTTTAAAATGTGGAAACCATCCAAGCAAGTAAAATCAATTAACATTGGAATGTGTGTGAGAGACAGTGAAAAGCCCTGCGGGGCTTCTTCAATTTGAGGTCAGGGAGAATAGGATGTGGCAGGTGGAACAGAAGAATCTATAAAACATACTTACTTCCCCCAACACCAAAGTGTCATCACAGTGTGAATTCACAGGACTCAAAACCTTTACCCTTCCTTCTTAATTCTTTTCTCCATGTGGCCAGGATCCTCACTGAAATGCCCATTATGTCCTGGATAAGCAACTTGCCACAGTAAAGATAAGTGGGCAGAAACTGAAGTTGAATACAAGTCTTTTGGCCTTAAAGATAAAATGAGAGAGAAGTCCCCACTAGGGGGAAATGAATCTGACCAGGATACATGAGGATGTGAATTTGATCCATGGTCTCACTCAGTGGGTTATAGGATCTGACATTGCCATGAGATGTGGTGTGGGCCTCAGATGCTGCTTACATCCTGCATTGCTGTGGCTGTGGTGTTGTCTGGCAGCTGTGGCTCCACTTCAATCCCTAGCCTGGGAACTTCCATTTGCCATGGCTATGGCCCTAAAAAGCAAAAAAGAAAAAGAAAAAAGAAAAAAGAAAAACGGCTTAATAAGAAGTGTATAACAACCTAATGGAACAGGGAAGCCTGATGCCCAACATCAACGTCCTTGCAATTGCTCTCACTATGGCCACCTCCAATTTTCAAGAAGCCATCAGCATCCAGGAAACACACTCCCTTTGCAAAAGCCTATTTATTTGCACAGACACCCCTGGCTTTCACCACTATCTTCCACCAATCACTCAGTTTTGGGGAGGCTGGCCTGGAAGATCTCTAGAATTCCACTTCCTCTATTTATATGCTAGTTTTTTCATGGTAAGCCAAGTACATAAAACACATTACATTATAAACAATACATAGAATATATTAAATTAATAAATTCATTAATGATAGCTCCCATAATTTATAAAGTTCATTAAGTCCAGGAAACCTAAGATTTTTTTTTAGTTCAAACCTCCCTCTGCCATTAGTACCAGACTTCTCTTTCTTATGAAAACAGAGATGTTAAGAAATCGAGATCCTTTACTTCAGATCTTATAGATATTCCAAAAGTTCAATATAAAGAGAAGTATTTAATTAGTGACCACACAGTAACATATTTGAGTGAAAGATTAGCCCTAAACTTTCAGTCAGAACTAGACTCTTGTCTTTTTCAGAATATGAAACAATTCCCATAAGATGTTCTGCTGCCATTCAGGAGTGAGCTCATTGGGGCAGGTAGTGTTTGGAGACTTTCATAAAAGGTTTTCTATCCAAACAAAGCAGCCCAGAAATTGACCTTGGAGGTTGCTAAAAAGAATTGGTAAGAAGAAGTCCCATTTGAAAGCAGATATAATCAGAGGAAAGGTCCAAGCAGACCTTCAGGACACCTTGCCAGGTTAGGCAAATTGCTTCTGTATGGCCTTTGGGAGACCAGGAAAGTTCTTCACAGTCCTTACACCATACAGACACCTGGGAGGCTGGCTAACTCCAACAGTGGAATAATACTGCTGTAATTACATCCTTGGATGAGAATATTGTGAAGGGAAATGGATTGGGGTCCTTCTGCTGTAGGCTCACATATGTGCAAATATTGACAATTTTTCGGAATATTGAACTAAGAAAAATATAGTTCTTTGAACCTATTTTACCTGTTTATCAGAGTGAATCACATGAAGGAGGCTTCTATGAAACCTGAGGAGGGCCTAGGGAAGTGGTCTGAGTATTCCTGACACTGAAGAGGCTGATAGAAGAGATATTAACCAAGAAGACGTAAAAGATGTAGTCATATAAGCCAAAAATAGAAGAAGTTTCAAGAGGCAGCAGCTATTAATCCACATAAAAATGTGGTGAAACTTTAAGCAAAATAAGCCTGAAGATTTTCCATCAGCTTTAATGACAAGGAGGCCATTGGTAATGAGATTTTAGGTCATGAGACTTTAGTGACAAAGTGACATTGGTAATGAGGTTTCAAGGGAGGAATGTAAAAGGAACCAGACTGTAGTGGGTTAGGGAATCATTTGGGATTCTGTACATTAGCAATGAACAATCTGAAAAGTAGAAATAGAACTACCATTTGATCCAGCAATCCCACTCTTGGGCATCTTTCCAGAGAAAACCATGACTTAAAGAGACATATGTACTCCAATTTTCATTGTGACACTATTTGCAATAGACAAGACATGGAAACAACCTAAATGTCCATCAACAGAGGAGGAAATAAAGAAGATGTGGTACATATACACAATGAAATATTACTCAGACATTAAAAGGGATGAAATACCAACATTTTTAGCAACATAGATGGACCTAGATATTATCATGCTGAGTAAGTCAATCAGACAATGAGACACCAACATCAAATGCTTTCACTGACATGGCGAATCTGATAAAGGGACACAATGAACTTTGCAGAACAGATACTGACTCATAGACATTGAAAAACTTATGATTTCCAAAGTAGAGAGTTTGGGGGGTGGGGGGATGTGCTAGGGTTGTGGGATGGAAATCATATAATATTGGATTGTGATGATCATTGTACAACTATAAATGTAATAAATTCATTGAGTAATTAAAAAAACCCACAATCCTATCAGTAGCATCCAAAGAATAAATAAGTTAGGAATAAACTTAATGAAGGAGGTGAAAGACTTATCTATTGAAAGCAAAAATATTGAATAAAGAAATTAAAGAAGACCCAAATACATGGAAAGAGTTCATGAATAGGAAGATTATACATTATTAAAATGTACCTAATATACAAAGTCATCCACAGATTCAATGCAATGTCTAGAAAATCCTTGAATCCCAAATGTCTTTTTAAAATAAATAGACAAATCCTAAAATTCATATAGAATTATTAAGGACCCAAAGTGTCAAAAACCATCTTGAGAATAAAAAGCAAAGCTGGAGGCTTCAAACCTCATATTTTGGAAATATATTACAAAGCCACAGTAATCAAAAGAGTATGGTGTTGGCATAAAGACCAATGGAACAAGAGAGAGAACCCAGAAATAAAACCAAAAATACACCATTCACTAATTTTCTTTATTTCATTTTTTTTTTTTGCTTTTTAGGGCCCCACCTATGGCACAATTCCCTGGGTAGGAGTCAAATCAGGGCTACAGCTGCCAGCCTACACCAAAGACAGCAACACCAGATCCCAGATGAGTCTGTGAGTTACACTATAGCTCACAGCAACACCAGATCCTTAACCCACTGAGCAAGGCCAGGGATCAAACCCACACCCTCATGGATACTAGTTGGGTTTGTTAGCACTGAGCAATGATGATAACTCTGCCATTAACTAATTTTCAAAGGCATTAAGAACTACAATTAAGCATTCCCTGGTGGCCCAGCCAATTAAGTATCCAGCATTGTCACTGATGTGGCTCTGATTACTGCTATGGCACAGGTTTTATCCCTGGCCCAGGAACATCTACAGCCAAAGTCAAAAAAAAAAAAAAAAAAAAAGGAAAAGCAAAAAGAATATACAATGAAGATAGTAGAGTCTCTTCAACAAATGGTGTTGGGACAAATGGATATCCATGTGCAAAATAATTAATTTGGACCATTTTCATAAACCATTTACAAAACTCATTTTGAAATTGAAAAAGATTTACATATTTGATCTAAAAATATAAAACTTTTGGTAGAAAATTTCCTTGACATTGGTCCTGGCAATAATTTCTTGAATATGAAACCAAAAGCACAGACAGCAAAATCAAAAACAGACAAGTTGAAACACTTCAAACTAAAAAAAATATATATCTACAAAGCAAATGAAACAACAGAGTGAAAAAGGCTTTAGGGAATAGGAGAAACTATTTGCAACAAAAGCATATGTGATATGAGTTAATCTACAAAATATAAGGAACTCCTACAACTCAATAGCAAAAAAAAATGCCCAAATAATCTGATTTTTTAAATGGGCAGAGGACTTGAATAGACATTTCTCTGAAGAAGACATAAAAATGGCCAATGAGAATATGAAAAGATGCTAAATGTTGGTAATCAATCAGGTAAATGCAAATCAAAATAAACATAACACTTCACACCTGTTAGAATGGTCATTATCAATAAACAAAGCAAAACAAAACAAAACAACAAGCACTGATGAGGATGGGGAGAAACTGAAACCCTTGTACACTCTTGATAGGATTGCAAAATGATACAGCCACTATAGAAAACAGGATGGAGTTTCCTCAAAGTATTAAAAAAAGAACTACCATATTATCCAACAACCCAACTTCTGGGTATTAGTCCAAAAAGAACTTAAATCAGAATCTCAAGGATATATTTGCAATCCCATGTCAATGCAGCATTTTTCACAATGTCCAACAGTGGCAGAAAAGCTAATTATCCATTAATGAATGGAGAAATAAGATATGGTTTATACCTATAATGAAATACTACTCAGCCATTAAAAAAACAAGGAGGTTTTGCAATATATGACCCCATAGTAAACATGGAAGATGTCATGCTAAGTGAAATGAGCCAGTGACAGAAGGACAAATATTACATGACTCCGTTAATGTGAATTAGCTGAAACAGGCACATTCATAGTAACAGAGAGAAGAATGGTTTTCCCTAGGGGCGGGGAGGAGAGGCAATGGAGAATTGCTGTTCAGTTGATAAAGGGTTTGTCATGTAACATGAAAAAAAGTTCTAGACACTTGCTGTACAACAATTGTGCTTATTGTTAATACTGTACCATGCAAAGCTGAAACATATAGAGATTTATAGGAAGAAGGAAGAAAACTTTAGGCTTGTAGTGTCAGCCATGCAGTGAGAGAGACCACAGTTCCTAGGGAACTGCTCTTCCAGTGACTCCAGCTGCTCCCTCCACTGAAGAAATCCATGGCTGGTGCAATTATCAAGACTCCATGCAGATTTTACTAGATTTTGCCCCACATGTATCTGCACTTCCTGATGCCAGCCACTTGAGTCCCCCTCTACTGCCCCCACCACCCCTTCCATATACAATGGAATATTGCAGCATTGTTCTCCAAGCCAAGATATGGAAGAAAACCTAAGTATCCAGCTGTGTACTTAAGGCCACTGAACTATACATTTGAAAATGGTTAAAATGGAATAATTTATGTCAGGTGTAGTTGTTTTAAGTAGTTTTATTTTAATAAATGGGTTGATATGTGTAGCTATATAAGTACCAACTAATCAACAAAGAACATTTTTTCAGTTTCACCAAAGGACTTTTATATGAAGACCTGGACTCTTCTTTTGACCCTTTACATTCTCCCTCACCTCATGAGAGATTCCCCAGGCTTTATCTATGCTTTTGCCTCCGTCTCTTTAGAAATCAATAAACTAACAAGGTTTCCCTTGGCACCTTTCATATAGGATTCTAAGAAAACCAATGCTTTGGTAGCCTGAGTTTCCTTGGTCTCTACTGAGAGGTCCAAGTTCCCAGATCAGGAATTGGACCTTGGCCACAGCAGTGAAAGTGCCAAATCCTAACTTCTAGACCATCAGGGAACTGCCTCTATGCAGAGGTCTCTACTTCTCTCCAAGCAAGATGTTTAAGGAGTTCCCTGGGCTTGGTACATGGGGAGGCTTCCTGTATCCCTGGAGTGAAGTCATATGCAGGACAGTCAGGTTCTTCCAAACCCCCACCCAATCCCTCAATACCTGATGGTGCCTGAGGGTGGAAGGTGGTGGATAGTTGGGGATGGATGGATGGCTCATGATTCTGGGGTCACCCCTCAGGAGGGAGAAGAAAAGTGGCCACTTCAGGAATTGACAATGTTATGTCTAGGCTGAGGAAACAATCATAGGCACACAATACTGCAGGTCTTGACACCTGCCTCTGGAATATTTCATTGGCCTGCTCTGAACAATCCCTCTGTGCTCTAAGCCCTCCAATCCTCCTCTAGACACTAGGTCAATAAGGCTGAGGAGAAGGTGACCCTGGCTGTCACCATTGCTTATCTGAGTAAGTAGCTGGTATCCTCAATTCTATACCTAGAGTATTTCTAACATGGAGTGTGAGAAACTTTCAAACCTTCCTAACTGATATATTCATTCATACTGAGAAGGAAAACTAATGGTATAATTACATGCAGCAAGTAAAGGCCAGGGTTGGGCTAAAAGATGGGTTATCTCATCCTTCCCACTCTGCCTCCTGTATTTCTCTGAGGGCTTCAAGCTCCTCCATGCACCTTGTTTCCCTTCTCCATTCACAAAATGGAGGGAGGATTGGCTCTGAGTGGGTGAAACTCCAAAGCGATCAACCCTTTCATAGGAAGAGTGTAGCTCGAGGATGCTGATGCATAAAAGTCCAGGTTCTGTCATCCCAGAATGTCCCCAATACCTCCTCCTTGAGGCCTAGACTGACCCTCTGCAAATAGATGATATAGATCAGAATTTAGGTTTGGATATTTTCTTTAGCACTGAAAGCTTGTCTTCAAAACTATCCTTTAAGAAAAATCTGTAATACACATGAAGGGAGAATTTTTTTGGATGAAAAGGAAGAATTCTGGGACTGCTAGGTCTTGCTATTCACACTATACCTCACCAGTTACATGTCTGTCACACAGGGGTGTCAACCATGTGTTAGAACAAGAATGGGACAAGAGATGTGGGAATATTTGAAGCTCTGTCCTGGGGGCAGGGGTCAGGGGACAGGTGACAGTGAAGGCAGAAGACAGATGACACAGAAAAGTTGAGTCTCAGGAATATGTGGTCATTGTCCTTAAACACCTGCAGAGTGACTTGGTGTCTCCTCACTTATGTGTCCCCAGGACATCTTGTGACTGCTGGAATTCAGGACGTGTTTGCTGAATGCTTAACAAATCAATAATTCCACAGGAAGGAGAAAAGCAAAATTGTGGTCAATTGCTATAACTGAAGGGAACTATATCTCATCTCTTGGGAGAGACCATGATGGAAGATAATAGAAGAAAAAGAATGTGTATATATGTATGACTAGGTCACTTTGATGCACAGGAGAAATTGGCACAATGTTGTAAAGGAACAATAATTTTTAAAATACTAAAAAACACGAAAAGAAAGGCTATTGGATGTGTGAGGTGTAGAATTCTTGATGCCTGGCTTTAACACCAAAATTATAGATGCGGTTCCTTGCAATTCCATGAAGATAGAAGGCAGTGGGTTCTCTGTCTCTAGATGTATTCAAGCCAGATGACCACTGTCAAGGCTACTCTAGGGTTCCTGCTCTGGGTGATGGTTTGCAAAGGATGATCTCTGAGTTTTCTTATGACTCCAAGATTATTTAGGTCTATACACATTTCTTCAGGCACTTATTGAACACCTATTATGTTCCAGTTTCCTAAGGTTTATATATGCAAACCTATTAATTAATGTTGTTAAAGAGCAGAAATAATTAAAGGTACCACACTTCATCCCCCAAGAGCCCAGGGATGGCTGCAGGTCCAGGGCTTCTCTCCTTACCTCAATCTCTTTCAAAATCACAATAATAATAAGCCACTAATTATCAGATTCACAGTAAACTGTCACCTGGCACCTTGAATTTCAACTGCCTTTACTCTTCTCCCAAGTTTCCTTCTTAATGAGCCCCCTGGAGATGGTGGATGGAAAGATGCTGTCTCCTTGGGGAGAGGTCATATGAAGGGTGACCACCTCGTTCTTGATCCCTATTCTTCCTCATCATTCAAGTGAATCTGCAGAGACCAGTGATGGTAGCTATGGATGAGAGGAAGCCTTGGGGTCCAGATGCCTGGAGCTACTCTGAAAAATTTCTTATCTAATGTGCAAGAGAGCAGACTCTGAGATGACAATCACATGCACAACTCTCAGAGGGTAGTGAGTCCTGTCAGCTCCTATGCTAAGCCTGGCACTTTTCTTCCTTCACTCAACATGAGAGCTCTACCTACATCCCCAGCCCCACCTCCCTCCCCTCATCACTAAGGCCACTGAGGCTGCAGAGGAGATGCATGGACCCTCTGATGGTCACCCCAGTGTCACCAGCCCTTTTCTGAGTAAGTAACTATCATCTTCCACCTCATCACTATACCCAAGTCCTACAAATTCTGGGGTATTAGAAGCTGAGACATCATTTTGCATAACATCCTCTTTTTATAAGAGTGAATCATAAAGCTCAGCATAGCAGAGCCTACAAACCAGGTCACTTGCCTAAACATCCAATGTCCTTGTCTCCACACTTCTCCATTCCCCCCTCCCCATTTACATAACACATGAAAGATTTGTTCCTGGAGAGTAAGACCTCAAGGAAGGAAGCTCTTCTCTGGGGATAGGAAAGATGTAACTATCCCAGCACTGTCAGGTAAGACCCAGCTTCTATTGGCCCAGCCTCACCCCTGGTCATCCCCAAAGCCAGGCCTACTATGGAAGCCTCCAGAAGATCCAGCCTTACCCCAACTTCTGAATATCTTATGAACATATGGCCCTGTGCTGACGCATGGGCATGATATGGGGAGATTGTAGCACTGGGTGAATTACTCTCTCGCTGAGTCAGATTTTTCCCTACAGAAAGTGAGTATGCTGTTTTCAACTATATCTTCATAACATTTCTTCATGTAATTTAGTATGTAAAACACTAGACAGCAGAATTTCTCTGATTCACAAGAAAGGGACCTGGAGTCCCACCCATTCAGTATTCCCTTCAGAGTCTGGACCTCTCCTGGAGTGGCCTCCAAGTCCCCCCAAGGAAGCATGCTGTGGAAATCTATGACATGGATAAATGCTTAAGATCACTTCCACCTCCAACAATCTACAAGTTTACAAATGTCCCTCAAGAATTTACAAGCTAAAAGGGAATACATGGCCATCATTCAGGGAGCTTGATCCATGCCAGCCAATAGCTTAAAAAGGAGACTTAGCTGGTGGGATGATTTAATGCCAAATCCTTTTAGGTAAGATCTCAAAAAAAAAAAAATGGGAAATTTCAACAAGAGGATAAGCCTGGGCACATGACCCTGTTTTCAAACATTGGAGCTGTCTTCCTGATTCTTCTGAACCCCTTTGTTGTCACTCAGTGAAAATGTCTTGAGTGAACTGTAAATCAATAAAGTAAGTCATGAAAGAATAGCATAGCCAACACCACTAGGAGAGAGTAAAGTCAGCTAACAGAAAATGCTGATGCTGGTAGTCTTAGTAGAATCCTTGGCTCTTTCATTTCAATCCAGGATATAGACAAAATCCAATTTTTATTACAAAGAACCAAGGGACCCAATTTTTGGGATGTGAACTCTCTTACTATCAATATTTCAGAGATTTTCAATGGCCTAACATTAGTATTTCCTGACGGCTTCATGCTTTGAGAACTAGAAGGAGAGAAATCCCCTGAGTTCTGTTTAAGCCTTGAAATTATTTCTCTTATTCACTGAATTCAAAGGCAAAGGACTGAATTAACTCATATCTCAACTCATAATACATTGCCAACACTAGGGCCCTTTTTAATTTTTTTTGTAGGCTACCTCACTCATGCATGTATTTATATACCCTCTCTCCCCCTCCAGTTGACTTCCTCCATTCTAATATGCTTAAATGTTTTACTTTGTGTATGGACATCCTTGTTGATTCACTGCATTTCTAAATACTTTAAGTTGTACAATGTGATGTTTTATATGTGTACACACCATGATGATCACCACTTTGTTGCATTTTTAATTTGTATACATCATCTTGTGTTCCAGACTTATTGATTTTCTTCCTTTTTCACTCAGATTATGGTTTTAAAATCTACCAATGTTGCCATCAATCCTTCTAGTCAGGTCATTCCCACTGTGACTTGGTTGGTTAAGGACACAACATTGTCATTCTAAGGATGCTGGTGCGATCCCTGGCCTTGCTCAGTGGGTTAAGGGTCTGGATTTACCACAAGCTGCAGTGGAAGTAACAGATGTGGCTCAGTTCCAGCATTTCTGTGGCTGTGGTGTAGGCCACAGGCAGTGGAAGCTCCTATTCGACCCCTGCCCTGGGAACTTCTATATTCCCCAGATGTGGCCATAAAAATGAATACAGAAAACAAAAATATACTTGCAGTCATTTGCTTCTAAACAGCTGCATGGTACCCTTGGTGAGATTCTGTCCATTTACCATCCCAGGGATGGACCCCCAGATTGCCACAAAGTCCCCATGACTGCAAATGAGTGTGACAAAACAGCATCATGCACAAGCCTTTATGAATCAGGATGGAAATTGCTCTGGGACATCCATCTAGGAGCAGGGTTGATGGGTCATGAAATATTCTTCAATATTTGATAGAATTCACTTTAAATCAGAGTTCCTGTCATGGCACAGTGGAAATGAATCTGACTAGGAACCATGAGGTTGCATGTTTGATCCCTGGCCTCGCTTAGTGAGTTAAGGATCTGGCATTATTGTGAGCTGTAGTTTAGGTGGCAGACATGGCTCACTCTGGCATTTTCATGGCTATGGTTGTGGTATAGGCCTGTAGTTGTAGCTCTGATTAGACCCATATCCTGAGAACCTCCATATGCTGCAGGTGTAGCCCTAAAAAGCAAAATAAATAAATAAAGAAGAATTCACTTTAAATCCATTTGGGTCTATGGTTTTTCAAGAGGAAAATGGTTTTGGCTATCATTTCTATTTTCTTATAATTAATTAACTTTATCATTTGATTGATTGATTTTTAAGGCCACACCAATTGCATATGGAAGTTCCCAGGCTAGGGGTCAAATTGGAGCTGCAGTTGCCAGCCTATGCCACAGCCACAGCAATGCCATGTCTGAGCCTCATCTTCAATCTACACCATAGCTCAGGGCAACGCTGGGTCCTTAACCCACTGAGCAAGGTCCAGGGATCAAATCCATGTCCTCATGTATAATAGTTGGGTTCATTACTGCTGAGCCACAAAAAGGAACTCCTAATTAATTAATACTTTTTTTTTCCCAAGAAAGACCATGTTTGTCCTAGGTGTGCACCCTGTTGTTCTTTTGTCACCTGCAGCTTTGCACTCACACTCCTTCCAGTGACCATTTCAGCCTCCCCTTCTAAACACATGAGCCTCCTTATCCTCTGCTGGCTTCCTCTAGATTGCATCTACTACTTTTAAGCTGTCCTCAGTTGGGTACAGAAGATAAAAAAGAATGATTAGCAGTGGTCTAAGTAACATTTTCATAGCACTTGGTAGATCTCAAATACTTTGCAAATATGTGATCTTATTGAAACTAAACAATAAACTTCTAGAGATGACATAATATTTTCCCCATTTTTTAGGTGATAATAAAGGAAACATATAAATATTCCAAGGGGAGGGAGTTCCCATCATCGCTCAGTGGAAACGAATGTGACTAGCATCCATGTGGATAGAGGTTTGATCTCTGGCCTCTCACCAGGTTAAGGATCCAGCGTAGCCATGAGTTGTGGTGTAGGTCACAGACATGGCTTGGATCCTGAGTTGCTGTGGCTGTGGCTCAGATTTGACCCCTAGCCTAGGAACCTCTATATGCTGTGGGTACAGCCCTGAAAAGAAAAAAAAAGACAAAATGAAGCATTCAAAGGGGAAACAACTAGTAAATATGTGCACCAGAATTATTTACCAAATCATGAACTTTTCCCATCAAACCAGGAAACTCTCCAAACTTCTGATCCATGGAGAATAGTTTCCAAGTTACTAGCATTAAACCCACAATCTTGCAAGTGGTGCTCAGGGGTGATGTATCTGGTTCAACTGGTAAGCTAGTATTTATTACATAGATACTGTGAACCAAGCACTATATAATTCACTGGAAAACAGTGGGGAGAAAAGCAGATGTGAACCCTGCCTTGGGAGTGCTTTAATCATAAACTTCTCCAGAAGTTGCCCATGACCTGGTGGTCCCCTTCCAATTTGAACCAAGCACAAAATACCCCAATTAGTAAGGAAATGCTTCAAAAAAGTATGCTGCTCTGGACACATAAGTATGAAAGTGTTAAATTCAAAATCTGAGTTCTCCTTGGCAGGACCTTGAGCTTCATTCAAGATCACTAAGCATCAAAAATATATCATTAGTACTTATGTTTGCTTCTAACTCTTCAAAAGGACCAGAAAGATTACAAGGATATAGAAGTGGACTTGCTCTAATACAAAATCTGCATTGCTAACTCTACCCTCAATTATCTGGTATGGTTGGATCACTACTTGTGGGCTTTCTTTTCTGCTGTTTTCTCTGAAGCCAATCCTGACCCTAGTAGGGTGGACAGAAGGAGCACCAGTTCTATTAAATCAGTGCTCCCACTATCAGCTCTAGATGGTGGTTGGCTGGATATAACTCTATGCTTCAATAGTTCTGGTCTTATTTTAATTGAGTTCCTACTTGGGCAGATAGATGACTAGGACATCACTTCCTGCTAGAGTGGAGACCTGGCTTATTCTCCTCTGTTTTTTTTTTTTCCTTTTAGGGACATAAAAGACCTATTCCTGAACATCAGCATCTTCCTATTAATATGCCTCTGAGTCTTCTGAATGCTTCATCTTCTCATGTTTCCTTTGCTCACACTACCACACCTTGGCTCCCCTCCTGCCTCTTAGTTACTCTGTTAATTCCTTGATGCCACCCACCTGACCAAACCTCCAAGCTCTGTGTTGGGTAAATAGGCTCCCTCTTCCAGAAACATTTCTTCAGTGCTCCACTCACCATAGATAGTTCCCTACCTTGATGGACATATCAACTTTCCAGGTGCCAGCCACTCCTAATCAGACCTTCCTGCTCAAAACTAAACCCCTAAATCTATTCCAAACTCCTTTTTTTTTCAAGAAAAGTTGGATTCAGGAATACAATCTCTACTGTGCTGGTGTTATTTCTATAGGGAGAATTAGGATACTTTTATTCCTGACACAGTGGAATCATAAGGAGACAAATCTTGGCCAGACTCATCTAAAGAGTAGCAGGCCAATTAGTAACAGAGGCCATATAGAGCAAAAGGATGTCTTAGATACAACTTGAGAAATAAAACCAAATAGTTATTTTCTGAAGGCTTTTTCTAGGACCTTTACCATTTACCCAAAGAAGGTGGGTATGACAAGTTTTGTCTTTTGGATAAGGAATAAGAATTGAAGTATCTTGTGCAAGTTAACAAAATTAGCCACATGCAATTTGGCATTGAAATCTAAGTGTTTCAAGGCCAGTTGTATGAAGTTATATCACAGACTCTATGGTACAGTCTACACAAATGCCTGTCCTTATGTAATGCACAAGATGAAAGAAGTTATGCCATATCCCCTCCATCAGATTGAAGACACCAAGCCACAAAACACACCTAACATTCTTTCATATTTTAAACTTGCAGGAAACCAATGATGAGGGGAAACCTGAGTCATATGCCTGAATTCCTCCTTCTGGGAATTACCAGTGACCCCCAAAACCAGCAATGGCTCTTTGCAAGCTTCCTGGCCATGTACATGGTCAATACAGCTGGCAGCTCAGTCATCATTGCAGTCATCTGGGGGGATGCTCGCCTCCACACCCCCATGTACTTCTTCCATTCCAACTTTTCCCTGGTGGACGTCTGCTTTACCACTGTCATTGTGCCATGAATGCTGGTAAACATGCTGATTCAGAGAAAGACCATCCTCTTTGCCCAGTGCCTTTCCCAGATGTATTTCTTTGTGGCCTTTGGGATCACTGACAGCTTCCTCCTGGCTGCCATGGCCATTGACCATTATGTGGCCATTTGCATCCCACTGTATTACACCACAACCATGGACCCCAGGCACTGTCTCCTGCTTGTGATCACATCCTGGCTGGTGTCCCACCTCCACTCACTCACCCACACCATCCTCATGACCCGCCTCTCCTTCTGTGGGCCCAACATCATCCACCACTTCTTCTGTGATATCCAGCCATTGCTGATGCTCTCCTGCTCTGACACCTCTGTCAATGAGCTCTTGGCCTTCACAGAGGGCTCCTTTGTGATCATGAGCCCCTTCCTCTTCATCACTACCTCTTATGCATACATTTCCCATGCTGTTCTGTGGGTCCTTTCTGGGAGAGGCAGGTTCGAGGTCTTTTCCACCTGTGGATCCCACCTCACAGTTTTTGCACTATTTTATGGAACCATAATATCTGTGTATATCTGCCCTTCGTCCACCTACTCAGTGACAAAAGATCGTGTGGTCACTGTTATCTATACAGTAGTTACCCCCTATGCTGAACCCTTTTATCTACAGCCTTAGGAATAAGGATATGAAGCAGGCCTTACACAAGCTGATGAGGAAGACAGAATAGTAGACCCCATGTGTGGTACATCTCGGCATTCACTCATTCGATAAAGACTCATGAAACATATGCTAAGTACTAGGAACTGTATTCAATTACAAATATATTGCAAAGATAAATCAATCAGGGCCCCTGTCTTCAAAATTAGTTACAGGAGTTCCCTGGTGTCTCAGTGGGTCAAGATTCCAGCATTGTCACTGCTGTATCTGGAGTTTCTGCTGTGGCCCTGGTCAGATCCTTGGCCCAGGAATTTCTACATGCTGAGGCCATGGCCAAAAAAAATTAAGTACATCTCAGTACAGGAAAGAAGTCAACTGCAATATAAGATTATTGTACTTTTTGGTAAATATAAATACAATGATATGCAGTTATTCATCTCTTACTGTATTATATAGTTTCTTTCTTTTTCCTTTGCAGTCTCTGGCTCGTGTGTCACATCCATGACCAGTGTTGTGCAGTAGTTTTCCTGATGAAGAGCATGGAAAAACTTCTTTAGTAATGTTTTTTAAATGTTCTTTATGTGGGTCAGCTTACACAAAGCCTCAAAAGGTTACTGTTCCCATCACAGGAGTTATTAATCTTAGGTACCAAGCCCTTGGTCTGACAAGGGGACTCTCTTGTGACTTTTAGAACAGCTCATGACTTCTCCAAAGCTCTTCACAACTGGGTCACAGGAGGCTGCTGTACCTGCATAGTAAAAGGATCCTAAATATCTGGGTGAAACAACGATAATTTACAACTCAATCTCACAACTTGTGTGACTGTAATCAAGTCACTTAACCTAAGCTTCACTTTTCTCATCTGCACCATATAATTAATAAATGATCTCACCCCAAGTTTGTGATTGTCAAATGGAAAAATTCCAAATCTAACACTCTGTAACTCTGTGGGGTTTTTGATGTGTTCTTTTTTTACTGAAGTATATTGACTTACAGTATTATGTTACTTTCAGTTTTATAACATATTAATTTTATATTTTTATGCATTACAAAAAGACCAAGTCCAATGACCATCTGTCTCCATACAAAGTTATTACAATACTTTTGACCATATTCCCCATGATGTACATCATGCCCTTGTTTTTTATTCATTTTATAACTGGAAGATTGTACCTCTTCAAATCCCTCATCTTTTTCACTCATTCCCACCCTCTGGAAACTATCTGCTTGTTTTTTGTGTCTATGAGTCTGTTTTTGTTTTGTTATGTTTGTTTTTTTTATTTTGTTTTTTGATTCCACATATAAGTGAAAACATGTAATATGTTTCTTTCTCTCTCTGAGCTTAGCATAATGCCCTCTAGGTCCATCCATGTGGTCACAAATAGCAAGACTTCATTCCTTTTTATGGCTGATTAGTATTCCATTACATATATACACCATACTTTCTTTATCTATTCATCTATCAATAGACACGGGTTGTTTCCATAGCTTGGCTATTGTAAATAATGCTACAATGAATGTAAAAGTAAAAGGTGCATATATCTTTTCAAATTAGCATTTCTGTTTTCCTCCAAAAAATATTCAGAAGTGGAATTGCTAGATCATGTGTAAAACTAGATTAGTCTCACTTCTAACTTTTTGAGAAACACCCATACTCTTTTCCATAGTAGCTATTCCAATTTACACTATCACCAACAGTGTAAAAAGGCACCTTTTTCTCCAAATCCTCATAAATAAATATTATTTGTAGCTTTTTTTTTTGCTTTTTCTTTTCAGGGCTGCACCTGTGGCATATGGAAGGTCCCAGGCTAGGGGTTAAGTCAGAGTGATAGCTGATGGCCCATGCCACAAACACATGTGATCTGAGCCACATCTGTAGCCCACACCACAGCTCATGCCCGTGCTGAATCCCTAACCCACTGAGCAAGGCCAGGGAACAAACCTGCATCCTCATGGATACTAGCAGGGTTTGTTACCACTGAGGCACGATGGATGGATGGGAACTATTATTTGTGCTCTTTTTGATGATCGACATTTTGACAGGTGGGAGGTGATATCTCAGTGCAGATTTGATCCTCATTTCCCTGATGAGTAATGATGTTGAGCATCTTTTCATGTGCTTGTTGGCCATCTGTATGTCTTCTTTAAGAAATGTCTATGGAGGTCTTCCATCCATTTTTAAATCAGGTTGTTTGTCTTTTCTGATGTTGAACTGTATGTTATTGATATAGTTTGGATATTAACATTTTATGACTCATATCATTTACAAATACTTTCCCCCAGTCCATAGGTTTTCAATTTGTAATATTTTCCTTTACTATGTAAAAGATATTAAGTTTAACTTGGCCCCACTTGTTTATTTTCATTTCATTTATTTTGCTTCAGGAGAGATATCAAAAAAAAAATATTGCTACAATTTATGTCAAGGAGCACTCTGCCTATGTTCTCTTCTATGAATTTTATGGTTTCAGGTCTTATGTTTAGGTCTTTCATCCATTTTGGGTTTATTTTTGTATATGGTGTAAGTTAATATTCTAATCTCATTGTCTGAAATTTAGATATCTGGTTTCTCCAATACCACTTATTGAAGAGAACACTTTTGGTCTTTGCTCTAATATATATATACTTGCCTTATGCATCATAAATGAATTGACCAAAGTATGTGGCTTTATTTCTTGGCTTTTTATTCAGTTCAATTGATCTATGTGTCTATTTTTGTGCTAGTATCCTGCTGTTTTCATTAATGCAGCTTTGTAGTATAGTTTGAAGTCAGTTTTGTTCTTTTTATCAGGGTTTCTCTGGCCATTTGGGGTCTTTGTGGGATTCTCTAATTGTTGCCATTTTAGTTATGATGTATCCTGAGATGAATGTTTTTGGGTTTTTCCTGTTTGGGACTTTCTGTGCTGCCTGGACCAGGATGTATGTTTCTTTTCCAAGGTAAGGGAACTTTTCAGCTGTTATCTCATTAGAGACATTTTCTGCCTTCTTCTCTTTCTCTTCTCCTTTTCAGACCCATACAATGTGAATGTTACTATGCTTGATGTTGTCCCAGAGATTCCCAAACTGTCCTCATTTTTAAAAATTTAAAAAAAATTTTTCCATTCAGCTTCAGTGATTTCCACTATATTGTCTTCCAGTTTGCTGACCCATTCCTTGTGTCCTCTAATCTACTGTTGATTCTGTGTAGTGCCTTTTAAATTCATTACTTTAATCTTCAATGTTGTTTGGTTCTTCTTTATATTTTCTCACTCTTTGTTAAACTTCTCATCCTCTTCATCCAATCTTCTCCCAAGTTTGTTGAGCACCTTTATAATCATTGCCTTGAACTCCAACAGATATCTTATCTCCATTTTCTTAGTTCTTCTTCTGGGTCTGTGTCTTATTCCTTCAGCTGAAACATATTTCTCTGTCTCCTCTTTTTGCATAGTTCTCTGTGTTAATTTCTATGTATTAAGGAGGTCAGTGATTTCCTCATCTTGGAGAAGTGGCCTTCTGCAGAGATGTCCGATGGGGCCCAGTAGTACAATTCCCTCCACCAGAGCTATATGTTCTTGGAGTGTCTCTTATGTGGGTTGCATGGGCCCTTTTGCCAGAGTGGGGCTAACTATTGGGGTTGATTCTGGTTAATAAGCCAGTCCCAGACCTAGCTGGCTACCAGGCCCTGCCTCAAGAGGTGGATGCTGGCCCACTGGTAGGCAAGGCTATGTCCATCGGCACCTGGCTATGAGCCCTGGGGGAAATGGAGCAAGTACTGACCTACTAAGGGGACCTGAGTCTGGTGTTGACGCTCTGGTGGGCAGGCAAGCCCCCAGCCTTAATAAGCTAGAGGGAGGACTCCAAATTTCCTTGCCAGCATCAGTTTTGTCATGATATGATGAGCTCCCCCAAATGGGTACCACTACATCAATGTCCACAGAGAGAATCCCAGTTACCTCCTGCCTCTTCAGGAGGCTCTCTGACATTAGCAGGTGGGTCTGACATGGGCTCCTTTGAAATGACTGTCTCTCTGCTGGGACTTGGGGCATGTGAGAGTTGGCATGCACCCTTTAAGAACAAAGTCACTGCTTCCTACAGTCCACCAGTTCTCCCATATGCAAGTCTCATTTGCCTTCAAAGCTTGATGCTTTGAGGATTCATCTTGCTGGTGCAGATGCCTGTGCTGGGAGC